>CM065357.1:25909522-26521595 GCA_033032245.1 Poecilia picta
GGTTAAATGCCAGTAATCTTGTATTTTATTCAGATACTATGGATTGCAATATGTATGCACTAAATAAAAGAAATCAAAATATTAAAACTGCGGATTCATATATTATGTGGTGGGAAAGAAAACAAAGCAGACCAATGTGGCGCGAAAATATGAATTTATCAGCTTGAGGTTTGATTCTGGCTGCAGAGTAATAGTTTGAGAGGAAGACAAATTGTCCCTGAATGCTGTGCGCTAAGGGGTAAACATCTCCAGGGGATGTTTGATGTCTATTCAGCTTACTTTGAATCCTACCTCATCTCATTGTTTCTTCATGAAGCTCTCAAAATTACATCTTTCTTTTTTATGTGAATCAGTGTTATTGCAATACACCCACCAATAGCCTTGGTGCATTTTCTTTTCTGCTTAACTTGATCATAACTTCTGTTTTTCTTAGAGGAATTGTGCCAACCCCACAGAGGACTTGTCCTTTTTTGTTCACAACTGCATTGTATGATGCTTTCCAACACTAGGGCATTTTTCATAATTCTGTGTCAATTCTCAGGCAACAGAAGTTTTAATCTCTTTGTGACTCTGGCCCCTTTGAACTACTATTTCACAGCAAGCCTTTTCAGTCTGTTGCATCTCACTCCACCTCGTTCCCTCCCTGGTGAAAAAGGCATTTGAAACGCAAAGTGATTTTAAATGCATTTCTTTGTTCCCATTGAGGAAATCTGAGTAGAAAATCTAACCTTTCTTTATTTTTTTTCCTTGCTGCTTCTCTGCCCTTAGTTAATTCACACCATCAGCGTAGTGGATAGAGATGAACCACAAGCTGGACATCGTTTTTTCTTCACTCTACCGTCTGAGGCTGCCAGCAGTCGTCACTTCACCCTGTGGGATGTCAAAGGTAAAATGGACAATATCGTCTCATTTATTTTTTTAAAAACTACAGCTGTCATCATAATGAGATGTCAAACCTTTGATAGTGAAAAAGAAATAGTCTGTGAGGAAATTAGGGGCATATTTGGCATGAGTGGAGCCACTCAAAATGTGTACATTGTCAATGAAACTAAAATTGAAAAATATTCTGGATCAGGGTGGATGTCATGAAAAAATAAGACCTCCAAATCTGTATAAAAGTAATGGAAAGCCTTAAAGTTGGATTACAACCTTGATGATATCATTCAGATAAACACCAAAAGATAATCCTTATCATATTTCTAAACCTTTTCATTATTTTTACGATGAATTTAATTTCCCATGAAAAGCAGCACAGGATGTGGGATTTGCAACAGAGACAAATTTGATGCAATTTGCAAGGCTTTTTGGGGTTGGTTTGGTTGGTCTGGGGGAATTGAGAATACATTTTTTATCCAGGTTGGTTTGAAAAGTGAGCTTATTATTGCTGAGGTTAATTTCTAAGCTACAGACGAGCAATTATTAAGGATTATATCTAAGAAAATTTGGGCTGATAGCAACATCCAATATCAATACTACTGTAAAGGCAATATCTACCAATTTTTTGCAATGTAATATGTATGTTTTACACTATACATTTTCCAATGCATTCCACATCACATCCATTGATTTTTTTTTTTGCTTCAGTTAAACACCCTGAGCCATACTTCTATCACTGTCACATGAACAAACACATACTACATGGTCAACCCGCTCTTCTCCTGAAACACATAAAGGGCAACAAGATGGAAATGAACAATGGTTGTTCATAACGGCCCAGTTTTACTCATCAGACTGATACAGATATGTTAAAAATGACTAGAAGTGTTAAGATGTGTCCCATTGTTCTCTTTATTTCTTTGGAAATCACAATATGGTCATCCCAGCCAATCAGATACTATTTAGCAAATTCCACCATCATTAGAAGCTAACATCTCATCAGTCGCAGTATTTCAATAGTGCATACAAATCATTCCTACTGTCTATCAATTTATCAATTTATAACTTTCTTTTCTTTGCCAACTACCCAAATTGCTGCCAGACTAAGCTTGACTGACTCTATCCAGATAACTACTTCCTGTCTTACTTTAAAACAAAGGTCTTGAACATCAAGATCAAGGTGGCAGCACTGACTTTATAGCTGTAGCTTATAATAATAGCTGAGATTAACACAGAAACTAGTTAGTGCTTTGGGAGATGGACGTTACTTTGATGACAAAGATAATTGGTAATTGCTATTTATTTTATGTATTTATTTTTTTTGCATTTTATAAAGTGATATTCCTGGATAAATTAAACTTGAGTATGCTTGAACAACAAAATAAAAAAGGTCTTATGGCATAAACCTGAGCACCAACTGCTTGGGTACATAATTTTTTAAATACAAGAAATTTATTTTAGAAACAATTTTTAAGCGGATTATGTTTTTTCAGTTGCCATGGCAATTGTATTACAGTTAGCGTTGACGTGTTCCTAGAAAAAGGGATACAATATTCAATGTGCACCCTGGCAATAAGTTTGCTTTGTCAGGAAAATTACTTTTTTCATACTTGTCAGTGTTTTTGCATGCACGCTTGCAGATCCTTCATTTAGGGATGTGTATCTAAGTAAATGTGACATCTGGGTAAATCAAGATTGATCTGACACCAGGAAAATGTCAGGGGTGCATTCCAAGCCAGGGAAATGTCACTGTGTCAAGGCAGAAGGGTCTCCTGCTGAACCATGCATGTGCATTTGAATGGAAAGGTGCATAACTCATGCCTCTATTCAGGGTACGTGCACATATTCTACTGGTTATGCATATATTTGGATGAGCAAAGAATAAGTAAAATAGTATTTTTCTTTTTGACTCTCTAAACTCTTATTTTTTTTAAACAAGTACATAAAACACAATAAAATAACCACCAAAATACACTTTTTAATGTCAGTTTAATGCCTGTTTTAATTTGTTTTTGAGGGTAGAGTGCATATAAATGACTAGGTGGCCTGGAGAGTAATCATAACATATAAACTATTCCTTTTGGACATACCACCAAATATATTTGCATACAAAAACAAACATTCATATACATACTATTGGTGTTAAAACTAACCAGCGGTACTGTGTATACATATAAAGTGGTTAAGGCAAACAAAGCACCACACATACTTTAAATCCGCCTACCTCTCTTTTTTTCCACTCTAGTGTCTTTTTTCATGGACACATTTGTCAAACTGTCACTTTCAATCTGTCACTTCGTCTCTTGCTCTTCATGCCCTCACATTGCGTTCTGTCTCCAGGCCTTGACAGACAATGATGACAAGGCATTTTCCCCATGTTGCTAAACTCTTTGAAGTCTTGCTGCCGGTCCGTAGAGGAAACCCCTAATCTCACCGTATAAAGTTTCCTGCTATATGATACACTGCCAGCCATTTCTTTCTAGATATGTGTGAACATCATGTGTCATGCTGGGATAAAAATATTATGAAATCTTATGAAGCAAGGTTAAAAAAGTTTGTATGATAAAGCTATGGTGAAGTGATTTGGTAGTTTTGTGGATTAGTTATTTTTGTTCAGTTGAAATTTATCGTTAATTTCAACTGATAAAAAAACTTTATATTTTAAAAGTCACTATATATTCAACATGTTCACTTGTCTTATTTTTAAGGTAGTTATCTACAAAACATAATATTGTGTAAAAGTCAAAAGGACAAACCCCTGGACATAAACGATAATATAAAATTTGCTCTACATGTGCTAATGGAGTTCTCGGGTGACGAGGAACACTGATAAATGTTCTGGGAGACGGATTACTTTCTATCCTCTAAATGAATCTCTCCATGACTCACCATGACTCTTTTTTTCAAAGCCTCATTCTTTATATTGTGTTGCATTTATCTAAGGTTCATGCAGAGTCCTCGTATACACACCTGCAAAGTTTAATTTCAAACAGTAGTGGGCACTTTCAATTTCTATTCTGCTTTTTATTTACCTAATGTATTCATAATCCGGTACCCTCCTCAGTTTTTGGCAGCCTTGATGAAGCCGTGAAATGCTTTTTTTAAACATTGATTCTAGCTTTGTCTTACAAGAACAAACAAAAAAAAAACTTTTTATGAAATCACTTTAAAGTGTGCAGGAAGTAAGACATCTTTTATTTACATTTTTGCTACATATATGATTTGATACGATTTCGAAAGCCAATCTTCCAAATGGAAAAGGAAAAAGAACATACCATTTAATTAAGGCAGGTATAAGACAGTACTGTGTGTCTATTTGCTAAACACTATTAAGCTATTATCTATATTCAAAAGTTTTAAGTCTACAACAGAAAAGAAAATGGCTCACTGGGATGAGCATGAGAGGTTCTTCTAACATGCAGTGACTCGTGTGTAATTCTCTGCTTTATCTTATCTGTCTGACCCCGACACACCCCTGACTAAATCGCATCCCACATCAAGACAACACAGCTGGCATCCGTACCCAGAAGTCAAGCTTTAACCGCCATGAACAGAATGTGTACTTCCTGCCCATTCTTGTTGTTGACAGCGGACCTCCCTCCCTCAGCTCAACGGGCACCCTGACCATCCATGTTTGTGGCTGCGACACAGGTGAGAGCCACTGCGGGGGTAGCACCATTACTAACATTAACATCACTGTCACCCTTGGCAGCAGCAGTGGTGCAATGAAAAGGTCAACGTGTCATTGTTTTGCTTAGCAAACATTTCTGAGTCTATATTTGTGGAAAGCAAAACAACTCATCACAATAAAATCTGCCAGCAAACGGCCTCTTACACAGGTTTCAAGTCTGTAAATATAAATGTGGTGAAAGGAATGTTTTTGCTTTTGAGAAATGGTTGTCCATTTAAGTGACTTAACACCAGTGTCAAACATGTTACAGCAACTGCTTATTTTTTTCTCTTTCTCTCTGAATGCAGAGGGAGCTATCCAGACCTGCAATGCAACAGCCTATGTAATGAGTGCAGCTCTTAGCCCTGGGGCGCTTATAGCACTACTGGTCTGCATGCTCATACTAATAGGTAAGCAGATAAATGTGATCATGGATGATTCTAAATTTAAATAGTATGAGAGATGCAAATAAATAGATCCTTATAAAGTATTTGTTTGAATTGATTAGTTTTGCCTTTTGGTAACACCAGAAGTCAGCTTCAGTTGACCCAACTAAATTATACCTGAAGCCTAGATTTCTGGAGAAAAGTATAAATACTGCATCTGAGGTCTACATTTTTTTTCTCAGAAATCATGTGGCCAAGTGGATTTTAATTAGTTGATTATTTTTAAAAGTTATCCACATTTTACCAGTATTTTTGCCTGGGCACTGCCAGAAATACTGAGATTCATGATATCAAAATACAATACACTTTTGATCTTAGCATCATGTTCATGTTGGGCATTTTGTATCTGCTTTTGATGACAAAGAGGCTTTTGTTTAACGGGGGAGTACAAATTCGACCTGGTTTTATGATTGATATGAAGCCACTTTGATCCATGGAACACAGGCAGAAATAGAATGGATGGGAGTGAAGTGCAGGAAGGTTAGAGAGCAAAAACAGGCAAAGTGCTGCCTCAGCACTTGTGTCCCTCTGCATGGGAAGCTTTAAATAGTCAAATCTCTCCAGACAAGTTTAGATGTTTATATATAGAGACCAATATGGTAATATACATGCTTACACTTTCAAATACCAAAGCTGGCTGAAATTGAAATATTTCAAAAATTTATGAGTTGGCCTCTTCCTGGCCTCCACCACTACTGTAAGTCTTTGCATTGCTCTTTACTGACAGCAAGAAGCTACATTAATGTCAGAGTGTTCTGTCTCCGCTTTGTGACTCTACAAAGTTTTTACAGTGGAGGGAGTGAATGATGGATGATGTGACATGATGTTGCTTTAACTATGACTTACATTGTTCTCTTTTCATTTAAGAGCTTTTCTAATGAATGCTATTAAAAGTGTGTCTCCATTAATGAAATAGTGAACTTGAAAAGTAGAGCATCACTTATTCATCACAGTTATAAAAGCCTCAACAAATCTGTTATCTGCAAATCAGACGCAACCATGGACATAAAAAGAAAACATCTCTCCAATGTGTCATGGCTTTAGTGTTGTGCACAACATGGGCCCAAACTGAGCACAAGGTGAAAACTAACACTTTTCACCCTAGGAAGGAGCAAGACTTTGTGAAAGAACAGATGATTTTTATGCTGTTGTTGGTAACAACACATTTCCACTATCTCCAAAGATTCATGTGCAAATGATTGCATGTTCAAAGGTGGTGCAGAATGCACAAAATGATGTATTATAACATGAATGTGCATCATATAATACTGTAAAGGACGTTTCAGAGGTGGAGGATGGGGGGGACGGGACTCTTGACATTGGGACATTTTTTTTGTATTTGTTTTATCTTTAGTATTTCTTTGGCTCTGTGATGGTATTACTGGTCTCTGGTGGCATTTAATTTGTTAAATCTAATCGTGGTATTTATTTTGTTGTGGCTTACCTGCATAAACATTGTCAGCAGTCCGGCTGTATTCATTTGTCCCACACAGACATCTTTTGTCTGCACAATTTGTGGAATATGCAGCAGACTATGTACACACTATTCTGCAGAGTATCAAGACATAGCAGTGTGCTGCCATAAAGTGATGGTACACTGGAATTATTTGGTAATCCTGTGGTTCATAATTGGCACTGCTGGAGGCTATTTTTAATATTTTTTTTTAGAATTTATATTTACATTCTTTAAATATTCTAAATATTTGACTAGCATTTTCTTTTGTCATTGCATCAATGCCTTCTGATTGGCACAGTCAATCAAACGGATATTTGTTTATGGCAATTTACACCTGGTTTTCAAATGTGCTAGATATAGATGCATAAACAGCACAGAGCAATCTGGGGTTCAAGTTTACTAAATCACTTTGCAGGTGGTAATATTTGCTAATCCTCAGAGTATTTTTGTGTTTTCAGATGATCAACATCTGTTTTACACATTCATGAAGGCAAACATGCAAGATTATTACGCCTGCATCATTTTGCTAATGCTAATCTACACACAAACCTTTAGAAAATCAGGCCCTATGCATTTTGTTTTTATACTGAAATGTATCCATTTCTGTTACAAGAGATAATACATTTTCTGTCAACTTCTAGCCACCACGATAGTAGAAAATAGTAGAAGTGATACTAATCCATAATACTTTTTTTTTCTTATCAAAGCATTGAACAGCTCCTATATTCTGCTAGTAATCTTGCAAGACAATGACATCTCTGGGTTTGTCAGGTCAGGATCAATGGACAAGCAGTGTTTTCCCAACTACCGTGCTGTGAATAACAACATTAGCACAAAGCATCTGACAGTAGCCTAATCTTATTATCTCAACAATAGCCACCAACACTTTTCTAGTTACTTAGTTACTGTACCACATGCATCAAACGGCAAACTGCTTGAGCATGTAGCCCTCATCAAAACCCTCTTAACAGCAATACAGTCTATTTATTTTATGGTCTATTATTGTTTTCACATTGTTTTTGTTTTTTTTCTTTCTTGCACACATGCATGCATGGTCTCTTGTTGTGCACACAAAGACTAATCAACTGGCCAACACTCTCTTTCTCTGGTGGCTGGACCACCTCTATTGCATCAATTGCAGGATGATGAGAAAAATGAAAACAAATTTCTGCCTAATTACCGTACAAACAAACAGTCCCTCCATCAGCTCTTATATAGGCCTGATGTGATGAATCCATTTCATTGCGTCGCAGCATCTGCTTGCATCCATTCCAATTACCTCCCATCTGCTTGTGATGAACTCCCGCGTGAGGGCAACCAGCGCAGCCCAAGGGGAAATTAACTGTCTTGTCAGGAACACTTATCACAACATCTGTACACATGGGTATCAGCTTTGTATGTATAGGAGTTGGCTAAACACAGGTACATAAGCTTCCAGCAGGAGTAAATTCTGTACATGGTGTTTATTGACATTTCCAAAGATGTGCTAATTGTCAAGGTAAATGGGCTTGCAGAGTTTTCACCATCCAGGCATCTGCACACCTAAAAGTGAGTGATACTGCACGGTTTGACAGGTTTTTGCTTTTTTATTACATTGTCCCATATCACCACAGATTCTTTAACAAAATCTATACATCTGGACCATGAAAAGAGCTCAGAGTGGGGCATTTCTCTATATCTTTACTTCTCTCATTAGGGTGGATTTAGAGTATCTGTCTTAGTGCTTGTTTAGTATGCATGGAAGTATGCACCGCAAAATACAAAAAAAAAGAAAAAGAAAACTGATTTTTTTTTTTATTCCTCATGGCAATTAATTTGCTCCATTCATTGAAGAGAAGAATAGACATGAAGGACCAGAAAACCAAGTGAGTGGAACGTTATCATCTAGATTCCATATAATCCATTGTAGATCATAAAGAGCTTGTTAGTAGCTGGCAAGAGATTACAGTCAAAGGAAATATTTTTAGTCTTGTTTTCAGGAATGTCAAATTCCATCAGTTAAAGAATAAAAAAGGAACAAATGCAATTATCAAAAGCTTTAAAACAATGTAAGAGAGAATTGTTCAATAGATCATTTAAATAAACCTTCTGCCTCAAGAGATTTACATGCAACAAAATTAATTATTAGTCCTTGTTGTTTCATGGTACAGTTCTGAAAACATTATAAGTTACTAGGTAATAAAAAGGTGCCATAAATTCATTTAAGCTTTTTTTGTATGTGAATATGCCCTTGTTAAAGAGAGAATTTTGTTCATCGGATCATTTTAAATAACATCTGCCCCGTGTTTTTTGGTACAATGTAATTTCTAGGTCCATGTGTTTCATGTACAGACTTCATGAAGGACATATACTTGTTGGCAATAAAGAGTGTGGCCATAACCTTTTATAGCAAGATGGCTGTGTGTGGGCAAAACAACCCCAGTATAAACAAAGTTTATTTTTATCTTGATAGTTTTTTTTTGTACGTTTTATCTGTTCTTAGATTCTGGGGTTACTTTTAACTAAATCCAAATACTCTTTGCTTGTGTGTTTTTTTTTTTTTTTTTAAGCAGCTTCCCTCTGTGCTGGTTTAAGGGAGGAAAAATAACACATTGCTTTGGTGCTTTTGTGGTGTCACAGCCAAAAGCTGACTCTTAGCTATAAAACAAGCTGACAGACTATGATGTCTTATTTTCTAAATTAGGAATGTGCCGATCAGGGTTTTTTTTGCTGATACCATACTGATCACCCCCTGAGGGACGATCGCCGATACCGATCCCCGATACGATCACATAATTATTTATTTATTTTTTTTATCATAAACACTACTGTTACATTATGTGGAAAAAGGAACCATGAATTCACCTTAATTTAGGCAAAAACTTGTTTTTAATAACTTTTTCCAAGAAGAAAACTAAACAAAACAGGCATTGTGCAAATTGTACTGCTATCAGTAACAGACTGATAACATATGAGGCTCTGAAGAGGCTAAATAATGCAAAGAGCCAAAATAAAACCTCTCAGCATTGCCAAAAACTTCAAGTATAAAACTTAACATTCAAAGACAAATACAGGATCCATTATAATAAACAATCCAGAGTTACTGAATGAAAACTTCCTGTTAGCATGGCGGCTAGCTGATCACTGCTAGTTCTGATTGGCTGTTTCTGACTGAGTGGAGTAATTATGGAAAGCAGGGAGGAGATCGATTATTATTTTAGAGATTATCTGTCTCATGTTAGGTCAGTGAAAGTTTTAATACGTATGTAAATTGTATTTTTTAAGTTAGTTGCTGCAGCTTTAAACAGAGGTTCGGTGTAAGAGTCACTGCCAGGTGGAGCAGAAGCGGCTCCGTCTGTCAAATATTACTAAATATTAAATATTACTACATATTAAATATTACTACCTGTGCGGAGCAGCGGTTCAACAGGAGACCAGAACCAGCATCTTACATCGCAGCTCGAAGACTTAAATCATTTTGCGGGTTATTTGTTTAGCTTTCTGATCGACATGCTAATCCGGGTGAGTGTTTGTAGCTGTGCGCTGCTTTACCTACTGTCTGATCCTCCATATGTCTTTTTTACTGCAGTGAGCCTCGATATAGCCAAACTCCATCAAGTATGGCTACATTGTTTTTATGTCGTATTAGCTTCGTCTTGTTGATGCATTTTGACCTGTTCTATTTTCTGCCACAACAAGCAAACGTCCTCATTCACTCAGTGCGTTATAGTTCCACATCACTTAGGATTTGTTGCTGCACGTTTGCACAGTTTGAAGGAAAAGAAGAGACCAGCTACACAGGCTGTCTGAAAAATGAGATGCAGGTGATCGGTATTGGTAACAGAGCCAATGATCGCCGATCACCAATCAGGCACTTTTTCACAAAAATTGGCCCGGTTACTCATTGCCTATGATAAATATTGTTTTAAATTACTGTGAAATATGCAGAATAAGGAAAAAGATATCAGCTACTCAAAATTACAACTGTATCATTTATATAATTTACTTGACAGCATGTCAATGGTGGTAGGTGAAAGGGGTTTAGAGTTTTATTTTTACTACCAAGCTGTCTAAAGTCAGCTATCTATTAGTGATCATTGTTTTAAATTTAAATGGGCTTTTTCCTTTTTTTGTTTTACCTTAATGGGTATGTATAAATTTTTAGTGCTCCATTTAACATACTATGTCGATATGTTTCAATAAAGACAATGTAGGACCCATTTGAAGCTTATCGTGATTAGTAATTTCTTAAAAAAAAGGACTGAATGAAGCATTTGTAAATGCATTTACTTGATAACACAGCTCTTAGTCAGCCAATTTAGAGCACAGCACTGTGGGTTTTTTCCTTGTTAAGCAGCTTTTTGTCTCTTTTTTTTCTGTATCTTCCTGCTTAATGTTGGTTTTGAAGGAAACATGGCAGATTATTTATATTTGCAATTGTGTTCCTGGAATGTTTGTCTGATTTACATGGATTTGTGGGACATCTCTGAGCTTAAACAAGACTTGACATCTAAAGTGGTGGGGTGCTTTTTTCAAAACCAGTAGATGTGACAGACACTAATAGGTTTGTATATTTTTACTACTGTTTAATATTCTGAAAGTATTAGGCTGCAAAATATTACGGCATATTTCAAACTGTACAATGCAGAGGAGAATTAAAAAAACACAATCTCCTGATATACCTGACTGTGCTAGTAACACTGATGTTGTCCGCCCACAATACTATTTTATAGGGTAAAGGTGAGTTTTTTCCAACTTAGAACTAAAGATTAGATAAAAAAAAGAAACTACATTTCAAAATGTATCTCTGTTTATTTTTATTAATTTTTTTGTGTTTGCTTATAATTGTTTGTGGTCAAATAACATGTTGGGAGAAGACATTTAAGATCAGAGAATCAGTCAGTGTTGTTTTGCTGAAGGAAAATAAAGATAATCTGAATTTGAAGTCATTTACCAGTAAAAAGAAGAAAAGGCAAAACCATAACTGTAGAGATCCATAGTGAAAACCACTGCAATCCAAGATAAACACAAATGTCCATGTAATGTTTCCTAAAAACAATCATGTTGAGCCAAACATTTCTTAAATATTCTTTTGCCTGACAAGACCAAATAGAATACCAGAAACTGATTAACTTGATGATGGAATTGTGCTGGTCTAGTCTTCCTTCATCTCTTCAGAACTTTGAGGATTTCCTGTGATTTATGGAACCATGTATTCTGTTCTCTGTCCAGACTTTGGTTTTGCACCTTACCTTTGTAGGATTAAAGATCCAAAGCAAAAAGCATGTATTGTGGCTGAATTAAAATAGTTTTTTGAGGTGCACCACATGACTCAGTGGTAGAACAGTTGCATCATACTCAGAGGCTACAGTACAGTCCTCAACACAACTGTCTCAATTCCTGACCCATTTGCTGCATGTCTTCCTCTTCTCACTCTGCTCTTATTGTTGTGCAATAAATGCCACTATTGCCACAAATTTGTTTCTTCAAAATGGCTTGGGTCAAATATTCAGTTCTTTGAAAAATATCCCAAGAACTTGATAGAAATTGTTACCACCAAGATGTTCAAGCAGTACATGGTGTTGGGGCAAATTAGTTATGCAATTATAAATTAAAATATCATCAAAACCACATTTTGTATTTGTCTTTGTCAGATATTAAATTATGTTTGATAATTGTCATGGTTTAACTGACAAAAAGCCAAGAAAGAAGGAATTTGTGTGGGGACAAATACTTTCTCAAGGCACAGTAAGTGTAGATGTCTAATCAAAAAACTGCTTTTGCATCAATCAAAATGATCAGTAAGTTAACTTCTTTATCTTCAGTGACAGACATTAAGCCTTAGTTCTCTTTTGAAGCCTTTTTGTGTCCTAATCCATCTTTTTTTAGCTCAAACTTATGTCTCTGACATATTGTCTCTTTTGCTGAATGCTTACATTTCCAAGTTTAAAACCCAAGCATCTCGATTTTATTAGACTTGAATGAGTATTGATGTGGTATCGGGCACCATTAGGGCTTTTTGTGGCAGATTTTTTGTTAGGCTATCAAAGATGTGAAAAATCAATGCTCATGTATTTGAAATGGAAAACTTGATCATACATTACCTTCAGGTAGGATAAATCAAAGTTATAGAGAGAATAGGTACAAACTTTAAATAGTTTCAAAAATATCATCAAAGGAGAAAATTTGACAAACACATTTTGTCATTTTTTTGTAGCACAAGTTGTTGGAATCATTGGAGTTTAGTTTTTTGAGAAAATGAAGAGGACTTATATTCTAGCTACATTTTAGCTTTTTAAACCAACACTGATTCATATTTTACAGAGCATGTCACTGTCATATCTTGTACACTGAGCTTTTAAAATGATTCCATCGTAACCCTGCATCATCTGTTTTTTATGTTTTTCTACTATTGGAAGTATTTTGAAGATTTTATATCTGTAAATATATCATTTCAAAGCTTTAATAAAGTGCTGTCTTCTTTTGCTTTCTACCATCTTCAGTTCTTGTCTTGCTGATCCTCACCCTTAAACGCCACAGGAAAGGCCAAAGGATGGCAGAGGACGAGGAGGACATGAGAGATAACGTCATCAAATACAATGATGAAGGCGGAGGGGAGCAGGACACTCAGGCATATGACATGAGCGCACTGAGGAACCTCTATGACTTCCCAGAGGCCAAAAGCTGCGACTCTGGACCGGACATCCGCTCGTTGCCTCAGTGGATACAGGCAAACAGAGTGGGAGGTGGGGTGGATGGAGCTACGGCAGCAGCAACAGACTTCTCCCTTTTCAAAGGCTACATACGGAAGAAGGTGGAGCAGGCTGACGCTGACCTGTCAGTGCCGCCATATGACTCATTCCAGACATACGCCTTTGAGGGCACCAGTTCGCCTGCGCTTTCACTCAGTTCAATCCACACACTGTCCACCACATCTGAGCTGGATTTCTCCTACCTCAGCGACTGGGGGCCACGCTTTAGGCAACTGGCAGGCTACTACGCTCCAGGAAAGACTGAGGAGGAAGCATCCTAGCACAGTTTCTTATCTACAGAGAGACAGTTAAACACTTCTTTTCCCTCATTTTTTTCTGTCTCCTCACCCTCTGGCACTCTACTAAAATCATCAGAGCTAACCTTGTGTGCTCATTTCAGTCAGAGTGCAACCTCTTCATCTCATTTTGGAAATTTTCCAATGTAGACTTTGAGCTCTGAGACGACATTGATTTTAAACTTTTGTTTTGATTTTCCTTGAAATATTTTTAGGCTTAAAGAATGGGGGCATAAAAAGTGCTATTTAGTCTTTTTTGTTTGTTAGTAAAGGGATTATTTTCTGAGCCCAACATTTAAGTCTTTAGTTAAAGCTACTATATGACACTGAGAGTGATGAGAATCATTATTACTTGGGGAAAACTTAGTAATATGGAAGTGCACTGTTTAAATGACATATTTTAAAAAATGGAATATTTGTATATTTATTTATTTTTATTTATTTATTTATTCATACGATGGTAACTCTTAGTGTTGAATACAAATGAATGGAGAATGACTTCACTAAAGGAGAAGAAAGAGCAGAGGGCCAGATCATTATACAAAACAAAAGAACCGAAGTGATATGTGGGCCATCTAAAAATTACACACTGGAAAAATGTTTTATTTTCTTTGATACGTTTTGTACAATAACCCACTGAAGAGAAATACAAAACAGAATGCAGTCTGGATCTTTCAGCCTGAAAAAAAAAACAAAAAAAAAAAACAAATTTTGAAGGTGAGAAACTGAGGACAATTGTGTGTTAACAGTGTCTTTTTCCTACTTTCTCTGCAGTCATTTGTGGGGCAACAAGGCACAAACTGCTGCAGGGTTTCACAAAAAAATACAAATAAATTAAAAACAAATGACTGTTTTGTGAAGCTGGCTGGTGGTCAACTTTGTGACAAAAACAGCCAGAAGTTATTTCATATTTTTTGTGTGAGTGTGTAAAATATGTTGATTCCATTTTATAATCAAATTGTTTTATTTACATTTTATTTATTGTTGGGTTGTTTTCATCTGGTTTGGGGAGGTTGTGGTAACACATGATCAGATCGGATCACATCAACCTTTTATCTCAAGTTATTTCATGTTTACCTTAAATTGCAAATGTATGGAAAAATTATAAAAAAGAAAAATACCAATAAATATTTAACTTTTTTGTAAATCAAAATGTGTGCAGTGGTGTATTGAAAATTGCTCATTAAATGAGACGCCAGTGATAAAGTGAATAGAGCCCCCATGTTAACAGTTGTTGAGTGTGAATTGTTTGCTGAAGACATTTCCTGAATTATGAATATTTGCGGAGCTTGTTTTCATTTACACCAGGGATAGATAGAAAGAGTAGTTTTAGGTTGAAACAAACACTCCATATGAGAGGATCCGGCCAAACAAAGAATTTCTACTTAGCACATCTCCCTCATGACTGTCTTCTGCCAAACCACTGTAATTGTCAAAGTCACCAGAGAATGCCAAAGCATACAAAGTTAATTTCATCTGATTTTAAAATGCCCTGCAAGACAGTAAATGGGATTCATGTTCACCTGATAATATTCTTCTTCAAGTAAACTGTTTTGTCGAAAAATGATCTTTGATGGAGAAAATAATTTCAGCAGAAGCGTTTTTATGCTTTAATTTTGGCATCTAAGACAAAACATCTCCATTTAGTGTTGTTGCAGTTGGATTGTTATCATTTTTGTTTTATTATTCTAACATGATAGCAATTCAAAAAACAATGTACTTTCTACGTTTTAATGAAGTACATTTTAGCAACCATTTTACTGCAGAGAATTGCGAAGGTATTTGTACTACTGAGTTGTTTGAAGTTACAATTAGAAACTTGATGTATGTGTGATTTTATTTGGATTTATTGGGACAGAAAGAACAAAAAGTTGCATAGTTTGAAGTAAAATTAATACAATTCATATTTGTTTTAATCACACATCAATAGTCACATTGGCTGTGAGATCAGTTTAAATTCTGCCATTCATTCTGAATTTGCTTTAGGCCTGTATTTTGTCTTTCTAACACCTGAATATAAAATGTGAATATACCGTTTCATTATAACTTTGATCATATATCTAATAATATTCACATTGAAAGGCTCTAGCAATATATCTTTTGCAACTTCTAGAAAGTTTTCTTTCAGAATGACCCCATTAATCCCTCCTGCATTCCTAAGAAACGGGGTCCTTTGAAACCTGCAAGCTTTTTACCCTGTGCGCAGACCCAGTGGGTGGCACTGACCACATGTGTGCTTTTTCAATGCCTTTTTTGTTTTGTGTGTGTGTTTTTGGGAACTGACACTTTGACTGAGCACCTCGTCAAACTGTCAGTTTAAAGCACTTAGAAATCTAAATCTTTCTATTTAAATTAGAAAGGTCTAAGTAGATGCAGATGTCATGTTGCTCCTTCTGTTCATCACACTAAGACTGCAGGAGGGTTAAAGCTCCATCCATCTCCCCTCCCATCAAATGTTATCATCTTCTTTGTGCTAGCTGAAGAAAAGTAAGCCTACAGCATGATGGTGCCAGGAGTATGTTTTACAATTAGGGGTGAAAATTTACTTATTTGCCACAAAATTGCCTTTTGCATGTTGAACATCCAATTGTGTCTCATCTGACAAACATTTGTATATTTGTGCCATATTTTTTATATCTACTTGAGGTATTTAAAATTGATGTGAACAATGTTGAAATAATTTTAACAATATTAACTTTCTTTGAAGTGCTCAGCAATTTTATATCTGACATATTTGCTGGCTTCTTCTTTCTGTTTGTTCAATGATGTTCAGTGACATGAGGGCTTCACAGAACAGCTGAATTGATACAAAATTTAAAACAGAATCGTGTCGTCTCTTTTTACAAATTAGGAGACTTCCAAAGGCATTTGCAATGGATTTTATTTAGGGCTATCAGACTAATTGGAAATACAATTATTTATAAAACAGCTGGAACCATGAATAATCATCTTTTATTTTCACAGCCACATGACGTTTAATCTGTTATGTAAAATCCTAATAAAATACTTAAATTAATCTGATGAAATGCGAAACATTTTAAAAGAGATGGCATCTTTTGCAAGCTATGCGACTGATTTAATGAGATGTGACAAATCTAACCTGCAAATAAATGATTTGTTGGGCTAGATGCAAGTTTACTTTTAACTATATTTGATTTTGAGTTTTGGAGAAAAAAAAACAAAAGAAAAAAAACATCCACATTTCTAAGTAAAGAAAAAACAGCTGGAAAACATTTCAATGAATTGTTTTGACTTGGAACTCAGAAGCTACAAATTATAGGTGGACAAACAAATTTACAGTACGGAAGCAATTTAGATTGACTTTACACTTTGGATCACCCCTTGCATTTCTTCAACAAAGTGCTTCAGACTGTATTTTGTTGTACTGCATAAGTGCCCTAATGATATGTGTGTTTTTTGGAAGAAAGGGCTTGGCAGCCATTTATTCACTGCTATCCTGCCCCTTCAGCGTTTTCTGACTGACAAAACCCACAGGCTTGTGGCCATAGACTTTGTAGATCATCATGAGCTTCAGAGTCAGTAGGACTGGATATAAATACAAGAAACATAAGAGTGCCGTCCGGCTGAGTCAACCTCATGTCATGTGTCTAATTCTATAAAATGTCAGTTTTCTTCAAAAGAACAAGTAAGTTCCCAGCTGTGCTCATTTTCTTCAGTTGTAAAAGCGCATCACCTTTATCACTGTCAAGGAACATGTCACTCTTTAGTGATGACCTACACATGTGAACATGAAGTGTGTTGCCATCAGTCAGAACATCCTCCCCCAAATTCCAAGGGCAATAAGAAGATGGCCATTAGTTATGCAGATAGAGCTTTGGTGATTGACAGTTCTCGAGGGAATAGTGGAGAGCACATTAAATCTTCGCTTCTCTTCTCTTTGTACTTGACTTGGTAATGACAATTGATTAAACATTGGTGGTGGGAGGGGGACGTAAATGTGAACTGCAGGAAATATCAATCATATGTTGCCTAATAGCTGCATAACATTAGTTATTTAGTTTCAAGGCATGATAAAAAAAATACTGACTTTTAGCAGGTCAATATAAAAGAAGAGAGGCTGCTTAAACAAACTTGGCCTACATCACAAAACAAATACTGCTCACTGAAAAACTCAAATGTTTTTCAGGCATCAGTAGATGGATATACTGAAATGACCATATTTAAAAACTGCACTCTGACAGAGATTTTCAGTGTGTCCTTTAATCATCAAATTACTTGTTTTTATCGCGCTGACAAGTATTTTACTGAAAGCTGGGTGAAAGTAGTTTATTTGTTTTTTGTTATTTTACTAATTTAACAAATGTTTGCTAAAATGTTCCATTTATTTTAGGAACATAAAAGAAAAACTTAAAAATAAACAACATAAGTTTGTTTTAGGTTACATTTACAAGAAAAAGTTTAAAACGACAACAAGTTCATAAGATTAAACACAATGAAGAGAGAATAAAGTCATCAAATTATAACATGCATGTAAATTGTAAATAACTTCCCCAGTGTAAGGAGACAGGGAGGCTTTGCAAGAGCCTGAGGAAGATATATTACAGACATGGTCCTGGTTTACATTACAAATGCATAGGAAGTTGACAAGATTGTGTTTTAAAGTTTACACTTCTAGCCTTCAATGATCTTTTTATGTACCTATTATGTGGAAGAAACCTGATGATTCTTTGAGTGATGATTAACCTCCTTAGGAAAGCCTTTAAAAAACAAAAGAGAGAACTTTTGTTGCACATACCTACCAGTCCCTCCTAACTCCCCTCCAAAAACAAAGAAAAATAAGCTTACATTCTGGAGTAAATCTGCTAGTGGCTTTTAGCAGAAAACTTCTGCTAGAAGCCCTGTATGCATGAACACAAATTATAAATTAGTGCTCAGAAAAACAGAAAGTAATTTAGCACTTCTGCAATAAAGCATCACTGACACCAACACATGCAGGCATCTAAGAAATTAATATATTGCTATTGATTTTGGTTTTGCTGTGTCTTTTGTGCATCTTGTGTAGATTGTTTTAGCTCCATAGGTGTTAAAAGCAAAAGGTTCAGTTAATCCTTCTGTTTCTTGAAGGTTTAGCCTGCCAGGAAAAGACACACTGGAGGATCAGAGGTTTTGCACTAACACAGTAAAGGATAAATAGTTTTCTTTACAGTCAGGGAACAAACCAGGTGTACTTTTATAGGTGGTAAAATCTAAATTAAAGTTTGCAATTTATTAATTATCTATTGATTCACACATAGCATATACTAACTATGTATTGATCCATACCCCAGTTGATACAGTACAATTCACAATTATTAGCAATCCTGGTAAAGATATGTTTAATCTTATTGGTAAGTTTTTACCATGGAGATTTTGTAACTTCCTAGTAGTTTTCTGTAATATTTAGTTCTACTGATTTGCAATCCTGCTCACTATCCATCCATCCGGCCTTGTTTGACACAGATCTTGTAGTTTCCGGACTTTTGAACATCAATACATGTCTTATATAAAAGAAAATAGATTTTACAATTGATTTTTCTTCTACTTTAATAAATGTATCCAAATTAATGCCTGGCTGTGTGGTAAATCAGGAGCACTGTAGATAGAAAGCTGTAGTTTTCAACACAGCCGTTCAAGGTTCGATTCTTGACCTCTAGCCATTTATGACAGGCCTTCAACCTAAGACTCAGCACTTCTTCTCAAGCTCTAAAAGAATGGATTCCACTACAATCTAAAACCAGATGGCTGATTTCTTCATAATTGCTAAGTTTGAGACAATAAAAGATTAATTTAAAGACTTTTTTTAAACATATACACCATGCTAATTGTAGAAACTACAGTATGTAATCCAAATCAGATTTCTTCTTTATAAACTGAGTATGGCTAAAAACAACTTGAAGACTTCAACCATGCAACATCACTTGATGCTGCCACATGTGTACTGCTGATCCTACTAGGAATCAATTGTTTTATGCCAGCCTCTTTATTCTATTATTTGTTTTTGTGGTTTGATGTTTCTCACTTTTAGTCCCTGTAGACATCACAACTCCCCCACATAAAATTTTGCTATCACAGTAGCTACTTGAACTTAAACGCTTGTCAAAACGAGACTTATCTTTCTTTGTTCTAAGTTTTCCATGTCCTTGTCCTTCTGGAAAGTTTGATACTTTGTGCAACAATGTTTTTCATTCTGACAGGTTTTTCTATCTGTTTTTCTAAAGAGTGTGTGACAAAGAGTAAAAAGTTTAATAATGGATTGGGGTGAAATACAGATCTTTAAATATTCCCATTTAAGAAGCTGTGGTAAAAGCAGTTTGGTTTATTGGTGTTAATTGGTAACTAGCAATTACACAAAGATCACTTAAAGTGGTTTTGTAATAATTTGTTTTTTTTCTTAATTATAACCTTCTTTTGTCTTTAGGAGTGGAAAAGTGGATAAGTAGTCATCTACATTTAAATAAACACACAAACGCAAAAACTGAAATAAAAAAAAATATTGTTTAGTACTCTTGGATGCAATGAGAAGGGGTAAGATTAGTTGGATAATTGTTGCCTAAGACAGTTCAGTTTATTGAGAAAACAAAGTGCAAAGTAAACAAATACTCTGATAAAAAGCAAATAACCTGCAAACAAAGTGACCAATAGATAAGATTAGATTAGATCCACAGAAGGACGGATGGACAGACGGTCGGTCATTCAGTCGGTCAGTCGGTCGGTCAGTCGGTCCCCGGCCCTGAGAGGAACAAAAACCAGAACTATTAGACAGTAAATCGCCATCACAAAGGTTTTAATTAGATTTCAAATGTTCAAGTTCCTTAATAGCTTCTAATCATTTTATGTTTTAATTCATTTTATACTTTTTCATGATATTACTTAGTTTGAGGTCTTCTGCCAAACTATTCAAAAGCTTAAAGCCAGCAACAGAGAGAGACATACTTTTTAATAGCATTTATACAGGGTGGTTTTAAGTTAAATACGTTATGTCACATCTCCCCTTAAACAATTTCTCAATATTCTTTAGTAGCATATCATTTTTTTTGTTTCGCATATTATGTGTGCAGTCTTAAAATTTTACTAACTCAGCAAATTGTAATACTCTGATATGTGGCTGTGTGTTGATGGAAAGTACAGTTAAGGGATTTGCATGAAGCACAAAGCTCTGAGTAAACCTTCTTGATTGCTCTTTAGTGTTGTTGTCTCCAGATGTGTTGGCACTAATAGCCTCATCTAAGCATTTTAAAATTTAAACCTACATTTTACCTGAATAAATTATGACTTATAAATATTTTAGACACTTAAGGGTTTGGCAATAGAACTCTTTGTCATGATGTAAGAGGATGATGGCTGGAGAGAGAATCCAACCACAGGACACACCAGGAATGAGACAAAGGAAACAAAACCAAAAGTGCCTTCAATGCACTTACTGAGCTTTGTCATGTTAAGTAGAACAACAGTTTAAATAGCTTTAAAACTTTAAGACATCTAAAACATTAATAAATCCAAACTTTAATGAATCCAATTCCCTTTATGTAAATAGGTCTTACACCATTATATAAACTATGTCTCTACAGTTGGTTTAAAATGGAAGTTAATCAGTAAAGAAATAATTAGGAAATCCTTTCAGTTTTGCCAAATTGTTACATGAACCAAAGAACAAATATTTACCTGTTTCTGTGCAGGTGATTCTTGAAAATGATTTTACAAGTGATGAAGCATTTTCTTTTTCTTTTTTTTCTAATAAAAAAAATCAGTATAAGGAAAATGTATTTCTCAAAGCACAGTTCAAAGCACAGCTCCTTTAGTAACTTTGGATACACTAATAGAAGGCTCATTTGTGTCTCATTTCCTCTTTCCTTTTTGGGATTTATATTAACATTTGGTAGATACCAACATTTTGTAAATATCAGAACACAAAGGTATTGGAAATAAAATAATTCCACCACCTCAGAATGGGTGTCCTGATGCATAAAACACAGAATAATTAGATGAGCTTCTTTGTTAGAGATTGCTGAGCATTACCATCACAACAGAAATGTAATTAGTAATAACACCTAGAAAGTGAAGACAGTCACAAGGGTTAGAAACATACTAATTCCTTTCAAATGAAAAAAAAAATAAAGTGATTAGACAATTTGTGGTTTTGTGAGGCATGTGCAGCTTTGAATGAGACTTTACAGCTTTGTCAAATGAAATAATATGAACCGCCTATCTGGGTATTTTTGTACGTGCTGGAATTATGGGTTTATTGAAGCTGTATAATTGCATTTTATTGTTTCTTTCTTTCAACTCTCCCTTTCTCATGTGGCTCCCACCCCATTCGCCCTCGGAGGAAAGTCTTTTTTTATTTCTATTTTACTTCTGCACGGCAAATTTGATCGTCTTTCATTATGCAAATCAATTTAATTCCAACAAAACCTAGAGAGCGCGGGAGGGGGAGACTTGAAGATGAATTAGCAGAGATCAAATGGAAAGACAAAAAAATGCATTTAGAATCAAGCTTTGGATTTGCCTTGATCTAATTTTAACAGATGAAACCTTACTTTCTTTTTTTTTCAGTTGGACCTTTTTATGTATTAAGAATTCCAAGTTGATTGAGGTTGGCACCTGTTTGCCCTTAAAGAATTGCACTCCTTTTCCACTGGCGGAGGGTGAGAGATAGATTGAACTTTGGGACAAACTGTGTCAGTGATCATCTTCTGTGTCTTGTACAGTAAGTCAACATTATAAATCTCAGCAAGGATGGTAGAGCACCATCAGCCAACTCTAAAAGCCAATTACTCTCTCAATGACCTGACTCATGTAATATTTACAACCATACAGTGGAACCTACTTATTTCAAATCTGTGAAACTATGTTGCTGAAGAAATTAAATCATTACTTTAACTTTCCTGTCTGGCACATTTTGCAGGAGCTCCTCTGAGGCAAGCCATTCAAAGATAAAACATTTCAAATTAGTTTTTTTTAGTTTAATTTGTTTTATTCATTTTATCTGTTCAGTTTTATCTCATATTTCTCTTTCTTGAATTAGCTTTGATGTTTTTTTTTTTTTTTCAATGAAAATCGTCCAAACACAGAGTTTGACATGTTTACCAAAAGCTGTTGTTGGACTTACTGCTGTTTTTCAACCTTCGCTAACATAATTACTACAACCAAAGAGTTTACCATCTCTTTGGTGAAAGCCTAGCTGTCTCCCAACAAGGTTGCATCTCCTCTCCTCATGGACACATACTCAGTAAATATGGGCCTGCTCTGAAGAATAAATGTGTGTTTGCAAGTAGGTGTGTGCTTAAGTGTGTCTGCATGGGACCAACCAGATGCTGGGGTGTGTATAAGCTGTCTCAGCTGGCCTAGTATATGTCTACTCCAAGCAAACTGATGCTCCACACACACATACCTATACACACTCATGACACACACGCACTCATACAATGAATGCCATTGGCAAGGTTATTGCTCATTCTCATGAGTCCTTACAATCCCTTCTGTTCTCCACTTTTTGATCTGTACTCGTTTTGTGTGAAAAATAATGAGGACCGCATTGCAAATACTTCAAACGAGCCCAACGTCATTGCCATGAATGTGGGAGGATGTGTTTTCAATCTGAATTAAACAAACAGTGTAAGTGTCCTGTTACATGTAGCATTAGTCATCTGTAATCCATTCATTCAGGTGTGCTTGCAGAAGGATGTAGTGCTGGAAAAATGCAATAAATTCACTCTTGTACGTCATGGTACAAAAAGAAAAAAACAATTCCCTCCAACAAAAAGAAAAAAAAATGTTGTGTTCGCACCTGACCGTGTGTTTGAGGAGCAGAAATGTTAATTGATGGGAACGTACATTGGAAGCATTCTGTGCATGCAAGGTGAGCAGGTCTATCGGCAGCAGATCACGTCCAGCTATGCACTAGATGGCCTTTCTTAACAGGTAGACTAAGGTTTTCATGCTGATTGCTGCAAAATTTGTTTTCAACATTGTTAAAGATTACCAAACAACATTCTTTTGGTCTTACCCTAATTAAACTTAATTAAATGCATCACCTTACAGCCCTTTTAGAGCTAATTCAATCAGGTGTTAAAACATTTATTTTTAATAAGGTCTATGAAGCCGTATACCAACTCCATGTTTTTCTTTTTTTGTTTTTCTGCGGGATGGGGGAAGGTGTCAGAGGGCTGGCCTTGGTTTGCCATTAAGTCTTCTGGAAATTGGCCAGTAACTTAAATGTTTTCATATTTTTGAAAATGTCTTTTCACATTTAATGCAAAGCAGTTTTTTTCTTTATTCTTTCTTATTTATTTTATTTTATTTTTAGTTCTTTTTTTACAATTGATGAAGTGTAAAAAAACAATATGCTCCAATATAATTGTTGCTGCCTTTCCTACCTACAAGTGGGTTAACTCACTCATAAATGCACCGAAGCAGCACACTACCAAAACTGTTAGTTTATTGACATGCTCATGTGTTTATGCAGATAGTTGTCTTTTTACATTCTAAGGTTGGACTCAATATTTCTACACTTTTTAATTTACATTTACTTTTTTCCAGTAAAAAAAGGAGACATAATAATGACCTGAAGATAATCATATATTTTATGTAACTTGGTATGTAAAAATCCCACACTAAAAATGGTGTAAATGTAAGTTTCACAAAAAAGGCTTAAATTTTAAAATAAAAACGTAACTTTTTTTGACATCACTTCCCTTTCATCTGAACACATATTAAGATAATGTACATGAAGGCATATGACACGTACATGTCCTGTCAATTCAATGTTGCAGTGTTGTCAATTCACAGTGCTGATTTGGTGAAACGCATTTATAAGAACACTGGAAGTCAAACAGCCAAACGCATTCTTCAAACAATGGTCATTTGCACAAGTGAGTTTATATAAAATGTCAAGTGGTTTGTTGCTGAGACATATTTGTAGATGAACTGTGTTTATGGTATTAGTAGCCTCAGCCTCAGCCAAGAACAAATGCTGCCAACTCTTGATGCTTGGCTTCTGCTTAACAAGCCTCTTTGCTCAGGGCTTTTAAGCAAGCCGATGTGGAGCTCCCGAACACAGGTGAGCCCTTTTGTGGATCACATATGCACTGTAAAACCTATTTTATTGAAGTGTTATTCCCTTTGACTTATGGTTTGACAAAAGGTGCTTTGAGGTAATATGTTGTTAGAGGGCAGTTGAATATGTGGCCTACAAGAAAGAGTCTTAAGAATATCAGATGACATGTACATAAGAAGATTATTTAGCATTTTTACACAAATCACAACCATGACTTGATGTGATTTATTACATCAAGTAATGGGTTTGTTTATTAAAATATATATTTTTGTAAAACCTTTATGTCTGCAAAACCCTGCACAATTAGTTAATTTTACATTAAAATTGTGCCATTGTGCAAAACTGACAGGATTATCATGTTGTGCCAGAAAAATGAAGCAAACTCTGGTTCCACTTTCAGCTTTCAGAGCTGTTTGTGTCTGACTAAGAGGAAGACATAAGTGTATAATTTTGGTTAAATTTTAGATTTAACTCTCCACTGCTACACAGGAGTGATAACCTCTAATTATTATGCAACATATATTAAACATACAATTTGAATAAACTTTAAATCAAATAGGATTCTGATTGTAGGAACAAAGATACATAGCTATTATGATATGACCAAAACATTTTCTTAGGTCAATGTTTAGATACAATCTGAAAGCTGTCATGTACTATTCAATTCACTATTACTTTTCTTGGTTGGTTTTCCATCATTCTGACAGGACAAAGCTGCACAAATCCAAAGCTGCTGCACAGATTACAGAATATGAAGACTTTCCATTAAGGATTCAGTCAAAATTTTACATAAACTTTACTTATATGCCATTTGACAAGACTAACGATTTACACACTGTCATGAATAAAATGATATCCAATATTTGATTTATGAGAATTGTATAAAAGGATGTAAGATCATCTGCAAATCAATAGGTCTTCGGGCAATACAGTATATGTTCTGCTTTTAGCACTCTCAGAGAGCAAACTACTAGAAATATCTGTTCCCTTATTTTTGAGCCTAGTCTGTGTCAGAATGGTTATTGTGTTTCATACTCATTATGGTAAATAAACCCTAAAGTAAATTGAAAATCAAACCTTTACCTACATTGAGCATTGTCCCTACCGCTACCATATCCAACATGCATTATTTAACTTTTGAAAGCAAATAAGCTACATTTACAGTTGTTTGCAATAACACTTGGTTTTAATTTTGCTGGTTGTAGTTGAGTTTTAGAAATAGTAGTGGTTAATGTGTCATAGTCTTGTTGTTGCTTCTAGTTGTCTTCACATTGTAAATCTAATTATGCAGTGTTCACACAACAAGCATTTGCAGTTTTTGCCCTTTGCCTAGTAAGCCGGTTGTGTGAGAAAGTGCATGTGGGCTGCACAATTAATTACCAGGGTTTGTACATCATTAATTTATATTAAAGCCACTGGGGAGTGTGAGTGTAGTGCTTTTCTTCATGCTCCAGTAACAGAGATAAACAGACCATTAACTATTTTCATGTCCAGAAAGAGAAAGGTTTTCTTCTAAAAGTTAGAAGTAAATTGATCAAATCCAAGCAATTTTATTTAAACAATATTTTCTAAGTAACTTTGACAGCTAATAAAGTTAGGAAACTTTTGCAACTGACCTCAGCTAACCAGTAATAAGACTGAAGTAAATAAGTGACATTTACTTGCCTAAACCGCATGTTGATCTCAATATACTCCATGATCTTTACTTCCATATAGCAGAAACAATTCCCCTAATGCATGCATGATTATTGATATGTCTTCTGTTTTTTTTTCTTCTGTTAGTAACAGCTAATTAAATCTATGATTTTCAACGTAACGCACTTTGAGCCCCACAAATACTACTAGTAATTATGTTCTTTGAAGGCGACTGACCACTTACAGAGTGGCAATGTATCATTAGTTTACTGCTGTTCTTGAGGCGTTGGAGAAGCTGTTCCTTTATAATGCAAATGGATTTTTTATGGCGTACTGATGGATCATCTGCTGCAGAGCAGGAATTCATTGCAGTATGACATCCAAGGTATAACCAAGATTAAATTCTTTGAATTATTGCATTACAACCCCCTGCATGTGAAATGGTGCCAACTCCATCTTTTACCACAACGCCACCCGAGACACTTAGCTGCAACATTCTCTAACCCTACTGCTGTATTTATATTCGCAGTAATTGCTATGATAAGTGCAAATAAGTGCAATTAGCAAAGCACAGAAATGCACCTCACCTTTACCCTCTTTCTTGTTGCTATTCTTTCATTTTGTCAGTATTTTTCTAAATGATACTTTAATTTAGCTCGACCAGTCTGTTGTAGATTAGATTCAAGGGAACTCCGCGACAGCAAAAATAAACAATGGTCATTAGAGCGTCATTACCTAACAGAGTATACAGAGAGAGACAGCTTCCATGTTCCTCGCAATGCAGAGCCTACACAGTCCCTAGTCATTTAGGTTTTTTCTCACTAAGATTTATAGATGAGTAAAAATAGGGTTATGAATTTGATGTATCACAACAAAGCTCTGGCTGAGATATTTTTGCCCAGTGCCCATGGTCCTCTCTGGAGAGCTTAATCTGGCATCTGGCCACCAGCCACTCCTTCTCTCCCCCTCCTTCTTTTGTCCCACTGTGATTTTATGGTTCTGGAGAACTGAGCTAATTTCACTAAACTTCTGAAAAACTGCATGTTGCACAGGGTTCTCCAAAAGGTTGCAAGAGTTTAGAGTTTAGAGATGATGAGATGTTTACCTGTGCCACAATATTTTATGATCCTCTGATAATGTTCTCTTTTGTATCGAGTAAGATTTCATTTGATTTTCTTGTCTTTTTATTCATTTTTTTAAATTGTGTGAACTTTGAAAAAAAAAATTTAAATAATTTTCAATTTTAACCTGATGGAAAAAAAGTAACTGTGGTTAATATATCTTGTGGAGAAAAAAACGTAAAAACGTTCCCAGTTTTGCTTCCTGATCCATCGTTTGCTCCCTGCTCTAAAACATTTTAGTGAAATCTACTTGATGTGCAACATCTTTTCCACAAAATATGTATATTTTTTCAGTAGCATATATTTATCTTGTACAGTCCAATCAAAAGTAAACGGTATGAGTGCAAACAGACAATAGGACAGAATATAAATGCATATAATCAGAATACTCACACTACAAAGTACTCTCAGCAGATTAGTTAACTTTATGTTCAAATGTTCATTTCCAGTATTATCTTTATTTCCACCAATATCTGTTAACTTTTCCCTTCTTGAATTGCAAAGAATTCCTAACACACTTCATAAGGAACAATTCATCATAAGGAATTAAAAAGATTGAGAATCATTATCTTTTTACAATATCACATAATAAGGAGCTTAAGTAAATCCACAAGTATATTTTCTTCTATAGTCTTGGCTTTTCCTTCCAAACAAGATATGGAGACTATAAGAGCTTTTTTTTTTCTTTTACTTGATAAAATTGGAAAGTGACACTCAGTAAGTTTCATTTTTTCTCAGCATCTTCTATTTAGCACCACATAGGCGCTCTGTTGTATGTCTTTCTTTCTTATAATCAAACACACACACACGCACACACAATATTTTTATTTTCTTTTTTACGTCAATGATTTAAACTGTCTTAGTTCTGACCCTTGCCAGGTTACATTTTGTGATAAATATGGCATAGAAATTAAAATTAACTAGATTATTATCATTATCCATCCTTTGTGGAGATGGCATACATTTTGAGGTTCAGAGTGCAGGATGTACTCATGTGTTTCTGTAGGGTAACAGGAAAACCATCCAATATCGCTTGACTAGGGTCACATTAAAAGAAAATATAATAAGTTAACAGAAAAGATATGCAATTTTTTTCTAAATTCAACACTCAGAAATGAGTGAAACACTGCAAACACTGCAGATATGTGATTTTTTTCCTCATGGTACTAATAGAGCTACTCGTGTAAAAAACTGCTCTATATTAATTTGTTCACATGTCTCTTTCTAATTTTTAACAAGACTGCAACACTCTTTCCTTAGTGAATTATTTGCTGTGTAAATAGTAATTGTCTGTTACTTGAGAAGGACAAAACTGTATTTGCAGTGACTGTGTGTTACTCCACAATAAAACACATTAGACTTATTCTTTCCCATTAGATCATGCTATTCTGACCATTGTGAGTGTGATGTGTCCAAGCAACATTAGGTTTATGTCACACAGCAGTGTGGCATCTGAAAGACAATATGATTCAAATTTTACCATATTATTTTCAGTGCCTACACTGTGATGAAATAAATCACTATAAGAATTTATTTTTTGATAACGTGACGAATGCTCAAAACATAAATACTGCTCTTGAAAAAATGTGTAATATGCTTCTTTTGAACAACAGTCTCATAACGAACTGTGAGTTGTATCACTTGACTGCTCACAGTAACTGGATTTAATATGTTTAAGTTTATTGATATGTATTGATACTTTCAGTGTAAAAACTGGAAGACAATCCCAATCACTGCTTCAACAAAGTTGCTAAATTAGAGTAACTGGAGCAACAGGAATTCAGTGGTATGAGGATGTTTCAAGTTTCAAGGCTAATAAAAACTTGCATCATTCTTAAAAGAAGCTCTTAAGTAAAGTGATGTTTCATGATGACTACTTCTGTGACTTTTCTGTGTTCTAAGCTGAATATCTACAACAAGAAAGCTCAGTCCTTGAGATGCTATTTGTGTTGAGGCTTTGCATTACTGTGAGTGGAACTTTATTCAAACGTTGATGGCAAACACACTATTTTTACATATTAGAGTGAACTCTACAACCTTCAGTTTACTTCGAAGTAAACTGAAGGCTTACTTTGCAAGCACACGTCTAAGATTAAACTCAGGAGTTCAGTATTTTAGATCCAAAATGTACAGGGAGCTTAATGATGCCTGAGCATGAATAAATTGTCTTATTGCATCACTTTATCTTCATAACCTATCTTTAGGTTTCTTGTCCTGCATTATCTTTGCTTAAAAGCAATCCTGTTCCTGTAACTCTATCCATATTTTATGACTTTTTTTCTTTGAACAACTATCTGACATGAATTTCATTTAAATAGAGGCAGTAGAGGACAAAAAGGCTTAAATGTCAGCAGTGAGGCATATTATAATTTTTCAATCACTGTGAAGACTGACTTCTTGGTGGAAAAGTTGTTTCTCTTTCTGCCTCTCCCTCTCGTTCTGCTCTTCAGGTTTGTCTGACTCTTTAGACCCATGAAGAGGCTGGGTGGCCCCTCATTAAGCACATTCTGGATTACAGCTCCTGGCTAGAGCTATTTCCAACAACATGCTAGTGCATTGTAATGAGCCTCTCTGTGTGCTCCGCAAACACACTCAATCTCCCACTTTAATCACTGAGGAGGAGATAGGCTACTCCTCGAGCCCTCAATCGGAGCAGTGGAAGGAAAGGGGGATTTTCAAGTTTCTCCATCCTCTGATGACAGATAATCTCCTTGGGAGATGAGTGTTCTGTCGCATCGCTCTGATTGACATGTCTAGCATTATGATAGAGTGAGTTAGACGTGAAAGCTGGAAGAAATGCCACAGCCAGGAGAAACGAAGCAGAAGAGGCATTTTCAGTCGGCAATGATCCTTTAGATGTCTCGTCCTTCTATTTCAGATCATCAGACGACAGCAAGGATATTATGTTGTTATCTTTTCACAACAACAATTGGGTGTATTCAAAGCATAGCACTAATATAAAAATATAAACTTTGAGTAAAAATAACAAGAAAAACTTTACACATCGTCAATTGAGAAAAGCAAACATAATTCAGAGTTTCAAAGAGAGATTGCCGATTAAAGAGGAAACTCCATAAACAGAGATAACGCATGGACTTCAGCTGAAAAAAAAACAACAAAAAAAAAACAAAAACATATGTGCATTAAACTCCTGGACTAAAAGATTCACAAGTGTAAATATTATTTTAAACAGCCTGTAGGCACACTGTCTGCAGGCCGACATGATGCAATGATGCAATGGGTTTGTAGTACCTGAGCCAGTCATTTAATAACAGCATCTCAGCATTCATTGCCAGCACCCAACATGAAGCAAAACTCATTATACACCCCGAAGCGGCAGGACTTAATGACATTGCTGAAAAAACAAAGGCAGGCCCATTGCATGTATAGAATGTATAGAAATTGAATATCTAAGCATGTCAACTGCACTCGTCCTAAAAAAACCCAGTCGGAGAACTATGACATATATTTTTAGAAAAAATTACAACACAATTTCACACGTAAATAGGATTTAGATGTATTGAGGTGAAACAGCTGATGTCACAGATTCACAGCCATGCAGCAAGTGAACAAAGTTTTATAAAGGGAGATTTCATTACTTTGTTAACGACAAAAAACATTTTGAACAAGAAACTCTGAAAGACTACAAGCCTATTAGCTATTACCATACAGAAAGTGTCATGTGTGTGAGACTCCGTGTAGGGAAAATTGATTTCAGAGTTTCTAACAAGATTCCAAACGTTGAGTAAGTTGTTTTGAAAATAATGCATTCATCATTTAAAGACAGAAAACTTTGAGTGTCAGTGTGACACAAACGTCACACTAAATATCATGCTACATACTGATAAGCTAAGTAACCTACTTTTTAGCTATATGCTCACATACTTCAAACTTTTTCTCAAGATAGAATGTATAGCTAAAGATTTGCTAAAGCTATAAATCATGCAAGAGTTGTTCAAGTGAAAGCGACAGGCTCTAAGTCCTGCTTCATGAAGGACACATGGCAGAGAGGCTTGCAGGTCAAAATTACAAAAATGTGGGGTAACATAGGGAAAATCCAGAAATGCTACCTTGGGCCACACACTGTAAAAATAACAAAATAAACAAAAAAAAAACTATCGTAGAAGGGCAGTTCTTTGTCCACAGGGCAAAGGACTTAATGACATGTTTATCTGTACATGTCTGTTTATCTGTACATGTCCTTAACTATTAACACACTCAATATTGGACATTGAATTACAGAGACAGCAGGTTCATGGACTTAAGCTATATAAAGGTTTTTCACTGGCAGAACAAACAAAACAAAAATTGGCCATCACTGAGATAAGACTTCTTGATATTGCTGCTTTCTAAGGACTTGCTTAGGGGGAGAATTTTTAAAATGTTTTGCATTTGGAAAATACCCCTGTTTGATTAATAATTTGTTGCTGATCATTGTAGATTAAACGGGTAAGCAACCAAGATTGAATTCACACTAATGGTTTTTATACAGTAGTATAAAAGCGATTTTTAAAGCAACAGTTTAATGTCACATACAGCAGCCACTTAGCAAATTTAGCAAATTTAAACCTTTGGCTTAGCAAATTTAAATCAAACATTTGTGCCAAACATGTGCGATGGCACAGAGTTGGTGAAATAATCCCTTAGTTCCATAAAAATACATCCCTGGATAGAAACCTGACCATTGTATAAAAGAACTAGAGATTAGAAGAAATAAATAATGAGAAAGGGATCATGCTCATGTCACGCCCAATATGCTTTTCTATTGTTGGCAGCATTTGAGTTCATTTACAGCTTGTTTTGATACAGCCCAGAGTTGTGTTTTTTTTGTGTGTGTGTTGAGAGGAGGCCAATACAATCTGTCTTTCAAACAGGGAATGACACTTGGAGGAAAGCAACTACAAACAGGTATGCAGGATGGCTAACCAGCAGTTGTATTACACAGTACACAGGCAGCACCGATGATAGATTGATTCCAGCTGCAGAGAGGCAGTCCTGAATCAATTACAGTGAGTTTATGAAATAGAACAAAGGTATATCCTGGGTGGGGTGGTGGGTGGATTGGGGTCTTCTACTTTACAAGTACTTGGGTCAAATTTTTATGGGTGATAATAGACTGAAAATTAAATTAGTTTTGGAAACAAGAAATATAAGGCAGCCATCTCAGTTGATTACCAACTTCAGTGTTGTTTCTTAAAGTTACTGAAGAAATTATGATGTACAACCTAGACTCATGGTAATGACATTATTCATTAATGTCAGGAATATACTAAAAGTTAGTTAAAAAGTACAACTCTAGATTCCACTTTCCTCATTTACACAGCTCCACTCCCTCCATGCCCTCTCTGCTCTCTGATAAGAACATAACATTTGATTGGCATTTGTTAAGGTCAACGGCTAACTATTAGTAACTCTTCACCTTTCATTACGCATCAGTGGTATTATGTACATCCTTATTTGCACAGGACCCCAATTGGTTTGACAACATTTCTTATGCAAATTGGGGAGCAATTATCTTCACGATCATTGATGCAGGGCTTGTTTGTTCCTAACAATGTTTGCGATATGGAGCATGTCATTAAGTCCTTCCCTGAAAGAATCCTGCAAGGTGACCAGCCTCTCATTGCCTCTCTGTCCGCCTGCTCTGTGCACAGCCATCAAAAGAGCAAAGCCCCCACAGAGTCAGTGTTTCAACAAAACAAAGGAAGACTACAAATTGTGTACGTGGCTCTGCTGGATATGGTCACATATGCCAAACATGGCATTTTTATGAGCACATTGCAATCAAGAGAACAGGGTCTCAATAAAACTCTTCATCGTGAAGGATACAAATTTCAAACCTTCCATTATAATGAGTTACACAATCAATGACATTAATGATTAAACAATGCAAAATGTTTATCAAGCAATACAAAATGAGAGAAACTAAGACTGACCCATGCTTGCTTGTATACATAACTTCTATCTATCTATCTATCTATCTATCTATCTATCTATCTATCTATCTATCATATCTATCTATATCTATCTATCTATCTATCTATGAATCTATATCTATCTTTAGAAAATACTATTGGGTCATTATTCCATTATTCACTTTTAATGTACATTTGCTTCGCATCTTTAACTTCCTGGCAGGTTGTTGTAAGATTTCTAGGGTTCTCTTGATAGGATCTGACCTATTTTGTGCAGCTAAACAATCCCTTAATATGATGCTTCCACCCCATACCTCGGTTAGGATTGTTTTCTCAGGCTCGGAAGCTTCCTCCATTCTCCCTCCAAATCTATCAGTAATCAGTGTGTCCAAAAAAGAAAATGCTTCATCAATCCACAAGATGGCTCACAATTAGAGTTTTTCTCCATAGGTGCATTTGTAAATCGTAATCTGACTTGCTATGCTGTGCTTAGAGTAATAGGTTCTTCCACTCTGCAAACCATTTAATGTCTTTAATGTCTGTTCAGGGATTGTTCCCTACGGAAAATGACACTCTTTCCTTCAATCAGTATCTTCACAAGGTATTTTCCTTTCATTCTGTAGTTGATATGAACATTTTTGTTTACTAAAAAACATTAATTTGTGGAACAAGACCTGTTGCCTTCCTGCATGATTTATTTATTTTTGTTGTATTTTCCCATAATGCCACAGAGGGACAACTTGTTTGAGGTGTGGCTTAACATCCTAAAACAAAACAAACAAAAACGTTTGGTCATATTTCATGTCGGACTGCAGGAAAACTGTTTTATGTGATCACATGGGCATTTAATTCTGATTCTTTATTACAAAAAAAAACTGTATAGTTAAAAAATGTGTATTAAGTACAAGAAGGTAGTCTTTTCTCATGAGGACTATATTAGGACATCCCAAAGTTATCCCCACTTAAAATGACTAAACTTAGGCATTGAAGTATATCAAGTGTATGAGAAAGTTGCTACTCAGCATTTTGAAGAAAATGTGTCATGTTTAAAACCCAGACATTCAGTTTGGTACTCTGCTGAAGATGAATTGAGAGTGAACACTGCAGTAAGATTTAAATAGCTGTCTGGGGCCTGCAAAAAGAAGGTAGTAACAGCTTTTGAGTCTAGTAAGGGATTTAATGTGGTCCCAAAAGAAAATGAAATAAGTGTTCCATTATATGGAATATAGTCTGCAAGTGGAGGACAATCAAAACTACTGCCAATGTGCTGAGGTCTGGGTATCCAGAAAAAAATAAAAAAATAAAAATCACCCTGAAAATGGAACACAAGGTAAAAAAAGAAGTTAACAAAAACCTTGAAATGTCATCATGGGACCTGCAACAACCCTCTGCTACTGTTGATGTGAAAGTGTATGCCTGTGCAATCAGAAGGAGACTTCACAAGTTGAGGTTTCATTGGGGGCATTCGAGTAGGAAACCTATGCTCTGTAAGAAAAACATAGCGACCAGACTAAAGGTTGTCAGAGAAAGACAGAAACTGTAACTCGAGTTTGAGCCTCTGACGTCGCAAAAATAAAACACCTCAGTCTTGACCTAGACTTGTGCTCTAAAGACTTGACTTGGATTCCTGGTCTGAGACTTTATTTATTGTAGCAGTTTTTATATTTTATCTCTATCAAAGAATGAAAAGAAGACTCACAGTATGTGAGGCTCAGGCTGCAGTGCTGACAGGTGATGAGCTGCTTGCGCTTGTATTTGTGTGGAAGAATGTGCTTGATTGTTAGCCTGTGACAGTGGTGGATAATAACCAGGCTCATAATATGGTCATGATAGCTACAGCTTCTCAGTGATTCCCACATAAATGTTTCCCCAAATGAGCACTTTGCTAAATGACTTTGAGTCATTCAGGAAACAAAATAAAACTAACTTACTTTTGACATTTTGTCAAAAGTAAGTTAGCTGCCACATTACAATGTGGCAGTTAGCTGCCACATTACAAAGACACTTTTGGTGAAAATCATCAAAATAAACTTCCTGTTCTGTTCAGTGAATGAAGCTTAACACTCATTTATCCATGTACACTTTGTCTCATTGATTATGTTGGACTGAGAAGTAGTGTGTATGATGAGCTTAGTTAACATGCACGTCACCAGGCACGTGGGGAAGGTGAGTTCTATGAGCCAGAAACAAGGTAAGTAATAATTGAAATAATGGTGTTTTTTTATAATAATAAAATAAGTTGTTTATCAAAACAGCTTTGATAAAATGACATATATTTTTTACAAGTTCAAAAAATAATTAGTTAACACCTGATTTACATTACTGTTTATAGGTTTTTAAATCACAGCTATTTTGCTCAAAGGGAGAAAAAAAATTACCATATTTTTAGCAATGGAGAATATTGATTTTATAGTTTTTTTCTAATATGTTAATAATATAATAACATATTGTCTACCTCCCAAAGTCAATGGGGATGTGGCTGACTAATTATAAATGCCAGTGCAGAATCCTACAGAGCTTGCCAAGTTTATGAGACATCACTAAGCCCTCAGCAGAGCCGGGGCAACACACATACAGCTCTGAATATAAAATGTTAATTCACGCTGCAGGGAATACTGAATTGGGTGAGAGAGCAGTAGTATAGCCATCATCTCCCACCCCTTTCTCTACATTTCATTATCTGCTTGTTTCTTTTCAACTCTATAAGTGACTACATACAGTTCTGTTTTGGCAGTTTGTGCTAATTCAAGCAGGCGGATTCATTTCCTGTTTATTTAGACATCGCCGGTGACCCAGTCCACTGCTCCCTTGCCAGACTGCTGGGCAGGCCAATGAACCCTATAAATCCTGACAGCAGACATCTGCAAACAGCTACAACGTTTCCTAAATATATGCATATTCTACACCACCAAAAGGCCAAACCTCTTGGTGAAGTAAAGAGGCCCAAAGACTCAGGCAGTTATTGTCAAAAGCAATCATCGTCCAACAGGAATCCCATCCTAATTGGGAATATGCAGGGAGACAAAAAGCAATACTAGCTTAGACTTACATGAGACCTGCTTTCACTACAATAAAATACAATTCTACAGCCAAAAGTGGTCTGCTTGTTTCACCCAGGTGCTTTGAGATGCAACTTTTAACATTGCAGGCTGACAAACTTCACATTTGAAACATATTGTTCCCATATGATTATTGGTGATTATGTCCCATAATCATAAATTAAAAGAAGGTCTCCTGTTTATCTCATGTGAATAAAAAATTAAAGCACCCCAATTTATATTTTACTCACTCTGAAGAAATAGTCACACTTTTTAAATCTATCTCTAAAAACAATTTTATCTTATTACCAGTGGATAATACAGATTAAATAAAATATCTTTCCTTGTCGTAGCCCTCTACAAGCCCCCCACTCCTTACTTTCAGCTAAGTGGTTTGGGGTGTTCTTTTGGATGTAAAGTCAGATTCAGTCACCTCACACTATTTCAATGAAATCAAGAAATCAAACAGAAGTTAGTTAACACATGTAACCTGGGATTATCACTGCAAACTATGTGCCCTCTAAACCTACCATACACGAATGTATGAATTTGTGACATGTGAGTGCAAAGGATTCAACTCAATCCCTCTGGAAAATTGCAACCTCCTAGACGTCAGTGGAAGTGAATTTCATGGTTAACTGTCTGCCAATCTCACACTTTTTTCTCCTTTATGCAGCTTTCAGGAGTGATTGAGTGAAGTCATCCATTCCTACACTACAGCTCTGTTTGAAGGCTGCATTAACCTCTGTTGCAGTTGTTTTGTCCAGAAGAAGGTCATGTAAATTTAATCAGAAATGCCTTTTTAATGCCTGTACATATGCAATGTTCTAGATTTTGCTTGTTTGTCAAATTATCTATATCATTTTTCTTATTATGCATAAAAGACACATTTTCCTTAAGCAACAGTAGCAACATGTTTGTTCGGAATAGGGAGGGTTGTTGGTTTAGTGTCTATTTGGCCTGGCCATTGCCTTCCTGTGCAATTCCCCTGGAAAGAAATTCTCACTTTCAGTACACTCTGGACATTCTCCTTTGACTCAGACTGTCTCTGGTCAATTTTTGACCGGGCCAATCAATGAACAGAAGGAGAGGTTGTGAACGATGACGTCAATTTTCTGCACTGATTTAGAACAGTAGTCTGCCTGTAGTTTTAGCAATGGCAGTGGACGAAGTCAATGAAGTTGTTCAGTCCGTGTTAGCCACTCTAACAATAATGAACTAACTTTAAAAGCCTTCTCGTTCGGATCAAGACTTCCATTTTTGCAGTGGACAACAGTTGTTTACAGTACAGGCAACGGCTGGCAATCTTCTTATACAGTACAGGCAACGGCTGGCAATCTTCTTAGCACACATATGTCACAGGCAAACATTAGCAATTGGGTAAAATTTAAAACCTCAACACAGTCCTTGCCTCTAGGAAGAAATCTGTTCTCCCGATGAAGCAAAGTGTAGTACAAGGGGTTGGTTTTTACCATAAATTGGCCCATAAATTGTATGTGTAGAGAAATTATATTTGTGTCTGTGAAGAAAAGGATCCTTTGAAATCGGATGAATGCACCTGTATTCATTCATCTAGTTTTATTTGTATTAATAGGCTTGTGTAGAGAAGAATGAACACTGAAGAACACATAAGTGTGCTCAGTCTGGTAGCCCTCTAGTGTTTCAACTACAGTTTTTTTTGTATCGCTAATCAGTTTATTCTTCAATCTATATATATATATATATATATATATATATATATATATATATATATATAATTTGTATATATATATATATATATATATATATGAAACGGTGGTCTCTCTCTTTCATCCTCTGAGCTCGGGTCCTCTACCAGAGGCCTGGGAGCTTGAGGGTTCTGCGCAGTATCTTGGCTGTGCCTAGTACTGCACATTTCTGGACTGAGATGTCTGATGTTGTTCCTGGGATCTGTTTTAGCCACTGCTCCAGTTTGGGGGTTTCTGCCCCGAGGGCCCCGATGACCACAGGCACCACTGTGGTCTTCACCTTCCAGTTCTTTTCCAGTTCCTCCCTGAGGCCCTGGTATTTCTCCAGTTTCTCATGCTCCTTTTTCCTGATGTTGTAGTCACTTGGTATAGCTACATCCACCACAACGGCTTTCCTCTGTTCTTTATCCACCACCACAATGTCCGGTTGGTTCGCCATTACCATCTTGTCTGTCTGGATCTGGAAGTCCCACAGGATCTTAGCTCGGTCATTCTCCACCACCTTTGGGGGTGTTTCCCACTTCAATCTCGGGGCTTCCAGTCCATATTCTGCACAGATGTTCCTGTACACTATGCCCGCCACCTGGTTATGTCGTTCCATGTATGCTTTCCCTGCCAGCATCTTGCACCCTGCTGTTATGTGCTGGACTGTCTCAGGGGCCTCATGGCACAACCTACACCTTGGGTCTTGTCTTGTGTGGTAGATCTGAGCCTCTATTGCTCTGGTGTTTAGGGCCTGTTCCTGTGCAGCCAGGATGAGAGCCTCTGTGCTGTCCTTGAGTCCAGCTTTGTCCAGACATTGGTAGGATTTCCTGATATCAGCCACTTCAGTTATTTGTCGGTGGTACATCCCATGTAGGGGCTTGTTCTCCCATGATGGAACCTCTAGCCCCTCATCCTCTGTTCCCCATTGCCTGAGACATTCGCTGAGCATATCGTCCTTTGAGGCTTTGTCCTTGATGTATTTATGGATCTTGGATGTTTCATCCTGGACAGTGGCTCTCACACTCGCTAGTCCTCTGCCTCCTTCCTTACGGCTTGTGTATAGTCTCAGGGTGCTGGATTTGGGGTGGAACCCTCCATGCATGGTTAGTAACTTCCGAGTCTTAACATCCGTGGCCTTTATCTCTTCCATTGGCCAGCTAATTATTCCGGCAGGGTACCTGATTACTGGTAAGGCATAGCTGTTTATTGCATGGATCTTGTTCTTGCCATTGAGCTGGCTTCTCAGGACTTGCCTTATTCGTTGGAGGTATTTGACTGTGGCTCCTTTCCTTGTGACCTCATCGAGGTTGCCATTTGTTTGTGGTATTCCCAGGTACTTGTAACTGTGCTCTATGTCTGCTATTGTTCCTTCTGGGAGTGAGACCCCTTATATATATATATATATATATATATATATATATATATATATATATATATATATATATATATATATATATATATATATATATATATATATATATATATATATATATATATATTTATATATATATATATATATATATATATATATTTTTTTTTTTTTTTTTTTTAATTTACACTGTCATCACATGCTTGCTCAGGCTGGATGCAATGAGTTGGATGTCCATAGACAGATTTACTTGTTGACATCTTATCTAATGATTTTGACTGTATTCTAATATAATTAGGACCAGTGATGCCAGTAATGTGCTACTTAGTAAACCATTAGTCTCTTTAACCCCCTTTTTTTAGTAATAAGTAATCTAAATTATTATATTTTCCAAACCAGTCACTTGATTGAAGTTACTTATACAATTCACTGTTTGTTACAATTTTTTTGTTGTCTCCTTTACATTTCTTAAAGTGGTAGCTGATGACAAAGTTTTTGTCACCTAAACACAACCTAGCTCCATCTGACAAGAAATATAGCAATAGCTTGATAAGAGCAATTATTAGGGAGGTTAATTGTCTCATACTGAAATAAAACCACAGGCGTTCGGACAAAAGTCTTATCTGAATTCATGTTTCGCCCATGTCGAGGCAGGGGACCTGGATTTCATTAGTATTATTTCCATGGTGCCTGCACATAATTTCAATACTGCGTGCTTGCACCACATCATGCAGTGTTAAAGATATGATGGTCATCTCTGGGTAATATGGATTCTTGTAGAACAGTGCAATTTTAATTTATGTTATAAACCTTATACTGATTTCGTTGCTTGCACAATGTTTCTGGTTATTACAGTAGTTATCATAAAATGCTGGCGTGAAATATGCTCAGTAGAAAAACAATAAAGTACACCAAATAATGAGCTTCCCTCATCCTCACAGTTTATTCTCCCCATACACATCTGTCTTTTTGCTTTGCTCATCTTTAATATTTTATCTTGTTATTTAAATTTCCTTCATCTTTCTGCTTTCTTGCTCCTTTGCTTCCCTCAATATTTTCTCTGCTTTTCCGAACTTCCATTTGTCCTCTATTGCCAACCTTCCCCTGAGACATTGTTGTCACTTCTTTTTAGGCTCGCTACTCATAGAGGCTGTGCAGCTGTAATAGTTTTAGATTCCAGCCAAACCTTTGGCGAACAGTGATCAGTGAAGTAGGGGTGAGAGCAGGGGGAACAGGCAGCGAGAGAGAGAGAGAGAGAGAGAGAGAGAGAGACAGAGGTATGTGTTTGAAGGCTGGGGAGTTTCAAAGAGGCAATTAATGACTTTTGTCCCTGACCCTGAGTTAAGCATTCTCCTTTACCAACATATTTTATTGTTCTTGCTTTATATTTTATGCAGTTACAAAACGGACATGAATGCATTTGTTGAGTTTTTTCTTATTTTTCTTATCAAATGAAATGAATTAAGGGCACAGTAGTATTTCTGCCCTCTCTCTCTTGTCTTCTTTCACACAATATTTTCAGTGACAGCGTAGGCCTCCTTACAGTTTTGCTTTTGGACATGATGACTTATGAAAGAGCAAAGTCTGAATCATTGACTTTGGCCTCCAGGCCTTAGGAGGTCGTCTTTAGAAAGTTACCACAACTGAGAAAAAATACAAAAAAGGCTTCTTTTTAACTTGAATTTCTGTTTTACATGTGACCTCCTCAAATAAAGCCTAAAAACCTTTTTCTGAATTCAAAAAATTATACGTATTAGGAAGACTATATTATGAAGTTATTTCTTTTGTTTTCACACTGTTTTCGTGACAGTGTTTTCTATTATCATCTTTGTAGTATCCTAACCCTAATTGAAATCAAGATACTTTAAAATGTATTTCAAAAAGAGAAGCAGCAAAATTATTTTGGTTTCTTGCATTTTCTTTGTTTGTTTCTGCATATTGCCTACAGAAAGTCAAATTGCTTCCTAACTGGCTTTGTTTATGGATTAAATATTAATCCAAAATATTTGGTTATTGTGAAAATAAAAGCAATAAACTAGATTGAACTTGATTTAGATTTTAAAGTGCTTCCAGAATACGTTCCAAAGGGACTTATGAGTATAAAGATAAAACAAATTATTGATAAATAGCAGTTTGTCAGTAATATTTGCTTGAATGCTTTTGCCACCTGTCTCAAATAATGTGGATACCATGAAAATAAAGAGGGGTATAATAGATTACTCTTCTCTCCAAATAACTAGATGCTAAAATCAAGAGAGTAAGACTGCAACTTTGACAGGTGTTTAATTAAACCTCTAGGGAGCTACGTTCCTCTGTGAGACAAAAGACAAAAAAAACAAATTATATATTTATTATTGTATGTTCTACTGTATTTAATCTTACTAGCATGAAACAGGACAAAAGCTAATCTCAAAAGGTTTGTAGTGTATTTATCATTTCAGCTAATGCATGCTCCTGAGGAACCATTATTTTTGACTTTCAAAAATTAATGTAAGAAGTTCACATAGCAGTTGAAATGAGCATTTTTTCCACATTTCATTTACTCTGGGGTATTTGCTTTCAGTAGAGCCAGTAGCTCTGTTTTAAAAGTCAGGCAAGTGTTCTGTACAGATATAAATATAGAAAAAAGGGATATGTTTTTATATATTTATATTTAAACATTTTTTTTCACTTTTATTATTTTCAGAGAAGACAGAATCTTTGCTTCATAATCCCCTGTGCTCCTGGAAAGGTTTGAGACCTTGCTAAGCCTGTAATCTCTGCCTCCCACAACTTCACAAAAGTCAATATGTAAGACTGATTTGTATAAATAGACCATATTTCCTAACCTGTAAATACTGAAATTGACCAAAAAAAAAAAAAAATCAAACAAAGAAAAAAACATGATAAATATAGTGAATGCTAACAACAGCTTTCAGAATGTTTAAAAAAACTGTAAATTATCCCTATTGTAGAAGTCAAACATTTGATTGTATTCACAGTTTTACTACTCATGATAAATAATAATGTGAATTCATTTTTTAGGGAGTTGAGGCAGAATTTTAATCATTTAAAAAATATAGGACTTATAAAAATCCCATTACATTGTTTTCTTACTTGCATTTTCTCATTTATCAGTAGACACCCCAGACCTGTCTGTTTTATTTAGGAAACGTTAGCCTGACAACCCGCTTGGGGCCCTTCACTAAACTCTCGCCACGATACAATTTATATATCACCTACTACTAGAGTGCCTTCACTGTTACTGTTAGGGTAGCTGTTTGCTGCTCCAAGCATTGTGTGCAGAGGAGGTGGGAGGGCCCCAGAGGTAAAATCAATTCAATACTTTCGGGCAAGCAGAGCTAACAAGGCCTATCTAGTGTTGTGCTTTGCTTCTAAATAATGTCAAGGGACAATGCACAGGTTCTCACCAGTGGCTTATCATGTGTAATGAAGTAATATCTTTTTGTAGTTTTGTATCAGTCATAATCTCCCTGGGATAAAAGGCTTGTTATGGTTGTTTTATCATCATAGAGAATAGAAACAGATGGAAATTACCATTAAAACGTTTCTCACCCATTTAAGGGAAGACGCTTTTTTAAATAACCCAAAAATGACTCTGAAATTATTTAAATCCGGATTCTTATGAGCAAAAATACCCAGGGTGATTATAGAGTATTACTCAAATTATTATATGTCTAGTTTTTACATTAAGCATAAAACATTTAAATGACATTTTGTTGTACAAAATGCACAACTTTTTCTGTCCCTCAATGAAACAATTTTGAAATCAATGAAACATGAATCAATTGTAAATAAGAATTAAGAATATCCATTTGATTAAATCTGTAAAAACAAAAAAAGTTGTTACATATTAATTAACATTACATTAGGTTTAAAAAAGGATTAGAAAATGTTTTTTTTTTAATAAATGTTGAGGATTTCATCCTGCTGTTCAAAGCTTATGAAAAACACCACCAGAAATTGAGTTTCTGTCTGATGAACTGGCAACGTAAATGGCGTCTGGAATTGCCAAATGCAGTAAACGGTATTTATCATTTCACCTTTTGGTCCCTATCAGCTCATCAATCTGTCTCATACAGTTCTGTTTCAGAGGGGTAATCTTGCAAAGTAATTAAGTCTATGATTTTCTCCCCGAATGTATTCAAATGCCAAATTACAAAACACTTCCACTTCTCCATTTATGTTGGAAATGATGGATGCAGCTCTATGTTCATCAGATTATCTCCTGCAAGCCTATATTTTAATACAATGGGTACACTTTAGATGTGAGTTCTCAGTACTAAACCTTGAATATTAAGATCTATATCTGCAGGGTAACACTTTTAAAAGAACTTCAACATCTGCATGTGAAACAAACAAGGACCTTCAAAGGAGCAAAATAATATTTAATCATTTTAAATCTTTATAACTTGTGTGTGCAACATTTATTTCTGTTTTGCCTTATCTGCACATTCTATTGCTTTGTTCAATTTAAACAATATAACCCACAATAACCTTTCTGTAAACATGTTTTCACAAATTAACTTAAAACTAATTATTTGGTAAAAATTTATGTATTTAATTTACCAGTTAATATTGGTCCTGCTAAAGTTCTGTCAACTAAACAAGATAAACAAATATGGTTACAAATCAAATACATTGATGTGTATTTGTATTATGGTAAATAGTAAATGGACTGAACTTATATAGCGCTTTATCCAATAATTTTTTACCACTCAAAGCACTTTACCTAGGGGTTGAACGACTACATATTTTTTAAGGTCGACTACATCGTGATAATAGTCGAGTCGATGTCGACTAGTCGCGGTGACGTCATAGTGACGTAAGCGCAAAACTACTTGGAGGCTTTATCAACTATTTTCACGGCAAATATTAACCCCTACACCCCGTCTCCCCTTCTCCCGCTTTTACTAAGTATTAAGTAGAATTAAAAGAGCAATACACAGATTATTCTTCGTGAGCAGCGGAGAAAAGTTCGTTGGACAAAGTCGGTCTAACCTTTTTTTTTCTAAACTTTTTTTTTTTCAGCTATGCGGATACTGATGATCTCCGCTAGCTGCTCCTATAGGAGTCAAATTATCACACTGACGATAATGGTGCATTTGGAACAGCACAAGCCAAACTATGACCAGATCCCGTTTGGTTATAGTTGAATTCAACGAAGCCAACCGCTGCTTTTCCACCTGACGCGCAGCAGGAAGTTCTGCTGACTCTGCAGCGGCTCTGAACCGACATGCAGACGGAGGCAGAGATCGGCTCTATCAGACCCTCAGGATGAAGCTGGACTTGGTTTACAGATGTTGTCAAACCAGATTTTATAAGAGCGTAAAGCTGCCAGGTTAGAAGCTTCAGTAGGAGGGTGACGCTGATCAGTTGGGGGTAGTTGAGGGATAAAAAAAAAAAAAAAAATCTCGACCGACATCATGCCACATTGTAGCACATAACTCCGGTAGTCTTTTTTTTTTTTTTGAGTATTTTTTCGGCACTAGTTTATTTGACAGCAATATGACTGTAGGGGGGCAGAGAGAGCGGAGCGAGGCTTGGTGGGTCCAGCGACTGGAGGACGGGAGTCGGACTCCTGACCACCGCGGGCTAGAGCCTCTATATGCGGGGCGCCGCGCTAACCACCGCGCCGCGCAAGGCCCCTATTGCAGTAGCCTATGTTGTAATTTACAGTTTCTCTTTGTTAAATTATTTACATTTTTATACAATTTGAGTTTTCTGACGAACTCACCTAGTCCATCTTCTTTCATTTCCTTGGAAAAATCTGTTTTGTCACGTGATTGCGACTAGTCGACTGGCCCAGAAAAAACGTCATTGTAGAGAAAAGAATCGACTAGTCGACTAGTCGACTAATTGGTGCAACCCCTACTGACACTAGAGTCACATTCACCCATTCGCACTCACAAACGCTCACACATTTATATACCTATACGCAGCTCGGTAGGCAACTTGTCAGTTATGTTCATAAAAAGGCAATCAAGCAGTGTTAAAAGGTGTAAAGTTTACTCTTCATAGACCAGTGTGCCTCTATGCAGGTTATTTGCTCTGTGGAACTTGTAAAAGAGTTTCATTTAAGAAAAAAAAAATCCGGAACTGCCTCTGCAATGAAACACAGAGAAACTGCTAGCATACACACAAATTTACTCTTTTATTCCTTTTTACTGATGTGAGCCAGAAATTTTGCACACTTTTTACTGCTGCACTTTTGTATTTTCATCATTTCTTGTTTGATTCTGTTTAACTTGTTAATTTGATTAGAGCAATGACACAGTGAGAGCTTTCGGTCAGATGTGACAGATGATGCTCATAATTTTGATGCTTGTGATAAAGGTAAACGTAATCATAGTTTCTGTATTTAGTAATTGGCACAGAGACCAGTGTTCACACATATATACTGAAAAATGAAGAATGACTCCGCCTCTGCAGCACACGTCATGTCCATACCTATGGTCATATCACTGTTGCTACAGAGTTTAAATCTGAGGTATTTTCCATTCTGTTAGCATAAATGTTTAAACAATGATTTGTGGGTGGAAGCTTCTATCTGCAGACAATAGAGAAGAAATAACTTTTCTGCTGGTGATAGCACACCTGCTACGGCTTTCACTCTGAGTGCTGCATGTCTTGTTTATAAGAATGATTAGAAAATATTCATGAATTTCAAGCGAAATCACCCTATGAAAGCTGTGATATAAAAAAATAATCGCCTTGCAAGCAACTCATGTCCATACCTATGGTCATATCACTGTTGCTAAAGATTTAAATCTGAGTATTTCCATTCTGTTGCATAAATGTTAAACATGATTGTGGGAAGCTTCATCTGCAGACAATAGAGAAAATACTTTTATGCTTGCTGATTAGGCACAGCCTGTAACCGGTCTCTTGTCAGCTTCTGAGTGCTGCATGTCTTGTTATAAGAATGATTTTGAGAAAATGATCTCATTGAAACTTTTGACAATGCACTGACAAAGTCACTCCTATTGACAAGCTTGTGGCATGAAAGAAAAAAAATGTTTTATTGAGATAGAGTGCCAGAAGCGTGAACTGTGCATTCTGAGACTCTGTACCAAGGTGCTCATAATGACCTATGCAAAGTGCTCACTTATCAGACAGGATCATCTGTGTCATAACTTGGAGTCCTAATTCTAAATCAGCTTTGGTCTTTGATGTAATTAATGAAACTGTCTTAATTATGTAATTGTCATTTTCCGCTTTACACAGGAGGCTGGAAGTGTTGTGACAGACAATAATATAATCTCATAATGCGCCCGGAAGTCTGAGTGAGAACATTAGATATAAATTCAATAATGGAAGATTTGTGCATGGACAATTGGATTTTGATTGGCATAATTGACAATTACCATTCACCAGCATGAAACACAGTCCATTGTTTATAGTATGAGATTTATTTGTTGCGAGTACAGACAAGAGATTGTGGAACAGAGCAGTGACAAACATCAGAATTGTCCTTGATTACGAAGGATGTCTAGTCCAGAATGCATTCATCATCATTAGCATTATGACAGGTCTATAAAGGGTGCTGAATATATTTGAAACAACAATGTCCTTAGATACAGCATGCCTGTCACTTTATTAAACATCTATGCCTAAGATCTATATATATATATATATATATATATATATATTATTATATATATATTATATATATATATATATATATATATATATATACATATAATATATATATATATATATAATATAATATAATATAATACATATACATATTCATACATACATATACATATACACATACAAATACATAAACATATAAAAAAGTGCCTAAGAGATTTGTTTTATGCAGATTCAAGCCAAAATTAAAATTAAGTTACTATTCTATGTAGTGTTGGACAATGAATAAATGAATCAAGAATACAGAGCTTGAGGTCACCAGCACCAAAAAAAGTGAAGACCATACCATCATCCATCCATCCATCCATCACCATCCATCCATCACCATCCACCATCCATCCATTTTCTGCCGTTTATCCGGGATCGGGTCGCGGGGGCAGCAGCTTCAGAAGGGAGGCCCAGACTTCCCTCTCCCCAGCCACGTCTTCCAGCTCCTCCGGGGGAACCCCAAGGCGTTCCCAGGCCAGCCGAGAGACATAGTCCCTCCAGCGTGTCCTGGGTCTTCCTCGGGGCCTCCTCCCGGTGGGACGAGCCCGGAACACCTCACCAGGGAGGCGTCCAGGAGGCATCCTGACCAGATGCCCGAGCCTCAACTGGCTCCTCTTGACGTGGAGGAGCAGCGGCTCTACTTTGAGTCCCTCCCGGATGACCGAGCTTCTCACCCTATCTCTAAGGGAGAGCCCAGCCACCCTGCAGAGGAAACCCATTTCTAATTTCAGCCGCTTGTATCCGTGATCTTGTTCTTTCTGTCATGACCCACAAACCATAGATTAGGGGGGGAACATAGATCGACTGGTAAATTGAGAGCTTCGCTTTTTGACTAAACTGTCTCTTCACCACGACGGACCGGTATAACGCCCGCTTCACGGCAGATGCTCCCCCAATCCGCCTGTCGATCTCCCGCTCCCCTCTTCCCTCATTCGTGAACAAGATCCCCAGATACTTAAACTCCTCCACTTGAGGAAGGATGACCCCCCCTGACCCGGAGAAGGCACTCTACCCTTTTCCGGCTCAAGACCATGGCCTCGGATTTGGAGGCACTGAGCCTCATCCCGACCGCTTCACACTCGGCCGCGAACCGCTCCAGTGAGAACTGCAGATCACGATCTGATGAAGCCATCAGGACCACATCATCCGCAGAAAGCAGAGATGTGATCCTAAGGCCACCAAAACGGATCCCCTCAACACCTCAGCTGCGGCTAGAAATTCTGTCCATGAAGGTAATGAACAGAATCGGTGACAGAGGCCAGTACCATGCCTGAAATCTGAGAAATGGTACACTATTATATAATTCTGTGGGATTTTACAACCAAAAACTTATTTCCTCACACAGTGCAGCCACCAAATGTGAAAACAACTACATGTCCTTGATTAATCATTTGGGAGGAGTGCATTTAACCGCTCAAAATACGTCAATGGCACAGATTTAGTTTTCTCAAAAGCTGCTGTCACACTGTTTACAATCTTGACATTTATGCTGGTATGTTGATAAAAACATCTTGTGAGTCTAAAGATGAAGAAATCAAAAGAGTTTTGTGGAATATCAAGTCCTGTCATGTCTGTAAGTATGTGTGCCACTTTTAATGCACTGCTGCTTTGAATGGTTAAGGTGTATTGTGATGAAGGGTTTGAGATCCACAGCATTTTGTCACAGCAACAATCCGTATCCGTCCGTCTGTCTGTCTGTCTGTCTGTGCATATTTGAACATTAACCTACTGAGAATGAATATTCAAAGTTCTGGGTCAATGCTCCCAAGTAGATGAACAGTTTTTAGCCTAATAAACAATATAATAGGGTAAGCTGCCAGTTTAACTGTAAAGCAATAGGCACATCATGGAAAATGCATCTTGTAGTGTAGCAAGAATTGTGAAACATAAGATGAAAATTAAGGGATGTTATTATTGGAAGCTACTTCCCACACAATTACAACAGTTGTGTAAGATGGCACATGTTCTCCACACTAAACTGCTCTCAGTATAAGTCTCTATGAGACTGACTGAAGGACCACGGACACATGTTCTGTCATTATGAGCCACTGTTATGTATGCAGGAAAATGTCAGACCCCATTTTGTGGAAGACTGTGACTTCAAAGATGCTGAGCGGGTTTGCTTGACATAGCTGCCCTGCAACCTTTTCTCCTTTTAAAATGTATAATGATTCATGTAGAAGAGAATCACACAAGGTCAACCACACACTGCTGGGAAGCTGAAATATTAGGCAAAATATACTATTTGAAAGTGCTACACAATGTCTGGTTTCTTTGAATTAAACTATAATAAATGAGAGAACATTGTAGGCAATAGTATGTACTCTTTTAGAAAACACTAATGTCTCTTTCTCTCCCAGTTATTTCCATCACTTTTGCTTTTATCTGTCAACATGCATTAAGAAACAAGAAACCAAAAGACATCTCTCATTATACCTAAATGCATTGTGTTCATCCTATACCTGATGCTATTTTCTAAAGCTTTAAGAAAGAATAAAGAAAAGCTATAATAAATTATACACCCTGGTAAAAGTTAAATGTCTTTAATGTATATAATATATACAGTATTTAGATATTGATTAGAAATTTCACCTACATTCTGCCGATATAAAAATTCATGTAAAGCACTTTGAATTGCCTTGTTGCTGAAAATGTGCTATGTAAATACAATTACTTTACCTTACCTAAAATATTTGAAGATGAGCTTTTTTACCATGTTATCTGGTGATTAATACTAAGTAACTGTGATACAACATGTAACAGAACATTTATAACTAGACATTATTGTTTATTCTTTGATCAAAAAATACGTAACTGCAGAAAACAGTCACAATTTTCAGTGTACAAATGACAGGATATGAATAAACGAACTGAAAACATTTTAATTAAATAAATAAAATTAGCTTCAACTTATGTTTACCACAACACCCAGAATAATTATTATGTTTTAGCAACACAAATGGAATCTTTCGTGAAGGCGAATGTTGTCTTTTGAAGTGTTTAGTTTGTGTTTCATGTTTATTCATACATTAGAAAGAAAACCCACCAGTTCACACAATGATCATCTGGTGAAAGCAGATCATAGAAATGGATAATTGACTTATTACTCTCTACCACTATCAGTTATTATAGGGGTTGTTCAGCCCAACCTCGGGCACTTGGCTTCAGGTTGGATTTTACCGATCTTTGTTCCTTTTAATCCAAATGGGCATGCTACAAAGAAAGAATGCTATCTCAGAGGAAATGATGTTACATCAGACCTACGCTTGCATTATGAATATCAAAGTGAGACTATCATCTTAGTCACTCAATATGACATGTCATCTATAACAGTTATGAGATATGATAAAACCCTATGCTCATGTAGAAATAAGCTATTTTTCAATTTCTAAGTTCTAATAGCTTCTCATGGCTTTAAATGAACAGAAACAGATAATAGGTTGTCATTGCAGAGTTCTCCTTCTCACATAAAGAACCTCTAAAGAGATTTATTCTGGCCACAGCTGATAAGTCTGCATGTTAGAGGATATATTCAATTCATTTCATTTACCTTCCTCAGGTTCTATAATTTGCATGAACCCGACAGATCATAAAGAGAATTTATCATCCTGCCTGTAGAAAGGAGGTGTCCTTAGAGACATGGTATTGGCCAGGTTCTTTGAATTTCCAGTTACAAGGTGTCTGTTTATTTTTTTTTGTTTTTATTTTTTTAAAACTATCAGATATGAGACTCCTCACAAATAAAATGTTTAGTTGTTAAATTTTTTATTTTTGCAATTTATTTCCCCTACCCCCAAAATAATAAGTAAGCTTTATACTATTTTAATTTACTTTAAGACTGTTTAAATCACAATTAAAAAATGAGTCGGGTCTTTTTTAAGATGTCCCATACAGACTTCTATGGATGGCGGAAGGGTAGTCTTTTGCATTAATTTGAAGACTTAACAACCCCCCCCCCTAAAAAAAAAAAAAAAAAACAAAACATGAATGACTTAAATACTACTGAAAGTGACCCTTTCAAAAATCCTTTTGTTGTTTCAAATATGCTTATGCTTTTTCTGTTCAAGTGAGAATTAAGCTTAAGCTTTGTAACTTCCTTCAATTCAAAGTTATGATTAGTACCCAGGGATAACATCTTTATAAAATGTTAGACATGCGTCCAAACTTGTTGGGCTTTGCTTCAGAAACTTGGAGTCACACTTGTGGATGACTCCACACGCCTTACTGCTTTCTCTTTTGATGAAATGGAAAATTCAAAAGAAATCAGCCAAGATACAGGAAGAGACTCGTCAGGTTGGGATGCTTTCACCATCTTAAGTGATACTGAAGCCAACATGTAAACATTAAAGACATCAGTCAGGAAGTTAAAGCTTGGACATAAATTGGTCTTCTAATAGTGCAAAAACCCATGAGCATAGAGCTAAAATGTTTATAAAGCAGTTTCATGAAGCAAAGTCGGTGTTTTACTTTGGCTATCTCTAAGTCCCAATCTGAGTCGTATGGAATAGTTGTGGGAAGCTCTGAGATGGTGTGTGGGAGTGAGACAGCCTACAAAATGGACTCAGTTACACCAGTTTTGTTTCTGTCAGCAAAGTTGTTCACTGTTTCTTAATGATGAGAGGCCTTGATATGTAGGTCTTCTAACAAGTAACAGTAAAGACCTTTCCTGCTTAACTCCATTACAGTGACAATACATCATACTGACAGGGAATTTTGAATTAAAGAGAGAGGATATAATGTTTAATCTTCTTTTAATTACTCAATCATCTTTCTTTAAGGAGTTGTTTGAGATTATTTTTTTTGTCTTGACTGAAGGTCGGTGGAACTGGATCTCTGAAAAGAAAATAAAACTGAACATTTTATGTTGACTTTTCTAATAAACACAATGTAGGAAAAACATCATTTTCATAAAAATCCCTTGAGGACAAAGCTTAAAAAAACATACTCAAATATTAAACTAGCTCAAAAATGATAGTGTGAAAACAGTGGTAGATTTTTCTCACCATAATAAAGTGCTGTGTTGAAAGTCATCTGAAAGCTCTGTCTATTGACTGAAGCAACAGCTTATCCGTGTCAAAGCTGACAGTTCTTGGCTATTTGTTTATCATCATATCATTAAAAAATATCTTGATGCATTAGAGCTATTTTTTTCCAAATTAATTTTAAAGGGTGTAATGTTGCTTTTTTTGGGTAAGATTTAAAGGAGTAGGAATCAGCTTTTCTATTCCCTTAGATGTCTTTACAAGTTGTTTGGAATCCTCCCAATTAAATAAATGTTTATGCGCTGGAGGTTTTGCCAATTACCTCAGAGACAAAGCATAGACATTAACAGGAGATCAATTGCAAACCAGACACCAGTAGCTGGAGCTGCAAGTCCAAATAAAAACCTTTGGGGAAAGGTCATAAAAGGTAAAACTGATTAATTACACTATATGAGTGGTGATAGCAACACTGAACAAGAATTACTACACTATTTGTGCATTTTAATGGATGTAACTGCAATTAACCCGCAATGTCTCTCTCCCAAATCATCTTCTAATTAAAGATAAAATTAAAGATTAACTATTTGTCAAACCAGCTCTGCTCAGACACCTGTGCTACCAGATACTGTTTGAAAGACTGTGGTCTCACTTCATTAATTATGATGATATCTTGAAAGCATAACCCTGGGCTATGCTAACATTTGCTAATGTAGTAGGGTGTATACCCTGCAGATGAAAGTAGTTGTTAACATATAACCTACAACATTTGGCATGTAGCTAATTGGTAAGTGATAGCACACTTTCAGTTGTTCTTCTTGAGGCTATATTTAGAAAAAAACATTTTCACAAGTGCAGGTGTATAGAGGAAAACTGTAAAAACCATGTAGTTCTTGTTTTGTGTCAGCATTTTGCTCATTTTTAAAGTGGATTGTAAAATTATTAATTCCCTTTAAACTGATTCACATGTCATGGTACACATACCACAGTTAAACCCGAGGCACAAACTTCAATCTGTTTTATTAGAATTTAATATAGACCAGTAAAACACATCATTTTGAAGTGAGAATAAAAAGACACACTATTTTCAAAATAAAGATGTGTTCATATTGATTCAGGCTTCTTTAATTTTCAATGTCCAAAAATAAAATTCAGTGAAACAATAGCCTTTGGCAGTCATCTAATTTGTAAATGAGAAAACAATATATATATATAGATATATATATCTATATATGTATATATATAGATATATATATATCTATATCTATATTTATATATAGATATATCTATATATATATATAGATATATTTTGCAATAAGTACATAAATGTATTTATTTATAAATTTATGACCTGGGATATCCAGAGCAGCAACATTTAGATTAATTTCAGCTGTTTCTAATTTTTATTATAATTTTTCACTTAGAAAATGGCTTCATTATAGTCTAAATTAAAGGTAACAAATGATTCAGCAATAGGGTGATGACGTGTGCATATGTCTTAATAAATGTATTGTTAGGACTCAACCAGACTTACCAATGGATACCTGCATTTTGATGAAGAATATCACTGAGGTTTGTAGATTCATATCTTAGCTGCTGATAGGAAATAGTCCATTTGAAATTAAACATGTCCTTTACCTTAAACCATCTTTTTTTAACTAATTGTACTTCAAGTGGAAGTTAAATCTACCTCTTCACATTCATTCAGATTTAAATCCAGGTTTAAATGATCCAGTTGGGGTATGTTGTGGTGGCGCAGGGGTTAAGCACAACCCAAATATGGAGGCCCTAGTCCTCGACACGGCCATCGCCGATTCAATTCCCGGCCTGACGACCCTTACCACATGTCTCCCACCTCTCTCAATACCCACTTTTCTGTCAATTAACTATCAAAAAAGGCCAATAAAACCTTAAAAAATGATCCAGTTTATCCCAATCCCTCCCAAATCAACACATTAGAGTCACAGAAAAAAATATAAAATAAAATGCCATTTAGTAAAATGTTGCTTATCTAAGAATTCCAAAATAATGCATAATATTGTCACCTTTACCTAATTACTGCACTAAAAACTTGTGTATTTTTTTCAGTACAAGTATTAGTTTGATTATTGTCAACTAGTATTTGTACTGATAATTCCTAGGTAGTGTGTTAACTTTTTTGGAGCTCAGCAGGTTGCTGTACCCCATATACAGTATATGCAATTGTCAAAGAATTTTCATAGGACACTTGTGATTTTTTTTTCAGTTAATGCATCTTACCCTTCCTTCCATTAAAGCAAGTCTCGTAATGTCATCAGCAGGTTTTGGAATGTGTGTCACTAGGTTGATAACAGAGTTGATGACACAGCGTACATTCACAGACAGAGTGGGATTGTAAATAACCAAAACAAATTTTAAAAAACAAATTATTCAAGAACTGTCTAGCAGATAGAGGAAAAAGACTTACAGTGTCTCATTTTCTTCCTCCTTGCATTTGAATGGATCTATACGGGTCATTGGTTTTGTTTCCTCATGGCTCGCCTGTCGAGATAGATATATGTAAACTGGCCTTGCCTGCGGCAGCCTTTAAAGTATATCAGTTTGTTGGAGAGTGAGAGCAGGATGGGTGGAGGCCCAAGTGAGTGAGAGGTAGTGGATGGGGCATGAGAGATAAGGAAAGTGTAGTGGGATATTACGTCCCCCAGATTTAGCAGAGTGCCTCAGGGTCAAATTTGGCTTTTGAATCATATGGAGCTTTTCCACTTGCTTTTTCTCTTTGAAATATGTATACACTCTCCGGATCAAAGTTTTACAACTAGTTGAAAAATGGCAAGAATGTACACTTTGCATTGTTTGATCTTAACCCTCCTGCAGTCCTAACTCAAAGTTCAGGAAGAGCGAGGCAGATGTCAAGGTTAGACAATAGGGAATTGATGAGGGCGTCAGCTCCCAGTTCCCAAAATGAAAAAAAAGAAAAAAAAAAAAAGAAAAAAAACTTGTAAAAATTCATGTGGGGTCAGTGCGACCCCGCCGGAAGAGCACACATGGTAAAAGCCTAAGTGGCAACCACGCCACTCCTCTATTAAACTGAAAGAGATCATCAGCTGATCATAAGTTTAAGACTGCAGCATTTAAAAGCCCAAATCGTCACAAAAAATGTGGATTCAGTTTTATTTTCTGTCAAGTATCCAGATTGTCATGACCTCCTGATGGCAAAGGTAAAAAGAAATAAACAAGTTTGTCTCTGTATCTGGTCGGATTGTTGAGCTGCATAAGCATATACTGACTGAAGATTCACCACTAATGTGCCAAATGCCATTAGAGAGTCTACACGAGGGATCATGTAAACACATTTTACAACTGATTATGATAATAAAACCTATTGAAATTACTATTTCACAAGAAATAATAATTTCCAGACATTATGTACCTGGAAACATACAATGTTTGTTGAGAAAGTTACAAAAGTAGCTCTTATTGAGTGCTAAAACTCCAGCATGAACTGTGCTCTCAAATGGCCTGTGAGCTTAGACTGCAAAACAACTGTTACTGGAAGGTCATGAACTCTTTATGACCTTGGAACTTTCAACAGAGCCTTAAAAAGTTATGTTTTATTGTGCTTGAACTGAGTGCTTTTCTGCGTGTATAGGTTGGGCTGTAATATATTGTATGCTGGTGAATGTGTTACTGAACCTTTGACCCTTGCGGCTTAAGTGGTTGCTCTCTCTGAGCTCGGCTGCTCTAGCTCTCTAATTAGAGTTGCCAGTCCTGACAGAAATCCTGTCACAATCCGCCTGCTCACAAATGGCTCTTGCCTGTTTGTCAACCCTATTTCAAAAAGTGTGAAAAACTGGATAGGTGACAAATTCTCACCATCTCAGTTCGTCCTCTTCCCCTCGCTCCCTTCCTTTGACTGTGAAGAAAAGTGGATGTTAAGGTGAACTTGACTGATTTTGGAGCTCAACCAGTACTGCTATGAAAAGCATCTGTACCTTGACATCCTTTGGACTTACACATTTATGATAGATTTAGCTTAGGTTGTGAATGTGAACTGGTACGGTTTATAAAGTCACTTATTTTGTAGTCTCCCCCAAGCTGAGTGATATCTTTCTAAATTGAAAATACAAACAAATGGCATCTTGGAATAACCCTGCAGTTATGAAAAAAAGCAATTTCTAAATGTTTTCATCTTATATTATATAAAGAAGGTGCCCCAAGGAACAAGCTGCAAATAGCACAAACAGCAACAAATACAAAACGCTGCTCATTGCATAAAGCAGACGATGCAGACCACTAGGGGGAATTACCACCAAATCATATGGGACAACACCCTTAGACAGGATGTCATCATTTAACTGCAAATTCAGAGAAAACAAAATATGGAAGAAATAAACTTTTTCAAAGACGCAGTGTTTTACTATATATGATATTATACAGTATCATATTTACATAGGTAACATTACCTACTTCAGACTCCCCCTAGGGGTCTGAATCACTTCCATTTTGTGGAGCAAAATTCTTTATTGTTTTTGCTATTTTACAAAAATTTCCCTTCCGTTATTTTTTTAAACTGCTGTAGCATGTGTTTTGTTTGCATTTGTTTTGTTGATTGTAGGTTTTTGCTCCTATTTGCTGTGGCTGAAACATTTTTATTTGCAACATTTTTTTTATGTTGCATTTGTTTTGTTGTGTGTGTGTTTGTGTGTTTTGGAGTTTCCATCAATTGTTTGTCTGCAGCCCATTTTGCTGGTTGCTGCACATTTGCATCTGTTTGCAGCGCCTTTCACTGCTTGCTGCGTCTTTGTACCTGTCAGCCACAGTACATAGTTACATAAAACAATAGTTTTATTTAGCTATTGCTGATTTGTGTGCTGCATAGATAGCTATGTGTCAGAGTTTACATAAACATACTGTTTTGCGATGCTTGGATGAAAAGAAAATGAAATATTCCCACAAGACCCTGCTAATCAAATGTAAAATTATGACTGTTTTTTTTTCCTTTGCTTTAAGTTGATTTTCCTGTGCAGCTGAAGCTCTACATCACACAGATATTTCTTTCCTGCTCAATCTCTTTTTGTGATAAACAGCCTGCCTGACCTTTACTCGTACCCTACTGCCAGAACACTAAAAGCACACAGATTTGCTGATGTAAAGCAGAGGCTTTCAAAGTTTGTTCAGGAACAGCAAGTCTCTTGAGGAGATGTATGCTTTTGCCAAGTGAGAACAATATCCAAGAGTAATCAAACCATCCAGACAATTCACATTTGTATAAACAAAACAGCACTTTTGGGAGGTTTTGTGTATACAAAGAAGCTCTGCAAACTGTCAAGGCCTCTGGCTTAGCTGATGACTCCTCATTTTACTTTTTTGCATAACATTAAGACGATGCATAAAAATCCACATTTAAAAGTCAGGGTTTCTACTGCTACACTGTAAAATGTATGATTTTTTTGTTGTTAATTTGTTTGGTTTAGCAATGTTGGTGAAATTTTCCAATCTCTTTAAAGATAGGGTGAATTTCTAATTAACCATGAAAGAACTAAGTTAAATAAAATCTGCACTCAAGCTGAATCTGGCAGTAGGTCACTTTGGATGTCTATATTTTTCTGTTTCTTCTACACAGAAAAGTACCAAAGTTGATATGTTATGTAAATGTAATTCACTGAAATAGTTGAACATTTGTGCATGTAAATGAAGTGCTGTTATTTTAAAAAAATCTTTAGAGTTTTATATTGAGCTTTATCTAACATATTGATTTTAAATCTTGTGCAAGTTCATGTGGGGGAATGTTGGATAATATGTAAAATCAACCTTAAAAAATATATTTATCATGTTATAATTTTATTACCTTATCAAAATATACCTGGAGTACTGGCTAGCAGAATAGCTAAAATTATATTGTGAAAACATTAGCTAATCTAGAATTTAATCTCAGCTACACTAAGAAAGAAAAAAGAAATATGATTCAATATAAAATTAAAATCAGTAGTCAAAGATGCAGAATAAAAATGTTACATATCGCATAATGGTTGAGAGAGCTGTTAGATGACTCTAATTTAAATAGGTAATCAGGGTCACAGGGCTCTTTCTGCCTTCTATCCTTTACTCTCTATCTTATTTCTTTTGCAAACTGATAATTCAAAATGATAATTATTTCTATAGACAATTTCAGGGAAATAAAAATCCATCAGCATGTGCACAGAAATATTAGTATGCTGTAGAATTGTTAACTTTCCAAAACTAATATTTAAAAGTCTATCAAATGTTACCTTTTGACTCAAATGTTACTTAAGCACTTACACAAAATCAAATTCATTGAATTAATTAGCAATTACTTAGAGAATATCTAATAAAAGGGTTTCTGCATGTACATGAGCTACAACAGTCTGAGAAAATGTTGAACAAATTGAACTATGTCACTAAAATCCAAATGGAAAAATAGGAAAGCTAAAGAAAAATATTGCTGCAATGACCACATTATTATTTTTGTCTTGCTTGACAACTGTTTTTTCTTGCCCCTAGCCAAGTGGAGGGTACCTGTGGTATTGCCTGGAATACTTGTGCTGCTGTGACGACACAAATTTAGAAGTAATCAATCAACCTTTGTGTTGCAACACAAAGCCTGTCTTGAGGTTTATGGAAATCTAACAGTGATACTGTCCTTGAAGAGAATGTTTTTTTTGTTTTTACTTTCCCCACAAGATATGTAAATAATTGTTTTTTCCTGCCAAAACCTCCGACTTCATTTTAAGCAACTGTCATGTAACTGAGGCATTTCTGACTACTGATTATCTCTATTGCACAGTTCACATGTACAAAATAGATGCATTTTTGATTTTACAGTCAAGTACATTTTTCACAAATGCCTCCTATCATAATACCTTATAATAATTAAATGAGCTCATGATAATTTTGGTTGAATAAACAAACTGTCACACCATACCAATGCACGTCATTGTATAATTCCTAAAGGATTGAAATGTAACACAGCATTTAAAAACAAGAAAAGTTAATAAATATCGTTTTTGACCTTGTCTATGCCTGCACAGTCCAGCATGTTTTAGAGTTTTAAAATATATATATATATATACAGGTATATACCTTGCTTTTTACTGAATAAAAATACTTGCTCACATGTGGATGCTTATTTTACTGTGAATAAACTGCAATACGCAAGTCAAGTGTGGTTTGTACAAACAGCCCTAAATTACAGTCCTCTTGTAGACAGCTTTGCAATCTACTAACACGCTACTCTAGTCTTTGACCCTGAAATGCTTTACACATGAAAAATAACAGTAGAAAGTGCTGCATACGCACAAAATAAAATGTAATGAACAAAACCAAGCAAAACCACCTTAAATTTGAAAATATACAGAGCACATGTAAAGTTATAACATTCATATGAATTGTTTTTTAAAGTAAATTAATAACATTTATCTGCAGATTTTAGGTACATTGGAGGAACATTTGCATTTTTTATAGAATAAATAAATGATTGCAATCACCTGATTTATTGATTGACTGAATCTTGCAATTTTAATCTTGGGTGTTTGGTTCAGTTATGTTTAACACAATTAATTAGATTTAATAAATGCCTGAATATTGTGAAAGTTAATTACCTAAACAGTTTTTTTTATTTTAATTCAAGAGGTATGCACACATTTCCTTAGGAGTGAGTGTAAATGACTTGGGTAAAATATCCTCAACTTCCTGCTTTAGATGCTTCTTCAATATTTCCATGCAGTATTCTTTACTCATCATTTTGAGAAGTATACCAGTGTATCTAAATATTGTTTTTTTTTATCCTTTTTGTGAATTATGGATGCATGATACATGGATGTTATGTCACTTGTTAGTATTCATAACAATACTAACAATTGTTATGAATTGTTAGTATTCATAACAATTCTAACTTCTAATTTCTATATCATGTGAATGCTGAAAGTATTACCTTCTCAGTAATAATTCCATATCTATTAGTCTCCTTAACATAAGATCATACAATCAATATTAAGCAACTGGCCTGGATACAGACGAGAAACTGATGAAAACAACAGTCTGCATTCATTCAACTGTCAAGAATATAAAAGCAGATTACTGTAATCTAACATGCAATTAACAAGTAATAAAGTACATTTAGATGACTCAAACAAATTTGAGTCATCTAAATGTAACTCATAAGGTTTTTGATTTAATTTTAATAAGCTACTTTAAATAGTTGCAGTGGTTCTTTTGTATTCCTGTTAAGAAATCATTCCCTCTCAGGTGACATGTCTGCGGTGAACAGGGAAGCGATATGTGCAAAGTCTTTTATGAATTTGAGACCTAATTTAATACATGGATTTCCATTACAATTATACTTGGCAGTCAATAACTCATTACAAATGATACTAACAAACATAGTGCACATTTATTATTGTCTTATACAGACTGTAAATTCAATCAACATTTTTTTTTTAGAAAACAACATTTCCAGTGATTTATTACATGAAATGTGTGAATCTTCTCAAAACACAAACATCAACCAGTGATAGGTCTGAAACAAGAGGTTTACCACATTTATCTTATTTTTACTTTGCAATACTGCCAGGACATTTTGTTATGTGTACATCTTTGTCTAGATAAATTTAATAGTATTATTTGCACAGGAGACCTGTGTGAAGTCAAAGCCCGGAGTTATGTTGTGAGATGTTTAAAATTCAAACTGTTTTGTTCCCACAAATATATTCAAGTTGTTATTCAAAACTACAACAATTAACTCAGACATTCATTTGTAATCATCTGCATGTTACCTGTTTCTGAAACAAACATATTCATGTGCTTCTCTTTGAATGCAGAAGTATTTTCTCATTTGTCTCAGTTGTCATCTGACTAATGTTGAAAGTTGCGTTGTTAACTTGGCAACAGAGGCAGACCTAATCAGACAAAGGCAGAAGTTGGGCTGTGGAAACAGAATGACAGGAGCTCCCAAAAATACACAACAAACTCAAAGAAAAAACTCAATGAAAGGAATATTTTTTTTATCTTTGTTTGTCAAATGTGCTGAATGTGAAGGGTGTACCTGAAATTGCTTAAATTATTAACGCATGAGGATTGCACCCCATTCACTTCAAATTTTGACTGAATGCACGGACAAAAAACACAAACAAACAAAAAAAATGTTGGGTTCCTGAGTAATACACCAGGTCCGCAGAGCTAGGTTGAGTACCCCAAAATACTCAAGTAGAAGTAGTGCTATGTCAATAAGTATTTACTCAAATAAAAGTAAAAAGCAGTCATGACATGACTCAAGAGTAAAAAATAGATTTGGTAGAAGTTCTGAGTAACTGTTTATTTCATTTGATTTTCCACTGTAAAAATTATGTAACCAGACAGAAAAAAACAATATTATGTATGAGCTCTTGATAACATGCTGCTCTTAAAAAAGGGAAAAAAGGATGAGATGCTGGTCACTGACCAACCAAAGAATATACTTGAGGTCACCTGTAGTAACTACACCTAAAACCTAAAAGAACTTGATTCTTATGCATCGGTTATTATTGTGTGCATAGTTCAATAAGTTCACCATCCAGATACTTAAAAAACTTCAAAGATAGTTCATACTGGCACTAGTCAAAAAATAATAATAATAATAATCAAGAAAAACATATTGTTCCTATGGATTTTATGTTATGTCTTTCAGTTAGTGAGAATGCCATTTTTATGAACTGAGTCTAAAATATGAGTGTGGTTTAATTTTATCATAGTGAGCAGTGGACTTAGTGACACTGAACTGTTGGAGGTTTTTAGGACTATTAAAACCACAATAATCTGTAAATGCATCACTGTGATCTTTGAAACAAACTGTATCTAGATTATATTCCATGAAGTACAAACACCAAAGCTGTAACTCAAGTAAACAAAAATAAAAACCAGCAAAGAACATGCAACTGTGAATCACTTGGCACACTTCTTTGTATCAAAAAGCAACAAAAAGTTAAATAAATATGAGTTGAAAAATAAGTACAAACAAGGTTTGTGTGCAACCTCATGCCTGTGTTTTGCCCTTGGGCTCAATTACTACTAACTCTGCTTCTACTTGGCAGAACAAGACAAATAAATATTTTCAGTTTCCGTAGGTTAAAGGGCAGAGTTATGTATTTTCCACACACACACACACACACACACACACACACACACACACACACACACACACACACACACACACACACACACACACACACACACACACACACACACACCACACACACACACACACACACACCTACACACACACACACACACACACACACACTTTGTAGCACAATTAAGTGTTGTGTTACTTTCAGTTTGTTATAAAAATGCTGCAGATATCAAGCATGACTTAAAAGAAATATATCTTCACAAATGAAGGCCTTGAAACTGGACTCCTGTCTCTTTTGGAAGCTCCTACTCTCTATGACACTCCAGCCTCAGCATATAGAAATACTTCTCCATTAAGCCTTTAACAACATTCTTACAAATGAGAAATAGTTCTTATGGGCTAATCAGATATGCAATTCAACAGACTAGTTAATTGCGCTTGCCGCTAGACTGGAGGGGCGTAGTGTAGGGGATCACCGGGGAGTGATGCTCTGTGAAGTAGAATCTTGGCATGGAGACTGAGGCTCTGGGGAGGAGCTTCATGAAAAAGGCGGCACTGAGTGAGAGCAAGCGTTTATGCACCCTGAATGTTTGCCATAGAAGTTTAAAGGATTTTTCAAACATGTGTGAAAGATCACACATTATTGTGTGTCGTCAGGTTTTAAATTGCTACCTTTATACTTCTGCCATTGGAACTTTAAAAAATAACTCCTGAAAGACGGATTTTTATCATCACAACCCAAGACAACAGATATTGGACCAAAGAGCTATTAGAAATGGATATTATTTAGAAGAACTCAATTGTAGAATGAGTATCTTTTTAATGCCTTGAATCAAAATGGAAATGAGGATGGTGACCTTCAATAGCCTGCTCAAATCAAGTGAAACAAATCAAATCTTGGCTATTGTAGTGATGGATTTTTTTTTTAATCTGAGCAGCAATTTCTGTTTGTTATGATGCCTAATTCCATCTAAGATGGACAGAAGCTGTTTATGTTTAGTATTTGAAAATCATGCAACTTTCCCTTTATATCTCCATAACACAATGTCTTACAATAATGAAAAGATGACGACAGAATCCATTAATGATTTCTGATCATCTGATTTATAAGCTAACTGTCAGCTAAGTGCCAGTTAGATCATAATACCAAGGCCTGTTCAGTTGTGATCATTTTTATTATGGATCATATTGCATGCTTTATGGTTTGATGATCCCAAAAGCATTCCAAATTGACACATGCATAAAAAATATTTCAAATAGAATTTAAAGCAAAGCAGAATCATATTTTGAAATAAATCTGTTTAAAAATCCTGTTTAATGAAAATGCCAACTTTAGATAAACACCCCCAAAAATGAGCAAAAAACCCCAAAAAACTTCTGTACACAGAGGTAAATGCAGAAAATGAACATGTGCTTCCATAGAGTTCACATTTCTTCTTTAAACATTTCTACCAATGAGTACATTCATGTTGAAAGATTTATGGTTATGTTGTGTCACTCATCAACATAGTTCTGAAATTAATTTCTTGTCATAGATGCTGACATCCAGGGTTGCTTTTGCATCACATAGAGAGCTTGGTTAGCTAGCATACAATCAACTAGTTGCATAGAACATAGTAGAGATGTTGACATCTTACAAAGTCAAGTTTTTACACTTTTAAATAAAATCGTATTTTTAACATTCGGAGCATACATTCAGTTGAATTACTTGCATGTCAAAAATAGCAAATTCACGAAGATTGCTGCAGCTTTTCAAATACTAAAAGAGTGAAACATTAATAAGCATCACTTCAGAATTAATTGTAATTGTGACCCAGGGGAGTAAGAGACAAATGAAGAGTGGCAACCTGCTGCAACTCTGACTATGTAACAGAAAAACAAGCATGTCAGTAAGGACACAACTGAACTGTTATTTTCAGTCATGTATGTCTGACATTGTTATTCAATTTTTCAGCAATTTGCAAGTTGTCAAAACTAAGTCATTTTCAGTTTTCTTTTTATTTTCTATTCAGAAAACAATACTTCAAATGGATTTTTTTTTTGCCATAAAGCATCTCCTATCCAAAGGTAGAGGACATGACTAAAAGATAATTAGCTATGTAAATAATATCTGTCCTTGACTCATTTGAACATGATTAAGATTCAGGACGATGATCAGCTCCACTCAGAATCATTTATTTAGCGCCAAAGTCATGATGAAATGACAGTCAAGTAAATAACATTTTTCTTTTTCAGAGTAAATGAATGAGTTTAAAGGCACAATGAAAATAAAAATACATCCTCAATGTGACACCCTTCTGATGCAAAATAAAATATCTCCTGAAATGTATTAGTTAACCTCTCTATCTCTGACAACATTGACATTAGCATTACTAAATTTTGCACCATGACACAAAAGTTTTCAGGTGGGTCTGTTAGTCTTGCTTTGTATTTTGTGAATTGGATGCTGAGACAGAGTAGGGGCAACTCAATTATATTTGTTTAAACAAAACTGCTGTGATATAATGATTTCTGTTATATATTTCACTTTGCACCAACTGAAAACAAACTATTATTAATTTGCCTTCATTTCTATTTTCTTTGCTGCCATTTATTTGCCCTGCTTCAGGGCATAACCTTTGACATAACTGAAGGAGCTCAGGATGTAACTCTACCCTTAGGAAACTCTTAAGATCTGGAGTACTTTTTCAGTCCTAGCTGAAAGTCAATAACTCTGTACAATGTCAGCTGATGTTTATTGATACAGAAATATAGCCTCCCATGTGTGCAAGGTTATCATATAAGGCAGCTGAACCCACAACAACTTGTTGGACTTTACTGTTAATGTTATTACTGTGCTTGGTTTATTTAATGTATGAAACATTTATCAATGGATAAATAGCACACATTTATGAGTAACCATAGCATAGTACATTAAATAATGCTAAAATGTTTAAATATCTCACTCTGCATGACAGCATTTATGTTGGTGAGATTATATCTGGGTAGATGGCATTAGTTGCATTAAGGAGACCAGTTTATTTTCAGTCTGTCTGACTCCCTGCCAGCATTCCATGATATTTATACTGTATCAATTAGTGGGTATATTTATGGGCCATTTAAACTTGGCTTAAGCCTATGGAATAATTAGTGTTGGAGTGAGCAGTACTGGAAGGAAAAAAATGTACCCCTGTCAGTATCAGACTGCTTTCCTTTCCCCACACACAGCTGATCAAATTTCCATAGCAGAGTGACATTTGATTTATGAGAGAGTGAACAGGGTCTTCAAAAGTAGGCCAAGATGATCTCCTGTTTAAAGAAGGGTATTTTGTTTATCGTGGAGCACAAAAAAAGCAAATGGCATTTGTATGTTGAGAAGGGTAGGCTGAGGGTTGTAATCATGAAAATCAGAGACTAAGAAGCAGAGATGAGGGCCATTACGTTCCTGTAGTGCTGACACTTCAGACAAAATGATAACCAGAGCATTGATTGACAGGGAAATGTTGCATAGTATAGTTTCATTGCTCTACAAGGCTTCTTTGCCCATGAAACTATGAGCTGAAGGAATATTCATGCGTATATTTTTTTTTTACTATTGTTTATACAGCCACCGTCAACACCAAGCATCAATGAGTTCCTGCAATCACAACCAGTACAAAAGGTCGTAATACCATTTATGGCATGTTTAATAATATTAAGAATTGAATTTTGTTAATTGGAGAGCACACATAAGCAGAAGACCTAACCCTAACCCAAAACCATATATTCTTTCAAATTCCATTGTAAATCATACAGTATATGTACCTCATGTACCTTTTAACCCTTTTAACTGTTCCACACCTATACTCTGCTTACTTTGGTCCCAGTCAGTTGTTGAGTGAATTTGTATCTTTTTCTGTTGGTTGAGTTTTTCAAAATTTAACGTTAACACGAACTTCTCAAACTATGAGAAAAACAACTGTTATCTGTTTATTGGTCAGATGTGTCCAGGGTGGGATGATGTGTTCCCAAATAGTCAAAAACATAGAGTATGCAATCCTCTTACCCTCTTTTTCCCGGAAGTATTTCAAGCAATCTTATGTAACTATAATCAATGGATTCTGAGAATATGTCTTGAAAGTTGCATTGGGGTTTATGTTTTAAAAATTGATGTGCAGCTTTTGTTTAGTTTGTTTTCTCTCCCACAATGCAACACAAGCCTGCCTATGGGAGGGTGTCTGGCTCTAGCTTGCAGCGTAGCCTTTTGTTGGATCACATTCACACCATAAGCAAACCACTGGAACTGGGACTATACAGAGACCACTTTCTCTAACCAGTCTCAGCAATAGCTTTGATCACATCTTCATAACTGCAACAAGGTTGTGAACTGATTAAAGACCTTAGGTGTGAAAGCATGCAAAGATATCTAGACCCAACCTCAACCAGAAGAGTTACAACTAAAAACTCATGCAATCTATCAGGGATACTGTCCCTTGACTACACTACTAGAAACTGTTGTTGATGATGGTGACTGAGAGCTGCTGTATGTCCTCTGTCTCGCTACCCGGTGATATTAACAAAGCACAATTAACAAAGCTTTTCTTTTTGCCACTTAACCCAACTTCTGACTTGCCATAAATGAGAATGAGCCTGACTTTGGGTTGAAATGATTCTACATTATGCCAAAGACAATTATGTGCATGTCAAAAGTGTTGTGTCACCATTCCTACCAATAGTGTGCCCCCTTTCAGAGCCACGGCAGTCATCTTCCATTTCATAAATACTCTGTAGACACAAGAAATGTGGGCTGGAGAGATAACATGCAGGTCACTCTAAAGGATGTCCCACAGCTTTCAAAAAGAAGCTCAATTATACAGTCAAAATCATTGTAAATGTAATGGTAGGTTTCCGGACTCATCTGCAAAAGAAGTGGGGTTTAAATTATGTTATTGCATCAAAGAATATATTTTAAACCCTTTTAGCAAAAAATAATTCAGATGTTATTAGAAAGGCATATCCATATTCTTGGAGCACATATTGAATTATTGTATTGGAGCAGTCTTTGCTTTCATTTTGTTTTTTTTTTTTTTGCAATTAAGTCAACTGAAATTGCAAATGCCATTGTTTCAGAAATTATGCAAATAATACAGGAGGGAAATGGAGAAATGGGAACTACTTCAAGGATGGTTTCATATCATGAAAAATCAATAGCATTATAAGTTAGTAGCTTTTTTCTCTCAGTAAGAGTCATTTTCACATTCTTCTTAAGATCAGTTTAACTTGCAGAACATTATGGATATAGTATCTCAATTGGGTTCTATTTGATATTCCTTCTTTTTCTTGAACTCAGGGAGGGTTAACATATGTCCAATTTCTGGAGTTAATGTGACTATTCATTTGTATAATTTATTATAAATGCTGACATTCGGAGAAAACAGCAAAGACAATATATGACATAGGATGAGGGTAGAAATTGGCTACTTGGTTAAGTGTGTTAGAAATGTTTTCCAATAAAAAGTGATATTGACTCATTAATTTCAATAGTAAATTTTTAATATTTAGTTGAAAATAAAATAAAAATAATATTAAAGTTTCACTGACACTGATACTGACATTTAGAAAATTGTTAAAGAAAAGTGTCAAATGATGAATTGAGCTTTAATCCCATTTATTGTGTTACCTTTGAGCTGGCCTGTACAAAACACAATGAGTCTGCATGGTAATGTATTTTAATCAAAATTGCTGTTGAACATTGAAAAGAAATCCATCTTAATTATCAGCTTTTTCCAGTCTGCTAAAATGTTCCACTATTTCCTTTACACAAAGCAGTTTGTTTTTTTATTTATTTATTTATTTATTTATATTTATTCACAAGGTCTCTTTGAGAAAATTGTACTCAGTCAACAGCTGTAAGTCTCTGAAGTGAAAACTCAACCCGCTCAACCAATCTTTTGTTCTTAGGCCTGCTGCCATCAACTATTTGAGATGTTAAGCTATTCAATATTCACTTACAAAATAATGGCAGCTTTGGAGTTTGAAGATTGCCTTGGCCGCACAACATTTTCAGACAAACTGTATGATTATGCTAAGAACGTCATTGAATATTTTTTTCTGTAACTGATATTATTTGAGCTTAGTTTACATAGTTATGTAAAATATCTTAAATGAACTCACAAAATCATGAAGCTCCATAACTGTCAATCATGTAAATAATGTTTTTATCATAAAGTTTTTCTTGTACAAGTTATTATTTGGCACAACTGCTGAAATATAGTCATATAAGTATCTCATACTTGATGCAATCTTTTCATTTGATGATGTTTATGGGTCAAAATAAAATTCCAACAGAAATTAACACAATCTCACTAAGTTAAATAAATTACATTAATGTGTTTCATCGATAGGAGATGTCTACAACAAATTATGCACATGACTTAAAAAACTTATATTCTACATTTCTAGAAATGTAATCCAAAATGTAATCTCTGGAAAAATAATCCAGAGGAAAATATTTCCCATAAAGGGAATAAAATTCTACTAGAAATACAGAATTAAGTTTTACAAGTACTCATTGCACTGAAGCAGACAATTTAAATCTGCTGCTCACTGATACTGTAGTTGAAGTCTTAAAGGACAGTACTACCCAAAACCTAAGTATTATCTACTTTAAATTTTAAGATACAACACATACAAAATTGGCTGTAAAATGTTGTTTTAGTACATTTATATATGTTCACAAGGAGGAAAATCTAACTTCTTCATTCCAACTTTTAGATATGTTTTATAGTGTAATATAGATGTCTAGTAAATAAATAATGAGATCTTAAGTCTTCCTATGAGCATTTTTTTAAAAATTTGCTCTTCACTGACTGTATACAACATATCAAAGCAAAAACAGAAAAAAAAATAAAGATAAAGAGGTTACAGTTACTGGCTGCTGGTTTATTTTCATTGATCCAAAGACAGATACTCAAGTATAATGCCACTATTTCCACTAGGAGTGTGCCCTCAAGGTTTTGTGTGTACTGGGAAGAAACATGCATGTTTTATGACAAACAAAACAACAGAAATCATAACCGATATTTCTGCTGAATCAGTCAATTCAATTTTTAAGAGATGGTTGTTTTTATGTAAGTTAACAGGTACATAACAGAGACAACTCACAAAACATAAAGCTGTTACCTTGCTCTATTTGTAAACATGGACATCATATACAACTAATTATTTTGCAACTTATATTCGGCACCAAGAAATATGTTTCCTAGCGTAACTTTGCAAACCTCAGATTTTCACTCACTCAACAACAAACTACATAAAACACCAACGTACAGAGGTAAAGGTGTACATGTGACCATGACTTTATTTATTACACCTTATCCAAACATTCTGTATTATATACAAACAATGCGAGGCACCCAGGCCAACAAAAGAAATTGTGCTGTTATTACCACATGACCTGTGCCACTCTGTCAAGATGCACTCATCCAATACACATTGGATGTTTTCAGCTCAGTACTCCCCAAGCATGGACAAGAATGATCAATAAGGCTCTCTTTTGCTGCTTCACTTCACAAATGTCTCTCCTGCAGCTCTGGAGTAGTTTGACATCCATAGACATTGAGGTAAACAAACCTAGAATGGGAGAGGTGAGTTTAAGAAGCCCGTTGGGGGACCTTAAAAATATTTATCTGTAAGTTCAGTTTTTTTCATTCCGTTATAAACTGTGTTTTTGTTTTTATGATCTTTCAATTTTTCTTGGACATTTTGTTTCTTTGTATGCGTACAAATTTGCACACTATTGGGTCTAATCTGTTTAGGATGATGTCATCGTTCATTTATAGCATTTTTAAAGATTCACTTTCTATCTGTATAGATGTCCTTGACTCTGTGACTTAAAATATGAGTCATTCTAGTTTTTGATTCTTAGTGATTTTGGTAAACTTTAAGAAACACTGCAAAATGGACTTTTGCATTTGGTTAATACCATTGCTTTGCATGAATAAGAGATTAATAAGTCGACTTTTGTGAAGTTATCATCCCTCATAGGTACAGTATTGTAAACTCTTCTTTTCCAGACTTGAAGTTGCAGCATGCAGAAGGAAGAACTGAATTCTGGTAAAAATGGATAAGGGCAAAAACACCTTTCAGAATTTCATTTAACTGGGCTGTGAAAAATGAAAGATTGTGCTTTACAATAGTGCAGATTTTCTTCTGCAATATGAGGAGCAGAGAGAGGCAGAGAAACAGACATCTTGCATTACAGATAAATGTGTTTCTAATTTATGTTCCAGTTAAAAATGTCTCACTGAAATCATTATTATTTTTAAGAGAACTCTGGATACCAAGACAATGATGTATACAATGAACACAAGCACTGGAACAGTGATCTGCTGTTTCAACATTTCTGTATAATATTCTTTCATGCATGCTAGAGTTGTCAGAATCCTCAAGATGTCTATTTTTTTTAACAAATTGCATATTTTGTTTTATCTAATGAGAATTGTGTCTTTTCCATAAAAATACTTTTGAGCACAACTGCATAGTCGTCCTTCACAGATTCACTCAGAACAAATCAGAGTGTCGATATTTTCCGAATTCTGTCACTAAACTTGAAGAGTGAGGCGAGAGAAAATTCATGGCAGTTAGCTCATCTGTTTGAACAATTTGCAGGAGAGTCTTTGTGACTCAGTCTTTAATGCATGCTAAAGCAGGCTTCTAGATTGTCATCATAATCCAATATTGCTCACGATCCCATGTGGAGTTGTTCAACAGAAAGAACAACAATTCCATATTGTGAATTGGCAGAGTACAATGCGAGTGTACTGTGGTCTGTAGAGGACTATAAAGTAATTTGTTTGGGAACCGCCTAGGCAGCTCCAGGTATGGAACAAATATATGTTAGAAGCTTTTCCATTGCAGTGCTTGAGACTGAAATCTGGCATTGTGGGTTTTGAAAATACACCAAAGCAGAAATATTCAAAGATAAGGGAATATGCTTCTTCTCACTTGAAACTGCAAAAAATATTTTCATTATCAAATTATGGTAGTATTGGAGTGATTGTTTTTTTTTTCTTTTTGTTTTTTATGGTTAAGATGACATAGAATATTTGTTTCTATTATTTTGAGTTCCACAGGGTATCTACCATGATCCAAACAAACAATTCTTCTTTTTGAAGCATTTTTTTTGTATCTAGCATTCTTTTTTGTTTGTTTGATTGAAGGCTCACAAAAGAAGAAGTAAATAAATAAAATATTTCCAACTGACAGATGTTGCTGGCATAACTCAGTGGGAAAAAGGGGAAAGTGGTACTTCCACCATAGGAGGGGGGAGGCTTTCTGGAAGGCTGAGTGTGCATATTTGTCAGTGTGGATATTGAGAGCCAGACAGCTGGGAAGTTTTTGTTGCCAGCTTTGGATTTGTGTATGTGCATGCACACTGTATGCTTCCAAGCAATGCTTTGCAATGTAGTTGATCATGCATTTCATAATCATTAGGTGAGGGGCACTGGCCTCTCACAGGAGAGTAGAGTTGTTTATCTGCTTGCGCTCCTGCAGACAGCTGTAAATAAATGAAGAAATAGTAGCTCCTGAGGGTGTATGGGGACACTTGTGCTGGGCTTTGCTGACTAGTTTTGTTATGGTAGACTTGGTGTAGCATTTTTTCTCTCCTCTAACTTTTGTCCTCTTTGTGTCTGTGTTTCATTTATTCATTCATCATGCCACGACCACTTCCTACATTAATTCCTGTCATGGTAATAGAGTCTTTCCTGATTAATATTTCACCCATTTTAATCTACAGCCACTACTGCAGCGGCACCCCACTTATTTAATTGAGAAACGATCCCAAAGAAAAACTCAGCATAGAAAAGGTCTTTCTCTGGGACACTTACAATTCAGGTAGCACCTGTCTTTGCAGAAGTACAAGTTGTACTAAGAGATCTGGTAATGCGTGAAGTGCAAACATGTTTCATACAACACTGACCATGGTCTTACTGCATGGAAATGAATTTAACTAAGATGTTACATTTGAACAGTCATTGCTCTACTAAAGAGTAAAATAATGTCCAATTAAAACTAAAAAGAAAAGTACCAAGAGAGTTGTGTGATCAAACTTGAAATTTACACTAAACAGTGTTAAAGAAAGCCATGAACAAATTCTTTACTGAGCACAAAGACATGCCAACTACATCTGCACCGGAACAAAATGCAATTCTTCCTCCGACTCACTGAAAGGAGGTGGAGTTGATGAGGATGTCTCTGGTATGGAAAAACAGAAAACCCTCATTCAGTTTTAGCTCCCACATTTCAGTTAAGCTTTGCATATTCCTAATCCTTATTGTCTACAATTAATGAGTTTCTCTCATATTGAGAAACATTTAAATGGAGATTTCTGGTATGGAGACTGCAATTATGGAGGAAGCTAAGGGATATGAGTCCCTAATTATATGCTATCATTATTGCCTTGGCTACTTCTACAGTAGAATTAATATGCTAGGGTGGAAAGAGGGGCATGAAATATTATGCAATACACTGGCTGTATGGGGACGAATAATAGAAGCATTCAAGACAAAAACAGTACAAAATCTTGAAACAAGTCTTTTGTTTCGATTTACATTGTGGCATAATTGTTTGCCACTGCATTTTAACTTTCAATATATCATATTAATATTCCAATGATTTCAAGTTACTCAACGATAAGCAACAGTCAAATGTGCATAAACCAGTTTTGAGTTAGTTATTACTTGCAAGCAACAATTTCAATTGAGCATTTATTTTCTTAGCAAGATATAATCAGAAGGAGAGAATATGATGTAAAGGGTAAGGCTGTTGCTACGTACTATTTAACTAAATCTATCGGATAATCTCTCAGTTAATTGCATAATAAGATAAGTGTGCTATTTCTGCTATTCCCAACCATTTTTCAAGCAGCCCCATGCCTGTGATTTCCAATGCTTACATGCCTATGAATATCGCAGTCCACCTTTGCAGTCAATTTAGTAATCTATTATTCATCTCGCAGAAACATAAAAAAAAAACATGACAGATCGCTGAAAAGAATGAAAGTTATATGAAATGAAGCATTAAGATTTTGCCTTGAGGTTATTTTGTAATTGAGTCATTGAATCAATTGTTTCAGCCCTGGTGTAAGGTAAAAATCAGACAGAAAAACGCTGAATCAAAGAAAATGTGCCATGGCAAAAGTGATTTGGGGCCACAACAGTGCTGCACAAAACACAATATTTAATTGTATACATATTTGATATTGTTACATCAACCTCTCAAAAATGAAAGCAATGTATGTGCTGTGGTAACAATTGCCAAATGAACACATACAAACTTATTCACAGGCCTTTTACATTGTCAGCTTGTTCATTGACATTAATCTGATTTGATTCTCAGACAGACCATCTCTTCTTTCAAAAGAGCTTAGCAGGCAGAAATTATATTTTACTGATGAAACAGAATCCCAAGCAGAACCTGGATATCCAAGCTCTTATGGACATTGTGGATAAAATGTTTAGTTGGTATATTGTTTATTGTGTTCAAATAAAAACAGCATTATACATACAATTTTTCTACATTTCTTCAAACGGACCAGGGCAGTTTCATATGGTGGCCGACAGGTGCAAATGTGCAGCAACAGAGAAAACATGCAAAAAAAACCATGCACACAAATGAAATGCAGCAAACAAAAAAGAGACACAAACAAAAAAGAATACAACCACAAGTGAAAAGCAAAAAACAAAAAAGAGAGACGCAAACAAAAAAGAATACAACCACAAATGAAAAGCAGAAAACAAAAAAGAGACACAAACAAAAAAGAATACAACCACAAATGAAATGCAGAAAACAACAAAGAGAGACGCAAACAAAAAAGAATACAAACACAAATGAAATGCAGCAAACCAAACAGGGAGATGCAAACAAAAAGCAAATGAAATGCAGCCAACAAAAAAAGAGAGACACAAACAAATTAATTGCAGCAAGGCTTAGCTTTAATCATCCAAACCAATTTGCTCAGGAATAAATTAAATACTTTAGTGAACCAAAAAATTTAACAGCTATTACCTGGCTTAATATTTGTGTTTCACCTCCACTCATAGGGGTAAACTATCAGGAGTTTCTAAAACAATTTGCCGAGAGACATGGGTTCTCTCTCGGTGTGCCAAACCTGGAGCTCCCGGCCAGCTGACGGCTGGCGAGGGGAGCTAGTTGTTAATGCAGCGGGAGCAGACATCTCCGAAAACGTCGGAGCAATATTGTAATTAAGTGATTTATTGATGAACTGAGCAGATATTTTTGATCTATACATCTACATTCTCGCCTAAAACATTGTAAAAAAAATCATTTTTTGTAATTTTAAGTGTAATACAGATCTTCTGGAGCACTTCTGTTTTTCAGCACTTTTTGTTTGCATCTTTTCTTTTGTTGCTGCATTTCATTTGTTTGCGTCTCTCTTTTTTATTTGCTGCATTTCATTTGTGATTGTATTCTGTTTTGTTTGCTTCTCTTTTTTTGTTTGCTGCAATTATTTGCTTTTTGTTTGTGCCTATTTTTATGTTTGTTGCATTTCATTTGTGCGCGTGTCTTTTTTTTCGTTTGCATGTTTTCTGTGTTGCTGCACATTTGAACCTGTCGGCCACCGTAGTTTTAGTACTTTTTGATAGATCAAAATATCAAAAGCCAAAATTCAGAAGCTGAGTTTTTTTTTACTTATTTGTTTTTATAGCAAGAACTTGTGCTAAGCAAATTAAATAAAAAAAAAATCATGCACTGGACTCATGTGTCAGTAAGTAATTGCCAGTAGCATAACTTTGTCTGGCTACATTAAATTCCCTCTCATTTAAAATGATTTGAAAGATGGTCATGTTAGGTAGTTAAAATAATGAACAATGACAGAATCAAAAATAATTTATTGGAAAAGATGTTAAAGTTTCAACAATGAAAGCAGGTACTCTGAGAAGTAATTTCAATGTGTCTCAGAAAATAGTTTTTTTTAAATGGTTTATGAGACATTTGATTGCATGTAATCATATCTAGATAAATCCAAAATTATACTAATCCAGATATAATACATGCTCACTACAGTGAGATTTATTCTCATTAACTCTGGTTAATGACGTCCTCACTTGATATGTCATGTTAGGTAGACAGCAGTTATGGCTAAGTTTGGAGTTTTGCCATATTTTCTTTTTGTTTTTCTGTTTGAATAATGGGATAATCATTGATGGATTTAGTGAAATGTTTTAAGTTTGCATTAATATTTTATTATTTGACCCTGCTTTAAAATGTCCTATGTCTTCTCTGAGGTCTTTGGTTACTAGTGTCCACTTACAAACCTCTAAGGTCTCAATGGAACAGTTGAATTTGTACTGAAACTGAATTAAACTGTGGGTGAAATGTATTTATTAATTAGCCTAAATTCTGAAGACACTTGGCAGCACAGGATTTGTCAATTAGAGTGCTGGGCTATAAATATAAATATGTGTCAAAGTTCTTAGTTGCGCTTGTAAAAACGAAAGATAAGTTTTTTTTTTCTTTCATCCTAAAAAGATTTCCTGAAATAACTAAATTAAGTATATTGAAGTTTGTGGAAATGTGACCAAATCTAAAAATTTGCAAATGCTATTAATATGTTTGGGAGGTACTGCAGGTGAAAATACAATTAGATTTTTAAGATTTCTTTAAAAAAACATGTTAATTGCTGTTTGATCCAATTTTAAACATCTGTACATGGTCCTCTATAGTTCCTCTCATTGTTCTCAACTAAGGTTGTGAAATTAAATATAAATTATTTCAAGAGTTTGTCTGTTCTTCACTAATTTATGCATAGCTGTGGTCAAAGTTCTAGTAATTGTTATTTTGCTAATTTGAAGAAATAATCACAGAGCTGACAAAATCTGAAAGCAATTCTTTGGTAATAATAGGTGAGCCTACAAGAGGGTTGACAAGAGTCCCTATGTGCCATATAAATGAGGGCAATAGCAGCTGTTGGTTGCCCTTTAATAGACCAATAACATTCAAATCAGGTGTTTACTGCCAGTCATATTCATGCACAAAGAAAGACTGCTGAAATGTAGGCTATGATTTGCAGAGAAATGAAACCTCTCCATGGGCACTTTTAACTTCAATGTCATCCACGAACAGATTTCCCTCAAGGCTTAACTGATTTTGTAAATGGTGCAGTTTGGCCCTTTTGTACTGCATACAATGTGCCTTTGAAAAAAATGAGAAAAAAAAATAAATTCTACTCTCTTTTATCCTGTATTCCGCCACTTTGCTCACCTGGGGAAACATACTACTTGCATGATAAGAAGATATTGAAAGAGAATCCAGATGGATTCAGTATTTAAGCACATTTCTCCTTTCTCTTTTCAGAGCTATAGACAAGCACAGACTGAAATGTGTTAAAACTGAAGAGATGACATTTGTATTACGTAAAAATCACTTTTTGGTAGCATACCCAAATACAATACTAGATCAAATGTTCACCTTTATTTATCTTGATATCATGACATGGTGAAGCTGGTAGGTCCGGTCTCTAAATTGCATGACATATAATCACAGATTTAGAACAGGAGTCCAATTTGTAATACTATCAACAGAAGCATCAGAGCATAAGATGGGGAAAAAAAAGTGTTCATCCATTGTCTACATCCTCTTATCCTTGAAGGGTCATGGGGGGGTCTCATCCCAATCACCAGCAGACCAGGTAGGCCACACCCTGGGCAAGTAGCCAGTCCATCTACAGGGTGACAGAGAGAACTTACAAACATGCAGACACACTTTCATACTTTGGGGCAAATTTGAGATAACACTTAACCTAACAGTTATGCTTCGGAACTGTGGGAGGAAGCCAGAGTACCAAGGGAGAATCCCTGTGTGCCTGAGGAGAACATGCAAGCTCATTCAGAAAGGCCAGAGATTGAACCTTTTGTTTGCATGGCAACAGTGCTACTAATTTTGCCACCACACTATCCAAAATATGCCATGTCATAAAAAAAAAAAAAAAAAAAAAAAAAAAAAAACAATTAGATGCAAGATAAATTCCCCACGGTGTGTTTTCCATTATCATGTAGCTGTATAATCCAATTTTACATCAATTCTCACATTAGATCTGATATTAGAAATACTCTGTATGTCGAACCCTGCATAATCGGCACATTCCATCCACACATCTACACAGACTCTCACTCATCTTTGCCAGGTATGGAGTCCTAGATGAATGGTAGACCTCTCCCCCGACAGGCATGTGGTGATCTAACCAGGGTCACACAGCCAGAGCCAAAGGATTACCGGTAGTTGAAAGCTGCTTTTCCATCACTGCTACTTTCAAAGACTGGGAAGTCATCCAGAACACAAGGACGCAGGATCAAAAGAGCAGAGGGCCCTTGCTAATTAGTTGGTGGTAATCCAGTTAATGCACCACAAACTATTGACCCACTCTGTCACATTAGTGATAGGCTGACCAAAAGCAAAAAGAAGAGGATGTGGCAGTCTAAGAGATGAAAACAAGAGAGGGACGTATGACAAGACTTGCAAGGACAAGATGAGAGAGGGGCTACAGAGTTCCATCATGAACAGTGAATGTTCTGTGTGTGCTGTTTCTTTATCTCTCAGTGAATGGCATGCGTAGGTGTGCACTAATGTAAACTGTGAATGCAAAGTCACAGCAACCCTTTCTCCTCACTAACAATCTTCTAGCAGACTGTTGCAACCTCCATTTCAGTGCCTCCTCTTGCAGTCTACATGTATTCAGATAACAAAGAGAATAAGCACTATCAATCCATCCATCCATCCATCCATCCATTTTCTTCCGCTTATCCGGGATCGGGTCGCGGGGGCAGCAGCTTCAGAAGGGAGGCCCAGACTTCCCTCTCCCCAGCCACTTCTTCCAGCTCCTCCGGGGGAACCCCAAGGCGTTCCCAGGCCAGCCGAGAGACATAGTCCCTCCAGCGTGTCCTGGGTCTTCCTCGGGGCCTCCTCCCGGTGGGACGTGCCCGGAACACCTCACCAGGGAGGCGTCCAGGAGGCATCCTGACCAGATGCCCGAGCCACCTCAACTGGCTCCTCTCGACGTGGAGGAGCAGCGGCTCTACTTTGAGTCCCTCCCGGATGACCGAGCTTCTCACCCTATCTCTAAGGGAGAGCCCGGCCACCCTGCGGAGGAAACCCATTTCGGCCGCTTGTATCCGTGATCTCGTTCTTTCGGTCATGACCCAAAGCTCATGACCATAGATGAGGGTGGGAACGTAGATCGACCGGTAAATCGAGAGCTTCGCCTTTTGACTCAGCTCTCTCTTCACCACGACGGACCGGTACAGCGCCCGCTTCACGGCAGACGCCGCCCCAATCCGCCTGTCGATCTCCCGCTCCCTTCTTCCCTCATTCGTGAACAAGATCCCCAGATACTTAAACTCCTCCACTTGAGGCAGAACGACCCCCCTGACCCGGAGAAGGCACTCTACCCTTTTCCGGCTCAAGACCATGGCCTCGGATTTGGAGGCACTGAGCCTCATCCCGGCCGCTTCACACTCGGCCGCGAACCGTTTCAGCGAGAGCCGCAGATCACGATCTGATGAAGCCATCAGGACCACATCATCCGCAAAAAGCAGAGATGCGATCCTAAGGCCACCAAAACGGATCCCCTCAACACCTCGGCTGCGCCTAGAAATTCTGTCCATGAAAGTAATGAACAGAATCGGTGACAAAGGGCAGCCTTGGCGGAGTCCAACTCTCACCGGAAACGAGCCCGACTTACTGCCGGCAATGCGGACCAGACTCTGACACCGGTCATACAGGGACCTGACAGCCCGTATCAAAGGGCCCGGTACCCCATACTCCCGGAGAACCCCCCACAAGGCCCCCCGAGGGACACGGTCGAACGCCTTCTCCAAGTCCACAAAACACATGTAGACTGGTTGGGCGAACTCCCATGCACCCTCCAGGACCCTGCTGAGGGTGTAGAGCTGGTCCAGTGTTCCACGACCAGGACGAAAACCACACTGCTCTTCCTGAATCCGAGGTTCGACTATCCGACGGACCCTCCTCTCCAGGACCCCTGAATAGACCTTTCCAGGGAGGCTTAAGAGTGTGACCCCTCTGTAATTGGAGCACACCCTCCGGTCCCCCTTTTTAAACAGGGGGACCACCACCCCGGTCTGCCAATCCAGAGGAACTGCCCCCGATGTCCATGCGATATTGCAGAGTCGTGTGAGCCAACACAACCCTACAACATCCAGAGCCTTAAGGAACTCCGGGCGGATCTCATCCACCCCCGGGGCCCTGCCACCGAGTAGTTTTTTGACCACCTCGGCGACTTCGTCCCCAGAGATTGGAGAGCCCAACCCAGGGTCCACAGGCTCAGCTTCTTCAACAGAAGGCATGTTGGTGGGATTGAGGAGGTCTTCGAAGTATTCCGCCCACCGACCCACAACATCCCCAGTCGAGGTCAGCAGCACACCATCCCCACTGTAAACAGTGTTGGTGCTGCACTGCTTCCCCCTCCTGAGACGCCGGATGGTGGACCAGAATCGCCTCGAAGCCGTGCGGAAGTCTTTCTCCATGGCCTCGCCAAACTCCTCCCACGCTCGAGTTTTGGCCTCAGCGACCACCCGAGCCGCATGCCGCTTCGCCCGCCGGTACCCATCAGCTGCTTCTGGAGTCCCACAGGCCAAAAAGACCCCATAGGACTCCTTCTTCAGCTTGACAGCATCCCTCACCGAAGGTGTCCACCAACGGGTTCGGGGGTTGCCGCCACGACAGGCACCAACGACCTTGCAGCCACAGCTCCGATAAGCCGCCTCGGCCATGGAGGCACGGAACATGGTCCACTCAGACTCCATGTTCCCCACCTCCCCCGGAACGTGTTCGAAGTTCTGCCGGAGGTGGGAGTTGAAGCTCCGTCTCACAGGGGACTCCGCCAGACGTTCCCAGCAGACCCTCACTACACGTTTGGGCCTGCCAGGTCTGACCGGCTTCCTCCTCCACCACCGGAGCCAACTCACCACCAGGTAGTGGTCAGTGGACAGCTCCGCCCCTCTCTTCACCCGAGTGTCCAAGACATACGGCCGCAGATCCGATGAAACGACGACAAAATCGATCATCGAACTGCGGCCTAGGGTGTCCTGGTGCCAAGTGCACGTATGGACACTCTTATGCTTGAACATGGTGTTCGTGATGGACAGACCGTGACGAGCACAGAAGTCCAACAACAGAACACCACTCGAGTTCAGATCAGGGGGGCCGTTCCTCCCAACCACGCCCTCCAGGTCTCACTGTCATTGCCCATGTGAGCGTTGAAGTCCCCCAGCAGAACAAGGGAGTCCCCAGGAGGGGCACTCTCCAGTACCCCCTCTAAGGACTCCAAGAAGGGTGGGTAATCTGAACTGTTGTTCGGCCCGTAAGCACAGACAACAGTCAGAACCCGTCCCCCCACCCGTAGGCGGAGGGAGGCTACCCTCTCGTTCACCGGGGTAAACCCCAACGTGCAGGCGCCAAGATGGGGGGCAACAAGTATGCCCACTCCTGCCCGGCGCCTCTCGCCGTGGGCAACTCCAGAGTGGAAGTACGTCCAGCCCCTCTCAAGGAGACTGGTTCCGGAACCGGAGCCATGCGTCGAGGTGAGGCCGACTATTTCTAGCCGAAACCTCTCAGCCTCGCACACTAGCTCCGGCTCCTTCCCCACCAGAGAGGTGACGTTCCACGTCCCAAGAGCCAGCTTCTGCAGCCGGGGATCAGACCGCCAGGGTCACCTCCCTCGGCCACCGCCCGTAACACATTGCACCCGACCCCTTTGGCCCCTCCGACAGGTGGTGAGCCCATTGGAAGAAGCACTATCAAATCTGTCCTAAATGAAAAGCAAACATTCAGAGTATATATCCTAACTTGGTTGTTGTATTGTTATGCTAGTATAACAATACAAGCATAGATCAGAAGTGAGAACACTTATGTGCATTAGTTCACTTATTTTCAAAATCTACTTTATCCTGTTAAGGCTTATGGGGGGACTGGAATATCCTTACTCTTATTAATGTTATAATCAAACTGTGGATACACCTTGGGAAGACTGCCAAGATATTTATTATGACAAGATTGTATTCTCACACTCAGAGAGTTGAAATAACAATGTAATGGTACATTTATGTTTTCAGTTTGTGAAGAGGTTACAATACTAAAGGAATTTAAAGGAAGTGCATCCAAAGTTCACTAAAAAATGTATTTAAACTGGGCATGGCGGTGGCGCAGGAACAGAGCGCGGTGTGGCGGTCACAGGTTTGGATCCTGACCTATTTTCCCCCTGTCACACAACCTCCTTTCCTGTCTACTCACTGGTAAATAAAGGCCTGTAGAACCAAACAAAGATTATTTCAAAAAGGAAATCTTTAACTTTCCAACTTTTCTTCTTCATTGTATACCTACATAAATTGGCAGGAAGTCCTTCCACATTACTATAAAATATATACATTTCATGAAGAATGTACTAACACTTACAAGTAGTAACACTATTTACATGGTTGTCTTGAAGGACGGACCACCAGTTTTTATTTTTCTTGTTCTCTTTACTCCTTGAATGGTTTAGGTTTTTCACATTGAACCACGGTTGTTATTCCCTACGTAGTTAAAATAGGTTATCATACAAAGATTTTCATTAGAACAGACAAGATAAGTTTTAAATACCTCTAGTTAGAAGTGCTTTTGCTGTATTGATTTGAGTGGCCTCGATGGGCCTTTTTTTGTATTACCCCCATAATCTGCAGCTGAGCTTGGTTGTTACAAAACACACCTATGATTTATTTTATCTGAGGTTCAACATGTTTGGTCTGAACTTAATCCAAGGCATCACAGTATATACTAAGTCCTGAGAGTGAACTGAAGAATGGTGGGAGCAAGAAAGGTTTGGAAGAGGTCACACTTGAATATGACAAGACACTGGCTGACAAAATGACTCTTCTCTTCCAGGGGTCAAAGTCACACAAATTTCTCAAGAAGATAAAAAGAAAGTGATGACCTGGTCACATACAGTATTTCTCAAATTTAATAAAACACCTCTCGGGTATCTGACTGATACAACCCCTCTAACGCAGAGTAGCTGAAAATAAAACTTTGTTAAATAGAAAAAAAGGGTCTCCTTGATATATAGATCAAATTTGAAGTCATATAGGAAATAATCTGAAAATACACCAGATTTTTATTTTAGTGGTAAAAAACATGAATTTACTCTAAGGAATATAAAACTCACTCTGTGTGGTGCTAATGCAAGATTGAACATAAACAGGCAATTAATATTTGATTTATACTGTACTTTACTTTTAATTCCTCCCATGGAGTTACTCATCTTCTTTAAAAAAAATAACAATGCACTTTGCTGCTGCATTACCTTTTAACACTAAATGTTGGTGGCAGGGTTGTTGGGAATAGTTCCTCCAGACAATTCCTCTAGACCTTTCTGGTGATTTTTGAGCAAGAAGCAGGATACACGCTAACCACATTGTCCATCACATAGCAACACATGGATACTCATGACAGGCAACCGTTCAGAATGAAACTTCAAAGCCTTCATAATTCAGTTTATAAAGACTCATAACACAAAAATGTGAGCCAGGTCATTCTCAGCAGCGTTAACTTCTGAGTATCTTGCCAATTGCAATGATATTTCAAGTCATGAATCAATTACATAATACATACATCAGCAGACCTATTTATGTCTGGTTCATTTCTCACCTTTAACCCTATGAGCCATTTCCCTCTACTAAGACAACCTCTACTCCCTCTGTCTAGCACCCGGCTTGGCAGGTCACTTCTATGACTTAAGAGACAACAAAAACCTTTAAAACCCAAGACACATCTAAACTTACAAAGGTGTGACAAAATACTGTGGTGTGGTGATGTGCAAAAGCATAATGTCACTGGTACTAAAAGTCCAAATTTTGATCAAGAAAATTGTGGTTGTATGAAATACAAGGTTAACAATGTTTTCATTTAATGAATAAAAACAGAGCCATAATTTTACTTGGCCACATATCTACTCTTTGCTGCTGCCCTTGAAAGTGTGCAAGAAACTGGAGAGATTAAATTTATTTTAATCTTGTTTAGATACCATCGGGAGTGGCATGTTTGAAAAATTGTGTCTCATCTGGACATTTCCCTCAAACTTTTGTCAGCTCATTAACATGTCTGCTAAAGTCATCCTTCGGTTTCACAAAACTGGGCAAGTCAGTCTTCTAAGTCATATGTATTTGCTGGTAACAAAATTGACAGACAACTTCATTTACCACAAAAATAAACGAACAAACAAACAAACTACTGCACACTTTTTGTTCCTAACAACCAGAGTTAAATGATTGTGATTTTTAATGGTGTTACACCTTATTAAAAAAAGGAAAAGTTAAAAATGATCTTATGACTATTATATTATTGTCATACTTTTAATATATTGAAGAGGTTGGTATTTTTCTTTTAAACTGATGTGTGCTAACCTGGACTTGGGGTACTGTTTTGATTTGCCATGGCGTAATGGGTTATTTAGTGGAAGCTTAGTGTGCATCAATCATTCAAACTGGAAATAACGATGCCATTCATACCCTCTTTCACTCTGAATGTTGCATCCATATTCAAAAGGAATGTGTGGGTGTGTATAAAAGTTTGGTTGGTAATGACTAGTTTAAGCAATACCCCTTGCGCCGTATATGCTCTATTCCACTCTGTTCACTGCATCCGTGATTTCTGGAAAAACACCACACATGTAAAGAAAAATAATATACAGGGTAAGAGAGAGAGAGAGAAAAAAAAACAAGATAGAAGTATCAACTTGAATGTTGAATGTTCATCAACTTCTCATTGTTCTGGTAGGTTTTCATCAGTTGTGCTGATGATTTGTTTTAATTTGGTCTGACAGAATGGTGGTTTCCTCTCTTGTCCATCTCTCATGCTTGGGGTATGACCAGACTGGCAGAGCAGCAGTGAGGATTTGTCAGCACAGATTGACTTTGTTGCCCATGAGGTGCAGATATGCTGCACCTGACAGGCCGCTGGCTGTGGGCAGTTTGCTTGCCTTGTTAAGTCTGACACTGACAAGGAGTGACTGGGTGAAAACTGACACAGAGGAAAATCCACAGCCACAGCAAATATTTGATAATGTGATTTTTCCCGGATTAAACATAGAAGCCAATCTTGACTTTTGTGCAACACCTGGTCATCAAAGTTTACTTCGCTTTATGTCTCTTCTGTGTGCATCAATCTTTCCAATGTTTATAGAGTTACCATGCAAAGTGAAATACGAATGGTATTGCTCAAGAAATAGAAAAGAAAAAACTTCTTTAACTTCCATAGGCCCAGTCTGATTAAAACTTTTTTACCCCTGACAGTTTAAATGTGCAAAAATCTAACACAAACTATTAGTTCACACACAGAATATGAAATAAAATACATTCTGTTGATTCATTGACTTTAGTATTTCAGACAACCCTAGCCTAAACAACTCCATTATTTTTATATCAATCATATGGTTAAAGTAATTCTTCCTGCTGCAACTCCATTGGAAATGGTGTGCACACCGTGGCTATACTGTGAACCGATATCTCCACTGCGTGACAACTGGTACACACACTAACTGACATGGAATAAATACGAAGCAAACGTCAGGATTAGGGAAACCAACTAAACACAGTAAACACAGAGAACATGGTCAAACACCAAGATAATCAAAATACATAAATCTAAGAATGAACAACAACTCCTAAGCATCCCACCAAAAAGAGGTTAATCTGTTTGACTGACCTCCAAAATCTCATACAATTGATCTGATGACAACTAATGCCAGTCAACATAGAGCCCATCCAATATCATTTCTTTACTTGGATGTAAGATGAGAAAGGTAATTGTGCACATAAGATTTGCTTTAAAAAATTGAAAAGAGAAAAGAAAACACAATATCTTGAATGAAAAATGATCAAACTGCATTGAAACAAAAGTCTGCTGTAGCACAAGTAGTCATGAACAGAAGAAATGACAGAAACTATATAAGCTAAGTATTATGTTTTCTCTCTGAATTTGGGTGGTTTCAGTGGGGGTGTGAGACTGTAATGAAAAGAACTTGTTCCTAATAGAGATTAGATTTCTGTTTTATCTAGCTGCCACATCAAAGATCCTTTAGTTCCAGTCTGAATGGTGTCTCATTGAGGCCCATTATGTGGTTGATCGACCATGTTAATTTAAACTGCATGCCATCAGTTAGCTGGTGTAATTCTAACAGACTACAATAAAAATGGAGATAATCTTTGATTCTTTTTTTCTCTTAAGATTAAAAGAAATCAACTGTTCTTTACATTTGTAATCTGGGAGTAGCTTTATATTGAAGTGTTAAAGTGATACAATTACATTTTAGAGGGTGTTTACATTTACATGATGACCTTATGTTAGACAGTTTGTTTCCATGCCCTCCAGCCACCCTCACCTCACCTATCCATTCTCCCTACGTTTTTTCCCCTTTTCCTGCATGGCAGGCTTGCTGAAAGTGGCTTTTAGTGCAATTACATGGGTTTCTACACATCAATTAGCAATCCAATTAAATCTTGATGTGATGAATGGCATTGAATAGAAGTGGATGAACTACTGATCTTGCTAATAATGATCTTGCCGATTATGTTGATCATTCACTGGCTAAGCAGACAGATGTGCAAGGTCATCAATTAACACGCAGTTAGAGCAGTATAGGAAAGATGCAAAAAATGACATACAATTTCAACATTCTCCATTGTTTTATAAACAAACTGTTATTTTTTGGATATGATGTAATGTTATTGGGCATTTTTATATGTAGACCAGCACACTTCCATAGTCTGATAAGTCCTGATAAGTTAACCTCTCCATGACAGGTAAATGAATAATAAGCTTCCAGTAAGTCTCTGAGTCGATTAAATGAAAATTAATGTGCTTTAGTGCTTTTATAACATCTTAGTCCAAATATGTTCTCCAGCTCATTTGTCATTTTATACTTGGTGAGGTACTCTTCTTGTGTTTGTGCATTTAAAACATACAGTATGTTATTTTTTGTGTTATTCATTGTGCACATGATTCAACATTAGCATGCTACTGCTCCTACTTACCATATTTACTAGCTAACCAATAATAAGTCAGAAAAATAATGCACAGAACTTTTCCTCCTTGACCAGCTATCATTTACAACATAGAACAATAAATAATTTAATATATGTCTTCTGGAAGTTGGAAAGCCAAACTAAAAGGATAAAAGCATTATTATTCTCATTCATGAGCAACAATATTTGAGTTGTCTCAACCTTTTCCCCTTGTAGCACCTTCAGAGCGGTGAGCACCTTGCTAATATTTGATGGTTCATGCATACTTGGTTATTCCGGGCCACTGGTTAATTCTACTTGGGTCAGTGGCTTTAATGAATTAGGTTTAATTCCTTTTCACAATTTCACTTTCCACTTCATCAAGATCTGATTAGATATTTTAGGATGACATTCCATACAAAGCATGGCCCTGAGAATTAAATACTTTGAACACAGGGCGACACAGTATGTTGTCAGATGCCACATTCAAACAATAGAGGATTTTAAACACAAACTATAGGAAAAATTAACATTTCTTGTATTCCATTTGAAAACTTTAATTCCATCTCCACTATGCTAAAAAGAAAAACGAAAATAACTCACTTAAGATATCAGCAACATCGTGCCATTTCCTACAACATAGCATTTTTGGTCAGTAGCACCACATTGGTTTTGTAAGACACCTACATATTTTCCTGAAGCCTTAAATGATTTTTCATCATCACCCAGAGGAGGAAGAGCAAAGAAATGAAAGAATCAAGAGCAAAGAAATGAAGAATCCAGTTGTTTCTCACAAAGAATAATCTGCTGTATTTGTGTCCTTCTTGTCTTTGATAAATATTTTATCCAAACAGGAAAAAAAGATAAATACACTGTACAATATTTCTTGCATTTATCTGCTGCTCATATTCTGAGAAATGTTTTCTTTTTCTTATCAGTTACGTTTGTGTTTGGTATAATTCTTTGAACAGTAATCGTTTGTTGCTGTCAGCATGCACAACCTGTCACAAACACATAAGCTGCATGTGAGCATTGGTGAATTCTGGAGCGCCCTAATGAGCAGGTGCAGATGACCATGAAAGAGTGACCTGAGATATCAGATCAGTGTAACTTCAAATCAAGTTTTTTAAACTCTGAGGCAATGAAAACAGTCAACAAGATTTAGAAATATTAATACTGGCTGATTAAAGAAGAGGGATGACCTATGTCAGCGTACAGCACTTCATGTTTATGTCAATAATTTCCAATGACAATTGCAAAACAACCTGCTTCCCTGCAAGGCCACCATTTTGAAAGGTTGATATATTTTATTTTTATAGAGCACATTTGTAAAACAAACATTTTATATTAATGAAAAAAAAGTTGATAAAATGTATCACTGCAGAACAAGAATGTGCCCCTGAAAGCTAAAATGCATTTAAAGTTTCAGTCTATTTCCATTGAAACAAGCGACAGCCACACTTTTAAATATACGATGAAGAACATCAAAATACTTTAAGCCTATTATATGAGTGATGGTATTTGAAAGTCATGGCTGTGGATGGGGTTGGAGTGGGGGGGCATGAGCTCCCATATCTGATCAGTTGTTTTTTTTTGTATATTCAATGCTGATTAACAGTACAGTGTGTACACTCCTGCTAATGTGGCATGAGACAATGGATTACCATTTCTAAAGCTTTTCCTTTACAAAATATAATCTGACTTTTATTCTGCATAATCCAAATGCAAAATTAGATCTTTAAGGAGGGAAATGTAAAAAGCCCCCCAAAACAAATCTAATCAGGTTACAAAGCATAAGCAACATTTCAACATTTGCTTGCTTTAGCAAACACAATTACTTGAGGTTGGAAATTAGCATCTCAATATACAAAAAAAAAAAACAACATGGTCGGCGGGAGGAAGCAAAAAAAGCATTATTTACATATCATCTCACACATAAATAAGATGCGACACTTGACATGAAAAAAATGGTCTTGTGAAAAGTAACTTGAAGTTTTGGCCTTTGGTTGCTTAACACAGAGCATCACCTAAAGAACATCATGTTCACAGTAAAACACAGTTCACAATAATTTGCAGCCTTTTTAATAGGAGTAAGTAGATTTTTTTGAAAGTCTCTGTGGGTACTTGAAGTACAGACTATTAGCTTGTTTAAAGGTTTTGTTTCTACATAAATATTGATTTCTGCCATCAAAACGTACTTCCATAAAAGTCCTGAAAAGTTTTCATGTAATTCATGAGAATAACTTTTACATTGAGGCAAATTTCATGTTTGATGTTTTTTATGTGTTTCATGTTTGAATGTTTGATTTTTTTTTTTAAAAGAGACTACCAGCTTTCAATAATCACCACCTAGTATTTGAGATCCTGTTGAAATATTTTGAAAAGACACTCAGTGATTTAATGTCATCCAAAGTAAGAAGTAGGCATTAATTAAAATTACATGAATTAGGTGATTGCTGTATTACATTTTCTACCTGTGGCTCATTCTATCAAAGTCCATTATGGATAATTTTTAAGAGTAAAAAAAAATACTTCATAGAAAGAGAGGCAAGAATCATCTTGGCTTGTTTTCAAGGGCAAACACACGGAGCAGAATTCAAAAGCAGTGGGTGGATGTATGACTGCTTTTGCAGAGTGCTAGAACATTTTCAAAGGTATAAAAGACAGATGCCAAGTGTTTGTATTGTCTACAAAGATTCATGCATCTGAATCGAACCCTGATAAAATAAAATAAATTCTTTAAGATTTGAAGGGCACACAGAATAGTAGCTTTAACATGCTAAAAGTTATAGGATTTCCATTCTTATGAAGTTCCTTTTATTCCTTTGACCTATGATCTTAAATTCATCCAGCTTCTAATGTGAGATGAGGTGGTACAATAGTAAATGTTGCATTACACAGTATCTTGTTTTACTTTTGTAACACCACCTGGTAACAAATCCAAAATATCTTTGTTGTATTATTATTTTATTGTTGGACGTTTGGAGAAGTGTCTTACTGTAGACTTTTAGAATTATTGCAGAACATCATCCAGTCGGTTCTTGTAGGGCATAACTATGATGCATGTACAACTTTGTAGCTACTATATTATGTGAAGATTTTTTCCACTAATTTTTGTTGTTATACATATTCTCTTTGGTCATGGGTAGGTAGTTTCTTTATTTTTTAAATTATTTTATTACAGGAAAAATACGCACATATCAGCAACAATTTTATTACCTTTTGTACCTCCAGAGAAGCTGAGATATAATGTGTTTGTACTGCTGCTCTATATTTTAAATCTGTGGTTTTGTCCTCGGTGTGAAGTTTAGATTTTTCTTTGTGCGGGAAGATCGGGTTAGAAACATCTGTGTTGGTGCTCTTACACTGAAGTATGCATGTTATGGTGTGTAGACCATCCACCAGGGACACTGCAGCTCCCTGTAGCATTATGTTTGAAAATGTTACTCGGCCCCAGTTGCATGCTAATACCCTTCATTTATTCTGGATCTGAACATGCATACAGACATATAGTATTCACAATGAGAATCATTCAAAATGAAGTCAAAATGTACAGGTAAAATGCAAATATTAAAAAAAAAGACTCTGTCCATCAGTCCTAGCCCTGTAAACAATCCTGTAATTTACCTACGGTTTTTGATATTACATCTATGTACCTCAAATGAAGTCAACACAAACTGTTCCTGAAAACTAGAGGCATCCATCTTCTACAAAAAAGACATGTACGTCCCCTAAGTCCCTTTGGGATTGACCTTCTGTGTAAACATTAAACACATAACCCAATTTGATCAATAAGTCATATATGGCATGTTTGAATAACTTGCTTTATGAACATTTTTCTTTGATTGTGATAGTGCCATATTGGTGTTTGTAGACATACGTAACTCCAAGATTTCAGGAAGATGGCTCCAAGAGATGAAGTGCTCAGTGAATGTCTCAGACAATGGGAAATGGAATAGAAGGAAACTGAAGGAACCAACATGGGAGGGAAACTCTTGCTTGTCATTCATCACAGTCAAATAGCAGAAGTGGTATCATATTGTTATGCCACCCTATAGCCATAATGGCTATAGTATTGCAATGGAGGACAGCACAGAAACACTGATCATGATCAACACTCTGTAACTTTCAGGTATAAACTGTACAAAGCAAGACTCCAGCATCAAACAACAAGATATAAGATTTTAGCAGGGAAGGGACACATGGCATGTCATTGCCAAGTGGCTGGTATAGTGTATAAAAACATCGTGTGTAATACAAGCCAGAGACCCCAAGCTCAAACTTGGAATTATCTTCCAAGGTGATGTTGACCAAGCTAAGATCCTATACTTTCTGATACAAACGGACAAAATGGTAATGGCCAAACAACTGGGCATTATAATTGTTGAAAACCAGTTCAGGACAACTTATGTGTTCAATGTGACCCTCCCAAATGAAGGAAGCATGAGGAAAAAGGAACATGATGAACTGAAGAAATACCTAGTGTTCCAGGATGAACAAGAAAGAGCTTTGCGGCTGAAGGCAGCTGTGTAATCAAAACATTCAAGGTATTGTCCCCCAGATTGTACAAGTGGCTTATTATTTCAGTTCTATAAACTAGTAGTTCTATTTTGGAGTCCCAAGGGCGTGTCTGCTTTTTTACAGCTCTATCTAGTCTTTTTTTAATATATTTTTTTTAATTTCTTAGAAATATGCCCATCATAATTTGAGCTTGTGTTCCCTTGAAACCACATTTAAATTGGGCTCATTTCATGCTGCTTACATGTGCAGTGAACCAATTCAACCAACCATGAGACATTTTAATAATCTTACAAAGTGAATCTTCCTCTGTGTAGGAGATTTGCATATCATATTCAATGCTCTATTCTTCTAAATCATGTTTTAACAAAGGGCTTCTGAAAATTGAGATGCAAATTTAATATTAGTCACCAAGGTTTACATGATGGTCCTGTAGCTTAAGACAACACATCGTACTGTCAGGCAAAATACACTATTGATTGTGTGAAAGTAAGATTTTATATATTATTATTACAATATAAGATTTCTATGTCAACCGCATGAAAACTGTTGCCATAGAAGTGGCCAGAGTTAGAAGCAGAACATTATTGCTGAAATTTTGAGTGAAGTAGATTTTAATATTCACCTTTAAAGAGACTTCATGTTTCATACAAAAACTAAGGAAAATTACACAAGGCCTAAGAGCAGAACTACATGAAAAAATTTAATATTGTTAAAAAATAGATAGATAGATAGATAGATAGATAGATAGATAGATAGATAGATAGATAGATAGATAGATAGATAGATAGATATAGATAGATAGATAGATAGATAGATAGATAGATAGATAGATAGATAGATAGATAGATAGATGAACATGAAAATATAAAACGTGTCACCGTTAATAATCCTCCATATAGTGCTTTGCAAAAATATATACACCCTTTAAAATTCTCAAAATTTGGTTAATAAACATATTACATTGGAATTTGATATGATAGATGAAAACAAAATATTATTGTCAAAAATGATAGCTGGCTGTTTGAAGTTATTTACAAATGCAATCATTCAAAGTATGCATATTAAGCACTTGATAAGGCCTCAGAGATTTTTTTAAAAACAATTGGTAACCAACATCACCAAGCAGATCAATGAATAAATCATACAGGTCAGGGACAAAGTTGCGGAGAACTTTAAATCAGGATTTTGCCACAAAAAAGCTATAAACATCTTACAGAGCAATGTACATTTCCTCATTCGAAAGTATGAAAGAATATTGTAAGACAGGAGGCCAGAGCAAGAAGAGCAATGATCAGAGAAGCAAACAAGAACAGATTCAGTTGGAAGTATAACAGGACACTCAACAAATCTAGTCATTTCAGAAGAATAGTGAGATGAAATCTGTTTTCTGGCTTCAGTGTAACAAATGCTAGAAATTCCAGAGATTTGATTTGACTGATCATTGAATACTTTTTGATGGGCTATAAACTTTGGAAACCTCCTTTTTATATAATGTAGTGTGTCCTTCTGTGTTCCTCAAAGTGTCTTCATTTTTGCAAAAGATCTATGAGACCTTCCTCCATCTTCCACATTCAGTTCTCATCAGAACCAGCTTCCACAAATTCTCATACAAACCTCCTGATAAGTCCTTCTCACTCATCCCAACTGTCTTGTCTATTATCAGGGAGAGGAAATCATATGGTCCAATTGACTTCAAAAGGATGAACATCATCGTTTTGAACTTCATCATATAATACAATCTTAAAAATCCATTTGGAAAAAAAAGGTTAAGTCTCCAACTTATATTAGCCTACTGAGCTTGACCGTTGCCTTTTCCATTAGCTTGGAGCAAATGAGCTTTTACCCATCTAAATATTCAATTAATGAATAAGAAACAATGGAGCTAACATTTGTAATTAGGTTCCCATTTCTGTTCCATAACACAAAACATCTGCAACATTGCTTGGGTTATAGTTAATTATGTGGCTGTTTTACTTTCCTAGCAATTTGACCAATAAAATAAACCGTTAAAAAATGTTGGCTTGTGAAAGGTGTAAAACCTGTTTAAACATTTTTTTTTTGTTTGTTTTGTTTGTTTTTCCCAAAAGGCAGTGTTAATCTGATGAATCTGATCAGGGTGTATGTTCTAATTTATTGAATATGACCTTACTTTTCTTTATATCATATCCTAAATTCAAATTTTGCACCTCACTACCATTATAAATATATTTTCTCATTTGATCCCTAATCTTAAAGAAAATTGGCCAAACAATGTAGCTTGTAAATTGAAGGATTCACAATTTACAAGTATTTTGAGTTTGTTTTTATCTACAATCTAGATTATGTAATTAAATATGGGTGGCAACAAATATATCAGCAACCACTGCATAATTTATCTCATGTAGAATATCAGCACTGCAAAATAAAATTAGTTGAATGTCACCCATGGGGTATCACACAAACAAATTGGTATATGCAATGTAGAAATTTAGAGATTACATGGACACCACATTTAAATAATTTAAGTAGCATTACCACAGACACATCAAAATTGATGCGCATTGTGTCAGATGTTTGTAAATCTATTTACATGCTGTCTACAATATTCAGAAAATGTTCTTAATTATAAAGTATCTTGTTTTTTGGTTCTGTAAACACCGGAGATTAGATTTCATGTTCAACACACCTAGTCCTTTACTTTCCATGCACTTTGTGTTTGATGAAGGGATTTCTTTATACACTAATGATTCTATTAATTTAATTTGCTCAACAGGTTTCATAATTACTAAACACAGTGATTTGTTCCTTTACTTGTTGTTTTCTTTCTTCTAAAAGACAGCTTGTTGTTGTCACTGCTAAATTCTGAAGGACAAATGTCAAAGTACACAAACTCCTTGATTTTGGTAATAAATGAACATGCTGAATGACTTCATAGTTACAATAGCATAGCGCAGTGTTTGCTTCCCCTGCATTATCACTATTGTGCCAACAATGTCAAGGTTGCAAAATGTATGGTTACATGATGCAATAGAAAACTGACTTTGAATTACAGAAACTTTCCCTCTTTCAGCATGGAATTCAATTTATTTTTCCTTTTGTTCTGAAACACTATTATTCTAAAAGAGAATAAAAATTATTATTTATTATGCAAAGAAGAAATCCACACATGCATCTTAAATAAAGGCTAATATTCTTTTGGTGGTGGCATCAGTTCATGTCACAGGCCTTACAGTCTTCTTCATGAGCAGGGGAAGGTTCAGCACCTGAGGCACAGGTGAGGCAGGACATACAGACTTGCACACATTCATAAACAGAATACAGGTTCCAACATCATCTTCAATTTGAAATATTACCCATTTGCAAATGAAATTAGAGCCAAATATATGATTTTCACAAAGTTGTGTAATGATTTAGGAAAGAGAATTATGTATGTAAATGTTAATTTTTTTTTTATAAATTATAATATGAAAACATGTTCTTAAAATATCAATCAAAGGAGAGAACCATCAATAGCGTCTTGAGAATTTGGTTACAATGTTTAGCTCTCTTTCTGATATTTGAAAGTTATAGTCTATTGTAGGTGTATGCCTCAGAATAGCATTGCCTATTTTATGTACATGGAAAGAAGAGAACATTTTTAAATGCATGCAGAATTTTTGACGCATCATTTCTCAAGGGCTGCTGCTCCCCTTCACTTCTCCATCCTGTGTGATTTCTGAGCTACACGTAAGTTCAAACTTTACAACTTAGCAAGAAATCTCAGTGGTCCACCATCTGAGTGGCAATCTACCAGCTCCCATCTGCTTTGGAGAACTGAGCAACTTCGCCAGAATAAGATGCCTTAAAAGACATTTCAGACTCTAGCTCAAGAAGCTGTCACAATGGGCCTCTGCTAGGGACTTTTTTTCTCACTAACATGCATTTCCCCCGTTGAATTGCTATTGTAAAGACACCCAAAGAAGGAACTTGTCACATCACAAAGGAGTAGAAATGAGATAGCACAGCTCCAGCGTCTCAGTTTAGCAGAGATTTTAAATAACAATCCCCATAAGGGCTTGGCAATATGAGTTAACTTTTCCATTTACTGAGAAATGGCACCAAGTCAGTTCACCCAAGGATACTTAGTAGTATCAAGAGACGCTGTACAATGGAATTCTCCTAAGGGATCTCTCACTTCATAAGATTTTCAATATTATAATCCCCTACTATCTATATTTCCATATGGGATTCAGCAGCCATGTAGGGGCCAAAGCTCCATGGTTACAGAGAGATAATTGATTTTGTTGAGATTTAAGAGGAGATGTAGCGACAGAGCAGAGAAAGAGCCCCCTTCAGTGCTGCAGCTTTTAGGCTGTGAGGCTACATTATACCTGAGTCTAAGAGAATCTGATCTGTTATTCTTGTAAAGCTCTCTGAAGTGTTAGAGAGCATGAATAAGCAATGGGTTACAAGAGTTCTCCGGTCGCCAGCAGACACCGAGACAGACATTCAGCTAAAGAAGCACAATATATGCAGTTTTGTCTTCCTCACTTTGTTGGTTTAGTTCTGGGGGGGTGGGACGACCTGTCTCTATGGAAATATCAATTAAAGAGACACAGCCTGTCAGCTAAATTGAAAACTAAAATAACGAGCCATTAGGAATACTGTATCGGCGTCGAATGTCAAAACAACAAGAACGTAATCACAAACACAAAGAATAGCCTTATCAGAAACACAAAACATATCCTCTGGGCGATAGGCTTTTAGACTGAACCATCAGAGAGACTGGCTCTCCAGCCAAATGGAGTTCATTCCCCCCTGAGTGAAAGAAAGGAAAATGCCATCCAAGATAGATGAATGACTGATGAGTCGTTTCCATTTATGAGGTAGAAAATGCTCACACTGATCTGATGTCATGTCTGTCCATGATTAAAATGTGCTTGTGTGTGAGACTGTGCGAGAGCAACAAAAGTATGAAAAGAAAGAAAAGCGAGGAGAGACCAATGAAATTATTCATTTAATTTAAATGCTTGCTTTTTGTTTGTTTTCACATTTGTATTATATTCAGTTTTATAAATTAAATCAATTTGTTCCTTTTTACAAATGTAAACAAAGAAAAAAAAAATATGTGTGTGTATCTGTGAGAATACATGAGTGACTTAAACCTCTCCAGCAAAGCAAACCTTTTTGCTCCTCAGTCTTCTAATACAAGTCTGACTATGTAGATAAAAAGCATCCATTTAATGTAGACACCAAATGAGAAACATTTCATTTTACTGTAGGCTCATACTTCTTGAAAGTCTGTGTAGTTAAATCCTCTTATTTATATACACCGTCTGGCATTGAGACAGACTGAATTTCTCCTGTTCTCTTCGCTAAATGGCCAAAATAACGAGAGCGAGAATCTTTTTTATGAATCTTTCGTTGAAATCAGATGTTTACATGCATTTTCCTAGCATTTGGGAGAATCACCGTTTAAACTGTATGACATTGCAATGATATTCAATGGGACTTATATCAGGGCTTTGAGATGGGAACTCCAAAATATTGGCTTTCCATCTGCTGTGTGAAGTTGCACTTCGTTGTTTCTGATATAGCTAATTTCTTTAGAATTTCTCCATGATGTTAATCAAGGAAGCTGTGCGCATAACAGGTTCCTTAAAATGGTTCCAATTATTGAATTAATTTACAGATGAAAAAATCTCTCTGTAAAAATCCCTTGCATTCTTAAATTTAGCAATCAAGAAAAAATATACATATATTTTTAAGATTGGCTGTTTACAATTTATGTCAATATTCAATTTCAACCGTAGTTGTTAATAGTGTAAAGTTGTGTCCTCAAAAAATAGTTGGAGCGAAATCCATCCAGTTATCTTAACTACATGTCATAATCGTAACTCCTCTCAAACTTCACCAAATGTTTCCACATCTGCATTGGCCCACAAGAACCAGCTAATTAAATAGCCCTTGTTTTTTTTTTGTGCCCCCACACTGTTTTTGTAAAGTCAGTCCTCCCACTCCAGAGAGCTACCTGTTTGTGTAGGTAGGCGACTTTTCTTTTGTGTTGTCGCAGTATCATGCAGTACTTAAAACTGGTTATTACACTCATCTAAATGTTCCTCTAAGCTTAGTGTTTCTATAGCTACAGTGAAATGTCAGTGATGAACTCCCCATTTTGCATTTTGTAAATAAAATGCATTCTACGGGGAATATAATGATTTAATTACCAGGCAACCAGTTGCAATCTTCCCAGTCACCTGTCATGACACACTGACTTCTGTGGAAAGAGTAGCAATTAAACCTTTCAAAACAAGATCACAGCACAGCTTAAAAAAATAAAAAAAATAAAAATAAATACAACCTCTCAGTTCTCCCACCAACCAAGTACAGTAACTGGTAGCTTGCCATCAATCTTTGAGCTCAAAGTGCTAAATGTGTATTGCAGTGTCCCATTTTTCAGTCCAGCCAGAAAGACATGCAACAAAACATGTGTTGTCTCCCAGATGGAGTGTGCAACCACTGCAGGGAGAGAGTGAGGACTTTGCAGAGAGGAAAATGTCTGAGTTTTTTGGTAACTGGTGAGAACATTTAGCATACTCCTTCGCAAACATATGACAATCCCACCTGTTCATTTGCCAGTCTCTCTGGCTTGTGTAACAACTTGGAGCTGACAGTGCCATCTGAGTTTAGCTCCTGCCTGACAGGAGATAACTTGAAACAGTTGCCTTGTCAAAACCTGCATCACAATCTTAAAATTTTAAAAAAGGAACAAATCAGCAATGTTTTCTTATCACAAGTTTGCAGCTATGAAAAATGCAACGTATTCCAAAGTGAAGAGTGACTGATTTCACTGCTTGGAGAACGTGTTGAATAGGATCGCGGTGGTCTACAGATTGAAGGTGTGGATGATGCTGTTCAGTATGTTATCACTGATGTGCAAACCACAATACAAAGTAAAAAGATCGACATATCAATTGATGTATTAGCAAAAAATAGATAAATAAATAAAACATGTGTTAACAAAACATGGAAAAGAGAACAAATGGAATCAGATCAATCAAAATGGGCATAACATAGGATATAAACACTCTCACCTTTCTTGATTTTCTATACAAAACAAGCATAAAAGCAAGAACATTTTTCCTTTCTAATAAAGAATATTCCAAAAAATGGTTCAAGAGAACAGTCACAGAAAGGTTAAAATCTTTCTCTGGAAAACACATCATTTAAAGTTGCAAAGAGAAAAGCACAAGGTTTTAATAAAATAATTACAAACAAGATGTTCTCAGAAAAATGTGAATGGAATTTATTTTTATTTTGTTAATAAAACGTTGGTGTGCTTGCCAGTATTTATTTAGTACATTTCTTTCATATTTATCAGATTTTTTTAAAAACTCTTTGATTGTAGTTAACCATAACTGAACATTTTATGAACAGAAAATGTTTGAAGGTTCTGAAATGTAGAACCTTCAAACATTTTCCAAATGACTTGATGCAACAGCAGAATTTTAATTTTCAAAACTTTACACCTAAATGTATTTATAAAATAGTTTATCACTCATTATACTAATTTATATGGCTAAAAGCTGTTCTCCCAATTCAGCACAGCTTGAACACTAGCTGGAGGAGAAACACTACCCATGTGGAAGCACACAGTTTGTGCATCAGTGGTTTTTGCACCGGAAATTTCAGTTGATGAAAAATGGCCATTTGGTCACTTCAGATAGATGTTGAAAGATTGAAAGAGGATGAAACAAAACAAAACAAATAAACAAACAAAAAAAGAACACAAAATAAATGTGAGAAAGGCTAAATGTAAGATGAAATACATGCAACTTATTTTGCTACTTTGTGCTTCTGGTAAAAGGAGAAACAGGATGATGAGGTTTCTGTATCCATAAAGTTTTTTGAGGTTTTTTTGTCTTTATAGAGTTGAATAAACTGAGTCAAAATCCAGCCTGAACAGATGTTGAGAAAAACCCCTCTATTCAAAATGGCTGAGAGGGGTACTAGATGAGGGACTAGTACTCTGATGATGTAAGGAGTTTGGAGTGATTGGCTGCAACAGGTAGCCATTTGGACATGTATTCCAGTATGTGAATTGTTTCCATCCTGCTTCATTCAGATGGGTAAATAAGTTCAGTATAGAGTGAGCTACTCTACATAATCTCATTGCTGTTGATTAAACAGTGACATAAAACTTGGGTTCAGTCCAGCCAATTAGCTGCTGGTCCTCTCTGTTTTCTTTGGAGTCACTTTTTGTCAAAATTGCGTTATGCAACATTATATAGTGCAGGAATGAACTGGTTTGGCACTAATAATTTTAGTACTCTCCAAATATTCACCATAAGAACAGAAATAATCTAATTATTTCCGTTGTTCAGGAATAAGTCTTATCTCCCAAAGATGAATGTGTTTCAATGTGAAATGTGTTTATCAACACCAGAACAAAAGAAGAAAAAAAATACTATTTGCGGAGATGCTGACTAAAGCTGTCAGAGTGTTATTAGCCACAGTGAAATGATATGGGCTAAAAGGCCATTCCACTAAAAAAAGAAGTCATTACTCCAAAAGCAACATAAAATGCTAGATTACAGTTTCCAAATGCACTCAGGGACAGAGACCTCCAGTCTGAAATAGCTAAAGTTGAAGTGTTTGGTCGTAAATAATGTCATCAAATTTGCTGCACAAGAAAGTAGTGTGGTTAACAAAGTAGATATTATGATAAGACATTATATTGGCGTACTAGAGCAACATTTCAAAATATGTCTAGAAATAGATGGGTTTTCCAGATGGACAATGATCAGAATACAACTAAGTTAGTTTAAAAAGTAGTTCAAGAACTATAAAGTAAGAAAAGAAAATAAGCATGTGTCATGTCATGTTATACCCTAGAGAAACAGAAATAGTGTCTAAAGTTCCCAAATAACTTCCATCAACTTAAAATGTAAAGTATATATTAATAAATGCTTCACATGTGTTTATTTTTAAACAATATATGGGAGCTGTTACTTGATGAAATGAATATCTTGATTAAATAAACTAAAGCTTGAAATTTCTTAAAATAGCTGTAAATTTATAGACATGTAAGAAAACAAAACAGGATTTTCAAAGTGATTTAAACAAAATCAGTTTCTTCAACTGGACACAGCAAAAGGTTCAAAGCAAATATGATGGTCCTAGTTGGCAACCTATTAACCTTGTGTGGTCCATCCCATGAGCAAAGCCACCGCTGCGGTAAACAGATCATGACATATGGTATATAAAAACTGGATACTTTAAACTACTTGCAGACATTGCCAAATACAGGTGGAAGAACATGGGCTATTTATATGTTGTCTTAAACCCAAGAGGCTCTTAAAATCCCACAATATTTTCTTTATATTTCACAACTGCACAGAATGTGCGGCCTATACATTACCCTTGTTGTTAACATTTGGTAGTGGAAAGGCTACGCTGTGACAGCAGTCTTCAGAGAATTTAACAACCTTGCCATCTGGAGGCAAAGAAGTAGTGTAGCTGCTGATATCGATCATCTTTTTGGGCTTAAATCTCACAGATGGTTAAAAAAAGAACACCATCTGTGTGCAGGTGTTGGTGCTGAGACGCAGCCTCAATAGCTGAGGGGTGGAAAGTAATAAAAGCATTCTCTCACCATACTTAAAAAGTTTCTATTTTGTTTTTAATACATTTTAGAATATAAGTTAAAGAATATCTGTTGCGATTGGATGTTTTGGATGTATGTGGGCTGACATTTCCACTATATTAGCCTATAAGACGTTTTACTCAAAAGTGAGCAGTTATTTTGTTTGTGTAATAATTTGGATTGTATTCATATAGAAACTGAAACATAAATCCCACAGTGTACATGAATACAATTGTTCTTGTTCATGAAATTAGTTGTTTTGACTTAAATTTCACATGTTGCAGCCACAGATGGAAACTCTGAGCTTTTAGATTTGTTCTCAACACAACAGATTCTCTGCTCTCTCTGAGAGGATTGAAGCAAACTTTTGGATTTTGCTGTAGTAGCAGAATTAAAGCATTAACAATAGTATAGTCCTGTGCTGTATAAGTTGCATGAGAATTTCCTAATCGGACTCATGAGCTGCTAATTTGCCAAATTAGCTGAGGAGGTGGATTGAAACAGGATATCTGACTTGCTTACTGGTGTCCACCATCTTTGAGGATGTAACCAGGTTCAAGGTGAAATGAAACTGTTTTATTACAGATAAGGAAGCTATTGTCATGAAGCGTGGTTGGTGGTGGTGAGGAGAGATGCTGAGACCCAGGTATGGTGATGATGATTCATTAATAATGATGCTCTACAGTCCAAACAGGCAGCACGGCAGAAACTAGCACTCAGCTAATACCGGTAGCAACTGATTGAAGGCCTGAAATGCGAGCGAGGCTCGCCAGGACTTAAACAGTTCAACTGGCAAGCCAACACAGACAACAACTGACAACAACAAGGACCCAACAAGGAACACCGACAACAGGTGGAACTAAATACACACAGGGTAATCACGGGAATGAGACACACCTGGGAAACAATTAATGGGGAAGCCGCAGAGACAGGACTCACAGGGAACAGGATCACACATAGAAAACTCAAAAATACACACACAGAAACCATGGATCACAACAGTACCCCCTCCTCAAGGGGCGGCGCCGGCTACCAGACACCCACAGGAAAGTCCAAAAAAAAAAAAACCCAAAACAAAACAACTCAACAGGGTGGGCGGAGGGGCGATGGCAGGAGGGTCAGAGTCCAGAAAACAAACTAAATCCAAACAGGAACTCAAACATAGAACAACAGTTCGGGGGCCGCCCATGGAACAGGAGGCGGAGGCCAGGCCGTGGCGACATCTGCGCAGGAAGCGGAGTCCTGCAGGCAGATCCGGCGGGCGTCTCCGGCGCAGAAGCACAGACCATCTACGCCGCCGGCGCAGGAAGCACAGACATGGAGGCGGGTGCGGCGGTCTCAGCCGCCGGTGCAGGAAGCACAGACGTGGAGATGGTTCAGACGGTTCAGACGGTTCAGGCGGTTCAGGCGGTCGCCGCCGCCACAGCAGCAGGAGGCGCCCGACCCGCAGGGCCGGCCGGAGGCCCTGGAAGGCCGGCAGAGGCGCCGGCCGGCAGGAAGCTCGGAAGGATCACTAGGAGCACTTGGAGACGGAGCAGACTCGGGAGGACCGGCAGGACGGCCAGACGGAACAGACTGGGGAGGACCGGCAGGATGGCCGGACGGAACAGACTTAGGAGGCTCGGGAGGAGACTGCTGCTCGTCAGCAAACTCAGGGGGCAGAGCCACAGGAAACTCGGGAAACTCGGAAGGCTCTGGAAACTCGGAAGGCTCTGGAAACTCTGGGGGTGGAGACAGACACTACCTCGGCGCGGGGACCGGCGGCAGCTGCAGGCAAAGCCCAGGGGCAGGGACCTCAGGCGGCTCAGGGCAGCAGTGATGGACTGTGGCGGCTGGAGACTGTCTGGGAGTGACGACTGGAGCGGAAACTGGAACAGGTGAAGTGAATTCTTTCTTGACAAGAAATTCTTTGTGGAGTTCTTGTATTAGATCCAGCATGAAAGGGTCAGCAGAAAACATGTTGAATAGGTATTGAAAATCCTCCTCGTACTCGATATTGTAGATGTATTTGGATTACAGGAATGGGTAAACAGGGGGAGCAGCTGGGGTGGTTGCTGGGTCCATGTTGAGAGAGTTCCTCACCGGTTGTGGTCGGGTCCTTCTGTCATAAAACCGGGTTGAGGTGGATGTTGTTGAGGAGAGACGCTGAGACCCAGGTTAGAAGACGATGAAGATTTAATAATAATAATGAAAATGCTCACACCAGTCCAACTCAGGCAGCACGGCAGGAGAACTAGCACACAGCTAACACCGGTAACGCCTGATCAACACGGACTGACTAGATGAGCTCAGCTAACCAGGACTTGACAGTTCTATTGGCAGCAAGTGACTGACAACATTTGACAACGACAAGGACCCGACAAGGAACACTGACAAAAGGTGGAACTAAATACACACAAGGGAATCACGGGAATGAGATGCACCTGGGAAACAATTAACGGGGAAGACGCAGAGACAGGACTCACAGGGAACTGGATCACACATAGAAAACTCAAAAATAAACACACAGAAACCACGGATCACAACAGCTATTTCTGATAATGAGACCCTCTTTAAAAACAATGGACCTTACCAAGCTCCACCCTGAAAATCCCTCGAAAATCCCACATGGCTGCATGTCTCACAAAAAAAGCCTTGCGGAGCTTAGTTTCTATGTAAACATGGCGTCTATCATTTCGACTGACTCTCTGCAGAGTATTTCTGAGTCGATTAGTTTAGCATTTCTGCGGATTTTCACAAAATATCAGCCAAGTCAATGGGCAGGGGAACCAACAAGTTCATGTCATCTTTTTTGGACGACATCAAGGTGTTTGAGCCACGCGATGCCTCCAACATTGTGCGCGTCACAGCGAAATGCTACTGGTTGGTGAGGAAAAGAGCAGATCCTCACACCCTCAGCATAAATATAGCTATGGACAAGATCACTGACGCCTATTGTTCTTGCAAGGCTGGGTAAGTCGGGCATTCATGCTTTTGAGGGTGATTTCTGCTGGCAAATGTTTGAATGTGCCTAGGCCTGATACACGGTACTTGGTGGCTAACATGATTAAAGTTTAGTAAAATGCCTTTTCAGGTGAAATAAAATCTTTAATGTATGTCACATACGGGACATATTGCATATTGATCTGTTCAGATAACGTAAGACTGTAACAGACAGGCTTCAAGGTGTAGAAGTTGTATCAGTACTGCCATTATGCTGTACTTAGCAAAAGGTTTTCATAATGGATGTGTTTATTATTGACTTTATTTTCATTCACTAAACACAAAGAAAACAAAGCAATAATACTTACAAAAGCAGACACTCCTTTATTCTTATTGATCCTACAACTGTTGAGCTGCAAATGCGGCCGTGCATAAGCTTTGATCCAAGCAAGGCATTCAGTTTCAGATTTTGGAAATCTGTGATTTTTAGTTCCACAAACACGATCAGGATACCTGACCTCGCCTGTACAGATACCCCACAGACAGTGGAGAACCATTCTTTTTCTAGTCCTGACACACAAACTTTCTGCCGGTCTGCTAGTCCACAATGTACATTAGCATGTGTTTACTACTGTAGCTTGTGTTTGTGAGACGGTCACGCACATCGTAGCTGCGCTGTGATGTGAAATGGGTATTAGCCAATGAAACGCGACCCCTCTGGTAAGGTCCAATCACCTTTTAACTGCCTTTGTCATTAAAAGACACATACAATTCTTCAAAATAATTTAGAAATGTAAAATTTTCTCTATTCATGCAACACTACATTGCACTTTGTTCATTATGTTTTAAATGATCGCATACCAGGGATGTTTATGCATCACCTTCAAATCCTCACCTTCAAGTAAAGTGGAGAATGTCCTTCCCTGTAGTGAAATAGTGGATAACGTGAACATAAGCAAGCTAAAAGATTCTAAGATGCTTATCATACATTCAGGATGAGCAGCAGAAGATCCTGAGCAATGCAGACTAGATGGGAAGGATTTGATGACAACATATTTATTTTTATTTTTGAGACTTAATTTATGCATTAAAATAGATTAAAATTAATTTGGGAAAAGTGACTTATAAACATCTCTCGTACCAACAGAGTTTTGTTTTCCCCTCTGGAAAGAATAAAACAGAAGTTTAGAGCTAATTTATGTTTCTGTACATCATAATGCTGCTGCCATCATGTGGCTGTCCATTGCTATTGCAATAAGGTATGTTCTGGGAAAATTACTGGAATAATATTATGATTATTGATTATTAAACTACAATATTGTTACAAATATCTTTTATCTTTTTCACAGAATTTGTAAACAAAAGTAGTTGGCAAACAGTATTAATATGGGAAACCTCACACGCAAAGTGTGCCAGTTACTGTAGCAGAAAGAGAAAAATAATTAATAACATAAGCAGTTTGAGCACATGTACATCTTAAAAAATATATTGTGAATGAGTTAAATATTTATTGTCAATTTTGTCAGAAAGTGAATTATCTATATTACCGATATAGCTATATAAATAGGATTCATTATACATAGTGATATTTTTTAATGACTTATAGCTCATAAGTTTCATAATTATAGCTCAGACAAAATTAAAACCACAATTCAGAGTGTCAAAGTTATTTTTGTGTGTTGAATCATTGTAAGTTCCAGCTATTGCTCTCTAATAAGCTAAATAACTCTAAACCTGCAAATGTATTCTGATGATATGTCAGGCTGGATCATTAGGATGCTGGAAAGACTTATGATATGACAGATGTCCTGAAGGAAGTCATTGATACCCTCAGAAGAGTAAATATTATTGTCAGTGAAAATGATTGTTCACAGAAACTATATATTCATAGAAAGATGAGTTGGACAAAAAAGTGTTGTTAAGGTACCCCAGCAATGGGGTTTAGACTCAGCCTTAAGGAGATTGCCAAGCAAACTGTTTCAACCTGTAGACTGAGACTGGATTCATCACAATGCAAAGAGAAATCCTTCACATCAGGGCTACAAGATCCTTTCCTGGACTAAGGAGAACATTAACTTTCATTACATCTCAGCAGTGCCACATGATGATCGTCTTCATTCATTGCAACATTGATGCTGTAAGTAATTAAAAAAGATGCCCAACCATGTACTTTAAGACACAGAATATTTTCCATAAGCCTTACATTTTTGTTTAAAATATATTTTTAATTTCCCAAGGGATAAAATTTTGGGTTTTCTTTTTTTGTTTAAACAAAATTTTTAAGAAAAAAAGTTTCACTTCCTGAAATAAGAAAATTTGCACTTTTTCACAAAATTCCAATCTTTAGATTTAGATTCCCTGTGTAGCCACTAGATGTCACCGTTTACTGTCAAATGAAAAGACAAACGCTCGGCATGCCTACAACTTAAAAAGCATCTCAGCAATAAATAAATCTGGAAATTGCAAAATGAGATTTAAAAAAAAAAAAAAAAAAAAAACATTTAAAAGTATTTTTTGGCAGAGTGGAACTTAATTAAAACCAAATCTACAATATGCATTGGCTCGCCAATTTCATCATCGCCATCCTAAAATGATGGCCTAAGCAATTTTTTATGCATGTTTCTGAAACAAGTATTCTCTGCACAGTAAGCTTTCTGATAAAGATTTTTTAATGTTATTTATTTATTTATTTTTATATAAATTTCAATCATCATAAATAATATAGAATCAGGCAATTCCAAATAATTGGACTGAGAGTTTTTCAAAAATAAACCAATGAAGGATGTTGTTGCTGTCCAGCTTAAGATACATACTTCTCTCATAAAATATTTTTTGGAGTAGTCAAAATTGGTTTAAGCTGTGTTTGAAAAAAGATACTCGAAATAAAATTGCAACGTGTTAGCTGCTGGTTTCATGCAGGACTTAAGGTTCTGCATGAAACCGACCCAACAGCTAGTCACTAATCAAGCCAGTAAAACCATAAATGGAAAAGGGGAGCGAATTCCTAGGCATTTCTCCTTCACATTTCAAAATTTCAGTAAGTCGGTAAACTGAAGGTTTTTTGGTCTTAGTAAGATGATGCTTCCAGTCAAACCATTTAATACATTCACACACTTTCTGGAAGCTGAAAAAAATGTCTGCATTCTAGTGAGATCAAAGTTGTGGAGAGGTCATGTTGTTTTCTTTTTCATTTTTTTATGTTCACCTGGCAGGATTTATACAGATGTATATCAAAATTATTTTACTGTGTTTTTTGATTCATGACTATTTCAACATTGTTCCAGTCCTTTTTTTGTTATTATTTTCAAGAAATCAATATTGATTCTCCACACCAGTCATTTATATTTTAAACATTTAAAATAAACAACGACCATGAAATTGTTTTCCAAAACGTAATATGAAATATTTTCTCTGTTTACATAAGGCAACCCATAAGAAGAACTGCAATGCTTTTCTTAAGTTTTAGCTCAGGGGAAATTTTTAGTATCATGCTTATTAACTTGCCTGGGCTTCAGTTAATCACTCTCTTAGGTTTATGGTAATCCATAAAATGCAACATTGGAATGTTTTTGATAATTATATATGTATTATTGTCTAACAGTTTGTGTACTTTCACAAAAAAACAAAAAAAACCTTTTATATATGGTTTGCTGGAGTTGACCTATTGTTTCAGGAATATCTGATATAACTTATTTTTGTAGAGTGCCTTCTAAAAACATTGTTTCTCACCTAAGCACAAGTTTTCTATGGGACTGATATTGCGGCGAAGTGTCATTTTACATTTGGAAAATATATTTAGGCCAAAGCTTTAACTTCCTGGCTGAAGGCTAGGGATGTTGCTTCAAGAAATGGTTTTTTTTCTTTTCTTTTTTCATAACACCATTTATTTTGTAAAGTGCTTCAGACATTGTTGCAGCAAAACACCCACAAAACTGGATGCTTCCTTTACTGTATTTCTACTTCACAGTTTAGATGTTAATCTTGACTTGCAAGCTGCCCATATTGTCTTCCAAAAGTAACTAGCTATGGCCACAAAAAGTTATTTTAATTTGATCAGACCACAGGCCATGGTCCAAAAAATAATTTCCAAATTATTTGTGCATTTTCAAATATTACTCTAACTTCTTCCTAGGAGAATGGCCTTTCAACTCATTTCACTTTAAACATGAGATCGTGATTTTAGGTTCTGCCATATTTTCATGAACATAAGAGTTCAACTCGGATTCCAGAATGAACACTGATAAAGGGTATAATAGCTGGACCAATGTTAATCGTGTTCATACTTGCTGTGGATAAGTGAATTATTTTTCCAAATATGTTGAAGGATTACTCTTAATCTTCCCATCACCTCATATAAGTAAGCCGTGTGTTTGAGGCTTTCCTTAGAATACATTTACAGGTTGGCTTTCAAAGAGTCTATTAGAAACTTAATATTTAGGCTTTCTCAAAGAAGATGTAGTAACCAAAGTCTAGGTAAAGTTGTAAATTTGAAGAAAAAAATATTAAAAGACTGTCTCAATACATTGGGATTAATTAACCAAATAGAAATAATATTTGTAAGCCTAACTCACCAAAAACATCAACAGTCTCGTCTGGTTTAATATCAGGCAGTGAGCAAAATGTTAGGGATATTTTTATATCATGTAAATAGCAGGTTTCACAATAAATCTTTACTTCATTCCTAAATTGCTATGTTTTGTTAATAAGATGATGCTCCTCATGATCTCATTATTCTGACCTGACATTGCTCAGAATTTAGTTTAAGACACAATGGAAAATGTTTCAGGGTGGCCTACATGGCACAACAGCAACAACTGAATAAAGTTCCAGTGTTGCGCTCATTGCCTAGACAAAGATGAACCACAACTGTGCGTGATGTTCACTGCTTTGATGCCAGGGTTGTTTACATTACATAATGATGCCCATGCTTTTGGTTTAAAGCATTTCCATTGTCTCCATTTCTTCACAGGAAGACATCACAGATTCATTAAAGGTATGTCTGCTGTCTGCATGGGTTAAATTACAGAACATGAATTGTAAAGTTGGATATTGTGTGTTTATTCTGAAAATATCATAGATGTAACTATTGTGGATTAAATTCTGGCGTGGATGTTTTTGTATCTATTTTACGTCATTTTTTACTTTTATTATTATTTTTGTTTTTACACTTATGCATGGCAGGTAAGCATAGTGAATGTAAAAGGGAAATAAACAAACTCTGGTCTCAAAAGCACTATTTTGAAGACTTATGCCTTTTGTTTCTTTCTTTTGTAGTGATGATTGGACCCATAATGTGGAACAGAAAAGGCAGAGAGTAGACAATTGATATTTTAATGAAAAAATATTTAGGCAAGAAGTTACCAAAACAGAAAACCTATTGGGAGTGGAAGAAAGAACAAAACAATAAGTTGGTTACATGAAGGTAATGGAAGAATCCAGCAAGGAGTGAGTGTAGAAGAGGCAGTTAAATACTGGGAGCTTGGATGAAACGAGATTTGTAACATTTTCTGAAATAGGTTAAAAATTGCTTTTAATTAGTAAAAAAATAATTATAAAATCCTATCAGTTTTGCCAAGTTGTTACATCAACCAAAGAGAAGATATTTACCTGCTTCTTGGTCTAGGTCACATGATATGAAGTGCTGCAGAAACCTGTTAATCACCCGTTTATTCAAGCCAGGTGTGTGACAGAAGGGAAACACCTAAAACATGCTGACCTACAGGGAAATCACTTTTTCCCAGCAAATACTGGGAAATACTGCAAAAACAATTAACTTTAATTAAAGTCAAGGGAAAATGAAAATAGCTAATGTGGGTTTCGGTGAATCTGTCCTTAAGAATACTGTAGCTTGCACTATAATTTTATGCTTAAGGGAAATTGACAGTTTGTATGCTGGCTGCATCAAGTATATCAAGTCAGGCCAAGATCTCCTTTTCAATAAAACCAGATTGGTGATGAATGTCTTAATGAAGGCAGAGTAAAAGCAAACAGAGTTGGATCTGGAAATTATGAGTAAATAAACGGTTTTCCCACTATGTTATCTCTTGCCTTGATTCCAGTGTTAGGCAAGTTCACACTGTACAAGAGCAAGTTCAGAAATACAATTAGGTGGATTATGCACATTTTCACCCTTCTATGAGCTTCTGTGATCTGGCAAAAAGTGCCTATTGATTTGCATCCAAAATTTCTCACAGGATATTATAGCTTAAACCTCAAGCTGTAAAATGAACAGGAATGTGGACTTTTATAGCAATGCAGTATATGATGGGCGAGTTTTAGGGCAGCACTCCAAAGGAAGCCACCCCACAATTAACATCCAAAGTTTTGTTTCTGAGCTTAGCTTCCTTAGGCTATGTCATGCACTGGTTCAAAAACTGCCTTAGCTTGCACTATCAGGATGCAGGTTAGGGCGTTTTGTAGAGCAGAGGTTTGCAACTCTAGTCCTCGAGGCCTGGCAGCATTTAGATGTGTTCCAGGTCTAACCCACCTGAATCCAATGGCTGAATTATCTCCTCAGTAGGCAGTCAAGCTCTCCAGAGGTCTGCTAATTACCTGATTATTTGAGTCAGGTGTGTTGAAGCAGAGCCGCATCTAAAGTTGTAAAACAACAACCTTCAGGGGCTGGAGTTGTAGACCCCTGCTGTAGAGTGTGCTTTCAATGGTTCCTCCTCATCACAATCCATTTTGTGTGGGAAATTCATGTTGGTTGATGGCAACATGAATACATTTTGAAACAGAGCTGAAAATACTAGAAACCTTCTTCAGACGTTATTATTCATCTAACATGCTAATTTAAGGGTATGTTTTTTGTTTTTTTTTGCCAGCTATGTGCATATTCCGCAGGATGTGCAGCACACAATTATCTTCATGTTCAAGAAGCTTAGGAGTATTATATTTTTGCTTTGTTCTATTTCTTCTTTAAATTGTTTTGAGCTGCTTGGTTACATGCTTTTGATGCAGTCAGAATAATGTCTGAAAACCATTCTTGTAACCATGGCAGCTAGAGTGTCACAATAAACTTCTGAAAACAGCGCCTGCCTGTTATGGGTGTGGCTAGGGTAACATATTTCCAGTATGCTTGCTCTTTTATGATGACCATGCCACACAGATGTGCACAGGCCACACATGGATAAACTACAGGTATGCTGCCACCACGATACTAAACCACTGTGATCGCACCTCTCGCAAAACTGTGCTCTTGATGCACTCAATGCAACCCATCCATGCTCTATCTGATTTTTAATCTTGTGACACATATCTAGCCCAGTGCAAAGTTTGCAAAATTGGCATAGTGCATGTAAGTGGTAACACAGGGCTCCAACTGGTGGATTAGGTCTCAAAACACTCATGTAGCAGTCCAGTTCTTTTTCTCCTTATGCCAACTAAGAAGTCTTTGATTTTGTCGGTTCTTCGGGGGGCTTGACATGGATAGTGTGATATTTGTAGCCAATGTCTAGTATTTGTGTGTGTTAACTCTTCTGGAATAGGTTTTGCTTGAAAATCCTCTCAAGGCTGTAATTCTCCCTGTAGTGGGGGAACCTTTTTGTACCTCACTTTTTCTTTCTACTCAATTTTCTGTTAAAATGCTTAAATCCAAACTTGGTGAACAACTCACATCCTCAGCAAATGACCTTTTGTGACTTACCCTCCGTGTGAAGGGTGTCGATCATTGTTTTCAGGACATCTGTTAAGACAGTAACCTTCCCCATGATACTGTAGAGAGTGAAAGACTTTAAAAGCTCTAGAAACATTTGTTTCCTGAGCTTGAGTTATTGGATTAATTAGGTTGTGACACTGCAAGTTTCCAATAATTATCTTTTTAATAATCTAATATAAAATTCTGTAATTTTTCAAATGGGGTCCTTTTATGAACTAACAGTTTTTATTATAAAGTATTTAGTAAAAGTCATGCAAGAAAAACTAAGGATAAAAAGTTTAGTTTACAAAGGATATGCAGACCACAACCATCAATATCTGTTCAAGTTTTCAACATTATTTTATAGATGAAGTTGCATTTGAGGGTTTCACTGCCTTGCCTCTTCTCATATCAGTAGCTCAGCAACAATGTATGAAGTCACATTCTCTAGTTGTTCAGGCTGACACATTGATACCTTCAGTTTAATAATTATGCATCACGTTGGATTTATCCTCATCTGTGATTAAGGAAATTCATAGCAAAAATTATATGAATAATCTGCAGAAATGATTATTTCTCTGGAATTTGATCTGAACTATTGTGATTTGATTTAGGTTTTGTCATCATGCAACTGTAAATACCATGCAGACCTTCACCCACCTACATTTTCAGCCAATCCAAACTTTTGAAATCCACACACATCATCATGCACACAGTTTATCTGTGCCTCTACCCTGCAGCATGTCAGATATCATACAGCAGGTGATAGGGTTAAACCTGCAGCTTCTGCTCTGGCTCCGGCTCCGCCCCCCTCTTCTCATTCCTGCATGCCTGCAGGCAAATCGGGTGGCTCAGATTCATGTCGATCCAAAGATTAACACCAGCAATTTGACCTGTCAGCCTGCTCATGAATCACCTGGATAAGGCATCATAACTCCTGAAGATTTATTAGAAACACATAGGCCAAATTTTCCTACTAAAGTAAACGGAGGAACGCCTGAGGTTTTAAGGATGTATGTAGAGAATGTGTGGAGAAAAAAGGGAGATTAGCAAACGGGATGCTAAGATCATAATGGAGCTGATTTAAATCCAAAATTGTGTTACGTTTATACCTGTATTCAAGCAAACCTAAAAGCTCTGATTTGCTGTTTTACCAAATAGATAATTTTATGTGCTTGCATAGCTCACTAGATGCCATTATGATGTACATTTTTGTAAATCGTTAAAACCTAGATCTGCTGAATACATTTTTGTGTTTAAGAAATTGTTCATCTTCCTGGCATTATGTATCAATTAATTTAATTATTTGTACTCCTTGACACATGTTTTAATACTACACACTCTTCAAAATGTCTCAAATAATTTCTAAAACTGTTTTGTTCCATTTGAATTAGTTATCAGTAAATTATAGTTCCAACTTTACGTTGGCTTATAATTTTTTATTTTCATTTTCTAATTGTAATAAATTGTGTTTTTGAAAAACAAGACACAAATTCATAATGTTAGATTGAGAAAAAAAAGTTACATTTGATTGACAGAGGAGCTGCACAAATGAGAAGCTGGGAAAAAAAATAGAATCATTCATCAAACAGCAGCCGAAAACATCACATAGCCACACATCACACAGCCACACATAAAGTGGCTGTCTGGTGTAGATGTTGGAGTGACAGAGTTTAACCATCAGAACCAGTCCGAGCAGTTCCTGGTACCAGAAAAATCTTTGTCAAGAGTCAGGTGTTAATTATTCAGATTCTTTACTGTCTCTCAACAATGCGACACTCTACGCTTTGAATGTCCATGCACAGTTGATTTAAAAATGAAAACTTTGGCATGTTGAGCCAGTTACTGCCAAAAATAATGATTCATATTTAAAATGCTAATGCTGTTGACGTGAGCTCATGTGTTTGGACATTGTGCTTTGTGGATGGGGGTTCTTGTTATTTAGACAATCAAGTAAGAGTAGTTTAAGGTAACATGGCAAGCACCATCCTTTAATAAACAAGGTTTAAAATATCATTTGGTTATAGAATTATGATATAATTTTGTTTTCTAATCTATCCATCCATCCATTTTCTATACACCCTTTGTCCCTTAGTGAGGTCAGGAGGGTTGCTGGTGCCTATCTCCAGCTAACGTTACGGGTGAGAGGCAGGGCCACCCTGGACAGGTCACTGGTCTGTCCAGGGCAACATAGAGACATACAACCATGCACACACACCTAGGGGCAATTTGGAGAGGCCAATCAATCTGACAGTCATGTTTTTGGAGTTTGGGAGGAAACCAGAGTGCCTAGAGAAAATGCACAGGGAGAACATGCAAACTCCATGCAGAAAGACCAGGGCTGGGAATCGAACCCAGAACCTTCTTGCTGTAAGGCAACAGCTCTACCAACTGTGCCACTGTGCAGCCCACGTTTTCTAATCTAATCCAATAAAATTAGACATTGTTTTGCTCATTTTAGTCATGCCTTTTACATTATTCTGCCTAACTCCTGCTTGTACACAGGTCCACTCCAAAACTCCAAAACATTTTTTGTATTTTTTTTTGTATCTAGACTCCGAATATTTCCTGTTAAAGGAACATACTGTTCAAACGAGGAACCAAATAGGTATTTAGACTAACTCCGCAAACTTAAATGTTTCTCTATTTGAGCGATTTGTGTGTTGTTAACTTTGGCACAAAAGGTTTTCCCACAATTTCCTCTTACTTTTGGGCCTATAAATCGCTCTGCCACACACCAAATAACAGAGTGCAAAAAGAGGGAGTAGAAGTAAGCAAAGTGTCGTAAATAAAACAGTGCTACAGAGAGCCCAATAAGCTTGAGGCAGGTACTTCATAATGCTGCAAAATCACACGTCTTTTTTATGAATGTTGCGACTTTTAATGGGCTGGCAATGAGGCCGTTGGCTGCAGTTTCAAGAGTGACATAAGTTCAACACAGAAAGCAAAGAGGAGGTCTTCAGAATCAGAGCTGGCTCTGCCTCTACAATGAAGAAAAGCAGCATGATATAAAATAATCAGGTCTATGTTAATGAGGATCAAATTAACAGTCTTGATTTTTGGCCACAGTCTATGGCTACACTGAAAAATGTGTGAAATAAATACAATTTTTAAGTTTTTGTTCTTCCTGTTATATTCATGCATTTTTGTTCTGTTTCATTTAATCTGTTCTATAAAAAACTGTAAAAAATAATGATATATTACAAATTAGAACATGTTTATAACATATCCATCTGATTATAGCTTTGATGCTTACAGGTTGTGATCTCAGAGGTATGTTAATACCTTTTAATGACTGGATATTTTGTTCAGGCACATTACACCTATAGTCTTACTAAGGAACATCATCATCATTATTATTATTGTCATTATTGTTACATCAAAACAAAACCCAAGTAAAATATATATTTTAGATAACATAAATATCAAAGATCTTTTCCTTTTTTACTCATACATCAAACATCAGAGAAAGAAAAGAGACATAATGCATATGATTACTGAAATGTCACTCTGTCAACACAGAGTGACATTTCAAAGATTGCCTCCAGTGACCTTCCAGTCAATTCATCAGAGTCAAAGTTGTGAAGTGTTCTTCCAAGAATATGAAAAAATGGAGGCTTACTGGCATGTTACTGCAACATCATATTTGAAAAAAAAGCTTTCCCACTAGCCATTAGAATAAATCTCTTAAATGTAATTTCTGTTTTTATTTTTTAAGCTCCAAGTTAAATGTTTTCAATCTAATTTCTTGCAACACTGTCTGTTCTGCAGTTGTAGTGATTATATTTATTATTAACTAAAGAAAAAGAGTAAAGTAATTGATATGTGAACGTAGATTGGTGATCAAATTATCATTTATTGTTCCCTGGTCAGCTTTTAAATCATTGTCATTGTATTAGTAATAATCAACAGCACGTGCAGTTATTTCATTGAAAAGCTATGTTAAATGTAAAAGAGGTAAGCAACAGAATATCAAGTAATGTACGGAAAGACAATTATCAAAACAATCTTTTAATTAACAAGTTATAATTTGACAACAAATCACTTGACAAGTACAGTCAGAGAACATAAATAACTTAAAATCTTAAGAAATAACCAAATAGGGACTAAGTTGAAAAAGTATATCTAAACTTTAGATAATCTATTCTGTGTAAATGGACAGCAAACTGTTATAAACGTGCATTATTATGTTTGCAGTTTGGAAATAATGTCAGTAGCTCACCATGATGATTGTGATTTGGAAGTGAAAACGTAACTCAAATAGTCACCACTTCCCATCTGCTCTGTTGGTCCTCTGTGAAAGCAATGCAGCAGTATAATTGCTTGTCTACCTGCAGGGCTGCCACACCTTTTAAAAAGAAAATGTTATATGAAGAGTGAGTAAGAGTTAGTTCAGCTCTTTCTGAAATTTTGGAATAACTTTATTGCTTCGCATAAAACTGCTTGGTAGTAAAATATTTAATAAATTTTTTTGTAGTATTGATACTGGAAGTGTTTTTACATCTAATCTATGGTGAGCACCACACCTCTTAGGAAATTTAAGTTACACAGTGGTCATATGATTACTCATCATTTTGGAATTAATTAGTGATATGGGATCAAATCCTTGGAAATGTGCCAATGTTGAGCAAGACGCTTTCAACTGTCAGTTAAAAAACAGCTGTATTTAATCCCCTGGGGGAAAGTTTGAGCTTCTAATAAAAGTTGATGTTTTTGCTATGTCAAACTTAATTATTGTCATGAAACAGGCAGAAAAGGTTGCAGTGAATAGTGAATACTTGGTTAACTGAGATGCTGTGTGGACTGTTTACAGACTGACATAAACAGGTTTGTCACCTTATAAGGTAATGTACAAAACATGCATTGTGTACTCTGTTGCTGCTCTGGTGTCCACAAATAGTAAGAGACCTTTTGCTGCAAAGCCCTCTGACCCCCAGAGTGACAATCTATGTCTTTGAGTATTTCTGCTTTTGAATTTGCTTTCTATAGAATTGCTTTTATGTGCACAAAAAATAAAAACTGCAAAATAATAAACAATTTTACACTATTTGGGAATCCTTATCAAGATAACTTAAGAATCCCTTTTGCAAGAATGTTAGCACTATATGCTCTACCAGTTGAATCACTGTCACCTCTTCTGTACAAATAATTTTTCTTGCAACAGTAAATAATCCAGCTTTTACTATATCAGCTTTTACACTTTGTGTTTCCATAACTTTAATAGCAATAATTAATGGGGTTTTTTTCAATTGTTTGTAATTTCTTTCACATATTCTTGTCCATTCACACCAAACTTTATAACACATGGTAAGAGTATTTTTAGCCCCACTCTATCTCAGCGGTTTACAAACTAAATGTAACAGTGTCCACTTCCGGCTTCTCGTCCAAACAAACTATGACGCCGGATTGACGTCATAGTTTGACGTCAATCCGACGTAGTGTTTAAGCTGGGAGACCGTGAACAGGACATTATTTGCTGTGACTTAGCTGCATTGAATTTCAAACAACTTGTTAAATGTGAACTGGCATAGAGAGTTTCTGCCATGTCTTAAAAAAAATAAATACAAAAATAGCCAATTAAAGAGAAGTTTAATAACCAAGTTTCAAAGTTATTTAGTCAAATAAATGTCCTCTTAAACTGCCCTCTGTTATAACATGTTGGTGATTTTAAAGTTGTTGTTATCTCTCTGTCTCTGTACTAAAGAATGTGAGTCACTCTGCTCAGTCCTGTGTTAGTTAATTACCTAGTCAGTCATAGATAGCAGCAGGAGGCCTTTGGGGTGTAAATCAGTTTCTTTGTTCATCCTGTCTCTTTGTCCTTCTCAGGTTTTTGCTTTTCACCAGCTGAGCTTTATTTCAGAGGTACACAAATGGGTTAGCATACTAGTGTACTATATTATCAGCTTTTATGGTAATATGGTGACTGTAAATTAAAGTAAATCACAATTCTTTTAACTACAATCAGAGACAGATTCAGTTAAGGGAGAACAGATTGTCTGTTTAAGGGAAGAAACAAGCGATGGGATGGTGCAGCACATGAAAAATGAAATACCTAAAAGTAATTTTCAACGTTTTTAACATAATATATGGTAAGCCTAGGGACTTAATTAAAATAAATTGAAGAAAGAAAATGCAGTTTTTCATTAGACATACACTGATTTGTAAATAACTTTCTACCTTGTTGCCTACTGTGACTAGCAAATAGGATAGAATTGAACTCAATAATATTATACAAAATGGCATAAAATATTCCAACTTCACATAGTGACTGTATGATTTTCTTGTTGCACTTTTGAAAGTGGACAAAACAGTCCTGACAAAATCATGCAGTCACAACAGCTTTGTTTGGGGATCGTCACAAGAAGAAGCCTGATCGGGGCAGCAACTGAGTATGATGAGCTTCACAAATCTTAAAAAGCAATTATTGACTTGCCATTTCAAGTATAAATATCTAATATCAGAATTTCAAACCAGCATAAGCAAAACTTTAAGTCTGTCATTGTTTAGAGAAAACCAAGGCTACAGAAAAAGGAGGTTCCACAACGTATCAACTGTTCTGAAAAAGCAACAAAAAAACATGGCTGCTCTCCTTCTTCTTCACTTTTATGTTGGTTTATCACACAGAATCAAATTAAAGTTGAAGTTTGTGGTTGTAATATGACAAAGTATGAAAATATTCAAAGTCATTAAGCATAGTTTTGCAAGATGCCATGTTGTGCAATATTTCTACACAAACAGGTAATATAAAATGTACATGTGCTAGAGTTAGAAAACTGGTAACAGCCATTCACACGTGTAAAATCAAGAAAAAAAATGTTCTCACTAGTCACATATAGCTTTACAAATATGCATACTTATTCTTAATGTGCTCATGAACAATGTCACTATTTAATTTGTAGACCCGTTAATGCCTTGGCCTTCTCAGTGATGTCTTACCCGGTTCCACCCTTTTTTTAACTTTTTTTTTGCCCAAGGCACATGCTTTCAATCACTAGAGGGATAAAAAGGCTCAAGTTGATGGGATTTGGGATTCACACAGAGATCAAACTTGTGGTAAGTATCCTGATGTAGTAAATCTGTCAGTAAAGCACCCTATAGATTGTCACCCAATGACTGAACTTATAATTTATTCATGTTTAGTTGCTTTTCCACATTTCATGTTTTATAAATTTTTGTCCTTTATTTTATTGTGATGTAACATAATTGTTATGCAGTTATGAAATCCAACAACAGAATCCAACAAATCTATTTTTTTCTTTTTTCAAAAGAATTCTTAATATATTTCTGTTTGTCATTTAGTGGTAATCTAAGCTCTGTTTGGACGAGTTTTGGTCCTTGTTAACCCTGACTTCGGGGCTTTTTTCTCTTTTGTGATCACTGTCATGTTGTTCATGATAAACATAGCTGAGAGGTCTATCTGGATGAATGCATACGTTTGACAGTGCAGATTTTGATGTCTTTCAAGAAGAGAGAAGAAAGAAACGGAAAACAAAAAAAATAGGTTTGTTTTCCTCTTTGTGGTTTATATTTGTATCCTGCTCTGTTTTTCTTTCTCTTTCTTATTGAAACACAATGTGAAACCCCACCTTCTTCCTGCTTCATGACCAGTTTTGGACACATATTCTGGAACTGCCTCAGGAAAAATCCTTTAAATGAATCATCCCAAAACCCTGCATAGGACACTATTGTTTTCTTGCACAAGTGCAGTCTTTCTTGCATTGTGCTTTCTTTAATTTTCAAATGATGTATCTAAATTTCAAAGCAATTCTTACCAGATGAGCACTCTGCACGAAGACAAAGAAAGTGACTGATTTCAATTGCAGTCTGTCATTTCTTGTTTAGTTTGGCTTGCTTGTTGGAAAAGGTAGGGGGTATATGCAAAATAAAAGTTTGCAGAGCAAAAAAGACAGCTTTTATTTTGCAACACCAACCCAAGATTCTAAAAGTTTGCATACAGCGATGGCTGTTCCTATTTTGCCCAAAGTGAATTTCATGTCCTCTCAGAGTATCACAGCTGTTGGCCACTCAGGTAGAAGTGAGTTGAACAATGTTCCTTGTGGATCCTTCAAGTTCTCTTCAGATGACTGACTGACAGTCAAACCTCTAAATGAGAAGAGAAAGAAAACAAAAGTGATAATGTAAAATAAAATGGGGATTGCTGATTTATTACATGCACTTATGATAAAATGTCAAAAGATTCCTAAATCATGAATTATTTCTTAAAAAAAAAAAAAACAATGGCTTGGTAAATTATAGTCAAGGCTACCATCAATCACAGAAGTGTGATACAGGATTCTATTTATTATTTTGTGGACTGATAAGTACATAAAGCACAACATTTTCCTACATAGGTGAACAACAACATTTTAACATTTAACAGCCGTGCTTTTTTTTTTATTTCCAAACTAAAACTTAGAGTTGGAAGGAATATTGATTGTGAGACTTGTGGAAAAACTTTTGACAAAAATAGTTGTCATTCCTCCAGTGTTACAGGGAGATTAGTGTAGGTTCGCATTTTTGTTTTCTTTTAGCATTGCACAAGTCTTTACCCTGCCTATTGTATTACAGACCTCCCCCACCAACCACCTACTATACACTTGCTTTTGTAGGTGCGTCAAAATATTGGAGGCCTGAAAGGTAATTAAAGGAGATGGTAATCTTTCTGACCTTACCACACCCAACACTTAGCCAGACGTGTTTTCTGCATATAGCAGCCCTTCCCAGCCTTGTATACATGACAATGGTAAGGGTCACAAAGCAGGCTGGGAGGGCCAGAAAGAAAGAAAGAGAGAAAAGACAAAAAAAGGAAGAAAGACAGTTTCTTGTAAATAATGGATGTTCACAGATCTATGAATATATTGAAATTTATGACAACTACCACCACTGGAGGGCTCTAGTTCTCTCCAGTTTATTTTAGCTTTAGGGCACCACAGCAGAACTTCATATATATATAATATATATATATATATATATATATATATTTTTTATATATATATATATTTCTAATAGGAATAAATGAAAACATGCATATTGTCAGTGTTACAGTATTTTCCACAAACCAATGACTCTACTCACTAGTGTTGCCTGTAACTGTACGTTAAGTGCATTAGTTACATATACGTACTTTCAGAATTTGCAGAACCCACTTTTGCTAAAAGTTTGATTAAAAAATACACTACGTGCATGGTGGATATTTTCTTCATTTCTTTAAAGTCATATAAATAGTGTACTACATGTATGATGATAAAAACTGAAGTGTTAAGCATGGCTTTGACAATTGCTCTGAGCCATTTCCAAGCACCCTTGCGGAGTGTGTTAATTGATGAAATCTTCTAATGAATGGACCAAAAGCATGCCCTTGGGTTTGTTTTAATAACATCTTGCCACAGGAACAAACTGAAGCATTCTTGGATTAGTGTGCTGAATATCCAAAGCATCTGATGTGACTGACACGCATATCAGAACCAGTTATCTATGAGAAATGACATCCGTGTGTCAAGTATTTGATAGGCAGTTCATTTAAATCTGATTTGCCACCAGCAAAATGTGCTGGGCAGGAAATCCTTTGGAAAAGATATTAATTGAAATTAGAACTGGTTATTTTCTGCTTTTATTTTCTAGGTTTCCTTTAGCAAATAGTCACACAGTTATACTATGTGACTATGTTAGTTTTTTGGTTTGCTAAAATATATGCAGGCATTTTCAAAATTATTACTGGTGTAAATCTTAAAAGAAGTATTAAAACACACATTTTGATATACTGAAGTATGATGAAGCTTTCTTTAAAAAGGGACATAGAACATGAGCTTTGTATAAAAAAAATAAAATAAATGTATGTGTGGGAAAATTTGTCACTTTCACTTTATCAAAGATCAGTTACATTTAGCACAAGATAAACAGTGCATTTTCCCAGGTTTAGAAGATTAAAACACACTAAAATGAACTAACCTCTACAACATATTAATAATGCATTCAAAAGCATATCCAATAACAACACTTAACCAAAGTAAGATTCCGACATACTGCCAGGCAGGCAGTTCATATTGTTTCTTTACTCCCTCAGGCTCTCTTCAGAATGAAAGCATGTTGAAAACCCCTCTTTGAAATTCACGGTTTTGGGAAGTGGGACCAGAACTGAAATTTATTTCACCAGTTCTCATTAAAAACCATGAAAAACCAAGATTATGTTGTATTTTGGGTTTTTTGTCTATTCCAGTATGTTTTTTTTTTTTAAATCCTTCTGCTGCCATTTTAATTCAATAATATATGCAGGATATATGTGTTTTGTTATGTTTAAAGGAAAAGAATTTCAACATTGTCAAGAAATCAGTCTTCATCTGTATCTTTATCTACAGCAGCATGTCACACAATTAATTCTAGAAGTCTTCAACTTGTAAGATAACTCTTTCAACTGTGATGAAAAAAAGAAAACAAAACAAACATAGCCCCCCCACCCCCATAAATTTCATATGTAATGATCCATCCTTTCACGCCACAACTATAAGTGCAGTGATACCTGTATAAGTGTAAAGGCCACTGCACCTATACGGGTGTAGCAGCCTCTTTCCTAAATGGAAACAAAATGAACCTTCGGCGAAAAACGTTCCACAAAGTTTGAAAGATTGCACATGTGTTTTACATAATTTTCCACATTTAAAATCAATCAATCAAATTTTATTTGTATAGCACATTTCAGCAGCAAGGCATTTCAAAGTGCTTTACATAATTAAAATAAAAACAGAATAAACAGTGAGAAAGAGAGAGATTTTGAAAAAGATTAAAAAAGAAAAAGATAAAAACATTATTAAAAGTAAAGATTAAATCATTAAAAACATCGATCCACGTGAGGACTTGCCCTTATGGGGTCTCCTCGAACAGAGTTTTAGCAGAGCGACAGCATACATAGAAGATCATCATAAAAGATGCTTTCACTACGTCAAACATTTTGCTATAATATTTTTTACCTGTGTTTTAAATTACTATCACATTTGGACTGTGAGAACGTAAACGCCACATGATCACGTTTGCACATGAAAACGCTCAAACTTAATTAAAAAAAGAACATTGTTGTTAGATGTTAAAATAAATACCCAAGCAATGTTATGTTTGCCTTGCAAACCATGTTAGTAATTTAGACTTGAGTGGCATTTCATTCTTGCAGATGTATTCGATATTTAGAAATTAACTTTGTGATCCTCACATCAAAGTGATGTTTTAGACTGCATTGTTGTGAGAGAAAAAAAAACTTAAATGCTAAAATTAAATCAAATAATATTTGTCTTCTCAGTTGTGCACTTGTCAGGGTTCATAGATGTATTTCTCTTGTACTATGTAGGTCCATATAACACAGTTGACCCCCCGCAAACCTCCGGCTAAGTATCTGCTCGCCTTTGCATGAGAACACAGCAGCTTTTCCACCCTTATTAAAGACACTGCCAGAGTGACTCAGAGCCAAGAGTCCTCTATGTGACTACACCCAGCCTCTCTCCCCTGAAAACTCATCTTCTTTCTATCAAGAAACATCTAAAAGAGGTTAAAATGTACTATCAGCTGGTCTGCCCAGTCAGGTTCACTTAGCAGGGACATGGGGATCTGCCCTCTTCGTGTTCCACATAGATTCCAGGAACACCTGAGGCATTGGGGAGGAATTCTTAATGTCACAAATGAATATGTAAATACCACTGCGTGTCATAACACATGCATTAGTCATACTCTGATCTAAGAACAGCCAGGATGCCCAACTGCTATCGCTGCACAAGTAATGCCTGAAGAATCCAAGCTTCACTGTGAAAGGGTGAGATTTGGAAACTTTCAGCCAGAACCATATCGTTGTACATTTTACAGACATTACCGCCACATAGGTTCTTCTATCACAGAATGAGAGGTAAGAAAATATGAATGTAAGGGAAAAGACAGAACAAGTTTTAAATACTTCCTCATTTGTCGGTACTGTCAGCCTAATTAAAACTGTATTTCCACTGGAAACTTTGATCCAATTTCTAATCAACATCAAAGCAGTTCTTTCTTTGGTACTTTCCCTCTGGCTTAAGCTTCAAGTGGAAAGTGAGCAGTTGTAACACATCTTGTGTAATTTCCTGGAAATTTTAAATGTCCAAAATTACACGCAATTTTCAGTTCTGAGCTTTATGTTCTTTGGATACATTAGAACGTAGGTGAACATAGAATCACTAACTTATATGGAATGATTGTTGGGTAGAACAACTAACTCGCATTGATGTGATTGGCTTTTATCACAAATTTAATTCTCTAAAAATGTTAGTAATTTTTACCAATTATCTTTACTGTCAGGAAGTCATTTATATTTAAGCATTTTTTGTCATTTTACATGTTAATAAAATGCCATTAGTTATTAAATTCCTTGACAAGCAGTGGCGGTTAATGATATGGGCAACATGGGCAGCCACCCAGGGAGGCATCTTGTTTGGGGTGGAATGAGAGTCCTCTCCTACCTTCCTGCACCAGTCCCTCCAACAGCATTGGTCTCCTTAATACAAACTTTCGAGTGAAACTGTAGTTTATGTACACAATAGTGGCCAATGACGTCATTATGATTCTGATCACTATGCCCATACAACCTTTCTCCTAAAACAAGAGATGGATGATTTTTTTCATGCAGTAAATTACATTTGGTTGTGCAAATAAATGTGTGTGTGTGTGTGTGTGTGTGTGTGTGTGTGTGTGTGTGTGTGTGTGTGTGTGTGTGTGTGTGTGTGTGCACTTCTAATGAAACATGCTGCTTTGCATACCTTTATAAGTCCTCTCTGACAGAAACCCAAATCACTTTTCTAAATTTCTGATGTAATGCTGTAGGGGCAAAGGTTGCAGTCAGTCCAGGGTTTCATCCCAAAACCAATGGCCAGAAATTATAAAGTTTATTTCAAAGGAAAATTAAATGGAGAGGTTCTACAACAGAGGAATCAGACGTTTACAGATACAGATACAGATAGATGGAGCTGTACAAAGCTAAGGACACACAGATGAATTCAGAAACATACACATTCTCACAAGTGAATGGAAATAATTAGTGGAGAACAAAGCTGAAAAAATGTGAGTGGGTAAAAAATGTTGAAAACACAAGCGTGGTAAATGACCTCATAAACACCCAGACCCATCTCTCTTCTTTTCTTTCCATCTCCCTCAGTCACTGTTTTACAATGATTTCAGTTTGTTTTTTCCTCTGGTTTTGTTGCAAGATGTAAATGAAGAACATCAAAAGACTCTTTCTCTCCCTCTCGTAAAGCCCACCCCTCTCTCTTTCACCCACTGTCAGTCCTCCTTGGCTGCTTACTTTCTTCATCTGGTCCTCATATGGGCTTCATTCCCCCCTACTGCAATCCAGCCCAAAACTATTTCCTCTTTCAATTTCCAGGGGAAGTTGTTAAATGGTTTCTGAACCAAACAAGTTTTTTTTCTCTCTCTCTTTCTCTCCTCACTTTTCTAATTTCTCAGCTATTTCTCAAACTTTTGCACTGTTTAGACAGCACTTATAAGCTGTCAACCAAAAAAATCTTTAAAAAATATAAACATTTCCTTGAGTGAAATAATAGCTAATGTAATTAAACTTTCTATTAAGAAACGAATCTGTCTAGAGGAGAAAATTTGAAAGGGATGTCAACATGTAAATAGAATCATTACCGGAGTGAAAACATAGCTGTTAAGTAGCTTGACTGTCCTGTGGTAAACTGGTAGACTGTCTCACACACACATGCACCCACACAGGCGTTTTGTCCTGAGAATGCAGTCAGGCGGGAAGGAGAGCTATAGCTACAGGGCCAGAAAAGCATGCTCATCTGAAGGACAAACGCTAACCAGGCAGACTTTCCTCATCCCCCCGTCTCGTTCCCTCCTACCCCTCTCTGAGCCTTCTCCATGCCCTCTAACCTCGCTACCAGTACGGAGAACAGAGAAAGAAGAAGATCTATAAATCCGACCCCCACAACACCACCTCCCTTCTTCTCTCCACTCCCCCTATTTGTCGTTGGCAGCGGTGAGGCAAGGCTGGAGGTGGTTGGTAGCAGGTCTTCAGAGTAAGCTGTGATGACAGGTGTCACTGAGTTTCATGGGCGGACCTGTGACGAGTGTCCTGCTCACTTACAATCCTCAGTTTGGCGCTTTTCACAAGTCACAAACTGATGAGTGCCAAAAGAGGGTAGCAGTATGCATCTGCCCAGCTTGTGTTCTCTCAAAGCTGGTATATGGTTTTTGCTAAAGCATAAGAATACAAAGAACTGTGATTTAAAGCATCTGAAGAGCTACATCTCTCCACAGGAAAACTTCGTCAAGGGTATTTGTGTGCACAGACAGATAGAAACACACACACGCATACACATCCAGATACCCTCCCTCAAGCCTGGCACCACACACACGCCGGCTGCCAAGCCAGTTTAGTGTAGTCTGGAAGAGCTGCTCTGTCTCAGGGCAGGGACAATGCAAACAGTGCCTGTAGCTCCTTCATGAAGTGGGTAAAGTAGATTTGCCACAGGACTAGAAAGAAGAAACTCACAGACATGTCTGTCTTGTTTAACATGATCTGCAAAAAAGCCTTTGTCGGGTGGAGAGAGGTTGTTCACACTCCATAAAGTCTGCTCCAATGACAAATGATGACCAAACAGCTTTAATTAGGGTTGCTTGGTTTCTACATGCACATGGTCTGGTGTTGGCTTCTCATAACGGCATACAGTCAGCTCTGCAAACCAAATTAATTGTAAGAAAACATCATTGGCTTGTTTCTGCCACTTTAAGTGCCAGACACTGCTTGTTATGTCAGTTTGTGTTGTTGTCATGTGAGATCACAGGGTTTTCATGCTTTTTTCACACTTAGCATGTGATGAGGACAGGGGAGGCTGGAGGAAGGCTGACAAATCCAGGAACAACAATCATTGTATTCCCAAATTAATCATGAAGATCATGACTTACAACTAAGAATGGTGTAAGTAATGATTAAAAAATAAACATTATAATAGTGATGAGTATCATGAGCATCAAAAATATGCAAGCAGTTTTCCAGTTCTGACTTCCAGTAAAGAAAAAAAAAAAAAAAAACATGCAGGCTCAGCTGCAAGGGACAATTCTCTTTTCTCACTCAGGTCCCCTAGTTATGTGATCATAGTATAAAAAATCAGACCGCATGGCACAGGAGGAGATGACCATTCATCAGATCATGATAAATGCTGCATTTCCATCACAGTAGGACACCCATTGTGTATGCACAAACTGACAAAGACTCTCCTTTGAATTTGGAGAAGGGGCTGCCCTACCTTCTTTTACGTGGAGCCTCAGATTCAAAAGGGTTAATGAGCGCAAACTTGGAACAACTATTTCCTGACAGAACGGCTGCCACTCAACCTCTGAGTAACGCTGCTAAAGCTGGCTTATCCACTGGAGGCCCGTCCTGCAGTCAGTCAGCATACACACGACTCCTTACTAACTCTTTTCCCTCAGAGCTGCCTGTCCCTGCTGTGGCAAACAAACGGTCAAAGCCCACTTCCACCTTTTCACACTGTGCCGTGCTCAAAGGGAAGCTGGCAGGGGATGCAAAAGAAGAAAAAAAAAGCTGTGTTTGTTTAAACATGTTTTTAAAAACTAAGGAGAGGGGAGTGGATCTGTTAAATTGGAAGCAAGGAGGTCTCTGCTACAGATAATGGAATATGTGGCAGTGGAGCTGCTAAGTTGAGGCTGCTTCAGGTCTCACTGTAACTGCTTAAGCAATTAAAAAATGCATCTCACTGTAACTGCTTAAAGCAATTAAAAAATGCATCAAAGATTTTTGGGGTCCTAGTGCCTTTCATTGTGCATCATGATGAAGCAGAATGAAATACCAATAATTTGCCAGTATTTCTACTTTAATGACATTCTTTTTTGTTGTTGTTTATGTGATGTTGATATGTGATGCTGGCAAATTATGCATTTATTTATGCATAATCAATAAATGTGCAGTTTTCTCAGTACCCTTGTTGGCTTCAGAATTACACCAAGTCTGTAATGGCCTTTTTCATCTTAATTTGTGTCATTTCCTGGTATAACTGACTGTGAGTTAATACAGCCAGTGACATTTTCACAATTCACTGAATACAGTTAATTCACATCTGTCTAAAATGGCAAGCAAGTGCAACTTATTTACCATATATTTTTTAATTAATTTTGCGAAATATATATTTTTTTATTCTTCAGAATCTTTTAATTTTACATCTATAAAAATATCTTCTCTCTACTGCTAAAAAAAGTCAGAATCTCATTATTCATTTGAACATATTCAATGGAGATATTCATGATGACTTTCTTTTGTTTTTATCGGTGGAGCGTATGAGAGTAAACATGTGTTAAGTTATTTTGCATGTCTAATAAGACAGTTTTTTTCATGGTTGATTTTGTGCAGAACTGCAGAAAGACACAGCCCTGATCTGTTTGTCACGCCTGGATTCTGTCATAGACTTGTCACCGAATCTCTCTGGCTGTTTCAGTGCCAGATAGAACCCAACCAAATTAGGTTAATTTGCAAGAATAATGAGTGTGTTTATAATGTACTAATTAGACTTTGAACAAGAACCTCCAGAATCTTTTGTCCTAAATTATTTAATCATCACTTGGACTTTAATGCTTATGTGACATTTAAATACAATTTAGAAAGCATTTAGTTTCTCTTAGAAGAAACTTAGTTGTGACTTTTAATAACAAAAACAAAAGTTTAGGCATTTAATACCTAATTTATTTAGCACACATTTGTCATCTGTGTTAACCATCTCCCTACAACGAGACACTCAAGTAGGCTATTTGCATTTATGCAGATTAAACTAATCTGTTGATCTCCATGTCTGTCTAATGAAGAAGGCGTCATGGTGTGTAGACACGAATGTCTGTGTGCATGAAGAGGATGGGTTAATTAGTGAAACTGCGCTTGGGCTTCCCTAAAAGGTCACACGTTGCCAAGGGCTTGAATACATTCGCCATTCTTGACATGCCACGAAGTGACAAGTGCAATAACAGGATTCGCCCCATCCACCCCCATTTATTTATTTTTTATTTTTTCTCCAAAAAGACGACATGATGGAAGGAGGTTCATTGCTTCAATGGCTTAATGTTCTATACTTTCTTTGTTCTAATTGTCCTCATTATTACATAGCCCATGGAGAGTTACTGCGCTACTTCAATTCATTCAGGCCATTTGCTTTTGGAAACATCCCCCTTATTGAGTCAGTGCAGCAATAACCTGCTTAGGATTTTATGAACCTTAAAAAACAACATGAATGCCTGCATGTCCTTTGAGCACACTTAAATGTTGTCCCAGTCATGACAAGTGTTGAAAACAAGACACCCTTTATACAAAGAACACTGGTTTCATCACAAGACTCTGACTTGGCAGTAAAAATGTTTCCTTGCTTCATATTCTCTCTAGTCACTCCGGCTGTCTTCTGTGATGCTCCCTACTTCTTCATCTCACCAAATGCAGCGTACCTGATAAGGGGTAGCCACTTACTGAAATGTATTAAACCCATGTAGATTCATTGAGACAGCATGTAGCAATAAAACATAATCTCATACTGGCCTTACAGAATATGATAATAAATAAGAAATGGTGCTACTTAGGGGTGTAGTGATAAAACAAGGCCAAATTTTAGTGAAGGCAACTTTCACTAAAAGTCTTTACAATACTTTATAATAAAAGATGGCATTTTTGAAAGTCCCATATTAAAAAAAGTGAAATATGGATGTAACTTTGACCAGTCCATATATCGTTGTTTTTGTACTTGTCGAAACCTAAGGTCGTCCTGATATCAAAAAGCTTTTAGTCTTTTTTCCACCCATTTTTGTGTTTTCATCAATGGAACCAAGTTTTTATTAATTGATTTAAAACAATCTCTGTTTTTCTCAGAGCCACATAATTGTTGAGGTTGAGGTTTTCTCATGACAATACAGAGTGTCAGTTTGGACATACCAGCATGCATAAAACACTCTACAGCAAAGAGGAATTAAAAGTGTCGGATAAACCTAGCATGCAGATTTTTAGATTATGGAGTGAAGCTGGAGTAAGGCTAGAGAACCTGAGCATGCAAGAGAGAATATTTTTTTTTGATTGAATAATTGTGAAACAAATCTAACTCCATAGAAAAGCCCAATCCAAGGGAAGTTTTGCAAGAAGCCAGCATCATGTGCAGTCGTTCAGCTTAAAACCTCAATCTATCACTTTCCCTTTGAAAAACAATATTTACAATCACACAATGAAAACCTCGAATGGTTATAAGGCTAGCAACAAAACCAGATAACTTTCAGTAACAAATTAATCCAATGTGCCCTACATGAAAAGTTGTCAATAACAAGACATAAATCTTATAATAATATAAACTTGCATCAGCATTTTTAATTCACATTAATGTTGCAAAAGTTGTAATGTTGACTGATACATTTGAATAGTAGAGAAATAAATGTTGTCATAAACATTTACACCCTCCTCCTTTATTTCTGCTATGCTGCAGTTTGTTCACCACAATGGAGTCTAGTGTCAACGCTCAGGCTAGTTAGCATGACATCTGATGACGGCAGAGAAATGTTTTTCCGTAAGTTGTTTCTCTGCTATTAGCACATTTAGTTTTGTGTACAAAGCTAAGTTCCCCTAACTCTGACTGACTGGGAGCTGTGCATTTCTTCATATGGCATTAGTAGCACTGGGATGCAGTGGTGGAGCTTTATCTTTTCACAGATTGTTTGTCTGATATTACTGTCACAACATGTGAAACTTTTAATAAACATAGTTGTGCAAAAGTTAAATTTTCGCAACTTTAAATGTCACAAATAAGCTACAACAAGAATCTGTGAGGGGCATTTATTATTTCACAGCACTGTAAGTGAACTTAGTGTTGATGTGAACTCACATTTCTATCAATCAGCTCCTGTACAAATAAGTTGGGACTTTTTAGCGAAGCTTCTAAGTGTGTTTGAAGAGTTGTTGGTCTATCTCTGGTTCTATCTCAAACATTCAAGGGTTTAGATACTAACAACTGGGCTGGTATTAACAGATTTCATACCACCTATTGTGGTGGACCATGAACTGGAATGGTCCAAATCCCACTCTGGGACAACTTAACCAAACCATGGTATCTCACTTTGTTTGAATAATATAAAAAGAGAAGTTTTTTGCTGACATTGGAAATGACACAAAACAAACAAGCATAGTGTAAGTTAGACAACTGCTCCAAAAGACAAACATGCACAACTGAATAAATGGATTACATGTTCCACTTGACAAAGTAGCTTTCTGCACCTCTGGGATTTTGCAGTTTGCCAAGTGCTGACTGCCACGCCCGTTTACGTGAATAGATTTGAAGGAGATGTAGGAGGAGGGTGCTGACTGATATTCAAAGTTTTCAAATAGAAACAATAATGTTTTTCAGATTTGCAATATATTTTGTTATGTTGATTTTTACTTTAGAGAAGGAAATAATGTTAGAAAATGTCTTTTTGTTCTTTTATATTACAGGAAAAGGGCCCCAGGCATGACGATTAAGAGTTTTTAAACTTTTCAGAATTCAGTTACCTTTTCTGCTGTGATTAGTGACAGAGGAATGGAACATTTGGAGCTCACACTAACGCTCTAATCCTGGATCTCATTTTTCGGATTATTATAAACAAATACTTCCTGAAAGCAGCACTAGGACTTGTTGAGGTGGTGGCTATCAGTTACACGCTGGCAGCCCCTTTCTGTATGATACAAGCAGGACGCGCTGCAGCTTGCTTCTGGTACACATATAATATTTTGAAAACTGTGGGAATTAGACACAGTATCTGCAGTTATGCTGCCTATTGCTTTTCACTAATTTTGTAGCTTGAGAGAGTTAAACTTCAACATTGAGTGTCAAATTTTATCTATATAAAACTGTAAAAGAAAATAGCCAGGGAATAAAGTATTATTTATAAATGCATAATTATTTTACAAAAAACAATTAATTCCAGTTAATCAGCATTTTTTTATGGAAAAAAAAAATCACACATGCCCAGACATACTAAGTCTACTGGGTGATGCCCCCCTCTTCCCAGTCTCTTTGAAGTTTTGGACCTTGCAGTAAATTCTCCAGCTCTTTTATGCTTGTTCCCATTTTGATTAGTGGGGTTAACAAGCCGCTCCGGTTCAGACTAATGAGAATGTTCCGTGGAAAGGGGTCATCAGAGAAGGGGTGTGGATAAGAAAGGATGAGTCAGTCTCCTTCCTGTTGCATTACATTGGATGGAAGGGAAATGTCGTTTGTATCTAAATGAACAAATAAACACGGTGCGGTAAAAAAAATTCAACATGCTAAATTAAAAATGGACAAGCCTTCTCTGTGCTGAGCATGATGTTGAAATAAGATTGTTTCGTGTCAAGGAAAACTCAAGATGCATTCATTACAACACAGAGGGCCTTCTGCAGCCAATCCTGCTGTGGACAGATGGGAAGAGAGAGAAGTGGGGTCTCATTAAGACAGGATGTACCAGGATGCAGTAAAACTGCTACTTTCCTTCACTCATTCACTTTTTTTTCTTCCCCGTATTTACACACTCACTAGGAGATCACAACCAGATGGACAGGAGATAATGTTAAAGGAACTGAAACATGTATCTTTAATTTCCATATATTAATTACTTATGCTATTGTCTGTTTTTATTGCATTGATCTTGTACATTTTGTTCAATTTCCTTATTCGAAAAAAAAGTAATTGAAGGTGTTTTGAAATGGCCTGTGGAAAATGATGCAGTTCATACAAAACCAGACATTTAAAGATAATTTTACATTCAGGCAGTAATTTTTGTATGCATAAATTAAAAAATATAACAAGATAAGTGAATCCTCAATGCATTAAAATCTTTGTCATTACATAAAACCAGAAAATAGCCCTAACCAGAAAAGAGTCTTTTAACTATCGATAGCACTGCTGATGGTCTGCAGTTCATGGATATAGTACGTTGCCGTCACTGTCACCATGCTCCATCCATTGCTAACATCACAAAAGGCCACTGCAATTTATCAGTGCCATTCTTGATGAGCTGAGGAAGATCCTACATACTTAAAACCATTAAGTATTTCTCTGAGCAGAATGTGGATAGGTAGGTGATGTCAACACCTAGTTTCATACAAACCAAAACGGATTTATAACACATTTAGAAAAGTGTGAATGAGTGAATGTCTGAATGTAGTGCAAAGGGGCTCAGGGTCCTCTGGACTTGATAAAATGAGGACATTTACCATTTACAACAGCAACTTCATATTTTATAACAACATGGAATTTCAAATACTCCCAGGAAAATCTAGTTTTCCACTGAGTACTTTATATTTTTTATACTCCAAGAATTTGTTGAATGACTTGTAAACCTACTGTTTCTGTATTGCAGGTTTCAGTTGTTACTTACTTGTGTTCAGTTGCATAATTATGCTGACAGAAACATCTGTAGCTTTAACTGACCTATTTTTATGGGCAGCCAGTGAATTCAGCATGCAGTGTTTAGACAGCACTTTTTCCAGTTAATTTAGATTTTGGCCTAGACAGCTCTTGAATTGACTTTTTTACCATAGCCACTGCTGCTCACAGCAAAAGCACAGCTGGCTGATTAAAAGTACAACGAAGCTCCCCTTATACCATGTTTGCTATTTAAAAAAATTATTTGAAAAAAAAAATACCCATACATTGGGAATTTTGTGATTAATTACAGAAATTCTAACTGTCTTCTATATTGTGTCAACATGCAATAATTACTTTTCGTTCAATTATTTATCCTAATTAAATATGAGTATACATAGAAAGCCAGAGAAACCGTGGAAAAATGCAGAAAAGGATCCACACCATGCATGCTAAGATTGAAACATGGGCCTATGTACTGAAGTCATCAGTCTTTGCAAACAGGTATCCTGCTCAGTAGATGCAAAGTGGACAACCTGAAATTGTATATAAGAAAACATATAACAGAAGAAGTATATTTACAATAAGACATAAACAAACCAGCTTTAGAAATGCTGATAGTGCCATAACATGTGCATTGGCCTGGACATAATCTTTGAAAACTGTGTAATAGAGCTTCATAACTTATAGCCCTGGGGTTTCTGTTAAGTACATAAGTGTTTTTGGGGTGTGGGGGGAGTCAAACACACCAGAGACTTTGTCTGTCATCGAGGTCCTACAAAGGTTAAATGTCTTGACTTACTTGTCAAGACATTTAACCTTTGTACAATCATTTAATGAACACATCCCATACCATCCTTTGTGTGTTAGCATAGCGATCTGCTTTGATGGCTGGTCAAGTGAGCAGACCAATGAGGAAATGATAAGAAGGGGAAAGGGAGATGGGGAGGCTGTCTTGTCTTGTCTTCAGCATCATCTTCCCTCCCCTGCTGTGTCTGTGGTCATCTGCTGTGTTGTCCTAATCAGGTCAGTCAGCACTGACACACAGCATACTGCACTGTAGTATTGCATGGCCCTCAGTCTCAAAGTATTGCTGCTTCTGTCAGTCTTTTGCAAAAAGGTTTGGAAAAAAAACAGAGAAAAATATCAACCTTTGAAACCTGAAAGAAATGTGTCACAATGTGGCTGTATCTTTTACTTTGCAATTTAAATCCTTGTTTTTTTTGTTTGTTTGTTTTTTGTCCTATGATATACGCATATATATTTTTCCAAATCACAGACACTTAAAAGTTATAATTATTTGCTAGAGGGATGTTCATTATAAGTATTACCTTCAGATATAATGTCAAGCCTGTCACGTGGAGTGATGGAATAAACATTGATCTCTGTAAGGAGAATAATTACATGCTTGAGTGTGGATGGTGAGTATTTTACTTTGTATTACAGAACTCCATCTTTAATTTAATTAGGCAGCACCTAAAGGAAAATAAAGAAAGTGAGGGGAGGGGTTAGCAGCACAAAAACAGTGGACATCAGGATCATAATGATAATTCAATTAAAAGGTTACTCACCTACTGATTCTCTTCAGGGTAGTGGATGAATGCTGCTGCTAGTGATGTATCTTCCAGCTAGTCTAAGCTTTCACAACACTGCCCAACTGCAGCTAGCGTTTCTCTCAATGTGTGTATGTGAGTGTAATGACAACAAAGGGACCCCCAAACGTCTCCTAAGGCTCCACTACTAATTGGTTAATTAATCCTCACAGAGCTCGTCTGTGTAGCCAAGGGCTTATAGTGTGGAAGAGGAGGGAGAGAGGTAAGGACAGAAGGCTGGAGGGATACGTGAGTGTGGGGGGACAGAGCGTGTTTGACAATGATATCAAGAGAATAGAAATGATCCCTCAAAGTACCACATGTCTCCCATTATGTTGTAACCACTTCGTTCGACATTCCAGGTTTTTTTCTTTTTTTTTGAAACAATTTATGATCATTATTTTAGATTTGAATGGTGGGGTATTCAGTAGTATTTTTTGCTTGGAAAGTTTTTTCCCCTCTTCTTCAGTTTCTGCTTAGGCCTTCTTCTATCTCAATTCTGTCCTTCTCTATCTCTTTTGTCTGCTTTGCTGAGATGGGTTACAGTGGGCCAGAGGGAAGGGCAGACAAGTATAGTGTTTGTCTTAGTGATACTCACTAAAAGAGACAAGAATGTAATTTGCCCTAAGCTGCACCACAACACATACATCATTCTTGCATAATATGTTGATTACACAGGATTAAATTAAGAATTTCAAATGTTTAACTGTGTTTCCACATGATATATTTTGATTCTTTTCCATTAAGAGGATTTCTACAACAAAAAGTGGGATTATTTGGGTTTTAAAAAAGTTAGTGAAGAAGGAAACAGAATTAAAGAGTGTTTTATATCAGCTTACTTGGGTACTTTTAGTTCCTCCATAAATATTAGCCAAAGCAATAGTAGGCAGGAAAGTAAACCTTTCCAGATAGGTGAAAGTTTGGGCATTCTGTTGGATTCTTTCCCAGTGAAACCAGGCCTTGTGGGATTGGGAAACCCCTCGTTCAGAGTCTTACTCATATCAGATCACTTCAACTGGAGAAATGTTCCCTGATTTCAAAACATTGACTGAATGGTACTTGCAACTCAAGGCTCCAGTGTGGCAACAAGCATGGATTCAGCCTCCAGATCAACATCAAAACTCTCATGAGACTCATCTGTCTGAGGTAAAAGTCTGAAACCTCATGGCAATAACCTCTGCAGCACTTGACAAATTTGACTGAGCACAACAGGTACATAATTTAGTTCAATGTGGATCAAGAGAAGTTGTGAGATTGTGAAGCAGGTGAATCGCTCATAAATTAAAGTCTATCATTTAACTTCTGTGTTATTGTTTTATGGGCCCACAGTCAGTGATTTTTGTCTCTGCTGAGAAAAGGCTACATGTATCCATCTGCTTATGTGTGATGGCACAATGTTGATTATCCAGCTACTTGTTTAGACTGAATACTAATTAAGTTAGAAGCAGTTGATATGTTATTATTATTTTAAAATTGGACAAGTAAAAATATATTGTGACTGGATTTTTTTTAGGCCTAATGTTAGACAAAGAAAAAGTCTACTGCTACCTCTGATTTAAATGTAAATATTTTAGTCGAATGTTTATAATGGAATAAGGGACTAATTTGAAGTTTTCCAAAATGTTTAATATCAATTTTAATCATCAATAGAAAGGCCAAACGTATTTTATTATTTATTAATGAAGATTAATGCAGTCATCAAAAGTCTTCTTTTCTGGAACAACAGCAATGTCATATTTCAAATTAATTCCACAAATGTCAATTCACATGAGTTGACACTCATTTTCACTCCCTTGCTATTCCAGAGATTTATTTTTGCATGTATTCTAACTGTTCTGAGATTTTATGACTCAGGAAAGTGTTCACGGATTCTCATTTTTCATTTTGGTCAGGGACTGGCTTTCAGAACAAGGAAAAATAGTCATGTTTTGGAAAGCATTAGCTTCTGAGCCCTTACTAGAGAGCTATGCTCCTGCCAACCATATCTCCAAGGATTGCATGTAGTATTACTGATGCTTTGTGAGTAAGTGTGCAAAAGTCAATTGCTCTACAACAGCATGCTGCTGTTTACTACTCAAAATGACTTCATATCTACTGACACAATAGGACCAAAACACATGGCCCACACACACAGATATTCAACTAGTGTATGTTTAAATTTAGCAGGGAGTTACTGCCATATGCAAAGCTTGTCTTTCACACATAAAACGACTTTATAAAGAGAGTGAAATCTTCTGCTCGGAAAGCGGTTCAATGATTACAGTTAAAAGATTTTGATGACTGAAAGAGAACAGACACATGTCTAACCCTCTTCATGCTGCTGGTAAATCAACCAACAGGTATGAATTCAGCTGTTTCATAAACAGTGGCTTTCTAAGAGTCTGTGTAAAAGTGCAGAAGTGTCCTAGTAAAGATCTAATGTGCATTTTCTCCACAAAGGTTTGTAACTGCTGTTTAAGCAGGCAGGATTACATCATATAAAGCTTGACTATATTTAGCTTCAAAGCCTGTTGCACAATATGTTTGTATAAAAGTGACTGAGAAACTTGAGACTGAACTTAGTCCAAAACCACCAAATTGCCCATCAAAAAAGCAAAACTATTGTTTGGATCCCTCGCAAAATCCTTCTTCGCCCTTCTAGGTTGTGAATGTGACACAATAATCAGCCTGCCGACCTTGGAGTTCTCATCACTGACACGCTGCCACACCATAAATCAACCATCAACCACCAGCCGCAACACTGTTTTTAATTCCATGCTCTGTGTACGGGGATTCGGTTACATGGAAAAACTTTTTTTCTAATTTCAAGTTTTGTTTATTTATCCATATTTAAATCAGGGGGAAAAATACAAACAAAATGCTGATGTTTAACTCATACCATCAGCTGAACATGAGTAATGGCCAAAATGAGAAGCTACAATAAGTATTAGTAATGAATTTGTTCATTTGTAAATGTCTGACAGTGGCTAAACAAGATTCCCAGACCAGGTGTCTTCACTTTTTAAACCACAATAAAGAGGTTTGTCTGAAACCACAACTCAAGCCTATTAAACTAAGAGGGATATCTATGACATAAAAAAGTTTCTATAGGTTTAATTTCTGACCTTAAAACTCTGTTGTTGCTTCTTTGTCATAAAATGTATCAGCAGCAACAAATTATCTTGTGAACTAATTGTGGTGATATGCAGCAGCCTTTTTCTTCTGCTTATTATGTCAGGTGAATTTACTGACCAGTCAAACACAGTGGTGCTATTAAAGCAAGTAGTTGTGCTTTGTGGGCATGTTCCAGATCACGCAGGGACATGCAATCACAATCTTCATAAAGCTTGTGGAAAGCACGAGGAGTTTGAAGGTTTTCTGGGAGATGGCTGCACTTATTTTGGACTTGAAAAACACTCTACCTTGTTCTACCTCAGGTAGAGTGCAACTTTAAGCAGACTGTGCAGTGAGACACTGGATGGTATCAAACATACCCAAAATGATTTCACACTGGCAGTCAGACAAAAGGTTTGTGCATGCATCATCTAATTTACTAATTAGACGATATATGCACAGTGAGGCCCACATTTCATGTAATCCTTGCATGTTTGTTTTACAGATGTGTTTTCCCATGAGCGTCCTTTTCTCAAAACACTAACTAGTTAAGATTAGGGTGCAAATAGACCATTTCTAATTATCCTGCTTTGTGAGACACCAGAGCATCATACAGTATATATATTTTTTTTTTCAATTTACCACCGGTAGACACTTTAGTTATCATTTGAAACATATTGTCAAATTGTCTAGTTCATGCTAGGTTGTAAACAGCATTTTCATGTGTGTTGTTATTGACAAAATTAATGTTGGTGTCCCACGTATGGCATTATGTGTCTTTGTCGCCTTGTTTCTTCAGACATCAAAGAACAAGGCGAGGAGTGTCAGAAGTTATTTGGCCGCGATGGAGCCACACGGCACGCTGCCATTCACTTCGAATCAGCCTGCACACTGAGAGATCCGGCTCAGCCTACAGGCCATTGCCACTGCTCCACACTTACATCCAGAAACAGAGAGCGCACACACCTACATCACCCCTACTCGTTTTGCCCTGCAGATTCACAAAACACAAAGCCCCTTAATAAGTCTCATCACTTAGCCGATGGACATCCTTTTTTGACCTGCTTATACGTGTGTATCTGAAAGAACCTGTGCAGAGACATCTATAAATCCCACATTGGCATGACAGACATTGAACTGGACAAGAAGCGTCTCTCTCATTGATTGTTCTTCCATCCTCCAAAATTTCTGAGAATTTTATCCGACCCCACAGGCTTTACTATCTTTCCTCTTCCTTCTCCTATCATCCACTCTCCCCCCTCCCATTCAGAGATTTCAGAGAAAATAACTGAGGGCCAGATTAGAGGTTGGCTGCCTCTTTACATTACCAGTAAAGATAAATATTCCCAGGATGACTCCCAATGCCTGGAGGATGTAAATGCGTGTGCATGCAGCTCTTCAGCCCAAAATACTCACACACACACCCACGCGCACACAAACATTAACACACACAGACACAAATAAGTATGTGTGTTATAAAGCATACTGCTTCATTTCTGCTTTGCGTAGAGTGAAAGAGCAGATTGAGCAGAAGGAAATCACCAGCTATGTTTCCTTGTTGTTGGCTTTACTCACCTTTACCTGTGTATCTGGAATCATGTGGGTGTGTGTGTGTGTGTGTGTGTGTGTGTGTGTGTGTGTGTGTGTATGCAGCAGGTGATGAATGGCAACAGCTGCTTTTCCATTTCAACTGTCGCTGGCCACACGAAGACAGAGACGAGGAAGTGTTGGTCCAGAGCAAAAGGGACAGTTGCATTTTCCGGATTACTTTATCCCTTTCATACATGAATCATGATCCTTTATGTCGTTATGTCCAGTAAACGATTAGGATTGGATTTTTTTTTTTTCCCAAAATGATCAGTGTCATTTTCTCCAAACACAAAGTTATTACTGGGAAATTCATTAGTAGTTTTAGTCTTTAGGGGTTATTTAATGTCACCAGCAGTTGACAAATTTGACTGAGCACAACAGGGACTGCTGCATTTTCCGGATTTTCCGGAAAAATTCCCTTCTCACCCTCTGCGGGTGGTCTCTTTCATCCTCTGAGCTCTACCAGAGGCTTGGGAGCTTGAGGGTTCTGCGCAGTATCTTGGCTATACCTAGTACTGCACATTTCTGGACTGAGATGTCTGATGTTGTTCCTGGGATCTGTTTTAGCCACTGCTCCAGTTTGGGGGTGACTGCCCCGAGGGCCCCGATGACCACAGGCACCACTGTGGTCTTCACTTTCCAGTTCTTTTCCAGTTCCTCCCTGAGGCCCTGGTATTTCTCCAGTTTCTCATGCTCCTTTTTCCTGATGTTGTAGTCACTTGGTATTGCTACATCCACCACAAGGGCTTTCCTCTGTTCTTTATCCACCACCACAATGTCTGGTTGGTTCGACATTACCATCTTATCTGTCTGGATCTGGAAGTCCCACAGGATCTTAGCTCGGTCATTCTCCACCACCTTTGGGGTGTTTCCCACTTCGATCTCGGGGCTTCCAGTCCATATTCTGCACAGATGTTCCTGTACACTATGCCCGCCAACTGGTTATGTCGTTCCATGTACGCTTTCCCTGCCAGCATCTTGCACCCTGCTGTTTTGTGCTGGACTGTCTCAGGGGCCTCCTTGCACAACCTACACCTTGGGTCTTGTCTGGTGTGGTAGATCTGAGCCTCTATTGCTCTGGTGTTTAGGGCCTGTTCCTGTGCAGCCAGGATGAGAGCCTCTGTGCTGTCCTTGAGTCCAGCTTTGTCCAGCCATTGGTAGGATTTCCTGATATCAGCCACTTCAGTTATTTGTCGGTGGTACATCCCATGTAGGGGCTTGTTCTCCCATGATGGAACCTCTAGCCCCTCATCCTGTGTTCCCCATTGCCTGAGACATTCCCTGAGCATATCGTCCGTTGAGGCTTTGTCCTTGATGTATTTATGGATCTTGGATGTTTCATCCTGGACAGTGGCTCTCACACTCGCTAGTCCTCTGCCTCCTTCCTTACGGCTCGTGTATAGTCTCAGGGTGCTGGATTTGGGGTGGAACCCTCCATGCATGGTTAGTAACTTCCGAGTCTTAACATCCGTGGCCTTTATCTCTTCCATTGGCCAGCTAATTATTCCGGCAGGGTATCTGATTACTGGTAAGGCATAGCTGTTTATTGCACGGATCTTGTTCTTGCCATTGAGCTGGCTTCTCAGGACTTGCCTTATTCGTTGGAGGTATTTGGCTGTGGCTCCTTTCCTTGTGACCTCATCGAGGTTGCCATTTGTTTGTGGTATTCCCAGGTACTTGTAACTGTGCTCTATGTCTGCTATTGTTCCTTCTGGGAGTGAGACCCCTTCTGTGCAGATGACCTTCCCTCTCTTTGTAACCATCCGACCACACTTCTCTAGTCCGAATGACATCCCAATGTCAGTGCTGTATATCCTGGTGGTGTGGATCAGTGAGTCAATGTCTCGCTCACTCTTAGCGTACAGCTTGATGTCATCCATGTAGAGGAGGTGACTGATTGTGGCCCCATTCTTCAGTCGGTATCCGTAGCCAGTCTTGTTGATGATTTGGCTGAGGGGGTTCAGGCCTATGCAGAACAGCAGTGGGGACAGAGCATCTCCTTGGTATATGCCACATTTGATGGACACTTGTGCAAGTGGTTTGCAGTTGGCTTCAAGGGTGGTTTTCCACAGCCCCATCGAGTTTGCAATGAAGGCTCTTAGAGTCCTATTGATGTTGTACATCTCTAAGCATTCAATGATCCAAGTGTGTGGCATTGAGTCATAGGCTTTCTTGTAATCAATCCAAGCGGTGCACAGGTTGGTGTGTCGGGTTTTGCAGTCTCGAGCGACTGTGTGGTCTACCAGGAGTTGGTGTTTGGCTCCTCTGCTATTTATGCCGATGCCCTTCTGTGCCATACTGATGTATTTATCCATGTGACCACTTATCTTAGCCGCTATGATGCCTGATATGCTCTTCCATGTTGTAGAGAGACAGGTTATTGGCCGATAGTTGGATGGGACTGAACCCTTTGAGGGATCCTTCTGTATCAGGATTGTGCGACCTTCAGTTAACCATTCAGGGTGAGTCCCATTTTGTAGCAGCTGGTTCATTTGAGCTGCTAGTCGCTCATGGAGGGCAGTGAGTTTCTTTAGCCAGTAGGCATGGATCATGTCAGGTCCTGCTGCTGTCCAGTTTTTCATACCCGAGACTCTTTCTTGGACATCTGCCACAGTGATGGTTACCTGGGCTTGTTCAGGGAGGTTGCTGTGGTCCTCTCGTAGAGAGGTCAGCCACTTTGCATTGCTGTTGTGGGTCGCCTCCCTTTCCCATATGCCTTTCCAGTATTGTTCAGTCTCCAGCCTTGGTGGGTCTGCTCTGTTGTTAGTACCCTGCCATTGAGAGTACACTTTAGCTGGTTGGGTGTGGAAGAGCCGGTTAATCCTCCTGGCTTCATTCTCTCTTGTGTATCTCTTCAGGCGGCTGGCCAAGGCTTGGAGCCTTTGTTTAGCAGTTTCGAGTGCTTCAGGTATGGACATCTGGCTGTACTTCTTGTGTACTGATCTTTTCATTGCACCCCTTTGGAGCTCTGACAGTTGGCTCACTTCCCTCCTTGTTATCTTGATCTTAGCCTCTAACCGTCTTTTCCATGGTGGGTATTGGGTCTCATGATTGCTCTTATAGCCAAGCATCTCAAGGATCACTGATGCTGAGTTGTATATCAGCTCATTGGTTTCTGTTATGGTGTTTGTAGGGATCGTTCTCAATGCCGCATTCACATCTTCAATTAGACTTTCACTCAGCCGTTGTAATCGGCGTCGGGGTTGTCTGGTGTTCATTCATTACGGCCACGATTCTCTCTCTCAGGTCAGTTGCTGCCTCGTTCAGCTCTGATGGTTCGTTCATTACTGGGGCTACATACCCAGTCTCTGGGTGGGTAGTTAACTCCCCTCTGACCTGGCGTTCTGGCTCCTCCCCTTTGCCATAGCATTTGTGTTGTACCTCATCAATCTCAAGTTGTGACAGCATTTGCCGTTTGCGGATGTTGGAACACTGATCCACTAGTTGCTTAGCAGTTAGTGTTGACTGGGGATGTCGAAGTAACCATTCCTCCCACAGTCTTTGCATGTAGCCCCTCTGACTAGGGTTACTTGAGTAGTAGCATTCCAACAGATCCATGTTTTCACCTCTCGCCCATTTCCGTCTTGTTCCAGTAGCCCATTTTTCATCTAGGTGCTCTGGTTCCCCAGCACCTGACGCAGACCTTGTTTGGCCGGGCGACGTCTGAGCCGGCATGTCGTGCTTATCAGTGTCTCTCATGGTATGAGGTAGGCCATATAGCTCCAGGGGTCTTGCCTAAGGACCCACACTGACAGCTCAATTGACTGTTGTAACTTCAGCCCCAGCCTATATATATATATATATATATATATATATATATATATATATATATATGTATATATATTTATATATATATATATATATATATATATATATATATATATGAACAATGTTTCTGGGATGTGTGTTGTAGTGCTATAAATTGTTATTTGATACACCTGACATTCAAATACTTAAAGCATAAATAACCTGCCATCATTCATCATTAATTTACATTGAAACATCAAATTCATTCTGTTTTTATTTGCAAGTTTTGTAATAAAATAGAGTAAGAAATAACCTTTATTGTTCCTCAATGAGGAAATTACAGTGACAAGTGACAGGCAAATGTGTGTGGCATAACTGTATTCACTTCCAAGCACTTTCATTGGTAAAATGATCAATTACGTAGTTAGAAATGAAATTTTAGCTCCCAGTTTTACACAAAGCTTGATCACATTACATACAGTATAAAGTAAACCAAATAAAAGAAATTTTATGTCTTCAAAAGTATGTGGCTGTGAAAGTATAGAAAACTCAAAAATGTGGACTTTATTAATGTGAAAGAATAAAATATTAGCATTTCTGTAAAACTGTACAATAAATATTTAGGACCCATGTATTTTAATAAGAACATGTGCTTCTTGTATCTTATGTTTCTATTCAGGAAGAAAGAGATTAGTTGCATTCCTAACCTTTCTTTTTTGAAATACCGTATTTTCCGCACTATAAGATGCAGTTGTATTGATTTTTCAGATGCATAACACAAGACAGTTTTAAATAGCATATCTTTTTGCAGAGGATGTGTATTTATTAACAACACATAGCAAAAATGCTTTAGTCAATTGCAAAATTATTAGCTAAATAACTTGACATAAATTTCACTTTTAGGTGGTTTATTGATGTACAAGAATGATTAGTTATGTTACTGTAGTTATCCCCACTTGTGCCTTGTGACAATCTTTACACAAAAGGGGGATAAACACAACCATCTGAACTGACAGAACACACACTGTCACTGCACCAGCATTTTTGTTGCAAGATAACAAACAATGGGTATAGATTCCCCAAATGTCTGACATTCTTAGATAAATATTGCATAGCTTCTCCAGAGTTTCTGTTAAAGCTTCATTCTGAAAGAGCGTTAAAAAATGGCAAACAAATCAAGTCTTAAGGTGAGAAATGGTGAACTGTAAGTGTGCCTGTCAATTTGAAGAAATTTCAATTCTGAAAATTATGTTTTCAGAATAAAACACATTTTTTTTCCAACTAATTACAATTTTAGCTCTGTTTGAGCTAAAATGAGTTGAGTTTATATTTAGAAAAATGGAGTTTTGACTGAAGTTCAATCTGGAAGACTCTCTAGTCACACCTGCCTCCTCAATCAGCGCCTTCCTCCCTGCAACCTGGACCTATCAGCGCCGCTCCAAACCTCGCTCCAGCCAGTCATCGTTTGGGCTCCGGTTCAAAAGGACCTCCACCCATGGCCTCCTCTGCTCACCAGCTGCGATTGACCCACCTCCGCCCCATCTCTACCTTCTGCTCCCGGCTCTCAGGCCTCATCTTCCTCCGACCGCCGCCACCAGTTCAGGCCCCGGGGGGTCTACATTCCTATGCTGCTTCAGGAATGTTCATCGAGCTTATCGAAGTCCAGCTCGACGTCCCCGGCCGGGGCCTGAACGCCAAAGAACTTTCTGTCTATTTGCATGTTAATATTGTCATTAAACTCTTTTAATCGCTTTTCTCTCTCCGTCCGAGTCTCTCCAGATTGAACTTTCTGTACACACTGTCTTTTCGTTGTTCTGTATGTGTCATTTGGGAGCATAATCACACACCTCCCAATAAGTTCCTGTAACATTTGGACTTGACTGAATATGATGTTTTGTGCTCTTTGCAACTGCACCTTAAATCAGAAAAATCTAACGTTTTCATTTTAGTAATGCATGTACCCAAAGTGAAACATGATTATTCCTTCATTCAGTGGATTTTTATTTTTATTTTTACACTGGTGGCCAGTAGCTCAGGAAGATAGGAAAAAGACTGGCTTCTGAAAGGATTTATAGTGCTTCTGTCAGCTATAACTTTAGTTTATGTAAATGTTTTACTCTTTCAAGCCTTTTCAGCTTCTGTTCGCTCTCATAAAGACTAGTTTATTCCAAAGAGACACAGAGACCATTTAACTCAGTCACATTTCTTTAATCATATTTTCTTTTCTTATTCGATGAATACCACCAGCAGTGGAACATGAGCAGCCGCTATAAATAGGCAACTTGAGTAGGTTGCTAACCTACAAACAGATGAGATAATATATTAAACATCACAAACAACGAGTTATGTTTTTACTTTAAATGTCTAAGTAGTTTTTGAAATATCACTGTTAATGTTTTACTTTTAACTTTACATTGAACAAAACAATTAAATTAGCTGTATTGTAAACTGTGCATACTTTTATGTGTCCAAAGACTTGACAAATATATTCCAAAAAAGAATCAAGCTTTGGCTTCAGTCATGCAAACTTTGAATAATTTTGTCAATTTCTTACCAGTGGCGTCTCGGTGGAAGCTTTCAGCAGAGGTCTAGTATCTGAAGGGAGTTTTTCACCTGAACAGGGTTTATTTGTATATTTGTCTGCTGAGATTGAGCAAAGAAAGGAATGGGTGTGTTTGATTCTGTGTGAAGTGCACACAAGTTGGGTGGAGATAGTGGAAACTGTCAGAGTCATCCGATTTGCTGGTTTAACTTGACAGTTTCAGAAGTAACATATGTGTTTTTGTTGTTGTTTTTTTTTTGTAATGACTAGTGATTACTGATCACTGTATAACATGCTCTGCTAGAGGCTCTTTGAGTTCATGTAGGAATGTTGGTCCAGACGTTGTGAACACAATTCCTGAAAAGTAGCATAGGTTGTAGGAATAAGTTGAATACACCAAAATCTTAGAATATAGTGAGAGAGAATAGTTGATCTAAGAGCTTTTAAGTTGATCCAAGAGTTAATGAGTCTCAAGTCAAGACAGGCAACTGATGAGTCAAAACCCAAGTCCTAAACTTGGAATTTCAAGTTCCTTCTAGTCTTTTTTTAACAATGTTGCAATAAGATGTTAAATGTAAATAACAGACCATGGTTTTTTTTATTTGTATTGCTGAAATATATGCAACCTAACTTACAAGTTAGGTTGCATTATTTTAGTGATTCTAAAATAAGTTGCTGCAACTTGCACACACATACAAACAGAGTGTGGAGAAACAGAAAGACCATCGGTATTCATTCAAATAAGTGAAATTAATTAATGGTGTGCACTTTTCAAATAATATTTGTCTTAAGCTTTAGATTTTGGTGCATTTTGTGCAAGATGTCAAGTATTTTCAGGAAAACAGATTTAAGTCCAATTCAAGGTGTAAAACTCTAAGTCAAGTCACAAGTCTCTGAACATTTGGGTCCAACTCCTCACCTCTGGAAAGCGCCAAACAAGTGCAGTCCATGTACCATTACCATACCGAAATGTTACATCTGAATGCAGTGTATTCTAGTTACATACTTCAACAGTCTGATTCAGCATTAAGCTTTAAATTAACTCATACACTGGTCTTTATAGTGTCACTACCACAACATTTTGTGGAACTGTAATTCATACTTTGGCATAATTTATGCATCTGTGGGGAAGCCCTGAGGAAATCTAACCTCATGATCTGAGCTGCCTTTGCTGCTCTGCCCAGATAAAATCAACGTCTCTATTATGGCATCTCTTCAGAACACTAATTGCATGGAAGAGAAAGAGTTGGCAAGATTCAGTCATGAGCAAGGGAGGCGGGAAAGGGGGTGGGGCGGGATATTTCAACCATTTTTGACTTTTCAAAGCACTGGTGGGATCTGATCACAAGTCAGCAAGGACATGTGGCTCCACAGGCGGCAGACTGTGCAACAGTGTCACTCAAGTAGATATGTGTTTAAACAGTCCAAATATTTAAGAGCTGCTCACAATTTATTGGTCAGATGAACTATATATAACTTAAGAGTTTTAGGATTTGATTATCTTCTCTTTCAAGGTCCTGCCTGAGGAAAATAACTGTTGGACATGTGATGTTGTAGCACTTACTTTAATTTACTGAAAGGAGTTATGCATTTTTCATTACAGTAAAGAGAACCGATGTATATATGCAGGGGTATGCATATAAGTATTTATATAAATATGTACATTATATATCATCAGTCTGTCTTTAATACGTCAGTCAATTCTTAAATAATCTATATGTGTTTCACTTGGAAAGTTGAGTTTCTTAATTCAACTTTTCAATGATTTTCAAGTGTCTCTGTACATTACGTTTGTTGACCTTTTTGCATATATTATGAATTCAAATACAACAGCTTTATGATTTTAATGCTACCACAAAAGGTTCAACGTACATGAATAATTTTAAACTCCATGAAAAAATGAATAATGCTCCTAGGTGAAATAGGTAGATAGTATCATACAAAGACCAGTGGCAAGTGAGAAAATTATTCCAGTTAAAACTATCAAGAAATCACAAGACGGCATAAATGGTGGCATCATGGTTGATGAAGCATCTGACAGTCAATCAAAACAATGGGTGACAACATAAAGGATGGGTCCAAAAAAAATAAAAAAATAAAATAAAATTATATATATATATACACAGTCCAGTCACATTAATGTGACCATCTGTCAAAAGCCAGAATAACCACCTTTCGCAGAGCGAACTGCTATGAGACGTGCAGGAAGAGAGTCACTTAGGTCCCTGAAGGTCTTCTCTGGGATGTTGAGCCATGCCGAATCTAATGCCGTGGCCAGCTGCGCTAGATTACGCGGTTGAGGATCCATGGCGCGAACAACTCGATCGAGATGGTCCCACAGATGCTCGATTGGGTTTAAGTCAGGTGAGTTTGCTGGCCAGGGGAGGACGGTAAACTCATCCTGGTGCTCTTCGAACCACGCACGTACACTGGCAGCTGTATGGCACCTCGCATTGTCCTGCTGGAAGATGCCATCATCCTGAGGAAAAATAATGCGCATGTAGGGGTGGACATGGTCCGCAAGGACAGATGCGTACTTGTATTGATCCATCGTGCCTTCCACAATAATCAGTGAACCCAGAGAATGCCAGGAAAACATTCCCCAGACCATAATGCTCCCGCCTCCAGCTTGGACCGTTCCTGCAATGGTTGCAGGGTGGTTCCTTTCAGAGGTTTCACGCCTTATACGCCAACGTCCATCTGTCCGATGGAGCATAAAACGCGATTCATCTGAAAACGCTACCTGTCGCCACTCAGTGGACGTCCAGCTGCTGTACTGGCGTGCAAATTCTAGCCTTCGTCGTCGATGAACACCAGTCAGCATAGGTGCACGAACCAGGCGTCCGCTTCGGAGGCCCAGACGCAGCAATGTTCGCTGAATAGTGGTTTGGGAGACACTTGTGGTAGCCCCTTGGTTCATTTTAGTGGTCAGTTGCTCAACGGTAGCCCGTCTATCTGCCCCAACGCATCTCCGCAACCGTCGTTCGCCTCTGTCATCTATGGCCCGTGGTGCACCACATTTGCCACGTCGTTGATTTTGGACAGTCCCATTTTGCCATGCACGGTACACTTTTACCACGGCGGCACGCGAACAGTTCACAAACTCAGCCGTTTCGGAAATGCTTCCACCCTTGGCCCGAAAGCCAATGATCATGCCCTTTTGGACGTCGGATAAATCGCTTCGTTTCTGCATTACGCCAACGATTGAAATGTTTTCCGAAGCCCACACACACCCTTTATATACGCTCAACTGCACTGTGCTGCCACCTGCCTTCTGTGATTGGTTATTTAACTCTGAAGTGGAAAGTACGTGGTGGTCACATTAATGTGACTGGACTGTGTATATATATATATATATATATATATATATATATATATATATATATATATATATATATATATATATATATATATATATATATATATATATATATATATATATATATATATATATATATATACACACACACACACACATCACTATAACATAATGATGGAATTTGATGGTGGTTGTATTTTTGTCTGCATGAGGCTAGGAGGTGGAGCTTATTCATGGGGACACTCATTTTGGGGAGGTTTATACATATAATCTTATTTTTGGTCTTGTTTTATTCTATTTTATGTTGAAAAAATAATTTGTTTTTTACCAACTGATTAAGGATGTAGGGATTTCTGAGTTGAACCTGTGGGTTGTTTTAGCAATGCACAAAGTTTAAAGATTTCTGATAATAGATTTATTTTTGTTGTTGTTGCTTAGAAAGCAACAGCGTGAATTTGATCATTTGGTGGCATAAGTGCTGCTTCTGTCAGGCTGAGAGTGCAGCCATGTTTATGTGCAGCAGAAAAATGAAAAGACATGTCAGAACAAGACTGATACTCTCAAGCTGCACTTTTTTTTCCCTTCTGCTAGATACCGACGTTTGTCTGTTTGGACAAAGACCTAAATGAGAACTAAGCTCACACACACACACACACACAAGCAAACACATCGACATGAGCTCATGCATGCATACATAGCAACTTACACACCAACACAAAATTTAGCAATCAAACACTCATGGTCCTATTCACACTCATTCATGCATGTAAAGATAAAAAAACACATATGCAGAAGGATTTGCTGCTAAGGATCTTTGACAAGTTCTACTCCTTGTTTGGTTCAGAAAAGGTGTGTTGTCTTAATTTGAAATAAATTTGTGTTTGAGCTACACATTTCTTTAGACAGTAGTCTTTGAAAACATGCTGATGTATCCTCTCTTTAAGCATCTGGACATTGTCACAGTTAGTACCACTGTTGCCTTGCAGTAAAACAGACCTTGAATTGAATCCTGGTCTGGGCCTTTCTGCACAGAGTCTGCGTTCTTCCTCTGTGCTTGTGTGGATTTATGGATTCTCTCCTGGTATAAACAATAGATTAGTTAGTTTTAAAATACAGTGTAATTTTGTCATTTTTTGCTTCCCCTTCCACCCAATTTAATATTCTGTTTCAAATTTATTATTAATATCAGTATTCATGTTGGAGTATTCAAAATATTTTTGTTTGGTCATGTAAATATTAAGAAGTTAAGCTCAACTTTGGACATCTTGTGTATACTGTGATAAAGAGTTGAAAGTGTACTCGGCTTCATGTACATGGAGCTCAAAATTATTCACATTAGTGGAAGATGTAGATTTAATGTAAATGCCTTTTTATTTTTCCAACAGGGTTCTTTTGACTGGATTAATATTAACATTCTGTGTCATTCAGCAACTCAAGCTGAATCCAAGAGTGTCTGTGGAGGGAGATAAAACTTAGGGATGAGACAAGAAGGGTTTTCTCTCTCCAGCTCAGGTAATGATGTCCAAATGTTTGAGAAAAAATTCTCAGCAAAAGATTGCGAACTTTCCCGATGTGGAAAAGTAAAAAGAAAACTCAAAAAAAAAAATTGTCTTAGACTGTTTCTCCAAGTTCCAATGTTGACTGATATCACGCAGTGTCCAAAAATGTTTTCATAGGAAGTTGAGGTTTAGCTTAGCTTGAGATCTCGTTGCACGTGCTGCAGTATCAGATGCTTAGAAAGCTGATGCTGAAATGTAAGATACCTAAAGCTGTAAGGCAGATATGTGGGAGTATTACTGGGATAATGGCAGGAATTTCTTTTTTTCTTTTCTTGCCTCGTGAAATGTGGTTGTGCTCTCATTTAAAGATACACTGAAGTGAACATAGTGCTCTGGTAAACACTTCGATTGTGATTCTTCTCGGATCGTATATCTCGCTTATTTTTTCTTTCTTTGATTTCAAGGGTTACATTTCTTATCTGTCCTTGTAAAACAACTAAGAGGCCATCATTTCAGTTTGATATACCGCATTTCATCAACCATGACCTCGATATAGTAGGTGAAGCTTTTCAGTTATTTTTGAATAAAGAGCACTGTGTCCATTAACAGGAAGATTTTCTAAAAGAGACACCTCTGTTTCACACCAAACAATCAGATAGTATACAGCAGCAGTTTCTGAGTATAAACATGCTGAGATATGAGCTTTATCACCCTCATATATCTGACATCTGGGATCTCTCTTTTCAGCAGTGGTTGCATCAGCAGAACCGTTGTCCACAGCAGTCAAACCGCTTTTGCTTCCCCTCTTTTTTGTATCCCAGATGGGCAGGTGCATGTGTATATACAAACACCCCTCTGTCATGTGCTCACTCACTTTTTTCTTTTTTTTTCTGTCTCATGCACAAGTATCTGTATAAAGGCACGCAACCATTCTTCCCTTTTTTTCCAGTATTTAAAACTAGTCAGTCGAATGTTGTGATTTGAGAGGTCCAAGAAGCTACATTAAATTCTGCCTCAATCGCCAACACTTGTAAAAGTCTGACAACGGAGGAGAAAATAGCTTTACTGTTTCACTTTCCTCCTCCCACTGTTTCCCACTTTCTGTTGTTTAAAGGAGAAGTACACCGATCTGACAAGGGACACTGACACCTTTCATCACCCCCTTCCCTCTTTATGCAACAACTGCATTGTGGCCGGATGCCATGGGTAGGTACTGTAAACATCGCTGCCTTTCTCCCCCTCTCTCTAACACAATAGCATCCAACGTAATTGAGGCATGCAAGTTTGTGGCTGCCATATGCCAAACATGGCCGAGATAAATTGCTTTAGAGGGAGGAAAGAGTAAAGTAGAAAACTGTTGTTCTGTGATTAAATCATTCAGGAGTAATTCTCTCAAATTTTGCAAGACAAACAGAGCAGTTTAAAGATTTCTTTTTTACTATCAGTTGATACTGCTACTGGAACTCATTTTTGGGCTATAATTTGTAGGATTAAGCGGCCTGTCAAACTTCTTTTCAGTTAAGTGTGACATTACTTAAATGTGGGCTTTTCTTTGTCAGAGAAGAGCATATATCCCTCTCTCTTTAGCCTATCCTGCACACTGCAAACAAGTCTGGACAGCTTTGTATCTCATCCCTCTGCGAATAAACACAGGCAGGAAATGAATGCGGTTTTACACTGATTCACTCCATACTGGAAGCATTTGTTGTCAAAGAAATCCATTCAGTGCAGCCTTGGCTTCACATGTTTACTATTTTCTCCTGTTTTGGTAGATATGTATCTTTTCAGTTGGCTGTTTTCTATGCTTATGTTGCTGTGGTTATGACATTCATATAGTATGGTAGTTTTACTGTATTATATATATTTTTTTTTTGTAGTGAAAAATATAACAGCTTCCTGAATTGTATTTTTGTGTCTTGACTTGTTCTCACACTGTGTCTATTTTGCTATTCTCTCCCCATTCTGCTTTCCCCAGGATCCCATATATCTTCATGTCTCCTTTTAAGCTTCACTATCTTTATTAGTCAAAAGTCGTAGTGCCTGAGGCCAAAGCTTAAACTATGAAGTACAGCTGGTTAGGGACTGTCGGCCAGTAATGAGTTTTACCTTTAGCTGAACCATAAAGGCTAGTTCCTTTCATTGGGGATTTCTAATCTGAAGTGAAGACAAGAGAAAAGCAAAAGTACTTGAATACTCTAAAGCCCTATCTTCCTGGTTGAAATAACTACAATTTTAAAAGCTTTTAAATGACTCTTTTTGCCATAATTGACCACAAAACCTGAGTTTTTGTTGCCTTCAGGAAAGACCAGGATTATAAAAATTGATACTTGATGAGTGTTACAAGTTAAAATGTATCTTTCCACAGATGTGGTGTGTATGAAAGAGTATCTGTAATAAAAAGGGTTAAAAGCTGTTGTTTTGTTGTTCTCTATCTAAATCTAAATCTAAATTATAAAATAAAACTAAATCAAATATTACTATTAACAAAAACTTAAAAGAAACTGAGTTTAAGAAACTTGTAATCCAAATATCCTGATATGTGTTCGAACAGTTACATTTTTTCCATATTTTCAGCCGTGGTCCTTCTTGTTCTGTGATCAGTTTTCTGTTTTTAATTTACTTTATTTTTGATATCTGTTTAATCGGGTGCAGGGTTGTGCAGGTGCTGGTTCCTGACTGCAGCTGTCAGTAAGTGAGAGGAGGGGTCTCGTCTTGGCAGGTCTCCAGTACGTCACACAGCAACATACAGACACACAAGATGAACAGCTCTTCAAACACACACTATACTTAACACAGTTTATAATCACCAGTTAATGTTATAATCTATGGTGACAAAAAATAAATAAATAAAAAAACCTTTGGAATTGAGTTTTAATACTAATTTGACATTATAATCCTAAATGGAAATCATCATGTATTTTTGCATGTAATAACTAATGATTACTGAATTAAAAATATGTAATCTCATATAGGGATAAAGAAATAAAATAATTTAATTTTGAGCCAACAGAATGATGATGTCTGTATGTGAAAATGAAATGAGTGTAACAGAGCTAAGTTGTATTGAAATTAACCTAAAATATCTACCTGAATATTTGTCTGAGGGGTGAAGAGGTGGGTGTGGAGAGTCTGGTTAGTAGAAAATGCACAAATTATCTTGTAGATATATATTGAAAATTCATTGATTTTGCCTGATAAGTAATTGTTATTCTGAAAGTTTTAGAAGTAAAATGCTAAATAATTTGCTTTGGATCAAAGACCGGCACTCACCACTTTTATTCGACAATATAGGAATATAATATTAACCATATTGATATTCATATTAAAATTTAAAACAAGATGCAATATTCTCTGATATTTAACCAGATAAAGATACCAAATTTGGTTTGTTCAGAAATTACGCAGTTTTTCAAAAGTAAATCTATTCTCTTTCGTACAGATAAATATTAATTTTAATGACATACATACCTTTCAAAAGGTTCTAATGACTTTTAAGGTAAAAATCAGCAGCATTGCACACACAGTGCACATTATTTAAGAAAGATGCTACACAATAACGGCCACAGGTTTTTACGTTTCTGTCTTTCACTATCCACCAACTGGATTCAGTTCCTCCTGTCACTCTGTCTGCTTTTTAGGCCACACATACACAGCCTCAATTTACTGTCGTTGGGAATCAGCCATATGTAGACCACAGATGATTAAATCCCATCTCTGCAATCCTGGACACAAAGACAGATCAATAACCTCGACTAAGCCATAATCCCATTTACAGCAAAAACAACTAGGAGGAGTACCGTAACTGTTTCTCCACAAGACTTGTCTATTGTCTTTTGATCCATGGAAACATTTTGGGGAGGCAAACTTCAGAGTGACCAATAAGACCACATGTACAGGGTCTTTTTATCCAACCCTCATGCTCATGATTTAGCCCTTGGTAAACCAGTAAACATCACCGAGAGTAAAATACAGTATATTTTGTGTTTACAGGCCTGTTCGTTTCCCAAACAGCTTGTTCTAATTACTGCACTGAAAACCAAAGTGAACAAGAACCGCTTGTATGGTGTTTTAGAGCTGGAGAAGCCAGATGCCTTTCATTAGATAGGATGAGCATCAGCAACTATATGCTGCCATTTTTCTGACTTTGTGTCAGGGTGAATGAGGAGGAAGAGGGTGAATGAGGAGGAAGACTGTGTTTTGATTCTAGTCGTGTTTGATTTGGTAGTTGGAAATTAGAGCCTCATTAACTGCCAGGCTTTCTACAGTTTGCCTAAAGTGCTGGGGTCCATTTTACGAGAAAATGCATTTTTTTTTTTTTTTAGGTGTGGGGTGGGTATGGATGGGGGGGGGGGGGGGTCTTTCGGAGGAGCCCAGGAAATGTACACATGTTCCCTGAGAAACCAAGACATCTGTTGTCTGTGAGAAGAGAGCACCAGGAAAGGAGGTCTCTGCTGAGCGGTCTCAGTGATTCTCTCGGTACCCGTAGTGACTACAGTGCTGAGTAATTGGTAAGAAATCGACACATAAGATGTTGAAGGAAGGCGTGCCAAGCCAGAAAGGAAGGAAAACAGGCCACCTCATTCCCAGAGAAAGGAAAAAAAAAGAGAAAAGAATAACAACATGAATACGGAACAGAATAGGAGCAACGATCTTCACCCCGACCCCTCCCACCCTCCTCCTTTTCCCTCTGTATCCCTTCCAGACCTAGACTCCAGACTAGCTTCATCCTTGTAATTTAGATTAATTTCTTCCACATTTTCCTCAGGGATTAGGCTGTACCTCTCAACCCCACCCCCTGCCCTTCTACCCAAAGCACGGCACACACATAAACATGCACAGCTCACCCCCTGCCACAGTTTCTTAATACTCTCATTATTAGACTACATTCCCTTTATGTCTAGCCCCACCCGGTCTTGACTTCCATACAAATCACCCCAGAAATGTAAAAAACACCCCAAAAATAATAAGTTTAGTTGAGAAAAGTCAATAAATCACTCCACTGCTAATGTCTTTTCTGGCATCCATGGAGATTTGCTGTCGACATTAAAGTTAACTCAACTTCTACTGTTTAAATCAAACAAAGTCCAATTAGAAAGGGGGCAATTATTATTCTAAGTAGCTTGTTATGTGACAATTGAAAGAGTTTAAGTTGTTTGACCACAGTTTTATTAACTATAAAAGTTTTTAGATCCACTAGCTTGGCAATGAATAGGGGTGCTAAAACTTGGATGCAGCAGTTACTTTAGAATGAGCTTACTAAAAAGAAGAGTATTCTCTGGACACAAATAAAACTGATCATATTCTCTAAATATTGTGGGATACCGCACACTGTGTTAATACCAACTACAGTATTTACTGTAACTGAAGAGGGGGTTTACTGTCAGTAAACCACTCTAACGAAATACAAACAAAAACTATTTACAGCAACAAGTTAACCAACACAGTAAAACAAAGACATTTGGAGGGATTACCACACTGCAAGCATTTACAGACCCATTCAATACATTTAAATATATTTGAAAAGTTAATCTATTTTAGTAATAGTGATATTTGTGCTGCTTACAGAGTAATGCAACAACTTTGCAAACATGATAAGGCTTGCTGTTTCGCCAGCATCAAAAAATAAGCTTTGAACAGTACAAGTTCAAAGGTCTTGAATATATTAGTTCTAAATTATGGGTGTGAAACTAGCTAAAGAAAACTAGCTGAAGACTTTATCATATTTGATAAAAAAAATAACAATGGACAGATTTTTAAAATATTTTCACTGCAAGGTATGTTTTTTTTTTTCCTTTCAAAATTTGCTTGTTTTCTAGGTTCTACCTGCAGCTGTTAAGTAGCAGCAGGAAACATTTGAAAAACTTTGTCAAAACAGCATCAATAAAGTATACACAGTGAATACCTATCAGCGATACTTTCAAAATTGAGAATTTCATTATTATTTTAATCATTGGTTGTCAACCAGGTTTAAAATGTCCTCAAAATGGAAGTGAATTGACACATGGTCAGTGTACAACTTTTCAAAGGGGAAAACCTCTTGTTTTTCTGAGACAAGTGATTTGTCTTACAAAGAAAGGCTCCTTTTCAGACCAGAATAAGCACAAAGGAAAAGGAAAAGACCAAAACTGGCAAAGAGGCATAAAAACCAGCACTATAATTTACAGACAATGCATTGCATATTTTTGCTGCTTTATGCTGGATTTGATATCTAAATAATACCCTTTTTAAGACTTACGGTGAAGTTTCAATTACACTGCACATTTCACAATTTCCTCAATGTAACTGACCTAAATTGTAACATTGTTAAAAAATAATCCCAAAAGCTCTGCTTTGAAGAAGAAAGCTGTCATATGGGGCACAGGAGCCAGACTACTGGGTGGAAGTCATATTGTTTATTTCTCCTCACCACCAAACATAGATAACATAATGCAAACTTTGTTACTCTTTAGAACACACACTCCTGGATATCTTTTTTTTTTTTTAACACATACCCAAGTTTACTTACACTCGGTACAAAACCACAAATTTGCAACCTGCTTTATAACAATGAATGGCTCAAGTCCAGCATGGGAAGTGTCTACTGCACTTCATTAAAAAACATACCTGACAAATTATAATTCCAGAGCTTCACACAGATATAAAAAAAAAACTATTTTCAACTGTGATTAAAAACAAAACAGCAAAATTAAATTAACAACAGAAAAAATGTCATTTTGGCTGAACAGTGGCACAGTTGATAACACGTTTTCCTTGCAGCAAAAAGATTCTGTTTTCTCTGTGTATTTGCTTGTTCTCTATGTGTGGCTTCTCTGCAGATACTCTGACTTCCTCCCACAATCCAAAAGCATTTCTGTGTAATTAGTTTTTTCTGTGTTGTTTTTAGCTATAAGTGAGTGTGAGCTGCCCATTGATGGACTCACAACCCGTCCAGCGACCCTACAAAGAAACGCAGGTGTAGGCAATAGAAGGATGCAGTGGTGGATGTTTTTACCTAAAATCCATCATATAAATTGTAAAAAGTAATGATGTTTCTCCTAACTGCACACATTTGAATTTAAACATATAAGATTAATTTTAACAGTTCAAATATTTTTAACTTGGCAGTTTCAGCTCTTTCCATTAATGACCAAAACATATTAAATTACAAACCCTGTCTACACTAATAAATTTGCTGGGATCTCGTTAATCATATTTTGTGATGCAAGTAAGAGATATCTATTGTTTATAGATTTACAAAGAGATACAAACAGCCATTTTCTCATGAAATCACGCTTCCCATCTTCACAGAACCAGGAGCAAGTTTAAAACCACTGGTGATTTACAGATAAGAATCTACTACCGTCATCTTTCTGACTTGTCGTTTATGACTCGGGATGTTAGGACCATAGTTTAACTCATAAAGTGGTTTCGGTGGTTGGGAACTGCAAGCGAGCGATTAGTCTGCCTGCAAACGAGCCTTAATGCGCAACAGATTTCAAACACATTTCTTGAGAGGAAGTGGTTGACTAAAAGGAGAAGGGTAAAAGTTAACAGCAAAGTATCTGGGAATGTTTGGGCTAAATCTTTTGAAATTTATTACAAAAAGAAAGAGGAAAAGAGCACTGACACAGAATTCGTTCTGTGTGCCTCCCTATTTGGAGATGATTGAAAACACAATGAAAAATGTTTAATGAAACACAGGATCATGTTGTAAAACTGAAAAAAAAATTAGACATGACGTCAAGTTATTCCCATTTTGGCACATTTTTCCTCTGTCCTTTGAGCTTCATCATGTGACTTGCCACGACCTACATTAAAAGGTCATGCAGTCAGAGCTGACTTGAACTACAGCTACAGTTCAGCGAAGCTGGAGATGACAAGTAGCCCAAGGCCTTCATAATGAAATGTAAAGATTACATTAGCATGTCAGTTATATCTCCAATTAAGGAGGTTTCTGAGTCCCTCTCTTTGTTCTCAGAAGAAGAAGTGGTGAATGAGATCAACAAGCTCACGCTTGTCTCTGGTTCCCAGGTACCTTAGGTGTGTCATATGGGAATTGCTCACCCTTGCTCACAGTTTAGAGTGTTTGACCAGTTTTCATGTTGCCAAAGTTTTAGAAATCACATGCAAAAGATGACACATGGAAAACAGGTGTACTTACAGCTTGTGTTTTCTCTTTTCACTTGGTGGCAATGTTCCTAAGATCACAGGTTTTTAACTGTGCACCTTGGATGCTCCTTTGGCAGCTCTAGCCAGATTTAGTCCTTCAAACTTGCCAATAGAAGATTGTCTTTGCAGACAATAGACAAAGAAAGTGAATGGAATTTGTGTGTCATCCAGAACAAAATCTCTCTCATGTGAATGAGTGACAGCCTGATAGACAACTAATAAGAAGTTTTGTCTGTTCAATCAGACGTTTCGACTTGGGAAAGTGTTAACTCAACTTGTGTTCAAGCAGTCCTGCTTTTTTTCTTCCTCTGCCTATAGCTTGCACCATCATCTGCTCCCCCTGCAATTATCTACTCTTTCAGGCCCATGCATACGGCATAACATGAATAACTGAAGGCAGTTAAAGTCAACTGCTGTGAGGGCTTTGAGCCACTGGGTTCAGGTTGACAGGTCTGGTTAGACTGGTTTCTGAAGGGAGAGGCTGATACTTGTCTTACTGCAAGGGATCTGCAGTAATCTGCAACTGTTGCTGCTTCTTTACCGTCTAACATTTGGTTTTTGTTGGAGTTTTTTTGTCAAAAATTGGTTTCTCCTACTGACCTTCATGGTCGTACTTCTGAGAAATGTAGATTAGAATCATAACATTGCAAAAATAAAAGTAATGTAATTTGAAAATAGCTCACTAAATTAAGTTCAAAATGCTTTTCTTAGTTGATACTGCATTGGTATCATTCTTAGAATAGAAATAAATACATCAACAGATCGCATCACATCATTCTGTCTTAGGGTTTCAACTTTTCTTTGGTGCAGCACCTACTAAAGTCAATATTAGAAGTCTGTGTAAATTCTCCACTTTGCGTCTGTCACTGATATTTATCAAAATCCTCCTGATACACATAGAGACAGACAATATGATTCAATGTGGACTGGCTGGGCAAGTGATGATTAAGCAACCTTGTTTCCTATGCTAGCTTGTCAACAGTTTTTCATCAGTCTCTCACAGACATCAAAGGTGCTCTCAACAGTATGGGGAAACTTGTAGCTGTACACTGAAACAACAACGGAGTAGAAAAGGAGAGGCGCCACATTAGCTTGACAACATGTTTGCTGTATCTTAAAACTGTAGCTCAGGAAAACCTTCAACATTGCAAACCTTTTTACAACATGTGGATGAAGTATCAGATATTTTTATGTTGCTTTAGTTTAAATATTTGCATAAAAAGCAACGTGTAAAGAATGAACTTATGCAATGTAACCAGTTAAGTTGCAGCTGATGTGATTATTGTGACTGTGCATCTCTATAATTACAATATCCTTGCAATGAGTTGTTTATTTCAGTAACTCAATTCAAAAAGTTAAAGGACGTTATAAAGATTTATTGGGTTGAGTGAGTTTTATTTCAAGCATTCTATTCTGATAATTTGGATAATTATGGCCTCAAACTTGGCACACATTTTTGTTTCAGACATTTAAATATCTGCCTTTGAGTAAAACTAATTAAATAATCATTTTTATTGCACAAATGTTAAGTCATGATCCAGTAATATGTTATGCATCTACATTTATTAATGGGAAGTTTAGTGAAAGGGAAAAAAAGGTAGACAAGCAATAGGCATATGCACTACTAAAGACAAATTTGTTTTGACTCATGGATAAGGAGCCTTGACCATGCACGCTACATGGACATGCTTTTCACTAGACTGGCATTCTGTTTTTAAACAGAATGCTGTGTAAAAAATATTTTTCCGGAGAACTTGAGGTTTCATTTGATGTGTTTTGTAATTTAAAAAAATAACATACAATACACACTTTGAGTATTTTAGTCTTTTTTCAGTTTCAGTTTATCCAGTTTTAGTCTGTTTATTGACTCTACAGAATATACTAAATTCTGTTTTTGAACTGAATTACTGAAATAAAAAAACGTGTCAACATTCAAGTGTATGGAGATAAATCTGTATGTCTTTGTTTATGCTTTTTGTCTTTCTGCTATTCATCCCAATATACTTGAATTTACAGAGATGAATTACAGTTGTTAAGCATCAGGTTCGTTCTTCAAAAGTAACTTTTGAAATCCAGATTAACATGAGAGTCAATCTACCTGAGCAACAAGAAATCAAGAATATTTCAGACAAAATCATCATCAACTATTTTCTTAGTTCAAAAATAAACAAGTCATTTGCCTGCTCTCCACAACACATTTTTATCCCTCACATGATGCGCTGTTGAGGTCGACGCCTTCACTGAGCTACATAGCCTATTTGTGAAGCTAACTGAGAGCAAATAATGAAGACTACTGTTTGCATTAGTTTAGTAGGGGGAATTTTCTTTGGCTGTTTATCTACAGGGAAATCTTCCAACACATGACTTAACCATTTTCTGTGAACTATTGCTGAAAAACTAGGCCATAAAAAAGGAAATGTGTGTTTCTGTGATCTAGGCAACATCACTTGCACACCGGATCTGGCTTCAGGCTTTCATTTTTTTTATTTGTATTTGATCCTGGAACTTTGAAACATTTTTTTTTACATCTTTAACAAAAAAGGCAAATCATGCCCATTTCCTAACCTCTACTTGAGAAAAAAATCTAACCCATTTTAGAAAGTTTCTAACACATCCTGTAAAAAGTTAGACCATATACCTCAATGATGCTATTATTTACACAAACCCATTAAATTATAACATAAATTAAAAAATATATATTTACATTCCAGGACAACAAATTGAATAAAATTCTATGTTTTGACATTTTGAATTTAATGTCTAGTTAAAAACATTTTAAAAGAAAGAAATATGTACAAGTACACACATTCTTACAACACGCATTCATAGTAAGATTGATGTTTGGTTGATGTTACCTCATGCTTTCAAACACTAATATTGGACAACAGAATTGTGGGAATGCTTGTCATCCACACAAACACTTGCAAGGCGCCTTTTGCAGCATCTTTAAAGTCTCTGGTTTGTGAGTGAGCACTGACTGAAAAATTATCGCCAGACTCAAATTGTCTCCCATTAAGAAAAGCATGATAACACTGGAATCAGAACTGGGTGTACAAAATAATAATTAAAAAGAAGACAACAGAGTGTATTTTTGCATCACTCTTTCACTATGTCTCTTTCTTTCTGTCTGTCTCTCACACATAAACACACACACACACACACACACACACACACACACACTTAAAAATTGTCCTTTGCAGGTCCATTGAGACACAGGAAATCAGTGGATTTGCCTCCAGACTGAAGGGGGAGGACCGGCAGAGGGGTGCTGAGTGGAATTCACAGCCATTGCAACGCATCTTGAAATGATGTCCACTAGAGAAAAAAAAAAAACTGAATGCACTTGTTCCCACCCCCTTTAAAAAAACCTGTAGTTGAGTTGGAATTTTATGGAACTGCATAGCTATTATTTGATGGTATGTTTAACCATCACAGAAGCAGCTCCCAAAAAGCCGAGTCCACAGACTTCCCTATTTGGAGTCAGCACTTACCGACGTGTAGCCATTTGTGACAAATCCAAAGTTTTGTAGAAATATACATTTACATCGGAAGCACGCATACACACCCACATACAAAATAAGCTCTCAAAATGGTAATACTAAAGATAAGTTTCAAAAAGTCCAAAACAGGGAGAGGGCAGATTGTGGGATTGTGAAATTCAGGTTGTCTCCTTTTGAGCTCTCATTTCCTGTGCTTGTCCATTTTGTCAGTGGACTTGCTCCCGCTCTCCGAGGATCCCTGGGTTTCACTGCCAGAACTCAAGTACATCTTGTCCACTTGTTTGAGCGCCTCATTTAGGTAGTTCTGGAGGGAGGTCATTGCAGCGCAGATGGCTGGAGAACCAAATCCATGAGTGATGAGGCTGAAATGAGTCAGGCAGCCCTGGATTCCAGGCTCCAAGATGGGTGCCGGCCTTGAGTTTCCTAAAGGTGACCGGTCCTGTGTGAGCAGGTCAGTAAATTCTTTGCAGATTTGCCTGAGGGGAGAGAAACCAAAGTCAGGATGGATGCAATAATATACTTGGCCTGAAACCAAACCAATAGATAACACAGTGGGTGTTTCAGTAAGGTAGCTGCTCTACTGCCAAAATAACAGAGCAAAAACAGGCTTTGAAAAACTAAAAAAAAAAAAAAAAAAAAAAAAAAAAAAAAGGGCAAGTTGAAACCTGACTCTGTTACAAATGAATAAATGCGTGCAAATAAGATGCAAACCACAAATTAGAGATACTGACTTAGCAGCGAGGAGCATGTTCTTGCGAGAGTTGACCTCGTTGCGCTCCACATGGGGCCTGCCCAAATATTCGGCTATTGCCTTTGCAGGAAACTCAGTCTCGCATACATAACCAAAGTCTCTTGCTAAATGAACAGCTTCACCTGTAGAAACAAAAATGAAAAATCAGTCGTTAGCTCAAACCACCAGACACAAGACATTTCTTCTTCCAGACAACTCCCCAAAAACGACTCTAAAATCACACCATATTCTTGCACACAAAGGGAAAAGTTCATACTGTTGTTTAAAGAGTTGGATGAAAAGAAAACAATTCCCTCAAACTGCTACACTCATTCCTTCCAAAACAACTGCAGTAATTAGGGTGTTGAATTCTAAACCGGGTAGAAGTGACAACAGTGGCTCTGCTGGTCTGAGCTCAACATAATTAACATGGACTTTGATGGCATGAGTCATGTTTTTTTACACCTATTTAAGTTCTTTTAGAAGCTATGCTAAATGAGGACAGCGTCTAGAAGATAAAACTACAGACTTCCAAATATTATTGAATTGCACCTTTTCTTTAGTCTGTGAATATTAAGTTGAAAGGCTTTACTCATAAGACACAAGTAATGAAAATGTGAAATATTAAATTTAATTAAATTTTCTCATCTTTGATCAAAATGTATGAGCAGCAGTTTGAATTGGGACAGACTTTTGTTTTTATTTTCCTTATTTTAAATAACAAACATACAACTGCTGGCAAAGAGAAATGGACATATACTTATTTCATATTTGTACCCTCTTTCCAGTGAACAGCAAATATGTGTCACCCTGTAATATATTTACAAACATATTGTAAAGATGAGTGTTTTCCACACTGAGCTAAGAGTGAAAAAGAATTTGTATTTTTTTTTTCCTTAAACACTTTACCCAAACTAATAAAAATGTTACATCAGTGCTTATTTTTAACATTATTATTTCTCTGTTTTTGTTTTCTTGTTGAAAAAGAAATGAAGCAAAGCCAATGAGGTGTAGAGAAGAAACCTTAAATGTGCATTTTTATTTTCTTTTTGACCACTTTGCAGAGAAAATGCATTGCATGTGAATTAAATCATTTCAAATGTGAACTAAAAACCAAATAAACACTTTTATTATTTCATGACTGATGTATTGGGACCTACATCCAAATGTGAATTTTTGCATGTTACCTTTTTACGAGTAATTGGTGTTGTTTTTATATTACTATCTCACACTATATGATAATTTAAAATTTTCAAATGTGACTTGTAAAAGCATCAAGATCTATGATTTATCTATTCAACCCTACATTTCAACCTGTTGGAAAGAAAGCCATCTAAACAGAATCTGTTAACCTGGAGAATGATCGCCAGTGTTAAGGCCTCTTGTCTGTGGAAAACAAAGCCAGTGGAAGGAATTTATTTCCATCCTGAGGTTGCTTTGATTTGCACTGTCATAACGGGCTTATGTGGATAAATGGTAATACTGAGGGCATAAAGCACCTCAGGCTATGCTTTTTTTGATAGTCTTGCACATAACTAACAGGATTCAGGCAGATGTTCAGAAGCACAAGCTTTAAGGTCAGCTGGCCCTCCTGGGGAGCTGAACACAACATAACAACGCTTAATTCAGCTTTGAAGGTCTCCAAATAAAACAGGCCTCCAGTCATTCTCTTGCATAGAATCATTAGCCTATTTATAAAAATGAATGGGAATCTAGAGAGGGAAAAAAAAATATCCTGCTTCAGCCAGCGGCAGGTAAGCGTTTTGAAAGTGATACTGTGATCATATGAAAGTCTAACCGTATCAAGATACATCTGGCATGTACAAGGTGACAAATTTTTATCTTGCCTTTAGCTCATGCCATAAAATAGTACTACACCAACATAACCTGGTCTGAGGGGATTTTGGCTGGTTTGCATTAAAAAAATACAAAATAATAATAATCAAAGTATAGACTTGTTTGGAATTATGAAAACAAAATAAGTATTTTTTTTTTTACTAAGCAGTAACAAACAAATATAAAAATAGATTTTACTCTTCCACCACTAAACAGAGAAGGATTTAGTTCTAAGAGACGTTTGCTTGCTAGAAGTTGTCTGTCAGTCCATTTCTTTTTGGTGGATCAAAATCGCTGTTTATAGAAGAACAGCTTAGAGAATGGAGCCTGAATGCCTAATGGACATGTTTTTATCAGCTCAAAACAAACGTTAAAAAAAATGCCATTGGCAAAGCTTTTCTTCTATTCCTATTTTGACCAACTTGAGAGGCTAATCATCCATGTAAAAGGTCACCTAATGCATACATGCTGCTAGCTACACCTTTCTCAAGAACAAAGCTGTTTGACAGGCGGCTTGAACTGTTTTATGATTGCGCTCTAATAAAAACACACTATGCAGAGGAGAATGACACTCTCACATTCCCACGCTGTTTGAGCAGCATTCCAGCCGGCGTAAGATGCAGTAAAAGTCAGAAAGGTGCGATATGCTACTGAGTGATGCGTCATACCTTCTACAAGTGAGGTAAGAAGAGTGACATTGGCCGCCTTCCTTCTTCCAGCAGGCAAATTAAGCCCAATTTTATCCAGCTTCTCTCGCAGAGAACGACCTCCATTTTTTGATTTGGCTCTGCAGGATGACATAAAAACAAATTGAGTCCAAATCCTTGAAAGCAGCAACAGATTTTAGATGCACATTATTTCATTTTAAGAAAGAAAATCTCACCAATACTATTTGATAGTATTTTCTATTATTTTATGAGTTTGGTGATTATTATTTAAGAAAATTGAACATGTGCATTAAAAGAAAATAACTACTGTGTGAAATTTTAGTAGTGAAGGAATATTATGGAAAAGAAGGTCTCACTCCATGTTTAATATTCTAAAATATAAAGTGCTTCTCCAAACCTCAAAGAAAAACAAAATAGATCCATCACTCAAACTCCCATTTGTAGAGGCTCTCATGCTCTTAACTTGCCATGGCAGAATCAGTTTTCTGCATGGTCAGGCCGGCGTCTCTCCCTCTATATTGTGGGTGAGAGATCTTTGGAGAGGCATGTGCGACTAAATCCTCCCCCCCACATCGTCTCAATGCACTCCCCTCCCTTCTGTACTTACAAGCCCCCTCCCTTAAGTATTTGACCTACATAAAAAGCGCTGTGTATGTCAGCATTAACAAAGGCACATGGGAAGTGGCAAACATGCACTTTGACAAAAAAGATTGCTCTGATCAGGGGTGTGAAGCACAAATGGTAACCCCCACCCCCAATTCTTCAACAGTCTGTCACTACAGCATATGTAACAAAAGAGCAACTGCAAATGCAGATGAAACTATATATTATGCAAACATCAGCAAACATAATTCCAACACTTTTTTAGATTAACATGTTAGAACAAAGCATGCCTTGTAAAATACACAAAAAGACCACAAGCCAAGCTGAACTTTAAAAAACAAAGTATTTTCCATGAGTCACTGAGCTTTGAGCTATGGTTAATGCTCTATTGTGTTACTATGATTTATATCTAAGGTTTTTATAATGACTTACAGATAGAAGACATATAACATTTAAGGTTGAAAGTAAAATCAGGTCAAAAAGGAAAAAAAAATATATGTTATATTCAATCCAGTCAAGCTGTCATGATGAATGAATTTAAGCCCCAACCTGCGTAAAACTCCTCCCAGGAGTGATGCGTTCAGGCACTCCGGGGGTGACAAACGCCTCTGGACTTCAGCCACAGTAACCTTGTACTTGGACGTGGAGCTCAACAAGGAAAGGCGGCCCGGTACGGAGCAGAACACCTCTGTGGGGTTTGATACCATGCCCAGCAGTGACTCTTTCTGGAAGGGAAGGCCCAGCGTGTTGCCTTTCGGTAGTGTGACAGGGCCTGGAGAGAAAGGGGAAAACCTACATTATGAACACAAAATAAAAGAATTGTGGTTGGGCAACAGTGATTGTTTGCATATGCCCTTTTCCAGTGTACGTAAATAAGCCCTAAATCCTTCCTTGAATGTCTGTTTTTTTGCATGTAATCACAAGAAGCTGTGCGTGTGTGACTGTGTGTATGTACGATTAGGCAGCTCCGAGGAAACCAGTCTTTGGTGAATGAGTGTTTACAAGAACATCTTCTTGAACCTTTCGAAATATCGTGTGGTTTGTGAAACACTGGATGCCTGAAGGTTAGCCCTCGTTTTAAACACCATCCACAACCAGGTATCCACAAACAAGCTGAACCTCATTTAAACCCTTACGGTACTTTGTAAAGGACCTGCTGTCTTCTAAAAATATTTACAACTTTGTTTTTCGTCACATTCAATATAGATTTATTTTAATCAAACACAAAAGGACTGACAGTCTGCAGACAAACAAACAAAAAAAAAAAAACAGTACAGCACACTACAATACAAAATACAGCTATCTTCATCCTCACCAGCAAGAAAGCCCCCCTGATAATAAGTCCTCTGTATGCGATCAAGGTTCCTGCCACCTCGCAGTCCTAATACTGAGACAGAAATCACAGAGTCACATGGGTGTTTCACTTCTCCTCTGGGGCACATGCCTGGGAATGACATGCCATTGTTTACAAGTGGGAAAACCTAGATTGCCTAAAGCGTGGCCTTCAGCATGGGAACAACATAATGACCCATCACTGATTTCCATAACATCATGAAGATGGGCTGCTTTATTCTGCTGCATGAATAGCTTCCTGCTTGTAATTGTGGTATCTATCTATCTATCTATCTATTATCTATCTATCTATCTATCTATCTATCTATCTATCTATATCTATCTATCTATCTATCTATCTATCTATCTATCTATCTATCTATCTATCTATCTATCTATCTATCTATCTGTCTGTCTGAAGTTTTATTGGACCCTTTTATCAAAGCAGCAAAAATTTCGAAACACAATTCGTGCCCCAATGGATTACCAAACTGTCCTTTATGTGCAACCCAAATGCCACACCCAACCAGAAGCTGGTCCTGCAAACAGCCAAACGCAACTCAAGATTCAAGACCAACTCCTAAATTCCTGAAAACGTGATCAGAACAGATTTGCCATAAAGAGCTCGAAAGATGATTCAAAGCCTTCCTCCCCTGGTCCTTACTCAACACTGCCCGGTTGCCAGATTGCTCAATTTTCCCGTCATGTCAGCTACAGCCGGGCGAATTTGAAAGCAGGGATCAGCTCCTTTCCCACTGATGAATCCATTCAAGCACCTTCACTAACAGAATAGGTGGAGGATCATGTCAAGCTTAGATGAGTGCATCTCGTGGCTACATGCGGATTATCGTCGTGCAGAGCAGTAGTGCAAATACAAGACAAAAAGCTGCCTCCTTCTGTGCACTCAGTGCCCTGACATGCCATCAGAAGCATGGCATATTTTGGAATATAGAGTGAAAAAGCACAGTTCTTGTTGTATAATTTCCCATTCCTGTTAGTAATTACTGCATTGGCTGCACAAAGACTACAAAGGCAAATGTACCCCAGGCAGCAAATTCAAACAAGAGCACTCTTTTTTCTTTTTCTTTTTTCATTCTTTCTGTCTTTTTTTCTAAGTTCTAGCTTTAAAGAATTTGGGAAAACTTACCTTTCTTGATGACTGTCTGATCTGGCATAATAATACTGTGGTCATCTACATGCTGATAAAAAACAGAAAGAGGTAGATAAGGATATTTTGTTGATGCGACATAAATGAGTAAACTTAGATTCATTTGACAGAGTTTAACTTTACAGTCACACAATCACCATTTGAGTGAAAAAATGTGAAGAAGAAGATATTTAATCTGGGTCATTGTAAATGTCGAAAGTATGGAAAATTACCTCAAACTGAATTTTTTTTTAAATTATTAATCAGTGAGTTTTCAATTTCTTAGACTAATCCACAAGATTTTTAAAAATCCAACATCGCTCATGTTCACTAACTCCAAAATATACCGTCAAGTAAACTCCATGCTACAAATTCTCTTACCTGAACGTCTTCCAGTCCGGGTCCCATGTCATGAATTCCCATATTATCACCAATAACTGAAGAGTCCAGGCTGTGCGGGGGCAGCAGCTCCGGCCGCCGGAACCCCTCTCTCCTCACCCCGGACGAGCCTCCCTCGAGGCCCAAGATTTGACTCGCCAGTCCGCTCCTCCCGAGTCCGTCCTGGCCCTGCCGGCCGGGCCACGACGGCTGCTGCTGGTTCGACGAAGGCGACTGGTGTATGGAGTTAATGTTGAACGGGTCGCTGAGGTGGGAGTATGGGTCGGTGGACTGCGGGTAGGAGATGGGCTGGTACGGAGGTGGAAAGTACGGGGGCTGGAAGTCTGAGCCAGCCGAGTGCGAGAGGGAAGGAGACGGGCTATAGAGGTGCTGGCTGACCGCTGGCAGGTGAGGCAGCCGGGGATTCCCGTTGCTGTTGCCGTCATGCCTTTCCTTTGAGAGGGAAGAGACAAGACAGCTGAGAGAGATGGCAACTGCAGGGCAAGTGGGGATATATATCGCTTAAGGAAATTATAGGCGTCATGATACCTTATCGCTTTAAAGATTTCTAATAAAACAAAAATAATTACCAGTTGGGTGCACATTAGGACTGCTAATAGGATTTGTCTTTACCTATTTAAATAAAGGTGTATTTTAAATCACTTGGAATAATAAATATAAAACAAAATATTTTATTTCATATCATTATTATTATTATTATTATTATTATTATTATTATTATTATTAATTATTAGTATATTAGTATTATTATTATTAAAGCGTTATTCAATTTTATTTTCAATGACTGCATCAAAGTTTCAAAGTTGTCAATTATTTTTGATAAGTTTCGCGCTGTATTACTGTCCAAACACACGTCCTACTTTGTTAATGTTACAGACCTTCTCATGCTTTTTTTTTTTTTTTTTTTTTTTTTTTTTGTCTATTCGCACATGGAAACAAACACCAACCCGCGCAATAATTCGTGTTGTTGAAAACCAAACTTTTCCTTCTCTTCACTCCAAATTCGTTTTGAACGACGGTAGCCTATGTTAACCAAAACTCACCTCACAGTCTTCTTCATATTTTACGTTGTCAGCTAGTTTCCACAACATTCTGTCCGAGTCTCTCCGTTGCAAAAAAATAAAAAAATAACGAGAAAGCAAGAGAAGAAGAAGAAGAAGAGGAAGAAAAAAAGAAAACGTCGCCTTGGGTTAATCCAGGTGTGGAAAAAATGGGAGCTCCCTTGAGATCATGAACCCGATTTGCTCTTCTGCTGCAGCAAACAGACAGCAAAGTTGTGAGGTGAAAAGGCTCAAGGGCAAACTGACCCACGGATTGACGCTCCCACTGCAGACAGACTTATGAGCCTATGAGTCTCCGTACCCACTGTGAGAGAAAGCAAGTCGTCAAACAATATTTCTCACCACCACCCGCCCCCTTTCCTCTCTCCGGTCAGCACCGCTCTGGAGTTGTGTTGTGAAAGTGGTGAAAAACTGCTGCATAAGAAACTTGACTCCCTCTTTTGGACGAAACAGAGATGTTCAATCCTATTGGGCCGGAACAGAAAAGTTAGCTTGTGTTTATATCTGCACAGACACTGTGAGGAGGGCGTTACCCGGTCCAAAGGATGCCGATGACAGGGTGGAACAAATCAAAACCTCTGATTGGCGGGAGGACGGCCCAATCAGAAGCCTGTCCGTCTGTTGCAGCCGTCTTGTGTACTTGTGTCGGTGTCAAAAATTGAAACCCTCCCTCCAAACTTCTAAATCACTTCTTTTTTTCTTTTTCTTTTTTTTTTTTTGTGCGCAGCGATGGGCACAGCTTCTTACCACATAACTAATTAGGTTTCCTCTGATTTTGGTTTTCTCTTCAAACCCGATGGGTTCCTGAAGCGAAAGGTTTGTGTTTTTTTGAAAAGACAACCAGATGTTCTGGATTACAGTCCCTGTAAACCAACTGGGTCCGGTGTTGTGAAATAAATCCCCCTTATCATTAAAAAGAAAACAGCTTATTTTACCGCTAGCTGAACATGTTTCCTATCGATAAAACTTGAAAACGGCGTATTTAGTTTAATGTCTGGGGTGATTACAGCCCGGAACCGACACAATGGGAATTCAAATCCTTCTGGGAGTTACAGAAATTCATCGAAGCCCTTTTTTTTCGTTAAAATTGCTATTTTAAAGCCAACGATTCCCCCGTGTTATATGAGATATATATTTTTTCCAACAATATTTTTTTAATTATTTGATTTCATATAGTATTCAATAATAATAATAATAATAATAATAATAATTATTATTATTATTATTATTATATTATTATTATTATTATTATTATTATTATTATTATTATTATTATTATTTACAACATACATAATTTACTTGTTAATTTATTTTTTTGGTTAAAAAACGATACATCGTTGGTTTTTAGTCACTTTCTCTTCCTGCATCCCAGCATTACTTTTCCAAAAGTCACAGTTATTATTATCTCTGATCGTGGTAGACATTTTGCTCTTCTTTACTGGTTTTGTACTGCGTATTCAAAAAATATATATAATCCAATATAGGCCTATCTTCTTTTTTTTTTTCTTGCAGAAAAATTATGTTTTAATTTATTTTTCTCTTTTTTTCCTTCTTAAATCAGCTCCAAAGCAGCTTGTACGCCTGGCGACTCCATAAACAGGTCAATGAGGTTTTAATGTTATGGTTTTTCTCAGTGGTCGTTAAGTGCTCGTTTCAAACCACAACAAACCCCAAAGTTTAGCAGATCATTTATGTCTCAAAAAAAAAAAAAAAAAAAAAAGAAAAAGAAACGAAAGACTTTCGAAACTCCAAGAATCTCAACTAAGACGTCTTTGTTAGTTGAGTTTCATTTACATCTCAGAGGAGAGCTCGTTTTTAAATTTAAACAGTCACTTGCATGATTGATACACTACTTGAGTTTTACTTCCGACAGTTTGACATCAGTGTCCTTCACTGTCCTTTAATCGGGAGCGATTTATTACTTAATTTAATATATTTTGACGTCTAAGCCTACAATGGACAGCCTTAATTCTGTCCTTTATGGAAAGAGTCTGTGGCGTCTATCCATCCAAGCTGTGATTCCAGTGAGCCTGGGAACCACAGGACGTGAGCGACAGAGGATTATCCTCTTCTTTTATTCTTTTTTTTTTTGTCAGCGTGTTGTTTCTTGGCTTGTTGTGATGCCAAGCAGAAGCAAAATGCACGTTGATTAAATATCATCCTCTTTAGCAGGCCTGCTGAGGGACGTTAGTGACGCTTGGCTGGACTGTATAATGCTTTGAACAATCTGAAAAGTGCAACTTGGCATAATGATGACAGTGATATCTGACTCATTTGATGTCAGGTGTAAAGATGAACTGGATCTGTTCCCGGGTAAATTAAAAAACAAATACCACACATACCAATGAGCCTGTCCTGCCAAGTGATTGGATTAATTTAACTCTTAGCAACAACATGAACAACACATTTTGAAAAAAGGTGGGTAACTATGAAGAGCCATTTCAGCAAGCTTTAACTTAAAAAAACAAACAAACCAGCAATTACATTTGTACAGTAGCCCATTATTATGTGTACGTATTATTCACGGGTTAACTTATAGCCTGGTTATTGACATGCTGCAACTGGTATTTACCCTAAATATGAATTGATACAAATGCATTCAATTAAATCTATCCCCAAATCAACATTTTAATACAAGCGAACCAGACTCTGCATGACTCTGACTATCATTAAACTACAAGAGTTTCTGAAACTCATACAGCGCTACAAGATTTGACTAAGGGGAAAATGCGAAATAAAAGGAATCCAGTCTGAACAGAAAAAAGGCCAATGAACTTAAAACAAGTTTTGTTTGAATGGAATCAGTCGCAAGAGAAACCCAACTGAATACAAGCACGCAGGGGGAGGAATCAACTCACCCTCCAGTCTATCCTCTCCAGCACAGACATCTGCAAAGCTCCAGTTGCGGCGAGACCCAGCGACTGACTGAAACCAAGGAGTTTTACTTCACCTGATTGTCGTGCAGTGCGCATGCGCCGGTGTAACCGATACACCTGAGTGGGGCAAATCAAATCTCACTCATCGACGGAATCTTGCAGGTGTTTTTATTTGTTTTTGTTTTGTTTTGTTTTGTTTTTTGTCCCTTGGCTTATGGAATAAAATATTTCTGAAAGTGTGAAACGAAGTCCAAGACTGAAGTAAAATTATGGATTTGAATATATAGGCCACAGGAATGTGCGGATCGAATGGGATTATAAAAATGTAAAGCGGATTTTTAAACCAGTCTAAACATATTAAAGGTAAAAAAAATTAAAAAAAATAAAAGTTTTACAGGTTGAGGATTAAAAGAAAACTAGAGAAAAAGAGAGGAATTTTGGGATGAGGTAATTCCTCCCCCTTAAATGACATCGCCCCAGGCTGACCAGAAGAATCTCCTTTCAAAGGCAACTGAAGCTTTTTAAAGGCCAAGAATGGCTGCTGTTATCTGATCTCCACCTAAATGTTTTTTGGTTTTTTGTTATTTATTTATTTATTTTTTAAAGTTAAACCAGTGAATACATCAAAGTTTCTCAAAATGTTGCTCCAAATGTGATCGATGATTCTTGTTAAAGGAAAAGAAGGACTCACGTACTACAGTGAAGTTAGTTTCAAGTTGGATATTCGATATTCGAGAAACTAACTTCACTGTAGTGACGCACTACAACTTCACTGTAGTGACGCACGTCTCTGATCCGCGTCCAGACGCTGCGGCCTCATCGAGAAATCTGACTTTCACTGACATTTCATTTGGGTTCATTTAGATAGGGTCTGTTTATAGCGGCACCATGCAGACAATCACCAAACCAACAGAGAAAAGGTCTCAACCGGTAATCAGCACCATACTGATCACACAGAAAGCAGGTGGGATGAAAACTGCTTACAATAAAGTATCTACTTTATTAGATTGGAGCGATTTATTATAACTCAATTGGAACTAAGCTGGATTAACCAATTTGCTTTTAACATTTTAGATTTGAGGTTGTTTTTCCATCTAAAATATAGTTGTGCTACCTTTATGAATAAAAACATCCGACAAATTGAAAAATATACCACAATTTTTGGTTGAACTTTGTAATATGTTTTTTTTAGAAAGGTAACCCGCCAGTCAAAGCTTCTTCGACATTTGAAAGACCACAGGAGGCCAAGATGGATGGAAATAATAATAAAAAAAAATATCTTCTATAATAAATAAAAGTATTTTATGGTTCCCATTATTTTTTCAGTCGTGATGATTTTTAAACTGCATTAGATCAGCACTTGTATCACTTAGGTATATAATATAATAAATCTCAATAAAGGCAAATAAAAAGGTAAATATTTATGGTGCAACTATGTGCTTAGAAACCAAAACCTCCTTGTAAACAAATGAATATAAAAATTCATGCATAACGATACGTTACCCGACTTAAACCACAAGCGCCATATTCATACCCTATGAATATGCCTCTGGTGCCATCTAGTGGTTCAATACTCTCATTACAACATGGAGGTTTAGTTCAATGTGTCCTAATGTAGACGATACACTAGTATTTATTTTACTCGTACTTTTTTACAGACCAATATAAATCATGTAGTGCTGTGAGGAGAAAGGAAACGAAACACATCTAAAATCTGAAACGTGCGCCACACTACGTACATTTGGAATCACCTTTTGCTGCAGACTATTTGTTAGAAAACCCTTTGTGAACATCAATGTCCAAGCCTTGCCACAGATTCCCTCAGATTTCAGTTTTGACTTGGACAACATATGGATATGCTTCCATCTTCTAAACCATATATGCCTGCATATATGGTTTAGAGGTATATATAGAGGTATATCAGAGCTGAATGTTAGCACCAGCCCTTTTCCAGCTTCCATCAGACTTTCTATCAGTATTATTTTTTTATTCTCCATCCATATCCCCATGACCTCTTAGCAGCTCCCCCATACATTGAGAAAAAAAGCACTACCACAGCATGACTCTGCCTTCACCGTGGCCCACTGGGTTAGTTTTTTTACTACATGTAACGTACTGGGAAGGAAGGAAGAAAGTTCAAATATGTCCAATGGCTTGTGACAAATCTGAGTCATAAAATTTAGTCACAAGTTGTGATAACTTGCCAAGTCAACAGATTCCCCCACCAGATCTCAGTTTAGCACTGTAGGAATTCCCAGGTTCCATTTCTGTAGTGTCATATGGTTCTGAAGCGCCACCTATTGGTGAAACAATTATGCAAATATCAAGGTGTTGATGGTGTGGATGTTTCAGACGTTATAGTTTTGAGATGCGCGTTCATGGCCAATGTAAGTAGTTCCTATAGTTTGTATCTCGTGCTCTTCTTGTTTTTTTATATAGATGTGAGAGGAAATATTTGGGCTTTTTAATGCACTACACTGTGTTTATCATTAGCATTGCAGATTAACCATCGCAAATAATCTGTTCTGAACATTTGCTTCCTGTTAATTGCAGATTTTCCGAGTCACAGGGAGCAGCTCACAGTTTGTAAATTAATTCAACAACTATTCAATGTAGGTTGTGTACTCTTCCACTCTTAAAGCTTCAAGTAATATTATGTATTGTTTTTTTCCCCCTTTTTTGTTTAGAAAAAAAAATGTAAATGTAAGCTGGGCATTTTATATCTTTTTACACAATTTATTTGTATTGTGTTTTAGGACTACACAAAACCGCCATGGCTGTAAAAGCCAACTTAAATAAAAACACGATTGTACGCTCCGTTATTCTTCAAAAAATATAGCTGCTTTTCGTGGGGTGCGGAAGAGGCAATTCTTCTGAGTCTGATCGCTGAACATGTGTCTCAGCAGATTTTCTCACTTCCTGCAGAAAGGCGCTTTGCCACAGCGCTCAGAGTGGGTGGGCCAGACACCCACTCTGAGAAGAACTTATAGGTTTTCATTTCTTATGAAATACAGTCGGGAGGCTGCGGGGTGCGGAATGACTAGATTGGTAAGAAATAGTCGCGGCAGACGTAAAAGGAGACAACCGAGGGACTTGACTCTGGAGTCTTTTGTCAATGCTTTGTTTTAAATAAAATAATAATAAAAGATAATGTCAATAAATTAATGTAATCCGTTATCTTACACTTGAGCTTAGTGAACCACTGTAACTGTAACCGTTCACTCATGGTATGGCCCAATTTAGGGGCGTTTGATAGGAACTGCAAGTATTATTTTTTCACGAATTTATGAATTATACAATCACGTGGATATTTTTAAACAAAAACAGAACATTTAAATCGTATGCATATTTTCTTCTTTCCCCCCCCTGCGGTATAATTCCAACATTTATCATTTCAAATCAGTCAAACGCTCCCTCCACACGTAGGCAGTAAAAGACCAAACGAGGCGATTAATAATTATTGTCTTGTGTCATCACAGGTAAATATCATAAATAAGAGATATTTCTTAGGTCAGATAACATTTTAATAAAATGTATTTTAAAGTAGATTACACAAGTTAGCTACATCATTCTGACTTTACTTTTTTGTTTTTTAGTTTAACCTTTTTGTTCCTGTTCATCCGTGAAAGCTTAAAGTTCTGATGTAAGTTAAAGTCTTCTTTTTTTATAAGCTATCATTTCTGTACCGGTGCTGCAAAATATTTGCAAAAAAAAATAATTAATAATTTTTATAAGTATGAATGTGACAGGCTGCAGATTGTGGTTGACCATTTGTTAGCTCCATAGTTTTACGTTCTTTTTAGTGTATTCTGCCTTTGTGCGTCTCAATACCGAATACTTGGAAGTCATTTAATATAAGCAAGGACTATAATATTCTATGTCCACATAGCAAATAGCCTATGCTTTGTTACTGTTGACATTCAGGCTACTTTATATTAAAAGTATTTCATATCAAGGGATCTGTATTAAAAATAAACTGATTTATAAATTTTACTTCATTTTGGAAACAGATCTGGGCGTAAAGGTTACCTCGGACATAAAGGCTGGCAGACGGATGAAACAGCGGAAATAATAAAGAGCAAGTAAGAGAATGAGTCAATTATGTAAACTTGTTGAATATGTGAAAATGTCACAATGAGAAAGAAAACAAATGTCAAATAGTTACTTATTACTGTCTTCAAGGATCAAAATCATACATACATAGATATGTTTCCCCAGTAGAGGTTTCCTCTTCATTCAGTGTTTTTTCAGCCACTGTGTAGAAAGTGATAGTCTTATACCAGCTTTAACCAACATCTTCACAAGGCCTTTGACTTTTGTTCTGGGGTTGATTTGCACATTTCAGACCAAAACATGTTCATTGCTGAGACACAAAACCTTTCTTGATCAGTGTAATGGTTGGATCTCCACATCACTTGTGTATAACAAAAGAATGCAGCACCTTCAATCATCTGGAAATTGGTCCTGAGGACAACCCAAACTTGTGAAGCACCATAATTCTCTCCCTGATATCTTGGCTGATTTCTCTTGACTTTCTCATTGTGTCAAAGAAGCAGCATGTTTCAGGTGTGCATCCAGTTAACTCAAAGGTTAACTTAACCTATCAGAGGTTTCCAAAGCCATGGCACCATTACTTGGGATTCCTCTCATTGCTTACCAAGATAGTAATCAATATGTATGTAAACCTCTGATTGCCTAAATAAATCTGACAGTTTCTTACCATTTCATTGCGGCATTTAGCAGATGGAAATGATCTTGGTAATTCTAACTGAGCTAAAAACGAGAAGTTTTTTTCTAATTTAACTTGAGACACATAGAAAAAAAAGTGAGTCTTTTTATTTGGTGTACCAAAGACATTTTGTTTTAACTGTATAAACGTCTTGCCTCTTTGACCAGAATAATTCTCCCTATTGGATAAGTAGGTAAGGAAGCTGACGTTGTGAAACTTGCCTCATATTTTTATGAATAGTACCATTTGAGACAGTTTTCCAGAACACAGTTTTTCTGTTCTGACTTTGTGACATCATCTGCCACATAGAAAAAAATGCTTAATAAATAAATGTTTAGAAAAATAATGTATTTTCTATAAACTTCTTTAAACCAGAGTATATCATTTGCAAGTCAATTATCTACTTTGTCTCAAGTGCGTCACTATAATTTTGTGTTGCTGTAGCCTGGTGCAAACAACCTTAATCCAAACATACAACACATGTGATAAACCCAAATTAAGCATTTTATTTCCGAATCTACACAGCACAGAGCACGGGGAAATCACTGCAGAAAAAAAACAGAATCTGATTAAATAAAAAAAAAATATTCAGACATTTGTTCCCTTCATGCAATAAAATAGCTAATTTGCAAAAAGGTAAAAGAAAGTTAGGGAAAAAAGAAAAGACTGCCCAGAGATGAGGGTTAAAGATGTAACAGATTTTCTCTTTTCAGAGCAAAGTTCTTGTCTAAAGGCTAGACATAAAGAAGGTTGTTGTTCGAAGAGGAAACTATTTACTAAACCTGTTGATACTGAAAGTAAAAATCAGGACTTAGACAAAATAAATTGCCAGTTGTCATATCATGTCACAGCTCTCAATTTCTGTTCATTTATGCATTAGATGCTTTAATATGCTTAAATCATTTTGAAGCACCAGAGCAATTACAAATAACAAATATTTTGCAGACAAACAGTGCAGTCTAATGTATTTCAATAAAGTCAGTTTTTGCAGTAAAGCATAAGGCAGAATGAGCAACTTTCCAAAGTCACACGAAAGACTATTTTCCGGTCAGAGTGAATTTGAACGCAACATTGTTTTCCATCAGGATTTTAAATCTTTAACCATATAGATATGGATTTAAAGAGATAAACTCTAGATATAAGGGCACAGTAGAACAGAGCACAAACAAAGGAGGTAAGAGGTGATAGAGAATAATTAGCAACCTGAAAATACAAAGGTGTGGAGGAATACATGAGGGAATTGTATTAGGACATCAGGTTACAAAACAAAGTCAAAGTGTTTAGGGAGGGATTCGCAAAATGTTCACATGTAAACAAGGAGCTACTGGGAACTGAACAGGTAAACCGGGAATGAATTTGCACACTGGTGACTTTATTAAAGGTCAGCTGAATGATGCATGTGTGGTGTTTACAGAGTGAGGGACTTGAATTAATGAATTTAAAAAAAAGGAAAGAAAAGAAACAAGAAAATAACATGTTTTCTGCACTGAGAAATAGCTGTTAAAAGTGATAAGGTGTGTGAGTGACCCAGTTGGACGTCTGGTCCTTAGAGCGTTTAGCAGAGCTGTGGGTGGTGAAGAGGGATTTGAAAGCCTCAGACTTTTCCTCCATGTCTTGGATGGACCTCTTGGTGGCAGAAGCTGCCAAAGATTTGGAGCCTTTTGTGGAGCTGGAGGCACCAGAAGGTCCGGCCACAGCTGGGAGGGAGAGAGACACAGCAGCAGGGTGAGGCATGGCAAATAAAAGAGAGATACAGTTGTAGACAAAATTATATTCAAAAAGGGTGGGACTCATGAAAACCTAGCATTGTCTAAGCAGCAATATTTATTACAAAAGTCTAAAATTACATTTACTCATATCTCAAAAGTACAAATTTATAAAAAAAAAAAATATAAAAATAAAAAGTTTTGTTTTTTTGTAATTCAGTCTAAACATAAGCTCTGTCTCAAAGTCCTTCAGCTAATTGTGTTTACCCACCTGATTGGCTGCTCTCGTCTTCATTTTGTTGTGATTTACTCCCAGCTACATCTACTGGTGGAGACTGGGCATTCTCTGTGGGTGGGAGAAAAAATAATTAAGACACAGAAACTCATTGTGCCCAGTATCATAAAAGCACTACTGTTGTTTAACACATGTTTTAAAGGGAGATAGGGATTCAGATAAGTGGAGGAGGATAGAAGCCCTCTTGGAGAGGATTTGGTGCAATAACAAGCAAAACCAAATAAATCCATAAAAAGAGAAGAGCGGCAAACTGATTTATAATGAACAAAGATTGAAAATTGTGTAATCCTTGTGTTGTAATGGTTAATAACTTCCACACATGCAGAACAAAAAGCTAGACTTGTAAGTTGATGGAAAAGTTTTTGTAACTAGCTGCAATTGTTGTTTTGCAGCTAGCTACTTGTTCTCTAGTCAGATAAGAGGTTAACAGGAAACCACACGAAGATTCAGAATGCAGAGTATGACCTGGCTCATGAGAAGTCCCTGCTTTAGTTGGGCTGTTCAACATTTCTTTCAGAGTCAAGGAAATCACAGTCAAAATAATTTTGAACGTAAGTTGGACAGAAAAGTCTAAAGCTTTTTTCCAAATACATAACTGTTTTAGCTGCACCAGCTAAAAGATAAAAAAATATCCATACATGTAGTTAGACTTGTTCTCCCCAGTTATTTTACTGGGTCAATCAATTGTTTGTCTACTCAAAAAGAAAATTAGCCATTGCATAAATGCATTTTGATATTCAGCTGTCATACATCTGTGAAAAATCTGCAGAATGTGTCAGTTTTTATCTGGTTAATCATCAAAGTAATCAAGATGAATTAATTACTAAAATAATTATTAGTTTAAGACTTAATTACACCACTATATATAAAATGTTCTTCATCATATGTAATGTTGGAAATAAATAATTCTGTGCTTTTCTCTATCTTGTCATCATGGACGCAGAGTTCTTCTGAGGTTCACTGGACAGCAAATGACTTCTGATTAAATTAAAGCTTGCAGTGTTGTACCTCCAGCAGTACAGAAAGAAACAGAGACACAGAGAGAAGGGGAAATAGATAAGCAACATGTCTGAACCAGTCCGTTAGGTAACACTAATGTTTGTAAAAAACAAAAAAAGAGAAAGAATTTCTAACTAAATTGGCTGAACGGTTTATCTTCACAATGTGGTTAAGTTCTTCAAAAACTATTTCACAAGCAGATAACGTAACTACAAGACAAACCACAGAAAAATAAGCTGAAAACATATTTTAATTATAAAATAATGCAAATCGATCAAAGTAAGACAAAGGGTTGCCTTCTGTTGGATCAGTTAGTGTTTTTCAATCAAAAATGTTAAAGAGGGAGCTGAAGTTTAAAGGGGAAAAAAAAAGAAAAGAACAAAATGTAAATAGAGACTAAACTGCATGCAGTCAACAACATCAAAAAGAAAAACTTAACATAATTTTTTGAGAAAAATTGAAGCTAATTCTTAAGATCACTTCACTACCATAAGAGGAACATGACTTCCAAACAATGTCATTAATTAAAAGACAGACAGACATTTAACCAATGAGTCTCTTAAAGTTATCATTTCTTTTCAGAGGAACAGATGGGGTTAAATGAATAAAATTTAAATATAATATAGATTTTGCAAATCAAATCAAATAAATAAATAAAAAAAATATCCAAAAATCTGGTCCAGGTTAGTTGTACAGTACAGTACAACAAGGCTGATTATCGAGAAAATAAGTAGTACTGTGATCCAAATGAGGGACAAGAGAATCAAAACAGCAGCTTTAGGACATGACAACATTTACTGTGTCCCTTGGAAACTGCAAAACCCAAGTGAGTAGAGTACAGTGTTTCATATCACTCGATATCAATAACTATTGATTAGTTTTCTGCTATCTGAAATACTGCCATACTGATGGTGTGGTCTTTCCTGTTTTATCCACAGTTTTCACTCCACACTATAGCTTTTTATTTTTAAGCAGTTATGAGGCACAGTAGCAAAACCTGAAACTGCTGCTGTGCAAATTGTTCAACAGGTTGTTGCTATGTAACCAAAGTTGAGGTGGAACTTGAAACTTACCCAGCTTGTTGTTGCTAAGTAACCAAAGAGTGAGTAAGTTAGTTGATGCCACTAACCAGAGCTTAGTTGGTTGTGAGGTTGCGCAGCTAAAGTCTTAAATGTGCCGACATCTCCAAGAATACTGTATGGTTCTGGATTGGAGTTCAAAGAATATTCTATAAATTGAATTTTTAATTTTCCATCAAATGTGTTATCTACCTATATTGATCAAGGGTCTCTTGCGATACATATTGTTGTTGATTTATTCTCCAGCCCTTAGAAACCTTAACCACTATAGCTGTGCTGATGTGAATCCATGAGTTAAGCAGATGTAGTCGTATACAGAAACGTCAGCACACTTTCTAATTTTGCTTGTTCTGCAAATGAAATGATGCAAACCCTGATATAATCAATTTTAATTCCAGGTTGTGAGGTAGCAAAATGCCAAAGGGAGGTGAATACTTTCACAAGGCACTGTAGTTGGCTCTCCTCTAAAGCATACCTTGTTACACAAGCATCCTCTTTGAGTAACTATTGTGTTTTTGTAAACAGGAAGCCACCGACTACTGAGATGGGTTCTAGTACAGAAATGATAAATGTTTTTTTATACTAAAAATAGCATTATTTTTTATTTTTACATTTGCTCATTCTAATCTTACTCTATGTATTAAGGCAAAACTGTATGTTGCAATGCAGTAATGATATATCAAGTTCTGAAAAAAATGTAACCCAAAAGAAGTCTTAGTATTGGACATATTAACAGGTCTACTTGACATTTGTTCCCTTTAGGATCAATAAAGTATTTTGGATTTGAATTTGGATATTAACAGGTCTACTTGACATTTAATTTCCCTTTAGGATCAATAAAGTATGTCGGATTTGAATTTGGATTGAACAGTAATGAATCTACTGCATAGAGTAAACCAGAGTTTTCTAATCCTGGCTGTTGGAACATACAGTCAGAGTTTTACATATTCCCCTGCTCTAACACACCTGATTTAAATAAACAGGTGATGAATGGGGTTTTGTAGACCTAATGGTGAGTCGTTATGGCTCATTAAATAATTCTTTAGAATCAGGGCTACTGAGGACCATGGTAGAAAATTCCAAAATAAACAAGTTGTATTATATTCAGTCAAGTTTTGGGGTCATGATAAGATGTAAAAATCATCAGGCTCAAAGACAACTTGGTGATAGACAGGCCGCAGCATAAAAAGTGATATCCAAATCACGGGGAAAATGTTATAAGCTGTATAATTATGATTAAGTGAATCAATTTTTGAATAACATAATGCCTCAGTTGGACTTTGAACAGACCTTTGGATTCTGGTGGTGCAGAGACAGTTTCAACTGCCTTGCTCTTCTTTGATTTCTGTAAAGACGATAGGACAGATTATGATTACAAATAAGTTAAATATCCATATACACTGTAAACCTGTTGCAATAATCAATCAATTAATCACATGATAAATTATAATTAGCTCCATAATTTCCATTCTGAGACATCATATTAACCATTTAATTAATGGTTTTGGTTGTGTTTTATCTATTTTATTATTCTTTGAGAAGGCAAACTTGCATTATTATGCCATTATTAACATATCACTTGAAAATGGTCTCAGAACAAACATTATGGTATATCGCAGTAATTTCTTGGGAAATGTACCGTCCAATACTATCTATTATTGTGACAGGCCTAGGTGTATAGTTGCATTATTATGTAGTTATCATTATGTTAGCTAAGAATGGTCTCAAAACAACAGTATTATAATTTATTTCAATACTTTATGGAGCAATTTATAATACAGTAAAATGTGTTATCATGACAAGCCTACCAATATGGTCAGAAAAAACTCATCTCATGCATCTTCATAAATTTTTACAGCAGAATTCACCTTGGTTTTCGTTTTGACTCGTTTCTCCTCCATCTGCTCCTTCAACTTCTGGACCTCCTCTTTTGTGCCATTAAGCACCACTATGTCTTCTTCTTTAAAAGGATCCCCACACTGAAATGCAAAGAAACAATTTAAAGTAACACAATTAACATACAAAGAAAAAAGACAACAGAAAATCGAAAGATGGATCATCTAATTTGATAAAATACTGAAATTGTCGACTAACATAAAATATCAAAATAGTCCCAATCAAGAACCTAAAACTGTTGTAACTCAAAATTATTCATACCTCTAAAATTTTAAGTGATTATCATTCAACAAAAAGTATTTTCTATTAAAAGGAACTGAAACAATTATATGTCAAAAGACAAAAAATATATATACAAATATCTAAAAAGAATATTGATAAATATTTATTTTACAATACTTAAATAAAAAAAAAATTCTTATACATTTTTTGAAAACATGCATAGAGTGGTGGTTTTTGATATGGGCAGTTGCCCAGGGTGGAGTAAAAAAGGGGTGGGGCACCCAGCAGCTAGAAAATAAAATATATTTCATCTGTGTGATCCAATCAAAAAGCAATTATGGTGAATTGAACAGAAACCACAAAATAAGTTTGACTATTGAATAAAATGCATTTCCTTTAGCAAAAAAAAAAACTACAAGTGTCTTAATATTTAAATATTTTTCACAGTACAGACAAAATTCACAAGGGCACAATTGATTTATGTACTGGTCCAATAGGTACGTCTGCCAGGGTTAAATGAGTTCAAGAAGCACAGCCAACAAGTAGATGTGGTCCTGCTTTGTCTTGCAAATTAAATGTTTGTTTAGGATGATTAATGGAAATCTGCAACAAAATGTGTGAGGGATGTGTGGCACTGATTAGACAGACAAAACAAGCAAATAGTAAAATATGGAAAGCTATTTACATGTATTCGGGGCGTACTCAGTTTACCCAATGAGACAATAAAGTGAATGTAACACTTTATTTGAAGGGATGTGCAAGGGGCACTTGGTAAATAATCCCACTTTTAATGCAAAGTTGCACTAAAAGTTGCATTAAAATTCCATTAAAATAGTGTAAACTTTGCATCATTCGGTCAATAATGACCCTCTTAATGCAAAGTTCTATTAAAATTTGCATTAAAAGTCCATTAAAAGTGTCAACTTTCCGTTAACAGTGTCATTATTTACAGAATGACACTTCATGATAAAAGTCAAACATTCATGAGGACTCCTTCATGTCCACGACAGATGTTATGTTATGTTTATGACACTGAAATGTCAGTCTTATGCACACCCCTTCAATAAAGTGTTGCCATAAAATCTAATAAAACACTATAAACAATACTGTACACGCTTTGACACAACAATAATGAAGCTATAGTTACATAGTTCTCAAGCTTTGCTGCCATTACAATGACTAGCAAATGTAATTTCTGCTTTGACCCTTTTTGGGAACAAATTTTTACCCATTTTCATATAATAGACAAAAAACATGCTACACTTAAAAGTATTTTCAGAGTTCAAAAATCCTTCAAGTGTACATGTCTGTACTAGAAGAACAGAACAAGTAAAATGGTTTCCTTGCAATAAAAAGGAAATTACACACACAAATATTAAAAGGGGAACAACCAGCAAGGGATCTATTGTGTGATCATAACCCACTGTGGGTGTGGGCTCTGGCCATGTGGTCTGTCCAACACAAGAGGGATAAGCTCAGAGCTGACCAAGCAGCAAACAACCTCTGTGCGTGTTGCTCTGAAGTCATTAACTCTCATGCTGCCATTTCCACAGAAGGCAGACAGCTGGGAAGCGAAGCACTTTAACATCAAATCAACAAATAGGGCAAGTAGGAACCTGCGAGAGTTGATCATCTGCAGGAAGCAGAACAAGAGGGCTGGTATTTACCAGAAAGAGCTGTGTAGATGATTCATTACGTACGACCTAATTACACATGGAGGGACAAAGAGCAAGGAGACAGATAAAACGGGTTGAGGTAAAACAGAGAAAAATGAAAGGAGAGGAAGGGAAATACAGCAAGCACAAGCAATTAGGAAGCCGCATGTGGGAGGAGAGTGGAAAAAACCTTAGACTGTGATGAGTGAGTCTGTTCCTGTTATGTCACGTGTGTAATTTTGTGTTACTGCTAGCAACCAAGGAAGGATAAACCTTTTCTCACGGGGATATGAGGAGGAACGACCTAATCAGCAATGAGTACAACTCGAGCATAACACACTAAGAGACACTGGAGCTCAGAGGACTCAGCCCCCGACAGAGCACAACAAAGCGATCTTTACAACCAAATATAGCTCTGAAGTAGTGCACGTAAATCTGCTGCTGTTCTTCTTGATGGAGCTAGTGGAGAGGACTTCCCTGTGCGGGTTATAGTCTGACAGCGCTGAAGAGCATTGAAGCCTGAGAGGATTGAAGATTTAAAGTGTCATTTTTTCATAGAGGCAACAGACTGAACTGCCAACTGGAGGTAAATTAGCATGTTTTTGAATTTGTTTTTGACACAAATGATGATTTAAGAGTTTGATTTACACTGAATATAAATAATTGAGGTAAAAGTGTGAGGGAAGTGGAACAGTTGTCTACAACAGACTACACTGTTCAGATGTATTTGTCCCTTAATGTTTTCTGTTGTTTTATGTTTATGTTTCTTATATTTCAGAATATCAAAAAAATATATACTAAGACAAGGACAACATATGTAAATAGAAAATGTGGTTTTCAAATTTGTAATTTGCCAAGAATAAAAAAGCTATTAAAGACTGACTAGGCATAGAAAAAAGAAGAAGAGAAGAAGCCTTCAACCTATTAACTGCTTGTAGTAATAGCTGTTGGAATGTTTTTTAATAATAAACAAATTAAAGTTATGGCACAGAATTGTAACTTGATTTAAGCCTGGACTTTGACTGGGCCACTCTGAAAAACTTCCAAATTGTTTGTTTTAAGAACTTTAGAAGTGAATATAGTGGATCACTGTTCTGCTATATGACTCAAGTACGCATGAGCTTAAAGTCATGAACTGAGGAGTGGATAATGTCCCTCAGGGTTTTCTGGTAGAGAGCAGAACTCACGGTGCTTTCATTTACAGCAATTCCTCTGCTTTAGTGAAGCAGCAAAGCAGACCCCAACCATAATACCAGCCCTGTGTTTGACTTTCAGCATGATGCACTTTTTCTCAAATCCCACCATATACCTTCCTGAAAATTGTCCCTTTTGACTCAGTCCACAAAATACTTTCCTTATGATCGTGGCAATTAGAAAATGTTTATTTAGGTAAATGAGACAAGCGACTTTGAATTATTTTTGGTCAGCAGTGTTTTTTTTTCAGTCCAGTTATATTTTTATTTTTGAAACATGACCGCTGATTTCTTCTGAGGGAAGTTAGGCCTACAATGGGCTCAGATGTTCATGATTGAGGAAGGCAATTACTGTATATTTTTTACATTAGAGTTGCTAGGCTTGGATGTTTTTTTTTTACATGATTTGAAACTTTTTTAACTGTGGCAAAGCAAAAACAAGAAAACAGTATGAGGCAAACATTTTCTTTCAAAGCAATCTGAGGGCGGGAAAAAAGCTGTAAGGCATTTCCTATACAAGTAGCTGCTGTTTCTTTTACCAAATCCACAGATCAACATGGCCACTGGGGAAAAGTATTTCAACAGAAGACTGTAAATCTACATATTTCCTCAAAATATCACTTCCCTCTGGGAATTGTGCTTTTCTTGTGCTGTGTGGGATTCAACAAAGCATGCTATTTTTTGTTGTTGTTTTTTTCTACTACACTATGAATGACCTTAGAAGAGCGAAAAAATCTCTTTGCTTGTTCAGGCAGAGATTGTATGCCACTTTGAACATGAGATATGTAAAAACAACTCTGTCAATCAGCTGGAGCCTCCATGTTTAACCATCTCCCCATTTATATGAAGTTTTTTCATCAAACCTTTATTTTAGGTAAGTCTGTAAAAGAGACAAGAGAGATAGAACATTTTCCAACAGCTTAATGAATAATAGTTGGATAAAATACATTAGTGGAATTTCTTTTGGTTCTTTCTCTGAATGATCAGTGCGACAGTTGCTGAAGAATAATTTGCACTACTGGACCCTCATAACTCCAACCTTAAGGACACTACGAAACTTCACAATGACTGATGACAGCTTATATATACATTTCTAATGATTACAAGATAACCAATGCAAAAACATTGAAGTGTACACAGAAGTAACATTTTTGATTAAATTTATACAATTTTTCTACAATAATAAAAAAAACTCTGACAGATCCACAAAAAACGGAATAGTAAGTAAGTAATAGTAATATTTGCTCAAATATTGAAAGTAATGAAATGTTTATCATTTAAGCGTACATCATAGCCACTATGCATTCACACGCAATTAGAAAAATAAATCAAAACTAGCTGTATGATGTAATAAAACTACCAATTCATGTGTCACCAACAGTTGAGCATACCAAAACTACAGACATGAGTGTTAAAATCTACATATTTCCACACCATAGCATCCCCCTCTGACAATGGCTTAGGTGGCTTAGTTCCACCTAAGCCACAGATGCAACTGTAGCTTAGGGTGAAGAGTTTTGCAAAAAGAATATTTTAGGTTTGATTCTAACTTACCATGCCACATATTGATGTCCTCCTGGGCATGGCACTAAAACCAAAGTTATCTACTGATATGCATGTCGGTACACGATTGTGTGCTGCCGGGTAAATGTGAATATAGGGTAAACATGCTTTCCATGGTTGATATGATTAGAGAAGTCTTATATAAATTTATTGAATTAGTTATTTACAGTGTATTACCATTTAAGAACATGCACCTATCATCTGACTAGAGACTTTAAGAAAGTAGCCCTTCTCCATTAAAATGAATGTTTTTCAAGATTTAAGGAATCAACGTCTTCCTTGCTATACAGGAAGACGTCCTTGCGGTTGAGACTTACAAAATGAAGTGGAGACACATAAAACCATGTTTTATGACAGAGAAGTAGCTGATTCATTATTTGTGTTCTTCTGTTAGAAGAAAAAAAAACTTAAGCACAACTTAGAATATTTATGTGTTTTTGTAGTTATCTATTAGTTTAATTGACATAATGGAATGTAAAATGTATAATACTTTATTATTGACCAGACTCTTTCAGTCTGAAAAAGGGATTGGTGAATAAAACGGTTTTTTGTGTTGCATGTCAGATACCCACTTTTAGCACCTAGACTTTGTACACTTGACTACTTAAAAGTGGCTTCATCGATAAGATGTAACCTACATGTTTAACCTTATTTGATATTCCCAAAAGAGAGATCTGTCTGAAACTAACCAATCTGGGTTTCTTTTGTAGGAATAAGCTGTGGTGGTGCTGAAATACAAGAGTGAAACAAGGCTATTATGCAACAGCTTGGAGGCAGAAAATGTAGCTTCCTGTTCTGCCTGGGGGTTGTGGCGTGTTCAATAATTTATTGGCTGAGTAGAACTAAACAAGTGGGAACGCCTACAAGCAGTAAGCCCACCCTGGCTGGCATTGAGAAAAGAGAAAATTACTGTCAGGTATGTATTTTCTTTAACTGATAAAGTGCACAACAGTTTTTACATTCAATTTAATTTTGTCAAGGTACCAGTTAAAAATTTACAGACAACTGATAACATTTCAGCAGTACTTTGCTTATCGATTTGCCCCAACTTAGCACCAGTGTACAACAGCAGAATGTCTGATAAAGGCAATAATAGAAATAAATGATTAAAAAATAGGCAATACAATGAACACAAGTAAAATAACAAATCCTGATCCACAGAACTGGAAACAGATCAACAGGTTGGCTCTACCCAAAAATGTGAGTGTACATTCTACTAAACTATTAAAAAAAATAAATAAAACACCATCTCTGTAAAGAAACTGAATTAATATGTACTTCTTTCCACAGGTGGGAAGTTATCTTCAAAGTACCAACCTGCAATGCTCAAATTTGACTGAAGAACTACGCTTTATCAACACAACTCTGAGTCGTGAAGAAGAGAACTATCCTCTGGCTTTCATCGTCACTATTCACAAGGAGCTAGATATTTTTGTTCGCATGCTTCGAGCCATCTACATGCCACAAAATGTTTACTGCATACATGTGGATGCCAAGGCTCCAAAGGAATACCAGGAAGCAGTACAAAAGGTCGTCAGTTGCTTTGGTAACGTGTTCCTCTCCAGTCGCAGTGAAAAAGTGACGTATGCAGGATTTTCACGCCTGCAAGCTGACTTGAACTGCATGAAGGATCTTACTGCCTCTCCGATAGCTTGGAGGAAAGTAATAAATTTATGTGGGCAAGATTTCCCAACCATGAGCAACCTGGAACTGGTGCAGTATATGCAAAGCACTGAATGGAAGGACAAAAACATGACACCTGGAGTCAAACAGCCAGCCACTATGAAGCACAGAACACGATTCCAGCATCATGAGATTGTGGGGTCACATGTTGCCCCAAGGGTGCCAAGACACATTAAACCTCCTCCTCCTCACAATTTGAACATTTATTTTGGAACGGCATACTATGCTCTCACAAGAGATTTTGTGGACTTTGTTCTGAAGGACCAAATAGCCCATGACTTCCTGGAGTGGTCCAAAGACACATTTAGTCCAGACGAGCACTACTTTGTGACACTCAACCACATAAAAGGTAATCTGCTTGTTGCAAACAGACACACAGAATAATCTAATCCAATTTGACAAATCTAAGGCGTTTAACTAACATGAGTTTAAAATGCAGAGAGGGATGACCCACACAGGAAACTCAAGTGCCAAACATTTCAGGAGGATCAAACAGCTTATGTTCACATAATGTGAGACAGCATTACATCATTGATTGTTAGCATTTTGTAAAATTTGGAATGCAACATCAACTAAGTAACTGATGAGACAAGCAAAAGAACATTTCACCCTGGCATTTGTGTCCAAAGACACATTTAGTTCAGATGAAGTGAGTCTTTGCAAAACCTTTTAAAAAGAATAAATGTGCACAACTAATAGCATATCTGCCTATTTAATAATGCAGCATCACATACATGAGAGATGCAGCCATTAGTGCATCATACTGAGTGATCCGAACAAGGGTGGTTTGACCACAGGAGCATGGGATGGACTAACAAAACAGATTTGTATTATGAATTGTTGGAAAGGCAGTGCTCCACACAAGTGCTTTATAACAACACAGAACTGGAAACCTAAAATCACCTTGTTATTAAACTACGCAATTATGGCAGTTCTAAATAAATGTTAGAAGATGAACCATCAACATTTTTGAAAAATGTGAAAAAATAAGCCATGGCATGATATTTTACCTCAAGTAGCACATTTCTATTTACATATGATACAATATAGCACTGTAATCGAAATAGAATAGACATCCCTTATTTAACCACAGTGGGGACTACAGGTGGAACAGCAACAGTCACATCAAGGCATGTAGGTTCACACAATGACGAACGTATTTGTATATACACAGTCCAGTCACATTAATGTGACCATCTGTCAAAAGCCAGAATAACCACCTTTCGCAGAGCGAACTGCTACGAGACATGCAGGAAGAGAGTCACTTAGGTCCCTGAAGGTCTTCTCTGGGATGTTGAGCCATGCCGACTCTAATGCCGTGGCCAGCTGCGCTAGATTACGCGGTTGAGGATCCATGGCGCGAACAACTCGATCGAGATGGTCCCACAGATGCTCGATTGGGTTTAAGTCAGGTGAGTTTGCTGGCCAGGGGAGGACGGTAAACTCATCCTGGTGCTCTTCGAACCACGCACGTACACTGGCAGCTGTATGGCACCTCGCATTGTCCTGCTGGAAGATGCCATCATCCTGAGGAAAAACAATGCGCATGTAGGGGTGGACATGGTCCGCAAGGACAGATGCGCACTTGTATTGATCCATCGTGCCTTCCACAATAATCAGTGAACCCAGAGAATGCCAGGAAAACATTCCCCAGACCATAATGCTCCCGCCTCCAGCTTGGACCGTTCCTGCAATGGTTGCAGGGTGGTTCCTTTCAGAGGTTTCACGCCTTATACGCCAACGTCCATCTGTCCGATGGAGCATAAAACGCGATTCATCTGAAAACGCTACCTGTCGCCACTCAGTGGACGTCCAGCTGCTGTACTGGCGTGCAAATTCTAGCCTTCGTCGTCGATGAACACCAGTCAGCATAGGTGCATGAACCAGGCGTCCGCTTCAGAGGCCCAGACGCAGCAATGTTCGCTGAATAGTGGTTTGGGAGACACTTGTGGTAGCCCCTTGGTTCATTTTAGTGGTCAGTTGCTCAATGGTAGCCCGTCTATCTGCCCGAACGCATCTCCGCAACCGTCGTTCGCCTCTGTCATCTATGGCCCGTGGTGCACCACATTTGCCACGTCGTTGATTTTGGACAGTCCCATTTTGCCATGCACGGTACACTTTTACCACGGCGGCACGCGAACAGTTCACAAACTCAGCCGTTTCGGAAATGCTTCCACCCTTGGCCCGAAAGCCAATGATCATGCCCTTTTGGACGTCGGATGAATCGCTTCGTTTCTGCATTACGCCAACGATTGAAATGTTTTCCGAAGCCCACACACACCCTTTATATACGCTCAACTGCACTGTGCTGCCACCTGCCTTCTGTGATTGGTTATTTAACTCTGAAGTGGAAAGTACGTGGTGGTCACATTAATGTGACTGGACTGTGTATATATATATATATATATATATATATATATACAGTATATATATATAAATAAAAGATTATAGTGTAAAAAATACTGCGCTGTTATCAGAAATAGCATAATATGATCCAAAGAGTACGCAACTGAGTTAGATTTTTTGTATTTCTTTTTTATTTGTGCATTAAACACAGAATATTTACAATATATGAATATAACAACTGCAGACAAAATAGTTGTGCAAGAGATGTAAACACCTGTTGAGTTTTCTGGGAGAGATGATGGCAATACAACTTAACAGCCGCTGGCTGAAGTGACCCGATTTCAAATTTTTTGACAAAATGCGACCTGAATCCGATCTTTTCACGACAGTCTGAACAGCAAAGGTCGGATTCTTTCTGAATGCAAACTAGGCCACTTGCATATCCAATTCAAATGCGACCCAACGTTCAGGTCGCATTCATACGAACATCACTGATGCTCAGCAAATCTCACTATTCTGTGTCCTGATTCGCACAAGCAGGAAGAATAGCAACAACCATGACGGACTATAATGAGGAGTAAGTCGTTATTATGCTAGTAACCATGTTTACTTCAGCAAACTGCACTTCTTTTTATGGCGGTTGGCAGAACACTGAGAACGTTGAAGCTATTGCACCCTTTACTGCGCATTCAGGACACTTTCAGGTCGTTTGTTGGTTCAGACTGCAGAACATATACAGGTCGCATATGTGTGAAAGTGTGAACGGCCCCGGAAAAAAAAAAGAAGAAAAAAACAAATCGATTTGACAATTGGGTCACTTCAGGCTGCAGAATGAACGCAGCCTTAGAATGCAACAGTCCTGTCACTGATCATCAGTGATGTTATTTAATTTTAACCAGAGTCCTTTTGTTTCCCGTCACCTGTACTGAGTCCCGGGGGCTCATGGGCACAGGGCTGGCTTTCCTGACAAGCTTATCTGTTTCCTCTCTGCTCTAGATAAGCTGCTGTTCCAACTTGCTACACAAACAGAGAACTCATAAAACTAGGGTGTGCGTTTGCTTCTCAATATTGCTACCTGGATGACACAACGATAGTTGCTATCATAAGACACAACGTGGACCATTTCTGCACTAAAGACTTTAGGGGGGACTTTAAAAAACGTTTTTTCTGGACGTTGTGATGCTGTGACTGTTGCTGTTGACAGGAAACGGTTAGTTCATTCCATTACTTGTCAGGAAGAGGAATATTTTTGAGAAATCAGACTTCCCTTTAGTCATACATGCATCACATCGCTGAGTGCTACATAAGTGGACTCGTCCACAAGTCTCTAAGAGTGCAGAGAAATTCAACCGTCTTGGACATACTTGTGCAATCAGAACTGTGACTGCATGACATAAGCAGTGAAAAAACAAATCAAATCCTCATAGGATGTCTTGCTGAAATTTGTTTTGGTTAAATATTATTATAAATGCTTTAGTTTTCAAACTTACAAATGAAAAATATTTTCCACTGTAAGATGCAACTTTTAAATCTAAAAAATTGTCAGTTGATCAATAATTTATTACACTTCAATTCATTTTGAGTTATATTTTATTTCTAAAAACCTATTTAGATACAAAATTACAGATTTTGATCTTATTTAAAAGTAAATTTATTTAAATTGCCTTACTTTCTTAACAGTGATAACAAATTTGCTACATTTTTCTTCGTGTTTTTCTGTGGAATAGAATGTGACATTTTTTCTGAGATGATGTATGAATATAAACTAAATCTTTAATGTAAAAATTTATATTTTTCTCATGTTTGTAAACACACTTCTGTAATTTTGGTACAGCTGTTCATGTTCATATTGTCATGTTGCATGCAGAAGCTCCAGGCAATCGTATTGACGGAGGTTGGGAAGGAGCTATCCGGGCTATCAAGTGGAGGGACCAAGAAGGAAAGGCACATGATGGTTGCAAAGGTATTAGGCCGTAAAATAATGCGAGTTAACCACTTGTTGACAGCACTGGGTGTGAAACGTAAAAAAATATGTGCAGTTCAGATTTTTCTTTAAATGTTTTTTTTTTTTTTTTTTTTTTCCAGGGCATTATGTTCGGGACATCTGTGTCTATGGCATAGAAGACATTCCATGGATCATCGAGAAGAACAGCATGTTCGCCAATAAGTTTGAGATTGATACATTTCCAGAGGCACTAGATTGTTTGGAGCAGTGGCACAGAAATAAAGTCCTGAACCAGGCAACTGTTCCTTTAAATCCATCATGGCTGCTATGCTCCCACAATAACTCAATTAACTTCTGAAACAGAAGTGTTGAAATCGCTGCTGACATCATTATGCTGTTAAATCTATGGAGTCTCCTTAGCTGTATATGTCAAAACGTGAATCCAGTGCCCTGAGTGGTGAGAGCAACAAAGGTGCACTATTTATTAAACTCTTACTTTCCTGTGATTATTTATTGTCTGTCCCATTTAGACATTTTTGTCACACAGTGTTGGAAAAACAGTTGGTTATTTATTTAAAACCATAGTTTCATATTGTGTACAGCTTAAAAAGGGACATTTTTATAAAGTAATTTATTGTTTTAATATTAAATAAATATGTAAAAAAAATAAAGACAATGTGAAAAGAAACTTTCAACTTCTAGAAGACATTGTTTTCTCTGTTAATTGAGTTCATTGACTATTGCTACATTTGTTTCTGTGATGTAAGGTAAGCACTAGACTATCATTAAAAAGTGAAAGCCAAACATCTCTGAAAGTCTAACCGTGAAATTAAAAGATCAAACACAGCTGTAGGAACGTACTGAGGTCAATTCTACCTTCATATCACAAAGAATTGTTTAGGTGTGGTCCTGCTCCAAGATACAAATATTGAGACACCAACCAAAATCTACAGTTATTAGCTATTAAATTAAATTATATAATACAAAAAAAATCAGACATAAATCTGAGAAATGTTTGACCAAAATGCTTTCCGCATAAATTAAACAGCATGCAAAATAAAAAAAACGATATACTGAAAACTCATATCCCAACATTTTTGGGCTAAACACAAGGCTATTTTTCTTACATGTTCAACCCTGAAAATCAAATATTCCATTCCTAAAGTCCAAATGGAAAAAAACAACTCTTCAACACAACTACAAACTGAAAATTAACAGAAATGCATGTCAAACATTTTTAGCTAAACATTCAACATTTTCTCGCATTCTCCAAATTTCCCAGCAAGCATTTTAACGAGTTCCTCCGTGGAACGCAAAAGCAGATCTAAAAATAAACCCTTTACAGTCAGCCAGCATGATAGCCCCAGAAGACCCTGATACAAGCTGAAGTCCCAGCTTGTATCAGGGTCAGTTTCTCATGAGAAAGACAGTTATTTTTGGTAGTCTGACTTTATTTTTGACTAACTCAAAACAGCTAGACCATGAGTGTCTTCAACATACTTTTACTTCAACAGAGACACCAAAAGAGGTCAGCTTTTATCTAGTGCCTTATTTCTAAAAATAGCCTAACCTAGAGAAATTGTTAACACAACTTTGAAGTTAATGTCAAACTAAAAGGCCAAAAACTAAAATAACTTCTAATTCCATTGCTGAGAGATTCCCATGTGGCTACAATTGGGTCAGAAAGGAAATCCAGAAAAGTCGAGCTGAAATGGGAACAATGCATCTACGAAACGACTACAACCATGGAAACAACCAGTGCATCTCCATATTATTTGCTGGGTCATTGGGCCACTTTTAGCAGCAAAAGCTCCAATTGTAATTTTCTACACAACTTCAAAGGTGGGGTCATCGTTTTAAGAAAACCCATCTGCAGATCATACTACAAGAAGTCTGGTCTTTGACTTGACCATTTTAACACCTTGATTTATATTTTCAGTAATTCTGTTGTGGATTTGCTGTTGTTTCAGGTCATTTATCTGTTGATGAACCTGTTTCAGCCAGTCTCATGTGGTCACATTTATAGTCTCTCTCTCTACTGTAGAGTACTTTCATAAACAGATAGGTTTATATGTTATCAATCAATGACTTCCACACACACAGATCATGTATAAATAACAAAGGAAGCCCAAATCACACCCCTCGCCCTCCAACACTATGCCTGGTAGTTGATATTGAGTGTATGTGCTGCATTTAATTTGTGTTACATGTAGCATTGTGCGTTACATAGTACAGATGAGGAGAGAAAATAAAAAGGAGAACTGATATTTTTTTTTTCTCAGGTTAAGGTCTGAGTCTTTCAAAAAGTCATTACCGGTGCTCTTCCCATCAACTACCCAGGCTATGTCAAACCCAGGACGGCACTAGATAATGAGCCACATACGATCAACAGTGCCACTGACAGTTATGTGGAATAACACAAAGACATGAAAAATACATATAAGTACCAAAATCGGAGAATAATAATAGTAAATAAATACATTAAAAAATACTTACCTTATGGCAGATCTCAGTCTTTACCTCCTTAAGGGCCCTGTCTGAGAACACACAACCACAGGTCTGCAAGTAGCAGAACCTAAAAGGAAAACAAATAAAGCATAAGTGCTTTCTCAGTTTTTTTCCCTAGTTTCTAAAGTATCCAAGGGTTATTTTGTGTACAAAGCAAACTTGTATTTTGTTTTTGTTGACCAATCACTGCACCTTATAGCAGAGAAAAAAACATTTTCACAATTAAGGATGCAATTCTAGTTGACTTTCCACATATTAAAATTATTCCTCACTTAAGTGATGGTAAAAGTTATAATTGTACAGTTTTTAGAACTTTAAAAATGTTACAGCTTGGCCAGTATTTTTATTGGGAGTACTGAAAATTACATGTCATGTCAGAGTTCCTAAAGTACAAGAAAACAGCACCTGTCTGGGAAGCATAATGAGTCCATATAAAACCAAAGAGTTACAAAAAAATTTCTAAAGGACACAAATCTTTAGCATACCGTTAATTACATCTGCAACATGAACAGACCCCAGATTAGGGATGTAGCGATACACTAATCTCACAATACAATATGATATGTGATAATCTGCTCACAAAAAACATTGTTATTGATATTCAGCAAACAATATGATTTGGTAAGATTCAATACATTTTTAAGATTTTCGGAAAAATTTTAGAGGGACAGAGTGATTTTAGTGACATTTTGTGACTGTTCAATAGACTCAGATTGACTTAATTGAACTGATAGTGTAATTCTGTTGTAACAAATGTTGTTTTTGTTGTACATTTGCTATACATTTACTTTGATTAAATGTTGATCAAGTGACTGTGTATTTAATTATGCAGAAAATGAACCTTTTTTGTCTTATTCACTTATACTAGATAATGTAATTTATCTACTTTATTATTTAAATAATGGTAACTGGTTGTTTCATTACATGTCATTTTTAATATACATAAGCAACTGGGTAAAAACTGCCATGTGTGTTAGCCCTCATTTGATATATGTGGATTCGACATAAAACTCAAAGTAGGATTTAATGGTCAGAAAATACTATTTATTACCTGTGCTTTCCATTCATCTCTAGGCCAACAACAGGACAGATGAACATGCCACAGTGGATGTCCTCATATCTGTCTCCTTTTGCACTTCTCCTCTCTCCCTCCCATTCGGGGTTATCAGTCAAGTTGAGCTCCTTTATATCCTGCAAGGACAGAAACATTCCAACAAGGGTATAAAATAAACAGCCGCAGTCACTTGAGGTCAAGCTCATGTAGCTACATCAATTTTTTTTTCACTTTACAATAAATATACCTTAATCCCACGGATGTGCGTAACAGCCTCAGCGTTTGGTCTTTCAGCAGATTTATCCAGGAGGTATTCAATGATAGCATCTTTGTTATAAAGCCTGGAAAACAACATCGTCAATATTTCAGGGCGTCTAAATAAATCAATTTAAGGATGCAAAGTAAAATTGTATGGCCCGATTTCATGGGTATCATTACGATAACAATTATTTATTTGTTGAATTACGTGTTACTTGTTTTCCTGTTATTGCCTTTAAGGTACGATGGTAACTGAACCTCGTCTCAAAGTGGCGTTTTGAGTTGACAAAAGCATCTTTACCTGCCCAGCTCACATGAAACGATGGGTCGCCTGAGTTTCTCTTGGCTCAAGGCGCAGTACTTCCACTTGGCAGCGAGTTCAGCATTCTTGTCAACCTGTGGTGATCAGAAAGGCTATTACGCTACGTAACTAGTCTTGTCTTTAGCTCGTTAATAACACTGATACTTTTCTCCAGAGGTAAACTTTACTTAATTTCTACTAACTCTGTGAGTATTAATGTCTATAAGAAAAAAAAAGTCTCTAAATTAGGTAAAACAACAAATAACTACAAGCGTATAACAAGTTTAGCCGTTAGCATTAGCGAGCCACTTATTGCTTTCGTCAACGGCTTTAGCTAACCATAACCCAGTTGTAAACGAAATATAAAGAAACACTCACAAACCTTTTCAACTTTTTTTGGTCCTTTCACCAACTCATGTCTTTTTGGAATCGTTCCACCATCACATCCCATCTTGAAAACTGACGTTTAGCTAAACTGAAGCTGTTAGCAAATACGGACAAAGCTGAAGTAAAGCTAACCGGAAGTTCTCGAGTTGTAAACAAACAAGGAGAGAACTTCGAATCTCGCGATAAGTAAGATGTATTTAATATCGCCCCTTAGTGGTACTAAATGCATACATCGTCACAATCTCCCCGGATTTTTTGACTTTGTTAGGCATTAAATAAATAAATCAAATATTTACAATACATAACCACTTTGGAAACTGTTTCTGAAGAGGTTAATTTCCACATGTCCACTCAGTAAACATGTCTGTAGACTTGGACATTAGGTGACAAATAATAATATATGGGTGATGTTAGGAAAAACACACTAGGGCAGAGGTCTCCCACTCTGTTTCTTTAGAGCACGCTCTTAGCGCATCCCTCTTCGAACATATTTGGATTAAATGAATTAAATGATTGGTTTGGATAATTACCAGACCTCTATAAAACTTAATGAGATAATTGTGTTTTTGGAGTAGGCAGCTAAATTTTAGGTCAGTGTCTCTAAATGGCTGTCTTTTGACAACTCTGCACTGGAGACGAAAGAACTGGCTTCCATACAAAAGACACAGCACCCACCCACTAAAAATGGTCACAAAAATGACTTTTTAGCTGTTCACTGTAGAGAACACGATGCTACAAAGTGGGCATCTAAGTTTGAGTTCTACAGATGCTTGTTCTTTGGCCACAGTGTGGCGCTCTTACTTCAACTATGAGTTCATTTGAAAAGCTCTTGAATTGGACTGGTCTTTATGTATTTGCAGATGCTTTATATTTCCAATGTGCGAAATACTATGGTTATTATTGGGGGTATTAATGAATATTATACATGTTTGTTTTGGATTTTACACTGAAAAGAAAATACATTTGAATAAAGTATGCCATGCACAAAAGCAAAATGTATAAAGAATTGATTTCAGGTGCCTCAAATGTTGTATAAGTTAAAACAGTAAGAAAACCTCATATATAGCCATATACAGCACTTCAAACTATTGCTTAAACTACGTTGACTGCTGCAAGAATGCATAAAGCAAAAAAATAACTCAGGGTTACTTCACTCTTTTACTGCTCATCCATCTATGAGACATTTTCAGGCACCCATTAAACTCAGAACTAGTAAGTGACATTAGTCTGGCTTTCAGGCCTGTTGTCAGAGTGGTCTAAAGATGAAAGTTTCCTTAGAAGATAGTTCAATGAGTGCTAATGAGATCTGTTTCCTGTGCCTCACAGGCTGCAGATTAGTTTACTATCGACGGTGCTGTCCAAGAGCGACCATTAGTTTGGGGAATACCTCAGTGGAGACATTGCTGGCGGCATGACTAATAATTTGTGTGGAAGAACAGACTGAATGAAAAACTAAGCTGGATTTCATTTTGTAAGGGAAAATTAGGTTTTGGTCTCATCTCACACACATGCAGCCACACTTCTCACTCGGGCATTTAGATTCTGTCCCCAAAATGTGGCAAAATCAGCAAGCAGAATCAAAGAAACATCCCTGCATTTTCCCTGTCGGTTCGATTGCTTCTTCCTGTAATTTATAAATTATGTTATGTGTCTTATTGAATTTCCCCCCTTTCTCACACAGAGCTAAATGTTTAGTATGGATTTTCATTAGAGGCAATGGAGTGAAAGCTCTGTTAGCAAACTATCTTTGAGAGAGTACAGCACCCCAGGCTGATGTGCAAATCAACAACACCAGGAACACACACTGAACAATGCCTGCTGGACAAAGGAGGCTTGGAACAATGGTGTTCTGTTTCCTTTGTGTTGTTACCAGTTAATCCCAGTTTTCTCTTGCTGTCTTTTCCTCAAGACGGCCACATTTGTGTCATAATTTGCACGTGACATTCACCTTGGTGAAATAAATAAATATTTATCTATTCATAAATAGATATTTATTTCACCTGCAACTGTTCTGTTGCAGTTTTGAACATTTTATATTCACGTTAGTGCCAAAATATGCATAATGTCATCTACACTTGCTTTATATTAATGTTATAACAAAAAGAGAGTTTACAACTCAATGTCTTTTAAATAGGAGCCCAATTGATACATATCCATCCAGTGGTGCAAATAAGACATCAAGGCCCCACAATTTTATTTAATTTCCAGTGGATTAATAAAGCATCACCTTACCTAACTTAATCCCCCAAACCTATTTTTTTGTTACATATATTAATTTAATCAATTAACCTGTTATTTATTTGTAATTTTTTTAATGTTTATGCCATGCTATCACTCGTGCACTCACCATTTCACTAATTATTTACTAATAGTTTAATCTCACTGTGCACTAATCACTCGACCACTAATCCACCGTTCCTCCCTGTATATGACACAAATTAAAATTCTGTTATGTTTTTTGGTTTTAATGTGCCATCTCAAAAGGATTAGTTGCTGCAATCTTGTAATCCCCTTGAATATTTTCCCCAATGTTGTGCCTTTCCATACATTACGATTAAAATCACACATTTTCCTTAGTATTTGCCTTAAAATTATGTTACAAAACATTTCCCAATTTGAAATTGTGTTGTAATTCTTGAGAATATTTACACATCTTGCAATAAGGCAACATTTTATGTAATTCAGTGATTAACTGCAAAATAGGTGTGTCATTTCAGATTTATAGAGACTGCAGTTCAAAGTTGAATTGACTTATCCTCATTATATCCCCCTTGTATCTAATTTACACAGCTGAAATGCTGCTTCCGTTTCCTCAGAGCTACCCCCTCCTCTTAGAACTCCAGCGCTCCCCAGTAAGTAAGTTAGGTCAGTCGATAGGACGATTTGTTCCATGGCTGACCCAAAGAAAACCCCAACCACCAAACGCCCATCCGACCTCATGTTTATACTTCCATGATGACTCCAACCTGCCCAATCAGACTTCCAGTGACTGGCCTTCAACTGAAACTGTATCCATCTTAACCATCTCAGCCATTCCAAGCAGCAAACTGGAGACTAAGGCCACATTAATTGCATGAAAAGGCCTTAGTATTGCACCGAGTCTAATGCATTTAGTGTTTCTAATTGGGAAGGAATTGCTGTGTTTACATTGGCACAAGTTAATAGAGCTAGATCCTCTCGTCCTGTAGCTAACTTGGCTCAAGCTCTCTGAACCTTTCTTTCTTGAAGCTATCTTGAGGTAAATGTTGTAAACAAAGCAAACAGAAATTCAGGTTTATTATTATTATTATTATATTATTATTATTATTATTATTATTATATTATTATTATTATTTATTAGTATTATTGAATTTTTTTCCTATTGTAAAAATATAGTGTGTGTGTGTGTGTGTGTGTGTGTGTGTGTGTGTGTGTGTGTGTGTGTGTGTGTGTGTGTTTGTATGTGCATATGTCACTGTTAATTGGGTCAAAAATATTGAGATTAAAATAATTGTATTATTGTGATATAAATAAAATTGTTCAACCCTGGACTCCAACCACTGGGAAAAAGGAATAGCTTTGCAGCTTTTGCAGCTTTGTAGCCAGTTATATTTTTCTGGTGAGCACGGTTGCTGATGGCAGCTATTGTATACAATGGCATCTATTGTATTTCTTTATTTCTGCCATTGACTGAAGACCATAATCTTCCATAATGAGAGATGACTCTGATGAGCAGAACTGCTATCACTCCTGTTCTCCAACATTTCTGAGTTGAATTCCAATTTGCAGCTGATTAATGTGGCAACTCTAAAACAAGCAGAGTCAAAATATAACAACTACAACAGAATCCTTAAAGAAAGGTCTCTCAAACGTACAAATACCACTTAAAATGTAGTACATTTTGTCACATTATAATCACCATCAGCTTCTGTTTAAAATTGTGAAGTGGACAGAAAATGATACAGCATTTTCAAATATTTTTTCCACCTAAACTGACACTCCAGGCAAAGAGGCCATTTATCTGAGAATCGGTGTGCCTACGGCTTCTTGCCAGTGGGGACGCTCTCGAGTAGCTGTGGATCTAACAGGGAAAAGGGGTTTTCTGGCTCTGGGCATGCGCAGCTCAGAATAGCGAGCTATTGCCAGAGTATCATCGTAGGAAGGATAAAAGGCAACTTTTATAAACCCATAAAGACAGCTTCTTTTAAATATTTTGTAAATATGTGGTGTTTCGTGCAACGTGTGTAATTTGGACATTTTGTACTGAGCTTTGGTCCGTGTCGGTAGATGGCTTGGTTTTTGTTGTTGGAGACTTTGGGATTTATTTATTTAAATTGCCTAATAAGTCAATGCTGTGTTTGTATTTGGGCCCTGTTGCCATATTAGTGTTTGGGGAGTGTTGTAGTATTTTATTTCTCATATTTTTTTTGTGGTAGGTTTGATCTTTTTTGTAACCGATGTAACTGCCAAACGTTGGTGATTAAGAAAAACTGTTGTAACTGCCAAACGTTGGCGTTTACTGTGTGTTGTAGATGGAATGTTTTGTTCAGTTTGGTTATGTTAACTTAGGATTAGATTTGCTTCATTTTTTGCTATTATGTTATTTTATTTGTGCATTTTGTTTTCTTTTATTTCTTTGTGGAAACTCTGAATGTTGTTGATTGAATTTGAATTGTATTGTAAATGCATTTTATTTATTTATTTGTTGTTTTTTTAATTGAAAATGTGTGGTTCAGAATAAACGAGCTCTTGCCAGAGTAATATCGTAGCAATTTGTTTCCTCTGTGATCTGCAGACCTTGGTTGCACAGAATTCCTCTGCCTGCGCACCACTTGTTACTGGCTCGGATTCCCCTAGATCTGGTGCCGGCAACATCTACAGCAACTTTTTAATGACCCACTGATCTGACTCCATTGTGTTGGATCAAGGAAACACCTCAAAATTGTAGGGCACTGAAAACTTTAGGTGTTCACCACTGCATTTCTTCCGAAAAGATCACAACGTACAATAATGAAAGCTTATTTAAACAAGTTAACTCTGCTAAACTCTCTCAACTCTAACAACATGCATTAAGACATACAGAAGTATAAATAACATACTGAGAAATCCCAAACCCTGGAAAGAACTCTATCACCAAAAACATGAAGACTGACAAGAGTTACCACACACAGCCGTCAGCCACAATTATTTTCTCATTCCTTTTCTGTTTATGTTGAAACTCACATAGCTGAAGTCATGTCAACTGGAAACAATGCTCTACACTAAAGTTTCTATATCCTCTAGCTCTCTGTCCATTCTTAACCTCACATTGGGGCTGATGTTTTGTAACTTTCTCAGTGTCTCCTGACAATAGATTCTAAAAAAGGAAACAAGACAGAAGGTTTGTTTTTATTTGTCATTCTTATATGATCCAATTTAAACTCTAAATTATAGAGATTATTTTTGTTAGACTGTTCCAGACTAAGTTTTGAAACATCACAGATAGGTCACTAATCAAGTTTTGCTTGTGTTGCTCAACTTTAAGTACACTACAGTTCAAACACATGTGAGTCAGTTTTTTTCTTTAAGGATGTTTTTTTCTTTTTGCTCTAGTGACCTTTATTTGACAATGTTGAGACAAACAAGCAGATTGTGAGAGAGGGCGAACACATGCGTCAAAGATCACAGGGCCAGGACTCAAACCAAGGACTAAAGCCGAGGTATGGGTTGAACTTGTCACTATGTATTCACAAAATCAACATTTACTTAATTGAATATTTTAGTTAGAGCAACACAAGCATAAAAACTCCAAAGGCAGTATTCAAACACTGGACCTTCTTATTTTAGGGCGATAGTGCCACTGAAAACAAATTGTAGTTTTCAAAATATAACTTTATCAATTTCCTCTACCTAAACCACATAGCAAGGTAAAAATAATAGATTAAAAATATAGAAAGTTACATTTTACTGTGAATGCAACTATTTGAATTCTTCAGAAGCATCATGCAGATCAAAGAACACATCAGATAGATCAGGGTGAAGTTGTGTAGATGTGTTAAGAAGCATTGAGTTACAAAACAACGTCCAAAGCTTTGGAAATCTCTTTTTAAAGTAATCATATCATGTATTCCAGACACATAGTGTCATTCTGTAGCACAATTAACTGTTACCTTCAGATGTTATAAAATGATGTTTAAATTAAACACTATATAAAAAGATTAGTCATCACAATTTGATGCCTTGATATTGTCTCTTTAAGAATCTATTGCTCTTTCCGACACTCCACCTTCAGCGCCTTATCACAACAATGCTTCTCATTATGATGTTAACAGTTCATGTTTAATTGAGAAGTAGTACATATGAGAGGCTCGCCAGACGTACATTTTCCCCAGGTGTCTGCGGAGAGGGGCAGAGGTGGAGGAGGGATGCTCTGTGAGGAGGAACCTCGGCTGGAGACTGCAGCTTCAAGGAGGAGTTTTGTTGAAATAGGCGGTGCTTTGTGAGAGCAAAAGTTTAGGCACCCACTTTTCCTATGGGAAATTCAATGATTTCTCATGTATACATGAAAGAATCAAAGCAACACTCCAGGTATACTTTAGATTAGGGAAACACATTACAATATGATGTAAGGCTGAAAAAAAGTTGATTTTACATAATACTGTAGCCCCCTTTTACACTGCTTAGTCAGAACTGAAGGGGTTCAACATTTCTACAAGGTACTGTGCTGAATAGAGAAGGTAATTATCCCAATGTTGCCAAGTCCGTTCCAGCAAATGATTGCAGGTTATTTTCTCTTGTAACCCCATCTTACTGTATGACATGTTTGACCCCACTAGCTGCACTAAAGTGCACAGCTCATCGTTTTATTTACCGCAGATTTCTGGAGGCATTGGGACCCTTATGTGGCCAGCTCAACTGAGACACAGTCCCACACATCAGCAACAAGCACACACACACATACGTAGTCCACCTGGATAGGTTTTAGTCATCAGCCAACCAGCTTAGTGATTATGTTTTCCACTGAGACAAAACTATCTGAACACCCGCAGACAAAAACCCTCCAACAGATAAATGGATCCATACACTCGCACTCAGCTGAAATACTGAGATTTACAGTCTGTACAAACAGAAAAGACTCACACACACGTGGTCCAGAGTCCCTCTTTGGTTGCTGGGAGTGGGTAAGGAAAGTCTGCGTACATCAGCAGCAAGTATATGAATGGAAGAATTGCCTTTGCTCTGGCACCACACAGTCACAATCCATTAGCTTTGACGGGGTACCCAAAAGGATCTGACAGCCTCCTGGCTGCAACTGCTGTGGCCTGGGGTGATGGGGACATACCTGTGGCTGCCTTGTGTACTCTGTGGGCATGTGGGGAAGACTGAGCACACGTAGCAGCTGAGGCCTGGCTGCAGCGGTAGCTTTGGCTCTGCAAGTCCACTCCAGCTGTTACCTCTATATATGTTTTTAACAACAATAAATTTCTCTCACTTCTTTCAAGCATGTAATTCTTGGCTCACGCTTTCACAGCTTTGTGCTCTTATTCACTTTCTTTCATCCAAATAAGCTCAAATTACAGTGAAGTGAAGAAATAGGAGTAATTTAAAGGTCCAAAATCAGATCCACAAAGTGTCAGACAAAACAACTACTTTGAAATTTTGAGAGAACATAGGAATTTATTTTTAAAATTAAAAATAAGTACTTGTCAATATTAGTCTCAATCATATTTCCAAGGGTTAGCACTATCCCTAGATGTCACCCCTTCCTCCTTTGGCATCTAATTCAAGTAAACTGCTGAGAAAAGGGACACTTTTTCCACTTTCTTCTCTGCCTGGTGATTTGTACCATTTAAATTCAGACTTTTGAGTTTGTAAGGCCTCCTTTCCAACGCCTTAGTCTTAATCTCCCTACACATATTATCTATCGGAGTCACACCATGACTTTGGCTGGGCCATTTCAAAATGCTAATATTCTTTACATTTGGACGAAATATGTTAGAAAAACAAAATTATAATAAAAAATATATACTTTAAAACCATATAACACACAACATATTAAGTTGTATAAGTTTAAAGAGAAAGACGAAAATGTTTTGCTGTACCTAATACTTCCCGCTCTGAGAGGAATTTAATTGCTCTAAATCAAACTAAAAAGTCTTTATCTGCTCAACCACTATGATGTGTCTAATTTGTGTCATTCTTGAACTGCAGTCCTGCAGCTGCAATTAAAATCACCCCTGTTCAAAGCAATTTGGTCAGTGTAACCAAGGTTATATGATTGGCAGGAAACAACTAAGTTACAAATGTTTATTTCACTTTTTATGAGAAAAAAGTGAAATTGAAAACAGGCTCTCCCTCAGTTATTCCACAATAAATGAGAATCCTGTTGTCAGAATAATCCAGCTGTAATGCACAATATGTCAGCATTAGCTTACCTACTGCAAAACCATGTTTGCCACTCTTACCAAGCTGCAACAATGCTTAATATTTTTGACTTTATAGTAAAGAAGTGTAAACACACACACACCCACACACACACACACACACACACACACACACACACACACACACACACAAATGTATGGCTATTAAATTCCCAGAAAAAAAATAAAGAAAAAAATAAAATCCATTTTAATTTGTTAAATCTAAGAAATTGTCATAAGTCAAATGCACAACTAAATGCCTTTTCAACATTTTATTCTGTTTAAAGTGGTACATTTTTCAGCTGAAAGCACTTTAACAAAATATGTGTGCCTACAATCTGAAATGACTGAATTTATTCATCTTGAAATAAGTTATTTTTTAAATGTATTCACAATTCTGCTGTCATTTTATTGTACATTTTATTGATTGATTAGAGATATTAGTAAAACAACATATGTAAGGGTGGTGGATGTTTTTCAGAGATGTTAATACAAAATGTTACACACAAACTGACAAGATAAAATATTCAGCAAGATCCACCATCACCATGGAATTGTTTATTCATCACATAAATCCATCTAATCCAGATGGATTAGGTAAATCCCATCTGGATTTAAAATTTAAAGACTGTGCCATGTGTAATAGCGTGTTATTTTTATCTCACAGACCTGCTTAAGATGATCAAGAGGATCATCTGTTATTTCTTGTGGTAAAACTGGCATGCTTGTGTTCTTTTGTAAAGTGATTTAGGAAAAGCATCACTGAAGTTTGGGTTACCGTTCCAGTTTTATGTTAATCATTAAAAGTCTGTAAGCTTGAGAAGAGTTGACTTATTCAGGTTGTTGCAAGCTGTTTGTCATGTGATTGTTGTGAAGGTAAGAAAAACACATTCAAAATGTTGATGGATTCTTTCAAAGTCATAAAATAATGATATTTGATTTTTTTTTGTGAACACTTATGTTCTCACCCTGTAAATGTTAGAAGTTGCCTCTTCAAAGAAGCAAACCTTCTTCAACGATGTGCTGAAAAAGAACCATTTGCAAAGTTTTACTTCTCTCTGAAGGATCTTTGAGGAACACATGTTTTTTATAAGGGTCTTTTCGCCTGGCCTTGCATAAATGTTTTGCAGCGTTCCTCCTGTGAACTGGGGCCTGTCTTTACAGTGGAGGCTAATCAGTTGTAAATTCTGACTTTAAAAAGGAAACAAAGTGTATGGAAGGAGCTAATCTCCATTTTTTTTATTACTCTCTCTCTGTCTCCCTTTATTCTGTTCACCTTTATAAGTCTATCTCATTCGCAAATGCTCCAGGCATCCTTTTCTTTTAAAAAGTGAAAGCACCAGATGAGGGCAAAGTAAAACGGAGAGAGTGGAAACGGCTTAGATAAATGATCCAGAGAATGGGTAGGAAGATTACAGGCTCAGAACCCAAGGGGGAAAGGAAGTAGGGCAGTAAATATTTTTAAAAGCTGTCAATAAATTTGCAGAGTGGAGTTGAAAGAGCTATCAGCAAGACATTGAGCTACTGGGCTGGGTGTGTCCTTGGCCATAGAATTTAGTCAGTATGTAGCGGGAGACTTTCAGAAAAACTGTCAGTATGGGCTTGGAAAGCATAATAAGAGTAGGACAGTTAAATATGTCCATAAAAATCTGTTAATTTATGTTATGTTCCATTTAGTATCATTTATTTATAGTGCTGATTTGCAAAAGTTCTCAAACTACTCAGATGAACTATTCCAGTTTGTATGCAGAAATATGTAGACAATTCAACACATGTAACTTACTTTGATAGATTCAAGTCAAGTGCATAGATTCCAGTTCAATCAGAGTTAAAAACAAACAAAAAAAAAACAATATGGTCAAAATTATTTACATAAACTTCTGCTATTTTCATTTAGTTCTCAGTGCATAAGAAAGTTCTTTGACTCATTTTCCCACACCTTTCTGACCTGCTCGTTACTTAGCAGCCCAATTAAAGCTGATTTAAGGGTTCAGCTGCATGCCTATTGGGAAATATTCCCCATAGGGTTGTGCTTCTTGATGACTGATGGGTTGATGAGATAATGACAGACAGGAGCAAGTCTCAACTACTGTTGTCTGTTTATGCACTAACACATTTAGTCTCCTGCATAACCGAAACCCTCCAAAAACTAGTAAAACAACATGGCAGTAAAACTACAATGAGAAAAGCAACTGTAACTGTCAAAGCTTTGTCTATAACTTTGTTAAATTACAAATTACCGTATATCTGAAATGGGCTGAGTCTTTTTTTTTCTTTTTTTTATTACAAGTTGCAACCACAATGAAAGTCTATGTAATCTCTACATAAACACACAGAAACTACTCATATATTTTCTGATTGAATTGTTCAAATTACCTGGATGTATTAAACATGAACTAGTTAGGCACCATTTATATAACCAGGAAACCCATTGCTGAAGTTCAGTACTTGCAAACCTTTCACCCAAATTGATAGTAATTGATCTGACTTAATAAATATTGCACATTCACTGTCTATTGTAAAATTATAAATTTATTGCTTATAGTGTGCAACATACTAAATACTGGTAAATGTCACCATTAAAATCATAGAAACTGTGCACATTCACAACATAATAATGTACTCTGACTGCTTCTCCATGTAGCCAACTTATTTAGAAGGCTTTCTAAAATCTATACCTGTACATTTTAATATTATTTTTCTCAAAAAAATTGGAAAACTAGCATTCACATCTTGTTCAGTGTCACAACACAAGTTAAATTATTTTTTAAAATCAAATAAAAACAATCAACATGTGTCTTTAAACTATAACATCTGTCTCAACCTTTGATTACAATGTTAGACCTTATGGAGAATGGTTGTAGGCATTGCACTTTAACACCCTGCTCATCAGCAACACATCTGAAATGTTTCAAACAAAAATGTTAATCTGCAAAAGCAATCATAGCAATAAATTAATCTGACTAAAATTAGAAAACCTGAGAGAGTTATAATGTATTTAACCTCTTGGTTTCTGTTTCTTACTCCAGTTATATCAAAATACTTTGCATTTACGAGGCTCTAAAGACCTATCAAAACATATAAGACAGTATACATTGACCTATTTAAACAATAATTAATTTAAGCCTTCGTACCTCAATCAATTTCCACTGTAATAATGGTCATACACATATTTTAAATGCAATGGTAAAAGCAATGGTTTAATTATGAGATAAACCCACCAGGCCTCTTATTGGTTGGTTTGGTCTCTATTTTCTGTTTTGTAGATTTGGACAAAATTGGTTACATTTTCAACCCAACTTCTTGGTTAGTTATGGATTCTGTGATTGTCTAAAAAAGAAATAAAAATAGCACAGTACATTAAAGGCACAGTTATCTAGAGTATTGTGTTTTGATTATTAGAAGAAAAGAGAAACAACATGAACATACTCATCCATATTTAATTGTATTAATTAACTACCATCACAATTAAGGCATATGAAGCTGCAAGAGGATATATGGGCTGGATCAGTTGGTCATGCTTTATTTAATGCTTTTCTCCTAAAAAGATGAACTTTCTTTTGGTTTTAAGAAAGTCAGACTGAAGGCAAATGGATCCACAAATACATTTACAGATGTCTGGTGTTCCAAGGCAGGTGTGCAGGAGCAATATGAAGCAGCAGATGGGGTGAAATCTGAAGGACAAGATAAAAACTTCTTAAGTTGTTGAGTGAGAGAAAGAAGCCTGCTGTCAATCACAGGGCAATGCAAACTGCACAGGTCACACAACCATGGAAGCACACATTTCCCCCAAAGTCACCTTCATTTAGAAACTTTGGATTTAGACTGTGAGAGGCAGCCAGAGTGTGGCACGAACCAAGGAATGGATGAGGAGAAAATGCAAAGTCTACATAAAGAGCAGGCCAACATTTGAACTCAGAATGTTCCTACTGCAAGGCAGCGATGCCAACAACTCTGCCAGGGTGACACTGTCACCATTGTGAAGGTAAATATTTAATCAGGAGAAGACTGAAATACATCTGTTTAATGATTAGCAACGTAGCGTGTCAGGGAACAGCCTGATGCACTGAAAGCAGAGACAGATACCATCCAACACCTGCACACCAGGAAATACTTCTGCAAATGGGAAGAAAGACTATGTGATTCTAGGATTTTTATTTTTTGGAAATTACATTGCATAATACATTATAATTACATTGTAATATTGTATTGAAATATAAGATTATATTTTGATCTTAAATTTTTATTATCTAAAGAAGTGACAACAAAAGGGAATTTGTGGACTAGTTTCTAGTTGATATCCTACATTTTTTTGTCTTGCCATGCATTGTCATATCTAAAATCATGGTTTAAAACATAAGGAAATAAAGTGAATTTTGTGAACCATCCTGACACATTTTTAGAAAACACAGAAACATATTGTCCAGTGCGTGCACATTCTGATGCAAGCAGTGCTCTGGGGAGTCTGAAAAAAGTATATTCATTTTGTTGTGATGTAAGTGTATCCTTTATTATTTTATTATATTTATTTATGAATTAACTAACCATTAGGGTCATAAAGTTTAACTCTCTATCTGTGTTCCCAAGTGGAGAAATAATTATTAGCTAAGCTAATTGGACATTAGTTCATGCTGTTGCCTCTTCAACAGAATAGTATACGCCAGTGAGTCGATTCTGTCTATGTAGACCTTTGTCTGCAAAAGGTAGCCTTGAGTAACGTTATTAATGTCTCATTGTTAAATTTCACACCAGTGGACTGCATCCTTCCTATTCATCTCTGATTGGCTACGCTCATGAAATTGTGGTGGCCTTGCTGAGCAGATGATCCAGTGGAGTATCTTCTTACAGGTGTAGGAAGATGCACAGCTTTAAGCTATTTAAGCAACACCATAGATAGACAAGGAAAGAGCATATGTAATAGTGTGATTGAGCAATAAAAATATAGAGCCAAAGCCATGTAAAACTGATTGTATGTCACAGAACTAGTTCATACCTTGAGATTTGAACTGCTCTTTTAATCCTTTTTATGCTATACCTATCTTGTGCTATTCCTATTGTGCATTAAGGAACCCCTTTCCTTTAAAAATGAGGAACTGCACTGAAAATGTTGCAAATGCATCCATTTTACAAAGCAAAACAAACTTAACCCTCAAAACAATTAAAAAGACCAAGTTATGATCATTTCAAGATACTGTTGTCTGATGTGATGACTGTTAACGTGTCTGATTTTCAATCACTCTGAATATTAATTGGAATCAGTGCTAATTTAAATGCCTATAGGCATTATGTTTATGTTGTAGAATTCATTGGCATTTTGTTTTTTATAATATTATTGACATTTCTTCAACGTCACGTTGAACAAGTATTTTTTTTTTTTTTTTACCAAAGGTTTTATCTTAAAAACATAATTAAATCCTTGTGGTAAGTTTAATTAAACACATTCTAGTTTGATAAAACATTAAAATACAGTACAATGTTGTAAAAAAAACAACAACAACCCCTGCTATATCTGTTCATTAAAACATGTTGCGGGAATATAGAGAATATAATGTTTTTACTGGCTTCATGTTAACTTTGTGATCCTTACTAACTGGGTATGTATTTTCTATTTCGTATGTGCTTTGCGCACACTAACAGAGAGCTGTAATAGAAGGCCCTGAGTATGAGGGGAAAGTGTCAGGATACAGATATTGTCTTTTAAATCTTTTTCCTCACCCTTGGAACACATCTTCTTGAGTTTCTGTTTGATAAGCAGAGAGAACGTCCTCCAGTTACTCTGGCTCTCCTCTTCCCGGCTGGTTTCCCGTCCTGTGGATAATGTTTCAGTAATTCTTGAACACAATGTGTTGCTGCTGCTTCTAACCTGTGGTGGTCAGTAGTTCATGACCTCAAAGCCAGTTTAATTCAACAGAGTGATCACAGTGCAAATAGATAGATGGAATAATTATTAACTAATATGTATAAGTCATTCAGGAATATGAATGATTTACATACTGGATTTTTACTGGATTTTATTTATATCCAGTAAAAGTTATGATGTAAAAAAAACTTAAAGGGAACATATTATGCAAACTGTTTTTTTGCACATTTACTTCCAATTGGATCTTTACTCTTTCTAAAAACAGTGCTAAAAACACCTAGCTGTTTTTGGCAATAGCCACTGTAAATGTTTTTTTGGTGTCTGCAAAATGAGGCATTTCAGAAACCTCTTGAATATTAAGTCACAATTCGCAGGCATGTCCCTGATACCTAGCAACCCCAGTTGAGTCCTTCACCAACCCAACTGGAGCTATGCTCCATTCATTATTAGAAGATAAATATTTACGACTAGATTTGCTGCACAATGGTTGCTGGAAAAGACTAGTGTTTGGTTGTCAGCTGCATTGAACAACATGCATCCATAAACATTCTCCCTGTCAGAATTCCTTGGCTTCATTTTACTTTCTAATGGCAATGTCCCAGACACATTGCCAAAAAAAAATGTAGTTTGTGCAAATCACTTCATGAAGATCTCTTTTGAAAATAACCAACACTACATGACAAGATTTACCAAGAGACTTCAACTGAAGGAATATTTTCTGCCTATCATACCCAGATGACATCCGTTGTTAGACTGCCCATTGCCTTCCAGTGCAATTCAAGGGCTTACTGCACAGTCCGGGCTTTCTCCCATTAATTTGAATTCCCTCTAGTAGAATTTCCAATGGGCCAATCAGTGAATAGAGGAAGAAATTGTGAATTATGATGCAGATTTTCTCTGCTGGTTTAGAACGTAATCTGCTTGCAGGTTTAGCAATAGCAGCGGACGAGGTGAACAAAGTTGTTCAGTCTGAGTTAGTCAGACTTCCAAACATTGAATTAACATTAACCGTCATCTTGTTTAGCTCGGCACTTCTCTCGTCGCAGTGGAGGATGGTTGTTTACAGAGTAGGCAATTTCTGGTAATCTTTGTAAAGTTGAACTGGCACATTACATGTGTCACGAACAAATGTTAGCAGTTGGATAACAATTAAAACAATTGCACGCAGGATCAGTCTAACGTTTACAAATCGACATGTGTGAGTGTGAGTCATACCTATGTGCTGTGTATCAGTTTGCATTATAAATGCCACATGATGCATGTCAAATAGAAAAGAAATACAAAAAACGTTTCAGCAAGTTAGCTTGTGTACAGAAAAAGTTTCACTTTAATATAAACTAACTGGGTGTGTGTCTGCATCTGCCTGGAGTATGCTTGGGTAAGCCATGCTTATTTTTCATTCAGTGAAGTAAACTGAGGCATGTAGAGTTCCAAGAAAATGGTTTCGAGTAGAGTTATTTCAAAAGAATACAAAGTATTCAAAGTAGTGGTACTAAATGGTCTTAATAGACCATTTATTTCATTTACATTGAGACTTGTTTCTCGTTGCCATTCTTACAAATAGGGAAAAAAGAAACTTTTAATTAAAGTAAGGAGGATATCTGTTGATTGTGAGCTAAGAAATGGCAGTAAAATGTCTACTAGATAAACTTGTCCATATCTACAGTGAGAGCAGGAATTAATGAGTTTAAAAATATTTTAACTCATTCAATTTTATTTTTCTACCCACACATCAGAGGATGGTAAAATTGCTTTTAGAATGCTGCATAATTCTATAGTATTTTACTACAAAATAAATACATTTTGTGATACTATCCAGAAGGAAGTTATGCCAGTCTTAATCATTCTTTTGTCCCTGTCTGACTTCCGTCTTTTTCTTGCCAGAAACCTAGGCCCAAACTCCCTTGACAGTTATACGTCTGACATAGAAGCAGAAGCAGAAATCGCTTCCAATCATCATCACAACCTTATAGTCCTGTAGAAAACCAGCAGCCTATTTGTGGTCTCCAATTTCTCTCCAAACCTTGCTGTACATCTTTATTCTCTCTAACCTTTAGTATCTTCCGCTTTATAAATGTATGTAACTCTAGCAACTAAAAATAGTGGCCAGAGGAATCATTGCATGATGTTTATTTAAGCCATTAACTTTGGTTGATGGGCAACTGACTCTAGGGAAAGACATTTCTGTAGATGAAGTCTGGCTCTGCTTGTGTGCTAAGTTTGGCTTGGCCTGAATCACTGTGCTTGATGGTTTATTCATACTCAGTGGTGCGGGACGCTGTGTCATGAGGTTCCTCTCACACTCAATATGTCAGCAAAGAATTGACAGATAAGAATGTTTGGATTCCAGTTCCTCCTCATTTGTATGGTCAGAACATTGAGCAGTAAGTCTGTGTTTTTTTTTAAAAAATATATATGTTTATGAAATTACTATGAGGAAGAGACAAATGTAATTTCAAAACTATCTTTTCTTTACTCAGTTGCTGTCTCCTTAGTTATAGTCATCAATTAAGAAGCCACTTGCAATTCAAAAACAAACAACATCAACTTCCCCTGAAAAGCCCAGTCAAAACAAGCAGTAAAGCCAAGCTTGTCCATACTGCCCCCTCATAATCAAAGCCAGATGTCCCCTTTAAAAACTTTTTTCTCTCTTCTGCTCCCAGAACCCCTCTCCAATATCTCATTCCCCTTCTTTTCCCCCACATTCTCTTTCCTGTTTAAGATTGTATAGACGGCTGGACCTAAGCAGACATGATTTGGCTCTTGTTGGCTTGGTCTTTTTCTCTCCGTCTAAAGCATTTCCTTCTTCTACCGTTTTTTTCTGTCTCTAGAATCAGCATCTTGTCAAACAGGCGTGGACTCAACGTGAACCTCCTCAGCACTCACAATCATTCTAGGTGAAAAATCAGACCCACATGGCACTAAAAAGAAGAGGGTTTTGCAGAGAGACTTTCGGTTGCCAGCCGATTTAATGTTGTTGCACTTTTGAAATACACGCCACAACCTGTTTGTCTTAGTAAGAGTTCTGGACTGCTTTGTGTTTATCTAGGCACAAGCCATGTCCCCTTAGTTACAGCTCTTGAAAGAAAGCAATCCTTCGCCTGTCAACGTACCATTTTCAGTTTGTCACGGCCAGAGTCAGACACAGAGTGATCGGTAATTTACTTTTCCACCTCAGTGAAGAGAGAAAACAACCTCATGCGGGAGATGCTAAATATTATGGGCAGTTCTGTTCTCTTAACTGCCCTTTTGGGGGAAACCTCTGGAGCTTGTCCTACTACTGCTGCTCTCAGGTGGCTATCTTAGTCAGCCTCTTTAATCTGAGAAGCAAATAGCTTCCAGTGTTGTCTTTGGAGCCTAAGCTCAGCCCTGGACACCTTAAATAGGTCCTTGGAGAGAAGCAATGAAAGCACAAGCTGATGTGTTTGAAGTCTGCTTCATGATTGGCACTAATATACTGGCTCTTTACTCCTTTGGGTTTTAGTATGAAATTATGTAGTAATGCATTGAAACTAGCCTGGCCATTGCCTTCTGCTACTCTGTTCGATTCTCATCTCCCTTCAGTGCTCTATCTTGGATTTCTCCCATTGAGCAAGATTTCTCAATGGGAGAGAAGTCTCCCATTGAGAATACTATAATAATAATAATATTATTATTATAACAATAATAATAATAATAATAATAATAATAATAATAATAATAATAATAATAATAATAATAATGTTATTATATTATTCTAATACTTATAATAATATATATTATTTCTAAATAATTTATAATCATGAATAATTATAAATTCTGAATATATGTTCATATTAATAAAATATAGCTTTTTAAAAGTAGTAGTTTTTCCTTTACTACAAGGGTTGTGGGTAACATTTTTGTTCTATTTGTAAGATAGAAACAAAATCAAATTAAAATGTAACAAAATATCAAGACAAAAAATGGACTTGAGTTGCTTTAGCTGAAACAAAAAAAAACAAAAATCCTCTTCTATAACAATTATGCCAGTGCAGTAACACTCCACAACACTAATCTATTAATATTAATCAAGGAACAACAAACAAGAAGAAAGTCAGAAGAAACCAAGAAAAAGTGAGCACACCTTGACGTCTTTAGTTTCTCTCTCACTGCATGAAGCCTGCATCAGCGTTGCAGCCAGGTTTCACACAGAGCCACACACGTCTGCCAACATGACGAAAGCAAATAGAAAATTGTACGTAAGCAAAGTTGCGAAACACAAAGAACATCTCTCACTAACCGAGACTCAAGTCCTACCTAGAGTCTGGTAAAGAGCCATTCAAAAGAATCAGGTTGTTTGTGAACGTCAAATCACTACTATATAATAGTAGTTTTGGCAGTGGCAGTCAAAGGAAGAAAACAAAACCGTTCAGTATATCCTGGCCACGCTTCCAAGTATTGAGCAATTAAAGTCAGTGCAAAAAGAAGGTATAAGACACTCCTGGCAAAAATGATGTGGCTTAACTCCCCGCGGGGTTGTTTCCAAAAATGGAGGAAACATGGAACATAGATCAACCTTCTCAGAAATGATTGGCTAACAAAATTACTTAAGGGTACATTGACAACTCATCCAGAAGATCACAAAAGAGCCTAGAACAAGATCTAAAGCACTGCTGGCCTCACATGCCTCAGCTAAGGTCAGTGTTCATGGCTCAAACATAATGAAGAGACTGGGCAAAAACAGTATTTGTGGGAGAGTTCCAAGTTGTAAATCACTTCTGACCAAAAAGAACACAAAGTCCCATTTCGTCTTTGTCAAAAAAATATATTTTGATTATCTCTAAAACCTTGAGAAAAAATATTCTGTGGACTAATGAGATAAGTATGGCTTGTTTTTGCAAAAGTGTTCAAACTTTTACATCTCAGATCAACATTTCAGATAGAGAACATTATGCCAACAGGTGGAGGTTTTGTGATTTGGGGTGAGTTTCCTGCCTCAGGATTGACCATGCTTATTGGGATCCTGAATTGTGCTTTCGGTGATATGCTGAAAGTGAATCTCTTTGGATTTTCTGTGACCTTAATCCTAAGCACGTGTTTTACCTAGAAGGAGAAATATCCGAGGTAAACCAGCAAGATCTCCTGTACAGGGTTAAAAAAAGGTTTTTCATTGTCAAGTGGGTTAAATCTATCTCATGGCCTTAAACAGGATATTCATGCTTGAAACATTTTAATATGGCCAAGAAAAGAAGAATAAACTTCAACATGTCATCTGTTTGGCTTGGAGAATAATTACTTTGCACATGCTCTTAGGTTTTTTTTAAAATGTATTTATTTTATTTCATTTAGTAAAAAGAATTAAAATCAGTCAAATGATCTTTGCCTGATATGACAATTGGTTTTATAATCCGGAATGTTAAAGTGTGATTTAAAAAAAAAAAAAAGCTAAAACAAAGTGAATTCTTTTTCTGAGCCCAGTTCTTTTGAAGAGCTAACAATAAAAGGTCACTTGACAAATTCATGTCTCTCAGAGGGATGCCATGTGCATGACATCAATACCACATTCAACAAACCTCTGAAAAAAAGAAGCACTAGTTTCATAAAATGCATGTGCTTTTAAATCTCTTTTAGAAAAATAACTATCAGTGGACCAATTTACTCTTCTGTTATTATTATCCCTTGCATTTAAAATTTATTCCAAACCAGAACAACTCAGAGAAATTCTTGAACGTTAATTAAAACCTTTGAATATTTAAGTATTTTGGATATATAAAAATTTTCCATAGACAGGAAAAAATGTCTCACTTGCATGACGTAAACTGTTGCTTCACTTGTATTGAATAAATGCAGGAAGGGGCAGCATATTCTTGAAGGGGACACTTGTGGGAAGAAAAAGGGTCTCATTGCAAGAGATCAGCTTGTGTAAACATTCAGGTTAATGAAGCTCAGTGGGCCTAATCCCCGACCCTCTTTCTCACTCTCCCTCACCCTGGCCTTAAACCCTGTCACCCCTCCCCTACACACCCCACAATTTTCCACCATAATCCCTAGTTGGGGCAGGCACTGTCAATCAAAAGGACCTCAAGGGAAGTTGTGTGCATCCACTCGTGTGTATGCGTGAGTGTGTTAGGATTTATGTTTGCGTATAGTCAGTGTTTGCATGTGTTATCAATGAAGAGTGCTTGCACACATAAACCACAAACACCATGTACCTATACAGATATATCCGGGTTCTGGTTGCTTTGAGACAGAAGTCGGTTAAGGGAGTTCCAACAAGAGAACCACACCACATTAAATAACATGACATCAAACATTTGAATAATGGTTCCAGATATTGAACTTGAGACAATAGCAAAATGTAAACAAGACCAGTCCGATAAAAAAAATATAGTCCTTGCTTAAATGTTTTCTCACAGCAATTGATTTCACTCAAATACAGATATAAATGAGCAGGAGCAAATAAAATCAACAGATGTTTAAAATTTACTGCATGGTTTACAGTACATAAAATGCATCATCCCTACATTGCAGTAGAACAAAGATTCCCTTTCAGCTGTAGTGTGATGAATGGAGACGTAACTCTTTCCATTAACATCTTCTTTATATGTTTTGCTTGAAGTATGCTTAGCTTTGTGGGAATGTTACAGTATAGTGTGGATTTAAATAAACCAATAAATATTGGTCATTTCTCCTGGTGCTGTAGAAACAAGCTGCTGCTTCCAGAGTCGATTCTGAGTTTAGAATGGGGTTGCACTATAAATCATGTAGATCACAGGCAAATGTTTGGCTCTTTTTTTCTGAGGACACGTGCAGATCTTCCACACAATACAACAACAATAAATCATAGTTACCCTTCACATCTGAGTAATCTGCGCCAGATCAAGAAAGAGGCTTAGAGCAGTGGCGACCAAGCCTTGTATGAGCAGGCCAACAAACTTACCAAGAAGATTAGGGTAGCTATAGTGAGAAGGTAAAAAGCACCCAAAACATCAGTTTTGAACGGTTTCAAAAGAAAATTTTGCTAACACCTGCAGCCCTTTCCCCCACCCTGAGCAGAATGCATGTTTGGTAGATGACCCCAACAGCCTCTAACACAGGTTTAAAAGGCTGTCGCTCACATCTCATCCACAACTTAACCACCTTCCTTTCTTCAGACCCCCTGAATCATATGTTTGCATACAGTCGGTGTTTGTATGTGTTACCAATGTTTGCATCCAATCAGAATGGACTGGAGATCTCCAAGGGAGATGTTAATAGTCTCTGTGAATGTCAGAAGATCAAGAAAGCTACAGGAACTGACAACTTCTCCCCACTCTTTCCTGTGAACATGCTTTGACCAACTGGTCCCCATCTTTACTCAGCTCTTCAACAAGTCTACGAAGCTGTGTGAGGTTCCCTTCTGCTTCAAGCGTTCCTCCATCATCTTGGACTCCCAGAAACGTGACTGTGTCCTGGCACTATGACATCTGAGGTCATGAAGCATCTGAAAAACATCTTGGGTACCCAGCTGGATCCCCGATAGTTTGCTTACTGATCAAGAAGGTCAGCAGATGATATAGTTAGCTTTGAACGACACTTCGTCTTGCAGTACTTCAACTACCCTGGGATGTTAAACTAGGATCCTGCTCATGGACTTCAGCTCAGCCTTTAAACTCATCAACCCAGACATTGTCGACAAAAAGTTCAGAGTGTCAGCCTCCACTTGCCAGTGGATCACTAATTCTCTGACTGATTGGCAGCAGCAGATGAGGATTGTCTTCTGTGTTTGGACAACAGTTTTAGCATGGGGAACAATTGAGCCAAGGGGAAATTTAAGTGACTTCAAAAGGTTGTTGGTGGTAAAGAAGCTGGTGTGAATATTTCAGAAACTGATGATCAACTGGGATTTTTACACAGAACGAAAATAATACAAGCCAGAAGTACCTAATAAAGTGCCATGAGAGTCCATATAACTAGTTCAATCTGGAAAGACTCAGACGGACAAAAGGGGAACAATTAAAAGATTTAATGACGAGAATGAACAACAGTTCTTTGGCGCTCGGACTCCGGCAGTTAATTTGAGCTGAGATTTGATGTGAACTCGATGAACATCCCGATAACTGATTAGGGATATTCTCCCCAAAATAAAGGGGTGAGGCCGGGGCCAAGGCCTGAGGAAAGGTGAGACCTAACACTTGTGTGTTGATCTGAGGATGCAGGGAGAACAGTACGGGTTGTAGGCCCGAGGAGTGCAGATGACTAGGAGGTGAGAGGCTGGATTCAAATTTGATTGATAAGAGGGGTTTTTGAGATATTCCTCCAAAGAATAAAGGCCTGCTAAGCAAAAAGGGCCGAAATAATACCAGGCAAAAGTGAAGGACAGTTGAGCCAGGCATGAGATAGGATCAACTAGGGACACAAAAAGATCTGGAGAAAGGCTGGAGGATGGCCCGCAGTATAGAGAACCACATTGAAAAGTATGAGAGGAAGCGAAAACAACTGAGACAAGGACCAGCAATGAGAGACTGGCTGGGACATGGGCCGGCTGCAGGGCTGAGACACTGGTCGGCTGCAGGGGCTTTGCGGCACACCGGGACACGGGCCAGCTGCAGGGGCTGAGCGACGCTGGGACATGGACAGGCAGTGGGGACAGAAAAAGCCGAAGCACCGGGATCATGATGTGGAGAGATAAATCGAGAGAGAAGGAATTAAAAGAAACTCACTATGTGCTAAACTTAGGATGGGTAACAGAAGAGAGCTTGAGATGAGGCCTGTGAGCAGCATGACATCATGAGCAGGAAAAGGGGACAAATCATGGGATAAGAATGCATGATATAGGTGAGAAAAGACCAACCACCACCAGCGAATTGTGCAGTGCTTACTATGCACTGAGGGAGCTCTCACTAATAAATTACAGAGCGAGACCTGAGATTAAACATGTAATGAGCGATTCCGTCTAATGGCTGAACTGGACTGGGCAGAGGTGGAGAGACAGCTCATCAACAATAAGTCAGAATGATCATGGGTGAAACAAACAGATAAAATAAAGTTGGTTGATGACATGAAACGGACTGGTGAAGGTTCAGCTTTATGGTAACACGACTGATGAGAGCGACAACTGGGAACGCTTGCGAAGTTGCCCCTCAGAAAACGGGTTAGGGCTGTGGAACATTTTCATAAAAGCTGGAAACTTGAGCTGCTGCAATAAAGGTGAAGCTGAACCAATTCATAGGAGATCCCCCCAAAAAAGGGCCACACCTAACGGACTGAATTTAAAATGGGAAATGGAAAGGAAATGCAATCTTAAACTCATCGAAAAGCTGACGTGTAGAGACGTGCCACGTGAATGAACTCCACAAACCTGGCAGTGGGGTTGGGAGTTTAGACTAGAATGGGCTGTGAGCTTAGGATACCTGCAAGAGCTGGTTGCCATAGTGATAGACCCACAAGAATGACTGGAAAGTGTCTAAAGGCTATTGGCCCAGAGTGAGACTGGAATGAGCATATTTGAGTGTCTGACCGGGATAAGCAAGAGAACCGACTATATAACCTGAAAGTGGCAGGATTGCCTGGGAAATAATCTGCTGATTTGGGAGGTCTTGAGACGAGAACCGAGAAGCAACCAATGGGACTTGAACAGGACAAATCAGAATATGGGACAGCTCGGTTGATTGGACAATGGCCCTCGTCAACAGGAATTTAAGGTTGATTAATAATTAGTAGAAGTGCTGGACAGACTCAATCGAACAAAAAGGAATTATTCGTCGACTTCATGTTACGTTGGCAAGCCACTCTACTGCACGCATCGTAGTCGCAACAGGGTGAAAGTCCACAATTAGGTAAAAGACAATTCATGCCTGAAGCCGCAGTATGTGAAGGCCAGGCAAGAAGCGAACCCCTGCTCCAGACGAGATTAACTGATTGAGTCTACTGTTTAGGTCATGATGAAAGTAAATTTAAAATATACCAGTTTTAAAAACTTGCCATATCTTGATTGGAAAGCCTAATTATAGTTTTCAGAATAATAACTTATTCTGCCCTATTGGCAGAATAACCTTTGTTACCTGTAGATAAAGCAGATCATTTGCCGAGCTCTTTGAATTGCACTTGAGTGGGAAACATCAGAAGTTCCAGCTTTCACACAGATCTGTGAATAGCCGTGTAACAGCAGGAGTCCAGGCCAGTAGAGGAGAAGTTCTGCTTTCACTTCGTTTAGATAAAGGTGACAATTGGTGCTAGATCTTGAGAACAAAGTGCAGGGAGAGTCTAACTTTAAAGAGGGTCAGAGACAGCTCCTGGTTGGATGAGCAAAGATGTGCCTTATTTGAATAGATAGAAGACTGGAATAGGCCTTTACTATAAAATTTTGTAGTCAGGAGTAACTACTCTGATTTACTCTTCTAATTCTTCAAAGACGTCCAAGCACGTCTTTGCCATCTTCTTCCTTCTTTCCATTTGTCTCAGGTAAATTAATGCACGTCTCTGTTCTGCAGTTTGTTGTAATTTCATATGCGACTTTTGGATTAAACTAATTCTGTGACAACTACGCTCGTTTCTGTGTCGATGGGCGAACGGTGGGGGCGGAGTCTTCCAGCTTGAACATCCGCTTTAGCTCCATTTCAAACAGGTGGTAAAATTAAGTAAAAAATACCCATCAAAGTGCACACAGAAATCACATTGAACCTTTTTTTTCCCCACACCTTGAAGCAGATATGTTTATTATAAAAAACAGACACCCTTGTTACCAACATGTCTGAAGAACATCTCAATCAGGATAAACAAATGAAAAAGAGGAGGAGAGGAGGATAGGGGGAAATTATCAATGATCACTAAAACAATGTATATATATATATATATATATATATATATATATATATATATATACAGTATATATATATATAGTAATGAAGAGGTCTTCATTACTGGGACAGTTTTACTTAAGTCACTGTGTAGCACTTTGCACTTTATTAAACAAGCACTTTATTTAGCACTGCACTTTAAAAGCAGAGATTTGCACATAAATGACAATTTGCACACAAGAAGTTTTAATTGCATTTATTGAGGATTTTAGTAATTAGCATGTAGCCTTTTGTTCTGGGCTCTGCACAGCTGCTCCTCATTGACAAGTGAGGTGGTTGCCTGTGAAGGGAAGATAATTGTTACTCAGAGCAATGAGCTACTGATGGGTAAAACTGAGCAAATGTGTGTGCATAATCTGTTAAGTGTGGAGTGCTGATATGGAGTGACTCACCTGTCTTTTCTGTGTCCTCTCCAGGGTGTTTGGACAAATACCACCCCGGGGTCCAGACACCATTTGTAGATCCGGGAGAGGCCATTGGAAAGTGGGGGAGGAAATTGTTTATGGGTTTTTGTGGTGTTTTCATTTGGTGTAAGATAAAATATAAAATATTTATAAAAGTAAATTTTAATGTTTATATTTAATAAAATGTAGTTTATTTAAATAGGTGGATATTTGTGAAGGGAGATCCCCCTGTGAATTGGAGGTGGTTGAGTCCAACCCAACTGAGACTATTTAAGCCTGCAGTTTAACCTGAGATGATTATTTGTTGTGTGTGAGTGATGCTGGGAATAAATCCACTGCTGTTTTCCACCTGAATCTGCCTCTCGTAATCTTCTTCACCGTAAAATCCAACTGCAAACGGCCGCCTTGTTGCATATATATATATATATAATATATATATATATATATATATATATATATATATATATATATTATTATTATTTTTCATCAACTGTAACAGGCCGTTTGAAAAGCTATCATTATACAGCCAAGTAGAATATTCCACACATAGAAACATTTAAGACAGTTGTTAATCTTTTCCAAAGTGGATTTTCTAACAAGGTGATGCCAGGGTCAGGCGCTCCAGTAATCTAAACTGTAGACTTTAAAGGCTCAACTTAGCATTTCAATCTGTAGAGACTCACACAGAGAGAGAAACAGCAGTTAGATAATTTTATTTGACCGAGAATTTGGCGCTCGGACACCGGCGGAAGACGTGCGAGCCGAGAATTGCAGCGAGCTTGGTCGATCGGCTCGAACGACGCTCAGGTAGGTCTTCCCCCGGGCCCGGTCACTGGTGGTGGAGCGGAGCATGGAGAGAGGAGTCTTGAGGAGACCTGGAGGCGTCTGGGAGGCTGGTGGTGGAAACGGGGAGGAGGTGGGTTGAAGCACAACCGAAGTGGGTGGATCTGTGGTTGCCTCGTCCTTTGAAGGAGCTCTTGCCAGGTGATTGGATCGAGGTAGAGAGGTGGTGCGACCTAATTCGTTGGGATATTTTTATTTGCCTGCTTTATTAACCTGAGACGGATGTAAGGATCTTCTTCCATGTTACCTGATCTGTGAAATTAGTATAAATATTTATTAGGGCCTGCCATTGCAATGCATAAGGAGAGCAGTGACTGACCTGCGAAGCAGGTCAGTCACTGCCTCCATGCATTTGCATGGCAGGCACTTACTGTTCTTCTGTCAATAGAATGTCTCTTTATTAGGGCCTGCCATGCAATGCATAAGGAGAGCAGTGACTGACCTGCGAAGCAGGTCAGTCACTGCCTCCATGCATTTGCATGGCAGGCACTTACTGTTCTTCTGTCAATAGAATGTCTCTTTATTATTAGGGCCTGCCATTGCAATGCATAAGGAGAGCAGTGACTGACCTGCGGAGCAGGTCAGTCACTGCCTCCATGCATTTGCATGGCAGGCACTTCTTATTCTACACCCAATAGAACGCCTCTTTATTTATTTATTTATATATATCTTTATTTTTCTTCCATTACCGTTAATGCGGCTCGTACCGCTGCGAGCACCCCCACAAAAGTGGTATCAAATCGAGCGGCTCGGCGTCGAGATGGGAGCTATTACTTTTATTGGGGATCGGACTTACGACGGCGACGTAAAAAGCGAAAAACGAGCAAAATTTCCAACTGCCGAAACGCAGAGTGTAACTGAAATCAACTGCTGCTTTTTTAGAGTGAGAAACAGAGTGGAATTTTGACCCAAAGATAATTTTGAAATCGCTCTCATGCCTTCAAAAATTGCTCTATTGATATGAAAGTCGGTCATGACATAGATAAATTTGTCTGCTCCGGTAAAATGTTTTCGAAATTTCCCTAGGTCTTACGGTTTACTGTCCAGGTGCTTCAGAGTAAAATTATGGGAAGGGGTAACTGACGTCGATCCCTCTATATTACAGTAGATACAATCTGCCCTGCACTTCACTCCCCCAGCTGACAGTTGGAACTTAGGATTGATCACCATGGCAACAGAAGACAGAGAAAGGCAGAGCTTCTGCTTTGGACTACAAACCGGCCATATTAACTGTAGTTCTATCTACGGCCATGACTCAGAATGTCAGAATTTACAACATGGCGGAACTGTCTGTTACTGCAGAGGAGGACTTGGCTGCTATTTAGAACTACTTGTGTTTTGAGCATTATATAACTGATTTAACCCCATCAATATTACATATTGCATTAGTGTTGCCATTTCAAATTAAGCTTAAAGAAAATTTCAAAATAAAAGCCTTGACCATTGTTCATCTTGTATTTTCTCTTTTGGGCATTAGATAACTGTTTAAGAAAACCACTGTTACAAATGGGATGAATGTTGCTGTTTTAAGTTAAGCGTATGAAAAATTTCAAAATAAAAGAGTTGACAATTTTTACATAATGTAATTGCTCTATTTTGTATTAGATAACTGTTTAAGAAAGCCACTGTTAGTATTGTTGCCATTTCAAATTAAGCTTACTAAAATTTCAAAATAAAGGCCTCATTTATACCTTCCAGTAAGTGCACCACCACATGGTTTTTGACTAAAATTTATCTCTGGTTAGCATTGATGCTAATGTTGAGCATCAGGATGCTTTTCTTACATAATATCAATGTTTAATATACTGAATGTAGTAAGTAAAGACAGACAACATGCTAGTGATGCTCTACATGCTACTGACAGCATTCATGCTAACATTAGCATTTTGGCTAATTTCACCTCATGCATTAAGTTTAACAAAATTAATGGTTCAAGTACAGCTACATCAAAATGTTTCTGACTCTCCACAGGTTTTTGACTACAATTTAGCTCTGGTTAGCATTGATGCTAATGTTAGTGATGCCACCATAGGTGGTGCAATAATTTAAACTACTATTTCTTTTCATTCTCGGGATGCCAGCATTTAGGCTTACCTTAGCATATTGGCTAATTTTAGCTTATACTTTAATATTAACATAATGAATGGTGTAAGTACAGCTTCATCAACATGTTTCTAACTCTCCACATGTTTTTGACTACAATTTAGCTCTCAGGTTAGCATTGATGCTGATATTAAGCATCAGAATATTTTTCTTAGTTATTAGCAACATTTTTTTAATGAATGGAGTAAGTAATGACACACAACATGCTAGTGATGCTCTATATGCTACTGATAGAATTTATGCTAACATTAGCATTTTGGCTAATTTTAGCTTATGGAACATACTAATTGGTATGAGAAGAGCTTAGTCAACATGCTTCTGACTCCCTGAAGGTTATTGACTACATTGCAGCTTTCTTTAGCATTATTGCTAATTTTTACCATCAGAAACCTTTATTAAAAATCCGACGGGAACACTTTGGCAGGCCCTTTAAAATTTCTGCAGGAATTTTCTAGTTAGGGCCTGCCATAGCAATGCATAAGGAGAGCAGTGACTGACCTGCGAAGCAGGTCAGTCACTGCCTCCATGCATTTGCATGGCAGCACTTCTTATTCTACACCTAATAGAATGTCTGTTTATTATTATTATAACATCTTCTTCCATTACCGTTAATGCGGCTCGTACCGCTGCGTGCCCACCCACAAAAGTGGTATCAAATCGAGCGGCTCGTGCCCGGGAAGGGAGCTATTACTTTTATTGGGATTCTGACTTAAAATGACGACAAAAATTAATAAAAACGAAAAAATTGGAGATTGAGGAACTCGCAGCATCAGTAACCTTTCTGTCTGAAACACACACACAGGACTCCTGATGGCTTACTGAAAAACTGTGTTTAACTCGCCCTCACAGGCATAAATATTGCCCTATTGGTCTAAAACTTGGTCAGAACATAGATACACATCCCTGCTCCCGTAAAATGTTTTCAAAAATTGTCTAGGGCTTATGGATTTTTGTCAGGGTCCTTCAGACTGGCGTTGGGTGTCTCCCAAGTATAGAAACGAGGGAGAAGAGGATTTCTCCGCTCTTTGTCTCCTCACAGCTGCGGGGCATTAATTACCATAGTAACGGGTTCCAGCCAGCGGCAGCCATTACTCTGAGAAACAGCAGAGTATTTCCTGTGACTATTGATATTTTGTTTAGATAAAATTATTTTTTCTCTGAATTTTTCAGTGTGAAATGACATCCTTAGTATGAAGGCTGAAAGATTTAGACAAATAAACTATTATGGACTGTCTTTATTTTTTTAATATTTTGTACCGTGAGTGAGAACATGTGCGCAGCTTCAGTCTCGGTCTGAAGCTCGTTAATCATTAACAGTGTCAATTAGCGGTGCGCTGCGATCGTTGTCTCTTGTTGCCAATAACGTGCATGTGCAGCTGGACTCACAGCGGCGGAGCTCGTCAAAATATATCAACACAATGAAGCTAATACTTGACGCAGATTGGCTACATCGAGGCTCACTGCAGTAAAAAAAGACATGGAGGATCAGACAGCCGGTAAAGCAGCGCACAGCTACAAACACTCACCCGGATTAGCATGACGGTCAGAAAGCTAATCAAATAACCTGTAAAATTAATTACTCCGCTCAGCCGGAAACAGTCAATCAGAACTAGCAGTAACCAGCTAGCCGCTATGCTAACCAGAAGTTTTCATTGAGTTACTCTGGAGTGTTTATTGATCCTGTTTTTGCCTTTGAATGTTATATTTTATACTTGAACTTTTTGACAATGTTGAGAGGTGCAAGTAGGAGCTTAATCAACATTTTTCTGACTCCACAGGTTTTTGACTACTATTTAGCTCAGGTTAGCGATGATGCTAATGTTGAGCATCAGAATGCTTTTCTTATTTATTACCAATGTTTCATATACTGAATGTAGTAAGTAATGACAAACAACATGATAGTGATGCTCCACATGCTACTAATAGCAATCATGCTATTATTAGCATTTTGGCTAATTTTAGCTTATGCAACATACTAAATGGTACAAGTGCAGCTTAGTGAACATGCTTCTGACTCCCCACAGGTTATTGATTACACTGCAGCTTTCTTTAGCATTACTGCTCATTTTTACCACCAGAACATTTATTAAAAATCCGACGGGCACACTTTGGCAGGCCCTTTAAAATTTCTGCGGAATTTTCTAGTTATTATTTATTATTCTTCCGTCACCGTTAATGCGGCTCGTACCGCTGCGTGCCCACCCACAAAAGTGGTATCAAATCGTGCGGCTCGGTGCCGAGAAGGGAGCTATTACTTTTGTTGGGATTCTGACTTAAAATGACGACAAAAATTAATAAAAACGAAAAAATTGGAGATTGAGGAACTCGCAGCATCAGTAACCTTTCTGTCTGAAACACACACACAGGACTCCTGATGGCTTACTGAAAAACTGTGTTTAACTCGCCCTCACAGGCATAAATATTGCCCTATTGGTCTAAAACTTGGTCATAACATAGATACACATCCCTGCTCCCGTAAAATGTTTTCAAAAATTTCCTAGGGCTTATGGATTTTTGTCAGGGTCCTTCAGACTGGCGCTGGGTGTCTCCCAAGTATAGAAACGAGGGAGAAGAGGATTTTCCCGCTCTTTGTCTCCTCACAGCTGCGGGGGATTAATTACCATAGTAACGGGTTCCAGCCAGCGGCAGCCATTACTCTGAGAGACAGCAGAGAGTATTTCCTGTGACTATTGATATTTTCTTTAGATAAAATTATTATTTCTCTGAATTTTTCAGTGTGAAATGACATCCTTAGTATGAAGGCTGAAAGATTTAGACAAATAAACTATTATAGACTGTCTTTTTTTTTAATATTTTGGACCGTGAGTGAGAACATGTGCGCAGCTTCAGTCTCGGTCTGAAGCTCGTTAATCATTAACAGTGTCAATTAGCGGTGCGCTGCGATCGTTGTCTCTTGTTGCCAATAACCTGCATGTGCAGCTGGACTCACAGCGGCGGAGCTCGTCAAAATATATCAACACAATGAAGCTAATACTTGACGCAGATTGGCTACATCGAGGCTCACTGCAGTAAAAAAAGACATGGAGGATCAGACAGCCGGAAAGCAGCGCTGTACTCTCACAAACGGGCTCAGAGGTCACAATGCATTGTGGGAAGAATACATATTTCCTGTGATTATTCATATTTTGCTTGCATAAAATTATTATTTCTCTGAATTTTTGAATGTGAATTAAAATACTTAGTATGACGCTTGAAAATTTTCAAGAAAAAAACAATGACCTCTTTATTTATTTTTTTTATTTCAGACCGTGAGTCAGGAGGACATGTCCAAAGTTTATATAGATGTCAGTCTGGTACTGAATTTCATTGAACAATGAGTTCAGCTGTTGATTGTTGCTGTAAATCAGATCAGCCACTGTAATGTTGTGATGGATCTGGCAAAAGCTTCAGTCATTAGCAACACGGGCAACTGTGGCTTTCAATTGGAAGGTTACAGGTTAGACTCCTGATTTCTCCAGCACATGTTACTGTGCCCCTGGGCAAGGCACCCAATCTCAAATAGCCTACTAAGCTGCATATCAGTGTATGAATGTGGGACTAGCCTGAAGCAATTTGATTTGTCAGAAATAGTCAAATAAATTGCTATAAGTTCAGTCTATTTACCATTTAAAACCCATCAGTTTATGTAATACTGATTTGCAATAAGCCATTTCTACAGTGTTAATCTATGCACTGCCATAGGTACGGCTATAGTATTAACAGTCTAAATCACATTTTACAACTGGCTTGTGGAAGCCAGAGCATTAGCATTTTTAGACTACAATTTAGCTCAGGTTAGCATTGATGCTAATGCTGAGCATCAGAATGCTTTTCTTATTTATTACCAATGTTTCATATACTGAATGTAGTAAGTAATGACAGACAACATGATAGTGATGCTCCACATGCTACTAATAGCAATCATGCTATTATTAGCATTTTGGCTAATTTTGGCTTATGCAACATACTAAATGGTACGAGTGCAGCTTAGTGAACATGCTTCTGACTCCCTGCAGGTTATTGACTACATTGCATTTTTCTTTAGCATTAATGCAAATTTTTTTAGCATCATATTGCTGCATCCAATCCGACGGGCACACTTTGGCAGGCCCTTCAAAATTTCTGCGGAATTTTCTAGTTATTTATTATTCTTCCGTCACCGTTAATGCGGCTCGTACCGCTGCGTGCCCACCCACAAAAGTGGTATCAAATCGAGCGGCTCGGTGCCGAGAAGGGAGCTATTACTTTTGTTGGGATTCTGACTTAAAATGATGACAAAAATTAATAAAAACGAAAAAATTGGAGATTGAGGAACTCGCAGCATCAGTAACCTTTCTGTCTGAAACACACACACAGGACTCCTGATGGCTTACTGAAAAACTGTGTTTAACTCGCCCTCACAGGCATAAATATTGCCCTATTGGTCTAAAACTTGGTCAGAACATAGATACACATCCCTGCTCCCGTAAAATGTTTTCAAAAATTTTCTAGGGCTTATGGATTTTTGTCAGGGTCCTTCAGACTGGCGCTGGGTGTCTCCCAAGTATAGAAACGAGGGAGAAGAGGATTTTCCCGCTCTTTGTCTCCTCACAGCTGCGGGGCATTAATTACCATAGTAACGGGTTCCAGCCAGCGGCAGCCATTACTCTGAGAAACAGCAGAGAGTATTTCCTGTGACTATTGATATTTTGTTTAGATAAAATTATTATTTCTCTGAATTTTTCAGTGTGAAATGACATCCTTACTATGAAGGCTGAAAGATTTAGAGATTATGGACTGTTGTAATTTTTTTAATATTTTGTACCGTGAGTGAGAACATGTGCGCAGCTTCAGTCTCGGTCTGAAGCTCGTTAATCATTAACAGTGTCAATTAGCAGTGCGCTGCGATCGTTGTCTCTTGTTGCCAATAACCTGCATGTGCAGCTGGACTCACAGCGGCGGAGCTCGTCAAAATATATCAACACAATGAAGCTAATACTTGACGCAGATTGGCTACATCGAGGCTCACTGCAGTAAAAAAAGACATGGAGGATCAGACAGCCGGGAAAGCAGCGCTGTACTCTCACAAACGGGCTCAGAGGTCACAATGCATTGTGGGAAGAATACATATTTCCTGTGATTATTCATATTTTGCTTGCATAAAATTATTATTTCTCTGAATTTTTGAATGTGAATTAAAATACTTAGTATGACGCTTGAAAATTTTCAAGAAAAAAACAATGACCTCTTTATTTATTTTTTTAATTTCAGACCGTGAGTCAGGAGGACATGTCCAAAGTTTATATAGATGTCAGTCTGGTACTGAATTTCATTGAACAATGAGTTCAGCTGTTGATTGTTGCTGTGAATCAGATCAGCCACTGTAATGTGGTGATGGATCTGGCAAAAGCTTCAGTCATTAGCAACACGGGCAACTGTGGCTTTCAATTGGGAGGTTACAGGTTAGACTCCTGCTTTCTCCAGCACATGTTACTGTGCCCCTGGGCAAGGCACCCAATCTCAAATAGCCTACTAAGCTGCATATCAGTGTGTGAATGTGGGACTAGCCTGAAGCAATTTGATTTGTCAGAAATAGTCAAATAAATTGCTATAAGTTCAGTCTATTTACCATTTAAAACCCATCAGTTTATGTAATACTGTTTTGCAATAAGCCATTTCTACAGTGTTAATCTATGCACTGCCATAGGTACGGCTATAGTATTAACAGTCTAAATCACATTTTACAACTGGCTTGTGGAAGCCAGAGCATTAGCATTTTTAGACTACAATTTAGCTCAGGTTAGCGTTGATGCTAATGCTGAGCATCAGAATGCTTTTCTTATTTATTACCAATGTTTCATATACTGAATGTAGTAAGTAATGACAGACAACATGATAGTGATGCTCCACATGCTACTAATAGCAATCATGCTATTATTAGCATTTTGGCTAATTTTGGCTTATGCAACATACTAAATGGTATGAGTGCAGCTTAGTGAACATGCTTCTGACTCCCTGCAGGTTATTGACTACATTGCATTTTTCTTTAGCATTAATGCAAATTTTTTTAGCATCATATTGCTGCATCCAATCCGACGGGCACACTTTGGCAGGCCCTTCAAAATTTCTGCGGAATTTTCTAGTTTTGTACTATTCTTCTAAGTAAAAACTCAAAGTGAAAGAAGGGAAGGGTAAATATTTAAAAGCAGTTTGTTTGTCTATTTACTAACTTCAAACATTGTGGTTGAGGATTTATCTCTATATGATGAAGCAACATCAAATAATGATAATTCACTAAAACACACATTGCATTAATCTGTACTGAATGTGTTCTTGCATAGCTAGAATAAATTTGAGATTTAGATGAAATGATGAGATAGACATTTTGCTATGCTAATATGACTGGTGTGTTTAATTTCTTTGTTATTTGATATATCACAAAAAGCTTAAAATTTGAACAACATAGAAAACTTGTCACAGAAGGTCCATACATAAGAGTTTAAAGGGTGGTTGGCGTTTTGTCAGTTTTTTAGAGTAAAATTGAAAGCAATAAAATGAATAATGAATTTAACTTTTGACATAAGGTGCCTTTCTTTATATGTCTGACTGAAAAGGCATACACCTAAAGAGTTAATTAGACGTTACTCCTCAAGGCATGATTTTGCATATCTCTAACTGCAGCAGAAATGCAACAGTCCCACTTACAACCAGCACACCCACTCTGCAAATTTATTTTAGAATGAAACAAAATATCTTTCTCGATCTCATAAAGCTATTTCAGGCTTAATCTTAAAGGGACATTATTATGTAAAATCACCTTTTTTGAGCTTTACATCATGTTGTAATAATCATCAAGAACATACCCAGAGTGTTGCCTTGATTATTTTATTAATGTTTGAGAAATACGCATGTCTCCCATGGCAACCATTTAGTTGTGCAAAATGTCTGGGTGGCCTACGGACACAGCTCTTCCTCAGAGTTGCTGTTTCCAAGCTTACGAAATTCTGCCTCTAAAAGCTTCTCTTTCCCAGTGACTCCCCCATTCAGCTCCTTTGAATAACAATTAGCAAACACCTAGTGGAGCTGTGCATCTGCTGAGCTCATATGAACTACTTTTCAATGCAACGTTGGTAAAAAAAAAAAAAGAAATGACATTGCTAAAGTGTTACAAATGGATGTGATGACTTCCTTGAATAGGAGTTTTAGAAAAAAGCAGGAGTTTTTAAGGAGACGGAGGCCCAATTTTAAAGTGTTAAATATCAATGTGAATTCTTTTAAAGTCTAATTGATTTATGTGTGTGTGCATGATGTTTTGTACCAAGCCTCCCCCTCTGGGGTTCACCAATATGCTTTACAAGTTCTTAAGTTATTTGTGTTGAGTCTCATGCCACCTGAATACTGTTCAAAGCACTTTGACTTGGAAATAATTTTGTGAAGGACATAAGTCACTTTATTTATTTATTTTTTTGTGTTAATGTAGTTGGCAAAAAACCTTACTACAGTTTTACTGTAGTCTTACTACAACCTGGTGTCCCTAGATTAATTGCACTTCTTTTTTTTTTTTTTAATTGTGATGGATGGATAGATTCTATTTTGAGTTTTGCAAGAAAAAAAAGAAATGTGCTGGTGGACTATTATCTGTATTTGCATAAAGTTTACTTTTGCATGACACATAAAATCTGTCCAGAAATAATACTCATTTTGATTAATATAAATGAGAAGAAAGACAGGCATATCCATTTATGGTTTTGCTTGACTGGCTGTATATAGCGCATGTGGGGTAATTTTATAAGAGTATAGATGGCATGACTAATCACAGTAGTATTATCTTACTGGGTCGTTTTTTTTTTTTGTCTCTGTTCTTTTTCTCACAGTTCTCTTTTTTCTACCTTTTTTATGGATTTTCTTTTTGGCTCCACCAAAGGTTTGTCTGCCAATTACTGATCTCTGAGTTACTTGTGATGATGGTGATTTATAGTCTCATACTCTATTTCTTTCATTTATTTTGACTTCTTGTGTTTCCATAAATCACTGAACAAAAGTTCAGCTGCTCAAGGAACAAACCAGAGCTAAGGAGAACAGGGTCATGTGCAAATAACCAAAAATATACCTGCCTTGATTTGGTCATTTCATTGTACAATAAATTAATTTGTTATGTTTTGGTAATTAATGTAATATGAAAAAAAAAACAAATAAATACACACAACTTTCTTGACCTAAATATCGTCTGTGTGTACCTTAAGTAAAAACTATAGCCGTAATGCACTCTTCATTTCATTTTCAGTTACCCCTCCCTATCCATAAGTTGCAAATTGCTCAAAGACAGTGAGCAGAGAGCAAAACACATCCTTTATAAAATAAAGGACGTAGTTTTGTTATATCTTCCCATTGTCTTATACTATCCATGGAAGGAATAGGTCCAGGAGGGAAATCTTGCCATTTCCACCTCCCCTCAAACTCTCCCCAGCTCATCCTAGGGTATTTTTAAGGAGATGCCAAAGTTTGCAATCCCTCCAAGTAAGTCATAGGTTTTCCTGTCAAAAAGAATGTGTGTCTTCTATGTTATTGGTTTACCCAGCGGAACATGCCCAAAAGAACCTGCAATGGGAGACTCTAACGGGACACTTTGTTCAAACACCCACCTCCACTGATTCATTTTCATTCAGAGGAATAGGAGCTTACATCATTGGATAACTGACAAATTTGAACAAATACTTGTTTTCCTCCCATTTGATGATTGCATCCATTATTTCCAGTACTAGGAAAATTGACTAAATTTCTTTGGTGCTTTTCCAGTCTTATTACTGAGTCAAAAAGTTTTTACTCTGGGGATATTCACCACAATTCAATAGATTCTTACATTGATAGAAATATTAGTAGGCAACTGAGGTCAAGAACCTTGCCTGATCTCAAATTGACATGGGTCAGAGAAGGCAGCAAGAACAAAACCAACCGTTTTTCAATTTCTAGACAACCATCCTTTCTGCTTTACTAAAATCCCACCAATTTTGCTTGAAAAAAACTGTTTTTAGAACAGATTTCACAACTTAAAGCAATATTAAAATTTAGTTAATTTCTGCACAAGTTTTAGTCACAGAACAGATGTTATTGTTGTGTTGATCTGTATCAACCAAAACTTTACCTTTTCATAATGAATTTGCAAGGTTAGCCATGTTTTCAGGTGCTGATGCATTTCTCAGAAACCGACAGTGACATTGATTAATTTGAAAACACCATTCTGAGCTATCTGACATAAAACGTGGTGACAGAATTAAATGGACATATTTTAGTTAACGGTTTGAAGTCCAATTTGTGACTATGGGTGAAATGTATTATTTTCACATTTGAAAATTTTGTTTTGTTTTACTGTAGTTACAGTTGAAGACAACACTATTGTCACTATTTTCTGTTTTAAGCAAAATAACAGGGTATAAATAAAAATATATGTGACTTTCACTTCAACTATTCCATCTTCTCTCCTTGACTTTTTCCACTTCTTTAAAGAAGTGGAGCAGAAGTTTTTTTTTTTTTTTTCATTTATTTCTTTTTTAGTTGTCATTACTTGCATATAAAGGACTTCTGAGAACAATCTTATTTATGGCCTCTCTATAGGTCTTTAGTGTTGAAACTGTCACTGAATTTTTTGCAGCAGGATTTAAAAGCATAAAAGGAGCACCATTAATAACGAGCGGTACATTATTGCTGAGTTGTCTGAGTGCTTCTGTCAGACGTCTGTTCACAGAGGCCAGATGGCAAAACGAGCGAAAGGGGAGAAAGAGACAGATGACAGGGAAGGCAAAAATGAGTAAGGTATGGGACGAGATGACAAACTGGGTGGTTTGGGGTTTCCCTGTCATTCCTTTTTCAGCTCAGAAAAACAAACCACACACACAAACACTCATGCACACATTTTCATCCCGCTCAGAATACCAAAGTCAAACAGTTAAAGTTAGAACGTGTCCAGAAAGCATCCAGCTGTTGGCTCTGTTTCAACTTTCATATGATAAAGTCTAAAGAACCTGGTAGCAGAAAGTAAGAAAGAGTTTTTATGCTAAATTTCTTCATCTGTGTTATGGTCGTTGTTCACAGCCAATAAAAAGAGCCAGCAGCATCTCTCCGTCTCTGCCAAACCTGACCATTTTTTTTTTCCTGTGGTGGGTTGGGTGTGCAGCCAGGGATACACAGAGGGCCCTTCACTTGACTGTATTGTCTCATCAGGATCCTTTTATTAGGAACCCAGCAGGCTTATTATTTTTATTATTAACTGCCTGTGTTTTTTATCCTGAGGATGCCAGGCTTCAGTGCGCACAGCTGTTTCTCCTCAACTTCTATGTTTTCTCAGCTTAAGAGGCATTTTTTTTTCAAAATGGTGTTCAGATATTTTTCTTGAGCACCCCGCTGCCCCATGCCTATCTTTTCAGCAGTCTCAGTTGCTCTTTTTTCCTATTTCTTAGGCCAATCTGAAGAGGTATGTCTCTGGCTTTAGGCCAAAGTGACAAGCTGGTAAAATTATGTTGAGGACTGAGAGCCAGATATTCATTATGATATAAAATAAATCCAAGTCAGCCTGGTTTGCCTCAAGCACAGTACATCAGATCCCCTGAACGTTCATAATTAGAGTGAGAAAGCTAAACCAGGCTTTCCCTGTATTTTATTACTAAAGCTGTTGGTTTCAGTGCTAGAATTTGTGGTAATTCAAAATCAAATAGTTAAAAACCTCTTTAAAAAGGCAACCACATATTTTCTTTTTTATACTTTTCAAACTGGTAAAGTTAGGCAAATTAATTTAAACACCTGATCTTTGTTTAAATGTTGAAATTCTACTGGGAAGATTTATCTGGCACCGTTTTATCAATCGTTCATCACTCCCCCACTTCTTCTAGGACAGCTAGGGTCATAAAGTGAATATGGAGACATCAAGCTGTTCGCTAACAACCTGGAAGTCTGATCAATAGCTCATCTCAGGTTTCCGTGCTACATCACAGAGAGAAAGTGATGCAGCAGCTGTTTAGAGCTTCACTCTTGAGATGAAGTGCCAAGCTCACAAAGTTAAGAGACATTCCTCAGTGAGGTTTGGACATATGGACTCTCTGTTCTGTAAAATGTGGCACTTGGGCTGAAGGAACTATTTTTTAGAATGCAAAACACTAACCAACATATATTTAATAGTATTTGAATCATCATATTACAACAAAAATAAGAAATAGAATCAACTACTAATCTTTGCCTTTTGAGACATTACTACTAATTAGTTGGTTTGACATCCCTATCATTCAACACAAGTTGCAACCAAGTTGGAAAATCAATTAAAACACAAAGGAATCAGATAAATGTGATTATTTGAGTAACTTGAGCATGGAACTGCATTTGAAGGTAGTGACTACTGCACCTTCAAATGCACTGGAATTTTACTGCAGGATTTTCTCAGAATTAAAACTTACTTTAAAAAGTGCAAAAGGCTTCTTAATGCATGTTGTTGAGGTTGGAGGTGCCACACCAGGCAGCAATAATTGAGGTAATCAGATATAAACAGACAGAATTTGAATCACCGTGAACACTAATGTAATTTTGAGGTACTATTGGTATGTGCAGCACATATATAATTTAAAAAAATAGGGCAAATGATAAACTAAACTCCTGTTCATTATACATTGAACAAAAGTTAGGTCCATAGAGACACTGCCTGGTAAGTTCAAGGACTTAAAAAAATCTTAATATGAGTTTGTGCCAGATACCACAGCACACCCCAGGGACTAATAGAGTTCATGTCTCAGCGTGCCAGTATTATTGGGGTGAAAAGAAGACCAATATTCTATTAGCTTGTTGGATGTTACTTATTACTTAAGCATAAATATAAAATGCATAATCAGACTTTTTTCAGTCTGAACTCTGAAGATTTAGCAAATAATGAGGCATTTTATAAATTCATTAGTTTTAAATGGAATGTAGAAATTATATCTCCATCTACAAATGGGCACATAATTCAGGATAAAAGCAAAGTGTTCATGAACTCTTAAAACATCTGAATTCAATGATAAGAAAAAAACCCAACAACAATCTGTAACAAGTTCAAGTCATAAAATAGTAAGAGTTCAGATGCAGAAATATTGTGCACACACAGAGATCTGCTCACAGCCCTGCAGCCGTTAGTTATTTTATAATTCCCACAAGCCCCATTATCACAGCCCTGCAGCCTGAACTAAAGCTTTATCACTTGGCACAGCTAGTCAGGTTTAATATCAGCTCTTCCACTGTACTCATGTTTCTTCAGGAACAGTTAAGACCTGTTGAAATCTCTTTAATTTCACCAACCTTCTATTCAAGGTATACCAAGTCAGGAAAATATAAGACCCCTCTCTCAGTAAAAGTGATTAAAATAATCTTAAATTTATGGGGGAAGGTTGCAATAAATGCACTAATTAAGTTGGAAAATTAACAGAAGTTCAAGTGTTTAAAAAAGTTTCCTTGAGGCCAAGATGTTGTCAGTGTGAATCTAGGTGCTTGTTTTCTCCATCACCACAGCTTAATAGTGCAAAGTGGATGAGGGGGGTGGTTGGAATGGATGGTATGTCACAGTGTTGGTGAAAAAAAACACTTAGTGTCCATTACTTGTTTCTTTTTTTGCCTAACAGCTGTCTCTATTCCCTGGTGGTTTATCAATAAGATGGTTACCTTAATAGAAAGACCTTTGGCTTTTACCAGCCTTCTTACTTGTGAGATAATTAAATCAGCCAATACTAAGTCTGTTTTCGATCAGATTTGTGAATTATTGATAAGTCTTTGGGATCTTAAGAGGGACCCCCGAGGTCATTAATAATGTACGCAACCAATCTGCACTAATATGGATCACTGATGCTGCACATCTATTCATGAGATCAATCTTTCACTCTGTAAACATGGGAATGATACATTTTTTTTATCCATCTGTCGAACGTGGTAAAATTGTTTCATGCTAGTTTTATTTTATTTTATTTTTTTTTTGTTTGTTTTTTTTTCCCGGCAGCTAGGAGTATAAATAGTCATCTGATTTTGATTGCTTAAAATTTCCCTCAGTTTTTTTACACAGGCTTCTAAAAACCAAGTCTTGTCCTTCAGTTTGAGTAATAACAGGGTAATGCAGTAAGTCAAACAGTCTTGTTCTAATTATGGGCGGTTGTATGTGGTGTTCCAGTGCCTGTCGAGCGCTCACAGACATGACCATAAACACATTGGCCCCACCACTCAGTGGAAACACAGCGCAGCCAACTGGATATAGATAAATCCAATAAGAATTTAATGAGAAGAACAAATAAATCTTAATTTAAATTTAATGAGACAGAAAAGAAATCTTCAGGCTATCCCTTTTAAAATGTGTTTTATGTAAAGGTGTAAATATAACTATACCTTTCATATCAACGGCTTTCACTCTAGACAACCATTTAAAAAAATACAAACAGCAACAAAACAGTAACTTTGTGAAACATGATCAAACACTCCCTGTTTTCTTTCAAAATTTGTGGTGACTCCCTGATAAGTGTGGTTATGCCTTTCAAGTGTTTTTCAAAATGACACAGAAGGCTTGAGCTTTGAACTGGCATGATGACAAACTGCCCTCGACCAATGTTTGGCTTGAAACCATACAGCATTTGCTGCATCCTCATATTTAAGTACTTACACAATTGAGGTTACTAAGGCAAAGTCAGACTTACATCCAAAGCTAGTAAAAGAATTGTTTATAAAGCCAAATGAATGAGGGTTAGATTGTTTAATTCAGGTAATTCATCAAACAGTCCAAGACCAGCATCAGTGACATCATATTAAACCTATTAACATTCTATTCTGAAAACTCTAAAAAATGGATCTTCTTTATGACACCTGGCAATTCAACATGTTGCATAAACAGAGACCAAAACAGCAAGAAATTATGTAAAAATCCATCTTGTAAAACTGGGCTGTTTCTTTAAGGCTTCTAACTAGAGAAAAAAGGGTTGTGTTCATGTTAAATTGAATAGTTCTTAGCTAAATAAGAATACAGTGGGATGAACTAGAAAATAACACATTTGAATAAGATTATATTTCACAAAATATATTAACATTCTTATATACTATCAGCTGATTTTTTTACAGCCCTTCATGGAAATAAAAATTTGCAGCCCTTCCATTTTGTTGTGTATGTGTTGTTGTGTGCACTTAGAGATATTTGAATTTATATTATACTCATATTCATCAGTGTGTGTTTTCTTCTTAGTCAACAGTGAGGGAATGCTGTGAGCCTAATCATAGAGTGCAAAAGTTTAAACCCTGCTTTTTACCCGCTGCCTTTCGATTGTTATGGGCGGAGTTTTCACACACTTTGCAGTGACAAGACAATGTGCACCAAGGTGAGGCTTGGGTGAAAATCCACTGCCTGAAGCAGAGAGGAAAGGAAATTAACACATTGCTTCTTTACCTTTACCTCAACCTGTCCCCACCTCTCCTTTCATTTACTCCATCCCACTCATTCACCCCAGGCATTGAACTGATAATCTGAAAGGTCACCGACGGCCTCCTTCTCCAACCACTCCCTTCTATGTCACATCCACAATGAAAAAAAAAAGACAAAACAAGCCCGAGGGAGTATCAGTCTTCATCACCCAGGGCTGGTTACACTGGGAAGCGTCTCCACTTCTCAGAGCATTTTTCTACCACATGATATCCATGTTGTGTGAACTCCCTTTCTTCATTCATAAAGGTGAAAAGTTGACAGCGATTAGTCAGCAGGTATAAAATGCGAGCACAGAAGTTATTTGTAATGTAATTAACAAACGTCTGCTGTCTTTAAATTGGCTGACAACACAGTCTACTGAAGCAAGAAAAATGACGGTACACAGTAAAAATGCCGGTGTTGAATTAACACCCAAAAGTGTCTATATGTGTCCGAGTCAGCAGGTGTTAAAGTAACACTTTTGGAAGTGTTAAAAGATTCACTCCCATTTTTTTGTTATATTAACATTGGTCTATAACACTGAAATGGGTTTAAGAAAAGTTAAACTTTCCATTTCTGTGTCTTGTTTTGAATATTTTCCACTGGATTTGATTGATATTGGCACCTTGTGGGGTCAATTATTTACCCCACTGGGGGTAAATGACACCACATTATATTTTGTCATCAACACTACACTGGTGTTGCTTTTACTATATTCCAGCGCCTATATACTACTAATATATTCTAATACTATATAATATATTAATAATATAATATATATTATATTTAATATTATATAATATTTAATATTATATTTTATATTTATATTTAATAATATATTCTAATACTATATTCGAGCGCCTGGCCGGGCTTTTAACCACGGAGCCCGGCCGTGGTTAAAACGTGGACGTGGATTCCCCTTCCAATGGGCTCACCACCTGTCGGAGGGGCCAAAGGGGTCGGGTGCAATGCGTCATGGGCGGCGGCCGAGGGAGGGGACCCTGGCGGTCTGATCCTCGACTGCAGAAGCTGGCTCTTGGGACGTGGAACGTCACCTCTCTGGTGGGGAAGGAACTGGAGCTGGTGTGCGGGGCTGAGAGGTTTCAGCTAGAAAAAGTCGGCCTCACCTCGACACATGGCTCTGGTTCTGGAACCAGTCTCCTTGAGAGGGGCTGGACGTACTTCCACTCTGGAGTTGCCCACGGCGAGAGGCGCTGGGCAGGAGTGGGCATACTTGTTGCCCCCCATCTTGGGGCCTGTACGTTGGGGTTTACCCCGGTGAATGAGAGGGTAGCCTCCCTCCGCCTACGGGTGGGGGGGATGGGTTCTGACTGTTGTCTGTGCTTACGGGCCGAACAACAGTTCAGATTACCCACCCTTCTTGGAGTCCTTAGAGGGGGTACTGGAGAGTGCCCCTCCTGGGGACTCCCTTGTTCTGCTGGGGGACTTCAACGCTCACGTGGGCAATGACAGTGAGACCTGGAGGGGCGTGGTTGGGAGGAACGGCCCCCCTGATCTGAACTCGAGTGTTGTTCTGTTGTTGGACTTCTGTGCTCATCATGGTTTGTCCATCACGAACACCATGTTCAGGCATAAGGGTGTCCATACGTGCACTTGGCACCAGGACACCCTAGGCCGATGATCGGTTTTGTCATCGTATCATCGGATCTGCGGCCGTATGTCGTGGACACTCGGGTGAAGAGCGGGGCGGAGCTGTCCACTGACCACTACCTGGTGGTGAGTTGGCTCCGGTGGTGGGGGAGGAAGCTGGTCAGACGTGGCAGGCCCAAACGTGTAGTGAGGGTCTGCTGGGAAACGTCTGGCGGAGTCCCCTGTGAGATGGAGCTTCAACTCCCACCTCCGGCAGAACTTCGAACACGTTCCGGGGGAGTTGGGGGACATTGAGTCTGAGTGGACCATGTTCCGTGCCTCCATCGCCGAAGCGGCTTATTGGAGCTGTGGCCGCAAGGTCGTTGGTGCCTGTCGTGGCGGCAACCCACGAACCCGTTGGTGGACACCTTCGATGAGGGATGCTGTCAAGCTGAAGAAGGAGTCCTATGGGGCCTTTTTGGCCTGTGGGACTCCAGAAGTAGCTGATGGTACCGACGAGCGAAACGGCATGCGGCTCGGGTGGTCGCTGAGGCCAAAACTCGGGCATGGGAGGAGTTTGGAGAGGCCATGGAGAAAGACTTCCATACGGCTTCGAGGCGATTCTGGTCCACCATCCAGCGGCTCAGGAGGGGGAAGCAGTGCAACACCAACACTGTTTACAGTCGGGATGGTGTGCTGCTGACCTCGACTCAGGACGTTGTGGGTTGGTGGGCAGAATACTTCGAAGACCTCCTCAATCCCACCAACATGCCTTCTGTTGAGGAAGCTGAGCCTGTGGACTCTGGGTCGGGCTCTCCAATCTCTGGGGACGAGGTCGCCGAGGTGGTTAAAAAGCTCCTCGGTGGCAGGGCCCCGGGGGTGGATGAAATCCGCCCAGAGTTCCTTAAGGCTCTGGATGTTGTAGGGTTGTGTTGGCTCATGCGACTCTGCAATATCGCATGGACATCGGGGGCAGTTCCTCTGGATTGACAGACCGGGGAAGGGGGACCAGAGGGTGTGCTCCAATTACAGAGGGGTCACACTCTTAAGCCTCCCTGGAAAGGTCTATTCAGGGGTCCTGGAGAGGAGGGTCCGTCGGATAGTCGAACCTCGGATTCAGGAAGAGGAGTGTGGTTTTCGTCCTGTTCGTGGAACACTGGACCAGCTCTACACCCTCAGCAGGGTCCTGGAGGGTGTATGGGAGTTCGCCCAACCAGTCTACATGTGTTTTGTGGACTTGGAGAAGGCGTTCGACCGTGTTCCTCAGGAGGCCTTGTTGGGGGTTCTCCGGGAATATGGGGTACCGGGCCCTTTGATACGGGCTGTCAGGTCCCTGTATGACCGATGTCAGAGTCTGGTCCGCATTGCCGGCAGTAAGTTGGGCTCGTTTCCGGTGAGAGTTGGACTCCGCCAAGGCTGCCCTTTGTCACCGATTCTGTTCATTACTTTCATGGACAGAATTTCTAGGTGCAGCCGAGGTGTTGAGGGGATCCGTTTTGGTGGCCTTAGGATCGCATCTCTGCTTTCTGCAGAAGATGTGGTCCTGTTGGCTTCATCAGATCGTGATCTGCGGCTCTCGCTGGAGCGGTTCGCAGCCGAGTGTGAAGCGGCCGGGATGAGGCTCAGTGCCTCCAAATCCGAGGCTATGGTCTTGAGCCGGAAAAGGGTAGAGTGGCTTCTCCGGGTCAGGGGGGTCGTCCTTCCTCAAGTGGAGGAGTTTAAGTATCTGGGGATCTTGTTCACGAATGAGGGAAGATGGGAGCGGGAGATCGACAGGCGGATTGGGGCAGCGTCTGCCGTGAAGTGGGCGCTGTACCGGTCCGTAGTGGTGAAGAGAGAGCTGAGTCAAAAAACGAAGCTCTCGATTTACCGGTCGATCTACGTTCCCACCCTCATCTATGGTCATGAGCTTTCGGTCATGACCGAAAGAACGAGATCACGGATACAAGCGGCCTAAATGGGTTTCCTCCACAGGGTGGCCGGGCTCTCCCTTAGAGATAGGGTGAGAAGCTCAGTCATCCGGGAAGGACTCAAAGTAGAGCCGCTGCTCCTCCATGTCGAGAGGAGCCAGTTGAGGTGGCTCGGGCATCTGTTAAGGATGCCTGCTGGACGCCTCCCTGGTGAGGTGTTCCAGGCACGTCCCACCGGGAGGAGGCCTCGGGGAAGACCCAGGGCACGCTGGAGGGACTATGTCTCTCAGCTGGCCTGGGAATGCCTTGGGGTTCCCCTGGAGGAGCTGGAAGAAGTGGCTGGGGAGAGAGAAGTCTGGGCCTCCCTTCTGAAGCTGCTGCCCCCGCGACCCAACCCCGGATAAGCGGAAGAAAAATGGATGGATGGATGGATGGATGGATGGATGGTTATTGTTTTGAATATTTTCCACTGGATTTGATTGATATTGGCACGTTGTGGGTCAATTATTTACATTTTTAACACCACATTATGTTTAGTGATCAACACTACACTGGTGTTACTTTTAATATTTTAACACCTGCACCGTTGTAAATGTAAGTATTACACTCTGTAGTGTTGAATTTAACACCAGCTGACTTTAACACATATAGACACTTATGGGTGTTAATTCAACACCGGCATTTTTACTGTGTACCAATAAATACCACAACTTACAAGAAAATACACTTTGATTACAATATTCCATGAATATGATGTTGAACCTGCATAACGTTTCTGGCACCTTTGTCTTACAAAATCTTGACGCTATTAGCATATCATATTCTTAAGAATATTTTGGGAAAAGTCTAACAAATTTCTATATATAGGTCAATATACTGTATATAGACTTGAAAGGGCAGCTTGTTTCTTAGCTCATCTGTAGGGAAATCTGTATTTTCAAGTCTGCTTCACTCTATGCTTTACTGAGAAACCTGCCCACCAGGGTATCAGGAATCTCCATAGATGTTTATGTGTATATGGGCCAGATTTTTTTCCTCCTTGCTAACTGCAGCAATAGTAAACCTCCCATTTCCAGAGAGATTCCAAACACAGCAGACAATGAAAACAGAGGTTAAGGGAAAAAAGAATAAGAGACTGCAGATGTGAATTAGCTTATGATATTATCTGGTACAGCTCATCATGTGGTGACATTTATGTGTGAGCTATACACTCTCTCTTAACTGGTGTAATAGTGGGATGCAAATATTGACACCTGATGTGTGAGCACTGCATAATGCAGAACATTTCCAAATGTTCAAGAAGTCTGTTTGCAGCCTGGCTTATCTTGTAAGTAAATGATGTGTGTTACAGTGTTAACTCCCTTAGATAGCATTACTTACCTACAAGAGTTTATCTTTCTATGTCACTGCAAAGCAAGGCTGATATGCAATAGCTTGACATAGATACTATAGACAAGAGGAGTACAGAAGCTACACTGAAAAGCTGGTAAGAAAATATTAGTTTTTTTTCTTCCTTACTCTTTTTGGTTATTTGCTCTGAGAAGACCAATGCACTATTACCCCTTGTGACGTTGTAATAAAAAATATCTTTTAAATGTTAGTTTTACATTTCAAATTTTTAAAAAGCGGGCTATATGGGAAAGTGTGTTAACAGTTTCTTTATTTTAAATATGCCAGAACACGACTTCTCAACACGTTAGACAGGAAAAACTGCATGCTGCATGCATCTAGTTGTGTCAAGTCGACTAGGGTTGTGTTTCATGAATGCAGGCATTCAAGAACATCCGTTTAAGGATTATTTTTGACCTACAATTTTACTATGAGAAACAAAACTGCTCAACAATTCAAATGAAAGAAGTTTGGGTTTGTTTATATAACCTTGCTGGGTTTTTTTTGGTTTGTTTTGTTTTGTTTTTACATTTTCTCAATTCCCTTTGTATTGTCTCAACTGAGGTTAAAAATGCTTTGTTCATTTCTTATCCCAAATATTACAGTATGTTTAAGGGTCTTTGTGAAATTCCTACAAACTGAAATTAATTTGAGAAATGCAGGAGTTACTTGAGTTAGTCAAAAACATAAGATGCTCATATCTGTAGGAGTCACATTAACTGCAATCTTTAGCTGATTTCATAGAACAACACGGCATTATTTCCCCTTGATTCTCATTCTCGTTCCCCTTTATTTCCAAATTGTAAGTATCCTTAAAACCCCAAATGTTTTTTGCTGCTTCTCAAACGGTGACTGTTGACCTCCAAAATTCACTTCCTTTTGTTGGCGTTGATTAAAACGTTTGCTTGCTTTCAAATAAAAGTGCAGCAACAACCCAGACGTGCACAAACAGGTTGTGTAATAAAATCTTACTGCCTGCAGCCTTCCAGTCATGAATATCCACCATAACATAGACAATAAATTGCACCATGAGATCCCTCACAGGTCTTAAATAACCACTTATCATTGTATGAAAACACAAGGTACCAAAAATAAGACAAATATTTTTGGTACCTGAAATAAGACAAAATTGTTTGTCTTATTTCAGGATACGGAAGTGCATCGTAAGAAATTATGTTTTTCACAAATGACAAAAAAAATAAATACATAAATAAAAAATAAATGCATAAATATATATATATATATATATATATATATATATATATATATATATATATATATATATATATATATTTAATATATATATATATATATATATATATATATATATATATATATATATATATATATTTCTTTAACTAAAGCTAAAGTTTTCTAGTGTTTTCCAGTGTTCTTTGTTTGCTGTTTAATTTCCTTTTAAATAAAGTAACTTATTTTGGTTTATTTGTCATTCTGAGTTACCTCAGAGCTGTTTTTTTAATTTAATTTAATTTATTAGTTTATCTTTATTAAACTAATAAAGATAATTTATGACTAGTATAAATATGAAGTAAAATGAGATAATGCAAAGAAGCTGTGTTATTTGGTCATTCTCAACTTTGACAGGGTAAATTGACACAGAAGGAGTTAGAAAAACAACAGATTAAACATCAGATAGTATTCTTGTTAGTTAAGTGTTTTAAGTTACATTCCTGGCAAAACACATAGGTGTGTCACTAATGAGCATGTAATGTCCATGTACATTTTTTTAAATAAACATCAGTTTGTTTCATTTATTTATTACAGACAAGGTGATTTACAACAACAGTATTTGTCTACAAGAGGATGATATTAAAAAAATGGAAAAACAAACATTCTCCTCGCGTCTCTTTCCTTGGCAATGCTGCGGTATATGTGAGGCATAAGCTACTAACAACAGCATGACAAAACTGCTAATTTTTATTGATAAAATCCAATATATCAACTTATAATTTTTACCAAATTCCTATAAATTAATAAGACATTATTATATTAATATAAACATCACTATTTGGCAGAGATTTTTAAACTTACACTGAGTCCTTCATTTAAAAGAATACTTAGAATGATTTTAGTTTCCACAAGATCTAAGCCAGTGACAGTTTTCCTTTCACATATCGACAAACATGAAACAAAACTATGAAGCTACAATATGTATATTAGCCACTAGTATTTGGATGCCAGATGTTAAATTTAGTTTGGAAAAGTATTTTATTTCACTAATCCATTTTTTTAAAAGAAATAAGCAGCTTATTGAATCATAGCCTGATAGAGATTGAGCTGAGTAGAAATACCACAGCTCAACTATGAGTGTTTTTATCTTTATTTTATTGGGTTTTTTTCTTGGCAATTTGACAAAGAAAATCTGACCTTTTGCTAAAATTAGTTTTTGTCTGGCTTACTCATAATCTCTCTAGATCTTGCGAGAAGAGTTTGTGTATACACATTTCCTTCTTATCTACAAGCGTCTTTACAAGCAAGCCCATCGACCTTGAGATCACACACAGACAGGTGTATGTTGGTTTTCTGCTTCCTGTACTGGCTTCACAAATAGCATTACACCACAAAATACAGACAACGGACAACTGTGTTTCATCTGGTCACCTCTCTTTCCAGCAACCCAACCATTCAACAGATTCCCCTATTTGCAACATCCAAGTTATGGCTTATTTGTTGCTTGAAATACAGAAAAAAAAAAGTTTATCAATTGACAGTCATGAAGTAAATTATTTATATTTATATTTAAACTCTGACTGACACGAGGCAATCTCCAACAAAACCATTACCTGACAGAAAAACATTCAGGGGAGCATTGTCATCCCTTAGCAATGCAACTTCCCAGTAATCACCAGGAAGCTGTGAAACATTCACTGTGAATTAAACAATAGGGCTTACTACTGTGGTGAAAATATTTCACCCTGTTTCTGTGGTCACATGGACAAAATGGTAAGGCAATACTCTCAACTTGCCTGGTGTTTGTCTGACAATGAGAGACAAATAGAATGTTGAAAAAAATCTCCTACGCTTTCAATGCAGTTTTTTTTAAAGGTCTGACGCTTTCCCTTATTTGTGGGAACTAGTAACAAATCTATCTCACCTCTGAGCTTGTGCACAGGAAATGGAAGACTTGAAAGTGTGTTTTGGTGTGTCTGTTCCAGTTGTGGCTAGAGGGTTTAAAAAAGCAAAAAGTGCTGGAATTCTCTCAGGAGATCATCCATCATATGAGAGACTGCTTGAGGTTTTTCTTCATTTGAGTTCATAGGGGAATTATAAATCAAGAGAACTGAGAACAACTGTCAATCGCAACTGCCGTCATCTCAGCACCAGTTTTTCAGAAACATTCCTAGTCTTGTATTCTTGCAATTTATTTTTGCAGGTTTGAGTTGGTTCCTCTCTTTGCTTTTAGGGTTTTTCTGGTATAAATGGCAAATATTGTTACCGGATGTAAGTGACGCCTTGGGAACATCTTGTTGACTGACATGACATGTAATATATTGAGCGGAACTGTGTGCACTTTTCAGTTGCGGATATGTTTGTTCACGTGGGAAAACATTTAGAAAAGTCAAATGAATACCTGTCCAAAGGGTGATCAGTTTCACATTTTCATTGAGACATTCCTAAATGTTTAATACACTTTCAGCTCTTCCTGGGTTAGGTAAGAAAGGTGACATCCAACAGCATTTTCCCACGCCTGAAGATTGAAGCAAGCAGTGGCAAAAGGGAAGCGATGCACACCTTCTGACTCTTGTAATTAAATCACTAGATGACAAGTGGTGTTGTCATGGACAACTCCAGATAGCTGAATAACAGATTTCATTTTTATTAATTTTTTACTGTATTTTTCCATGACTATTCCCAAATACATTCTCTCTTACTGTACAAACATTTTATGCAGCATATCAGACGAGTGGGCAGCTCCTGCATGCTGGAGTTTCATCCTCTTGTGGAAACCAACATGTCTGAGGCTTTCAGCCTGAAACATCTGTTGTAATTTCTGTCAAATTGAACTTTTATTACCTGGTCATTAAAGTCCCAGCAATGGCAAAACCAGATGGGTTCTTGCTGACCTTACAACTGCTTCTTTTTTTATGGTGTTGGTGAAAATTGAACCAAAGGAAGTTGTGTGCTGTATAAAATTAAGGCAATCATTCCCACATTCCTGTGAGGAAGGTGAGGAGAGCTGTAGAGCAGCAGGGACTGAATTGGACAGCATTAATGCGTTGTGTGTGTAGCTATATGTGTGTGTATGTCCTTTCTGACTCTCTCTCAGTAAAGACTCAAAACTTGCACATTGACTACTCTTCTTTTTTCAGTAAGTTGGCCTACGCTAATCTGTCTGAGAATTTAATTTATTTTTCTAAATAATGAGAATAAAGGTTCATCACAGGCAGTTGATGCACACTTACAATAGTTCATAAAATTTGAGGCTTGTTGTTATGTAACTTCCTTTGCTGTCTTCACTCACATTGAATTACTTTCTAAGCTACATTCGCTGATGATTTGATTTATTCTCGTTTACTTCTTGCATCCCTACAACGTTAGTACACATCAGGGAATGGCAAAATAACACCATCATCCAAAGATGGTTTTAAAGGGCAAATTTTATATTATGCGTTACGTATTGGTTGCAAAAAACATCACAAATGCATATAGGCCTTTTATTTTATTGTTTTACTTTAAAATGTATTTTGTAGTTGCAACATCCATTGTAATTCCTGATATGATATTATTTTGATCTCTTAGGCTAACATAAAAATGGCAGCAACAACTCAAGCATTGTCATATCAAATCAAAACTTTTAAGCTGATTTATTTAAACCCTCCAGCTTGTGATTTTAAGGGTTTGGGATTCTTCAAGTAGATAGTTATTATAAAGTTTATTTGATAGGGACAGACACACATTGACGTAGACAAACTGAATAAAACAGCAGTCCCATGTTTGCATCATGGTGCAATAGCAACAGCTAAATCGCAGCACTTTGTCCCTAGATGGGCTTTAAAAAAGTAACTCTAAAAATTGAAGTGATAATCTTTATGATGTATACAAACAGAAAAATGTAAAACATCAAATATGGGTACAGTTCTGTTTTTGACATAACCAGAGCTTTGTTTGATTTTTGAACGTACTAAAACTGGTTACGGACTTTAAATGAACAGGAAGTGAGTTCCAAACTGCAGATCCCTTCACGGACAGAGCACTTTGATCAAAAGTGGCTCTTTAAAAGGGGACCTTACAATTTCCATCCAAAGCCGCTCTGGCAGATCTGCTATTGCCCTGCAGTGTCTGTATGCAATCGCTTAATGGTGTAAGTTCAAGTCCATTTAAATCCATTTTTTAAACCTACTGTCATAACTGCCTCAAGTTCAGCTTATCTCATTTTACATTGAAAATCACATTTAATTTAGGAGAAATATATATGTAAACTTATTAGATATATTTTTGACATCTTTAGAGAAATTAAGAGAAAATGGACAAAATGACTTTCTGTCCTCCTCAAGAAAAAATGTAAAAAGCAACCATAGGAATTATTTTCAAAGGACAGTTTGGTCTCTAAAAAAAAAGTCTAAATGAACAAATGGAAAACAGAAGAAAATCCAGATGCTTCCACCCAGGACATAAGGGGCCCCTGAATGTTGTGAGGAATACAACAGTGATGTGAATCATATGCAGTGGCATTCAGTTGCCAGACCCAAAGCAAACTGAAGAATTCTTGAGGTTGTGGACAAATCTGTCAAACGGTTGCTTTCACCTCTATATTTTAGGAGAATGGTGCTCATTAGATCACACTAAACAACTTTTCTGGTGGGTGGTGGAAAACCAGAAGTTGGGAAGAAAACCTTATTATACATTTTTACTACTTCCACTACCAATTCTTTTTTTGTTATTTTGGTTTTCTACTTGTCAAAACCACATTTACAAGTATGGTAGATCTGAAAGGTGTCAATACTGCTGTTGAAAGAATGAGACGATGATTAAATGTTTCACTGCCTTTTCTGCCTTTAATATTACATAACGTCTGGATAATGAATTTTAGCCTTTCGTCTTCTTTGCTAGGAAATGCTGAGCATGTACTCCAAATTGAACATAATTTAATCCCCCATCTCTCTAGACCATAATGTCGCTACCACCATGTTCTCTGTAAGTATTATGTTCTTTTGTTGATATGGAGCGTTGTTTTGTTCCAAACCTACATTTTGGAAATGTGGCCTAAAGTTGCCTTTTATCTGCAAGGCATATTCCTGCGGCTTTGGAAGGTTTCATCCAAGTCTGGATTCTTTTCTTTGGAAAGAATAACCAGAGGTTGGTAGAAACTAGTTCCATTTACTGCTACATGCTTACAAACTACCATGCATGCTGTTTTCTATTTTTTTTTATTATTCAAAGTACCAGAACCTGCAATAATTTTACATTATGACTGCATGATTATATCATTTCACAAATTATATCAGATTAAGTAGTTCTCAAGTGCTTAGTACTTAATAATACTAATACCTTATTCTAAAGATTTGTAAAATACATTTGGTCGATGTCATAGTAATAATCCATTCAGTAATTGGAATCTAGCTTACTTTTGTCAGACATTAGCACCAGAAAGTATTATTTTACTTAATGATCAAACAAAGTAAAATTCACATAAGGACGCTCCACACACCATCAAAACTTTCCCATATGTATACAATTTTTTTTTTTAAATATTTTTTCTTACTTTAAATTCTGCTGACAATCAACAAACCATGTTTCTCTCTGTGGGGCAGTTAGTGAAATAACAACACACAATGGCAGTAATTGAGTGTCAGCAGATGAAGAGGCAGATAGCTGAGACCTAAGGAGGAAAACAGAGACAATGGTGGGTTTTATTTCTCCACCTTACATTCCTCTCTAAAGGATTAACAGGCCTGCTTCCCCTCTTTTAGACCAAAAGCAGTCCAGGTCATGTCTGAGCATACTGTACATTCCAAAGCTATTGTTTTTGTTTCCTTTTGTGACATTATATTGCTTTGTTTTTATTTGATTTTTCTGTTCCATTTTTTATGTTAAATATTGAAACATTTGGTTGCTTGTTTAGCTGCACTGCCATTAAATTGAATCTTAAATAGATCTTTGGCTATATCAGCTGCAAACCCTCTCTTAGTGCAACTTTTAACGAACCCCAAACTATCAGAGGAAATGAAAGCAGAAATCATTCTAGAACTGTGTACTTAGTATTGTAAAGGTTGTAATACAGGGGTATTTTTATGATCTTCTTTGTGTAATAGAAATAAGACACAAGACATTTTTGTATGCTTACTGGATAAAGTTACTTATCTCTGATGCACCTTTAGGGCTGTTTTTGTTAACATTTTTTTTACATTTACAACATAACCCAGTCTTTTTTGTAATATTTTTGTATTAATATGTCTATGTTAACAACAGCTAGCCTTAATCATATCACAATGAGTGTATTTATTTAGCAGAAAGACACTGATCCAAAGTATTGAACATAGCTGATAGCAACGTTATGGCTTGTGAGATAAATGCACTTTCTCACTCTTTAATGAAAGAAATGTACTGCTATAAGGTGTGTGCATTGAGTAGGCTTTGTAGTCACTCACATTATTTAGCATTGCATTTTCATCAGATGAAATGCAGATAAAACGAATACAACAAGAATTAACAGATGCAGCCTGAAACTAAACATTTTGGACTTTTGGCCTCCAATTTTAATAGAAAATTGGAATGAGTAGTTTATGGAAACATTTTATTTGAACATTTCCTGTCTTGGGGCAAAGAGGGTAGAAACTTGTGAGAACCAAAGCATAGCCTACTTTCAATGCAAATATAGTTTTGTTAAGGAATTAATGTGCTACTTTCTCACAATGTACTAAATGGATTCCTAAGGTGTAAAATGATTTATTTTAAAACTGACTCATGATACATATGCCATTTCAAGGGTCAGACACTCTACCTCCCCTATGCTCTCTGTAGAGCCAAATATTTTACTGAAAAATTACATCTTATCATTGTGTTATTATTGCAATGTTATTTTATGTATCTCCAATTATTCTTGCTGTCTGCAAATCAAATTGCCCTTTGGGGACAATAAAGTTTATCTAATCTAATCTTATTTTATGTATCAACACTATCATTAAACCCAAATCAGAAGAGGCATATTTAAAGCAGATGTTTATTCATAGTAGTCTCAAAATGCCTGCATGGTTCACTGCTGCAAAAATCTCTTTTGTGTACGAAGTTACAGGTTTCTATGTTTATTTCCTTCTACTTGCTGTGTGGTGTTACCTATGTGCCAAATGAAACAAGTTCTAGGCTGCTTCATGGGATCCCTGAAGCAACTACTGTTAAAAGCAAAATTTTAACCAAAGACGTTCTGGTTAGGGGAGAGTGAAGCAACAACACTGAAGATGTGGGTGGCAATTTCTCTGAACTGAAGGTAAATCTTTATCTAGATTTGACACTCCTTTTTAATTTTTCTTTCACAATGAATCTGCTTGGCTACTTTTTATTAGAATTAACATGAAAACATAGCTTCATGGATCAATAAATATGAGAAAATATTGAAAAAAATGTTTCAGCATATCCATAGAGTTTGGTTGTTTTGCTTTTCTGACTACAAAAAGCAAACTACAACTGAAGAAAATAATAAGATATTTATTAGCCATAGATGGTCAGTCATGTCAGCACCATCCCAGATGTAAAATAGTATGAATCTTCACCTATGTGCCCTCACATATCCCATGTCTGTGGCAGTGGAGATTACTTTAGCAAGACCATCCTGTTGTTTCTGGTAAGAAGGACCTGTTTCCTACCAAGTCAATGTTCTGTGCTGTGAAAAACTCTCTCTCAAGTTACAGAAAATACACAGAGACAATGGCACATATTCTAGTCACACATGAAGCAGACATTAACACACACATACAGAGGATGACACACCTGAATCACATTTCCTTAGTTTTAAGGGAACCTCTGGAAATGGCGGTTGCCCTAACAGACATGAGGGAAATACTGGCTTCCTGTTCAGCAGGTGTTGCTTCCATGTGACCTGTTTTGTTAACCTTGAAGTTTCTGTCACATTTTCCAACAGGAAATAAGTGACAATATTGAAAGGTAAGCTAGTAAACTAGAATAACACTTTTCAGTAAGTGATATAGATGTTTATTTTTATAGCACCTTTCATACATTATGTCAAAGCCTTTTTTTTTACAAAAAAACACAAACACTGATTCATTCAAATAACAAAAATATGATATTCTACTAACAGCAAAAAATATAAATGTTACATATTAAAATAATACATTTTCAAACCCAAAAACGTACCAATAACATTACAACCCCAAACACTCTTTTATATTACAGAAAATATGTCTTAATCGTAAAACAGCTTTTATCATTTCACTTTTATTGTCTGAATGTGGACCCATATTCTAATTGACTTCAATCTCATTGTGCAGCGACAAAGAGCAATACATTCTAATTCTAATTCTAAATTATGTTATGGTTAACAAAGCATGTTCTAAATATATGATAATGGGATGATATAGAATTTATATTGGGATTTTAGTTTGTCTTTAGTTACAAGGAAGATAATTAAGTCCATGTTCTTATATTTAAAGAGGACAATGTAACTGTAAAGATTAGTAAAATAAACTTAAGTACAACTTATTTCCTGTGAAACAAGCTGCATAAATATAGTTGGGTCACAATTTTTAGGGTATTCTGGAAAGTAGACTATTAGCAAAATGCAGCAAAGACAACAGCTTTTGTGCAATGTGGGAAATCTTCATATCTGCAACAAACACAGATAGTCTCGAGCAGCAGAGGGTCGCTGTGCAAACAGGCCCGGAAACTCTTGACCAAACAAAAGATTTAAAGCGGAGATAGAGGCTGAGACAAAAAAAGGGGGCACGCGCCCACACACAATTCAAGCCGCGTGCTACGCAGGACGCGCACTCAGTTCAGAGGTAGGAGGAGGAGGAGGAGGAGGAGGAGGAGGAGGAGGAGAGAGGACGAGGAGGAGGAGGAGGAGGAGGAACCGAAAATCTTCGCTCATTTACTTAACATCACTTCCCCACCGCCGGGAAAGCAAACACTCCTCCTGGATCTGCAGAGGAGCAAGAAGTAAGCTCGATGCCGACTGTGTGTCCGCAGAAAGCCGTCACTTGGACCTGCAAACCGACAGCGACTATTTATAATTTTTTTTAACATATATTTTTAAAATCTCTCCTCAAACACGTTGAGGGGCTCCGAGTCGACAGGAGCGCTCACGTTGGGACACTTGGAGAAGCTCCTCCAGGCATGGAGCTGCAGCTCCTCTGACTGACGGCCGGTGGATTTTTCTTGCATTCTCTGTAAATAACGGTGAGTGTAAAAATTCTCGATTTGTTTTCTCATACAGAGAGTTAGTGTCGTTGTTTAATTTGGCGATTACGCTTGCACATTTCAAAGCGGGTTTAGCACTGGGCTACTCGTTTAAAATATGCTGCGTTGCAAAATTAGCCAAATTCATCTTCGTTTTAAGACTTAACACTTGATTTACATGTGTATAAAATGTTGGGTTATTTTACATTTGAACTTTTCTTTCATAGAAAAATCTTGATAAAACACAATAACCTAAAATAGCCAAAGCCTTGTTTTTAAATTACGTCACATAGCCATTAAAAAGTTAAAAATATATTTTTGAAACACTTTATATCTGTGCCTAACTCTATTGTATTTTTAATGCCAAATGTTTTATATAAGCGCATTGTATACTTTAAATATATTTTCAATTTTAAATTAAATGTAATAAAATAAAATATTATTAATTATAATAATAGTGTTAATTAAACTGTGTCATAGGTTAAAACATAATTACGTTTGTCACTCACTCTGAATTTTTAAGAAGTGCTTTAGTGGAGCGGGAAAACTCAAGACTGGTCATCAGCAAACGGTTTATTTGTCTCCCAACGTGCTATTTAAAGATCCAGGGTAAAAGTGCGTGAAGGGCCTTCGCTTTTAATTGAACATTTTGTTTTTCTTGGTTCTGGTTGAATCAGTGCTACACTTTCTGCTCACCTTCTGCCTAACTACAGAAGATTATATCCAATTCACTGACAGGCCTCCAGCAGCCATGCAGAGACCGTCATTAAAGGAAATTAGGGGAGCCACACTTCAGCATTTTTCAAAGCTGGTATTCATTTTTTTTCTTTTCCAAGGACCCCTTCATGACTTTAGACCAAAGAGTCTCTCTGTGCTTTTTCTGCTTTTTTTTTTAACACCCATTCCTTCATTTTTCTTTTCGACTACAGACTTAGAGCTGCAACCATTAACCTGGTTCCGCCCTTTGAAAGACATTATGAAAATACATTTTATGATATATTTAATGCAATTATATTTTCTGGTAAATTTAATCTTTTTTATTATTCTTATTTTTGCTTGATTATTTATGTAATTGAAAACATTTTTTACCTGGGCTAAATCCATTTTCATGGTCCCCAGAACAAGTTTTTATTTGCATATATTCTTGTTGGAGAGTAAAGACGTGTAAATAGCTTGTACGGAGGCTGATTCTTGGAAATTTCAATCTCACCAGTAGGTTTTTCATTACTGAGTCAATGCACATCTTTTCTTGTCAGTTTCAATTATCTGAAGCAAACCTTCAGAGAAAAAGAGAATATTAGTTTAGATAGCACCTATATCATGTTTCTATTCTCAATGGGCTGTAAATCCTAGTAAATCTCCTGTATTTTAAGCCCCACAAATAACATCCAGGGGTCTGCTGGAGGCTGCCGAGCGGTGTGCTCAGACCACATACCGAACGTGTGGGCTCGACTGTGTTTGATTTAACACTGTGGTTCCTCTCTTAATAACACCAGGCCCCATTTCTGGACTGCCTCTCGATGGCTGACCCGAGGCCCTTCTCAGTTGATCTCCCCTTCTCTCCCCTCAGCCTTCATGGTTCTTATTACCCGGTCTGATAAATTGTGAATAAGCAGCAGCCTAAAAAGTCCTGGGATGTGAAGAATTCCCCATCCTGTACACTGAAGGCCCCCCACCCCTGAGCCCCCCTAAGAAAACACAAATTAATTCCAAACCTCTCTGTAGCCAAACGTTCCTGGAATGATAAATATTTTCATAGGAAGTTCTGCTCTTCCTGACTTTATCTGCCCCAATTTTATTATACCCCTTCACAGCTGCTTGCGTCTTAATGTCTCTCAGCTCCTGTGTATCCCTCTCTCTTTTCCTTTTTCTCTTCATCCTTTCTTGTTTCACTGGCTGGGAGTCTAACAATTGTACCTGCATGAATTCAAGGTTACAGAAGAACTTTCCAGCTAAGCCAAATAGTTTACCTTTTTTCTGACGTGCTGCTCATTTAGTTTTGCTTATTTCTGCTGGTGCAGAAGCTCAGATAGTTTAGTATTGTTTAATTTCCTTGTCTTTGAGCTTTAATAAGTACGCTGAGTGTTGAGAGTGTAGGTGTGGTTATTGGCATAAATTACTTGCTTCATTGAGGTCATATTTGCATGACTGTTACAACACTTTGCACACAATGTGTGGTAAAAGAAATATATTTATTACAAGCAACTAGTTTGTCAGATGTTTGATGATTGTTTGAGACAATATTTAATTCAAATACTAAATACAGTAAGATATAGCCTAACCATACTTTTCAGTCAATAAAAATAATGGCATTTACTTTTAAATTGTTCTTTATATGTATTTTTAAAATATATAGTTGGTATTTAATTTTATCTTTCTTAAATAGATCATGAAATTAAAAACATGGAGGAATCAGTCTGTACTGCCAATTTCATCTGAACAAAAAACAATTAAAGTAAATGATTTTTAACTTGGCTTGTAAGAATGTGTTGAATTATCAAACAGTCTTTTAGTTATGATTTAATACAACCCATCTCGTAGCAACAGTTTACTAAATAAACATACATAAAGACACTGTTTTCCATTTAAGCAGCATTAAGATGTACACAAAGATGTCAACTGAGGTTTAAATGTGGTTAAAAAGCTGTTGAGAAAACGTTAAGATTGATAAAATGGGCGAACAGTGCCTGACTTTTAATAGCTTTTTTAATTTTTTATTTATTTCTACAAATATAGAAATATCCTCACCCCCATTTTTCATATCCAGTTAGTCCCCAGAGAGCTCTTGGGTCTGGCTCAGTGGTGGTGCTCGTTGGTCTGCGAGTGAAACAATCCCTGTGCTGTGGGCAGACAGCAGCTGTCCCCATTACTTATCGCTGCTCTCTTTATTTCATTTTGGAAATAGTAAAGCCATACATGTCGTAAGCAACACTTTAAATAACAATGTTTCTACTTTTTTTTATCTAAATAATTTTTTTTGGCAATAAAATATTTTTCAAGTAATTATTTTTTTAGTATTCATTTTCTAAAGATAGTCTTTCCACCAACTACCTTAAATTTCAGTTCTTCTTTCTCCATGAGCTTACTCGATCTTCAATCATGAATCTCACTCTACTTCATTCTTTCCATCTCTTAGCCCCTTATTCATTAATTCTACTTAAAAAAGATGTAACTGAACCTCACTGCGCCTGCAGAGCTTATGAGCCTCACCTACCAGTTAGTTCTGTCTGACCAGCTGTTAGCAACTAGGGCGGCCAGTTGCCATCTTGTGCAGAAGAGCTTGATTGAGGGCGGACCTTTTCATCCTAATGACTAATAAACCCGGTTGTGGAGTGTGTGTGCCCCTGCGTGTGAGAGCGAGTTCATTAGCGAAGGCAGCAGCAGTCAGGCGTGTGTCACTTCTGAATGTGCAAGTGCATGTTTGACCACCCTCCCATCTCTGGACCAGATGTTTGTTACCTGGGAGCCAGACCACCATCTGACTGGGGTCAGCCTAGTCCTCTCCTACAGGCTGGTGGGAGGTCTGCCAGCTGTCTCTCTGCCTGACCCTCCGTCCCGGGGCACTGATTCTGAGGGAGACTGGGTCTAGGCCATGGAGTAGGTGGTCCCACTACAATTTTGCAATATTACACAGGGACATTTTTAAAATACACTCTTTGTCCTTGTTCTTGGGCATAGAAGATGGATCCAATCTTTCATAGGAGGCAGTGTATTTTAAAGGGAATTTAAAAACAAATAAGGGTTGCTTAAGAAACAGAGATACAGATTTCTGTATCTCTGTGTGTGTAGCAGACGATTTTGGTTACTTAGAGACGCGGAGAGGGGGTCCTGGGACTGAAAACGTCTTGTTGCAGAAGTCACTCGAGTGAAAAGAAAAGTCCATCAGGCCTGAGGGTAAAGTTACAGAGCGCAGACTGAGTCGACAACAGCTTCCCTGCTGCCAGAGATTAATTGGACCCCGTTGTTGAATCCCTCTGTTTCTGGAAAAGGAGCTCTGGTCTGTTGTTATATGTAGTCTGTGTTGACTAGATTTAGGGAGCGTTAGTCAGGTTTGTGTGTGTGTGTGTGTGTTTGTGCAATTATGGTTTTTAACCTGTCAGTAAGGATTAATCATGAAGGTCTTAAGTGGTCACTCATGTTAACCATTTATATAGCTGGTAAAGCAAACATTGTATCTCAGTCACCATAAATTAGGTTTATTTCTTTTCACAATTTTCAAAAAATATTTTACCATGTGAAGTTATTGGAAATAATAAAAAACAGGGGGCTGATGTAGAAAGCAGATGAGCTTCAGTAGAAAATGTCTTAATAAATTAGCATTATTTTTACCATCCAAAACCTAATCTCTCTACTATGTAACTGCAAATAACATCTGTGTTTTGCTTGGTGGGGTGTGGTGAGCACCAATTGCACACATCTACTGTTTTGACATAGCAGCCATAAAAAGTTGTAATTTAATCACTCTTTATCAGAATAATTAAAAACGCAATCAAAGCTCAGTTTCAACAGTTTAACATTTGTTTGTAAATACTCTCTGAGTCAGAGGAGTATTTTTGTACATACTTCAGAAACCCCAGACATGCACTCAAATTTTTTTTTAACCAGTGCAGTTGACTGATTGATTCAAAGTCACAGTGTAAAAGATATTCATAAGCATTAAAATTATGTAACGCAGTGTTGTCTTCAGACTGTTGCATCACATTAAAATAAACACTTGAAGGCTTCGGTATCTGGTTGCATAAACATACTTAAAACAAAAAATGACTGAGCCGCAGTCACTCATTGGTGATGTTTCAAATTTACTTTGAAATTTGTACCGTACTGTCTGTTGTTTTTGGCATTCTTTCTATTTTGTGTACATTACATGGTATTTGGTTCCAGACATTAAAGCATACTTGTTTAGAAATAGGAAGTGTTTAGTTAGGACACAAATTTAAAACATTACATGCAATGAAATACACATGGTTATGATTAGAGCTGCTCCTCACTCTTATTTTTTACCCATCATTAAATCCTCACCATGCCCTCAGAGCATTAGTAACTTTTCACCAAAAATGTACTTCAATTAAATTTAAGCCTGAACTTTAACTGGGTTATTTTAACACATAAACTTGCTATGCTCATTATTACTCCATTGTACCTCCGTGCTTTTGTTTTAGATTGCTTTTCTGCTGGAAGGTCAATGACGACCTTAGTCTGGAGCTTTATCAGCTTTTTATGAACGATTCTCCCACCTGATCTGTGGATCTCTGCAGGTCATCCAGCTTCTTATATTATGTTAGGTTTGCAGATGTGTCTTTTTTTTTTTTCCATTTTCGGATTATGCATTGAACTCTCTATGAGCTGCTCGAAGCTTATATTTGTTTTGAAACATAACTGTGCTTTAAAATTCTCCACAACTTTATTCTTAATATTTTTGGTGTGCTCTTTATCATGCTGATGTTTGTTTACTCATTTTCTCTAACAAATACCTGTGAATCTCCTCTATTTTGGCTTGCAAGAATAAAATAATTTTCATTCTTTTATTCTTCACTACCTTATGAAACTCATAGTGATGTAGTATTGTTTTTTTCCATTTCTCTTTCCACTCACTTTTTGTTTCCCTTTGTCCTTCTCTGTATCAGCTGTGTGTCACTGATGACTAAAGAGAGTTGTAGATGGCAGATGGCACCATTTACCCTCCACCCCTAAAAAAAAACTTAACAGTGTACTACAGATCCAGATAGTGCCCTCCTTGTTATCAGCTTCTAAGAAGAGACATCTCTGTGCAACAGTGATTCAGCCCCTCCAGCTTTTCCCCAGGCACTTACCCTGAGCGTCTAAATTAGGGGCTCCAGGTGGGGTAGCATATGGTACGATTATAGACTGGCAAGTCACTTCTTCAGGCTGTTGATTGACTGTTTCAATAAAGGTCAGGCCATCAGACTAACATTACAATGTGTAATGTGACTCTTTTGTCACGCTGAGACAGACGGGAACATTTTTCAAATATTTAGATAATAAATGCATTCTTAGTGAGATAAAGATAAAGACATGGAATTTCATATAACTTGTGTGAATAATTGAAAAGGCCAACTGAGGCTTATTTATTCACTACTAACCACCAGTCAAGTGATAGCAGATCCTCTGTTTTATATTTATGGTATAAATAAATTATGTAAAAAAAAAAGAAAAAAACATCAGTTTTTTTTTTCTTTTTGTAATTAGCAACCAATAAAACATACGTTGTGTTATAAAGTTAAACCCAAATATATTAATATCACTGGATATTTAGGTTTTGACTAGAAGTGGGGATGATGATCATCATACCATTTATTGTCATTGTGCCATAATTTCTACATTCATATTTATTATGGCAACAATTAACACATTATGAGGCTAAAAACATCAACAACTAAAAGGATTGTTAGATTTTTTTTTCAATGTTGGTTCCATAAAATCAGCAATAAATGTTTTCTTAAAAAAATAAATGCAATTATTGTATGATGCTAAACCTGCACTAACTAATTAATGTCACTTGGGTCCTGTGGGACTTTAGCTTCGGTTCCTATCTTATTACCAAAAAAAAGTTAACAGTGTGTTTTTTGAATTGTTTTCAATATCACTTATTGTTATTCCATTAAAAACCAGGTTAAAAATTTAGATAATTTTTAACCTGGCTATTTTTAAATACTTTTGTGACACTTTATTTGAAGGGGGTGAATAAGCCTGACATGACACTTTCATAAACATGACATAACACCTGTGATGAACATGAATAAACCTTCATGAATATTTATGACTGTTGTCATAAAGCATCATTCGGTAAATTATGACACTTTAATATCAACTTTGAATAATGTCAAAGTTGACATTATTCAAAATGCCAAGAAATCAATGCTGATATAAATTTGTTCTAAAAGCATTAATGATTGCACTTTAAAAATTAGGTAACTTTACATTATTAAAGGTGAAGTTTAAACAGTAACGATTTATTGGTTAATGTCAAGTTGTCATAACAAAGACACTTTGGATAATGTCAACTTTGTATTAAAAGTGTCATAATTTACCAAATGATGCTTTATGACAACAGTCATAAATATTCATAAAGGCTTATGCGTGTTCATGACAGGAGTAATGTCATGTTTATGAAAGTGTCATGACAGTCCTATTCACCCCCCTTCAAATAAAGTGTTACCAATACTTTTTTTCAAAGAGAAACTCTTTTGACAAGATTTTATTATGTTTTCATAGATATCCGTCTCCTATTAAAAACAAACCTTTTGATAAATCTGCCAGGGTGTGAATACTTTTTGGCTTAACTGTGTAGGTCAAGGTTATCAGATTGTCTTACAAAACTGATCTAATATCACCAGCAGTTGTTGTTTACACTGAGGAGGTTTCGCACAAATTGGTGAAATGGGCATAACTTTTACAATGAAGATTTATAACGCTGTGGAATGTGTTGTGAAACACAAAACCCTTTGGTTGCTGAGGACACTTGATATTCCTAGTTATGGAGAACTAACATGTCTTCTCTGCTTCAACCGTTGAAGTAGAGAAACTCATCAAAGTAAAAATATATGCCTTTTAACCAAAAGGTGTTATGTCAGAGTGCTTACGTCAATCATTACATAAACCATTAAAGGTGCTTAAATTTATGAAAATATACTTTTTGACAACCTGAAAAAAGTAGCAAGTAGAAAATTGTATTTTTCTCCTGTATAAGTTAAACTTTGGTATTTTTTTTTCCTTTTTATCACATTTACTTACAGATAAACAAATGTAAGATTATGATTGAATGCCACGAATCCCCACAATGACATTCTCACATGGCTTCAGATGTTAGAGGTCAGTGAAAACATCAATGAACTGTTTTTTAACTGTGTTCAAAACTCATTCAGTGCTGCGTAGTCATATTTTTATTATTAAATAGTTTACTTATTGGAACGCTCTTTGAAGAGTTTATACTCTCATTTGCACTTAATGCATAACACACATGATAAAAGCTAGAATTTGATATCCGTGAAAGAAGCAGCGGTCTAGCAGATCCCTGGAACCCAGGTAAAGCTGGTGGAACTGGCCTTGTGGCCTTGTGGCCCCCTGTGGCCCCACTGAGTTTGTTTTAGCTTTAGTTTCAGACCTCGGCTCTCCACGGCTCTGCTGAGCTCCGCTCATCTCCCCTCCGGTGTCCTGTAGTTCCCATGGCCTTGGACGCCCTGCTTTTGGGCCTCACCCTGAACAAGGGAGTGCCTTGGTGGTGACACACACAGTTCTTGAAGATGTACATGTGTGTCCATTTTGAAATCAAGAGCATGCCAAATGACCATAAATTCCAATTTTGATCTAAGAGAAGTTCGAGGATGTGCAAAGCACTGCCCTCACATTGTTCCTTGCCCAAAATCATTGTCATTTTGTAGAGCAACAAAGTCTGTTATGACAAAGATCATACCAGGATTTATGGAAAAATAATAATAAAATATTTGGACTATTTCTGATTTTCAATAACATACACTCAGATCCTAAAATTAAAGTTTACGCTTAACCCTTCACATTTTTTTTATAAAAATACAAAAAAAGGAAAAATATGCAAAAATCTATTTTTGTCTTTTTCAAATATCACTTCTTGTCAGTTTCTCTTTCTTTAAACACATTTTGCCTCAACAACTCACAATTGTCATCTCTCTACCTGGTCATGTTTTCAACAGGGTTAAAATTACAGCATTGCTACAACAGAGTGGTCCCAAAGCAACTGCAACAAGAAGGAGAAAGAAAAAAACGAGAAGTAAAGAAAATGGAATACTGATGGAATTCCCAAATTAAATGTGACAGTTTTGTTCTAAAAAAACAAAAATTAAATACTTTGGTAGAATATTCTGCATTTTTAAGAAACATTAACTTTCAATAACGTCCATTTTTCTTTAGGGCTAAAACAAAACCTAATTTAAAAAGGGACAAAACATTGTAGTTGTGGTACATTTTAGGGAAAATATTAATATCCAATCCATGGTTTGCAGAAACCTTGTTCAGACTGTCTGAGCGACTCCTTTGTGCAGCACAAGCCACAAAAAACATTGTCAGAAGCTAATGATTCTGCACAAAAAGTACAGAGAAATTGTCCATGTTAGAAATTTGGTTTGAAGATGTTAATTTTGAAGCTTCTGGGTGATACTCTTTTATTGCATGACAATGCAAAACTCATTTCACCATGGACAACCACACTGGTATTCCTACAATTTCCAGTTCATTAAAGGCTTAAGTCTTGAAATTTTGCATTGCTCATAAAAGTCCTAACCAATGTTCTTTTTGTCCAAAGGGTCAGTCATTTGGATTATTTTCTGGTCTTCTTTTATGACATCCTCATGGACTTTCTTTGACCTTCTTATTGTTTTGAGTATTAATTGATCACTCCATTGGTTCAGTCAAACAAAACCTTATATACAGGCAAAGAGTAACTACCATTTACAGTCAATTATGGTGGAAAATGAGTAGTTACAAAAGATTTGTCCTTGTCATGCTAACATATATTTTTTTACCATTTATTTAAAGAATTAGAGGATATGTACATATATTTCAACTTGTATGCATAATTTTGACCCTTTATGGGATATAGATTTTTCATAATTAATTACATTTTGTACCATTAACTCTTGTTTTTTTTCATACGTTCATTATTTACTAGTAAAGAGGAATTCAAAAATCAAAGTGTAAAATTTATATGGAATTCATTCATCACACATGACTAGTTCTCATTATAACTGTATCATAAGCTGAATTAATATATAAAAAAATCTAAATACATTTATATTGGGATTATCTAGTAACTTAAAATTTCAGTAAAAAGAGATGTTATATCTTATGTTAATCAGAGAGCCGCCAGTGAGTTTAATGCACAATGAGAAGGGCAGGAAAACTAAAAATCGCCTGTCTTATCTTGTTCTGTTTAACAAAGCTCTACTGTTTGCCATTGAGACAACCATATTAAAAAACACACAGTGCTGTCACTTGGCACCTAACACTACTTTGTTCTTGGTGTTTATGTTCCTTCTGCGGTTAGACAGCCTGAATATTTTCAAGGTGCCGAAAGTACAGGTGCCAGTCAGAAGCATAAATCAACAATTTTTCAGGAAACATTATTTATAATTTGACTGCAGCTGAATTTGCTAAAACTCTTTGCACTAAGATAGCATTTAAGCTCTCATTTTTGTTCCATACTTTCACATTTTGCCTTGTGTTTATGGATTTTTTTTTCTTTTTCTTTAGCTGCCAAAAATCTGATGAAAGCAGAAAGCAGGTCATCGAGGATCAGTGAACTCCATATCTGGGCCCTGATTGTTTCCACAGGAGAGTTGACGTACTCAGAGGAACCTGATTTAAGAGGAGGGTGACAGGATAAAGAAGATACGGCTCTCTCAACAGGAGCAGGTAAGAGAGAAAAAGGAAAAGAACAAAGCAGAAAGTCCCTGAAGTTATCAAACAGGTTTTGTGACCTTATTGTAAATCACATTGCCAAAAAACGAACATGTACTTAAAATGTTTCCTTAGTTTTTGATCAGTGAGATTTTTCAGCGCATGTAATTTTAGCCCCCAAAAAATCATCTATTTATTTTTCATACTTTCTCTTTTTTATTAATTAAAGTTTTGAGGTTCTTTCAACCGACCATGTTTCTTAATTTACAGCTCTTCTTCTTATTGAGAGCTTTGCACTTTGAATTGCCTTGTAGCTGAAAATATGAAAATATGCCATATAAATAAAATTACCTTACCTTACCTAACCTTTGGTACCTAAGTTCGTTGTGACATTTGATAATAAGTTTAAATAGATTTATGATGCAGTGCATCATGTCTTCTTGCATTTATGTAGAAGATTAACATAATAAAAAAAAATAATAATAATTTAGAATTTTGATTGTGAGAAAAGTCCAACAGTATTTGTGCTTTTTAGAAGCTCGTTAAAGTTAGAAATAAGCAACAGCTCAGATTTTCGTCTGTGTTCTCTGACTGAAAACGGTTCTTCACTCCACAATTAAATTTCCCAAGAACAAATGTTTTGCTGTAACATCATTATTTTATGCCTTCTGTGTTGTAGGATCAAAGCCATGGCTGCATACGGACAGACTCAGTACAGCCCTGCCCTTCAACCCGCAGTACCATACACAGCTTATACACACCACACACAAGGCTACAGCATGCCCTCTTACAGTGAGTGAAACAAACAAACTCAGTATTATGTTTGAAAAATATGTTATTCCTGTAAAAAGTTAGCTCTGTGAGCTAACTATAATAAAAGACTGAATAGTAGATGATTTCAATATCTTCTGGAAATGTCCACTATTGTTTCATCAGTCCTCAGAATATTTTCCTTAAAAATGTGTTGCTTTTATTTTGGAGAACTTTGAACAGACATTTCTGCTGTTTTTGTTCATTAGTGGTTTCCACCTTGATCCTAACTGCAGTATCATAAATGCTGACCTCAACAGTGGCTTTTAGTTCTTTAGATGTTAATCTGATGTAATTTATCACCTCTTCGATGAGTCATGGATGCGCTTTTGAGAGTAATTTTGGTAAATCACTCACTCCTGGGTGGGATGTTTTTTTTGTTTTTTTATCAATTGGTGGATAATGTTTCACTCTGGCTAAAAGTCCCACATGCTTTGAAATTGCTTTTTAACTCTTTCTAAATTAAGATATGTGACTTAATCTGTTGTTGAATTTCAGTAGAAAGAGGTCATAGTGTGTTTGTTTTTTTAAATATTTTAGGATACTTCATGTTGTCAGGAAAGTTCTATTAAAGTGACATTTTAATTGTGCATATCTGGAGGTAATCAGGCCTTGGTGAAGTTGAACTCAGCTGTACAAAATGTGTGATCCTTTATGATGTTCCGGTGGCGTCTTGTTGACATTCTGACATTTCAGATTTCCTGGGACATGTTAGTTGTTGTATCATAAAACATGTTGCATCTATAAAAACATATATCAAACATAAAGTCTCTGGCACATTTTTATTATGACCACAAAACTGACAATACATAAAGTCCAAACTATAAAAAAATTTTTATTTTATTTTACATTCTGTCATGCCGTTCCTGGTATTTTTGCAAATTTGGTTGCATTTGGTTGCAGGATATAGCCTAAGTTTAGACACTGGTTTTCAAGACTAAATGTTTTTTTAATCCCAGGGAGAGTCGCAGTACAGCTTGTGCCTTGTATTGCTAAACAGCAAAGCAATGTTTATTGCCTTGTGGAAATATTGTCTAATTCAGGAAACGATCACATTATTTTTTATTGACTTACAAAAGCAAGAACCATGACTAATTTGTTGTCTAGATTTTGCACATCCAGATAACGAGTCATAGTTTGAGCTTCCAAAACCAAATGGTGGAATTGTTTGGTCATAGTTAAACGGTGGCTATTGGTAACAGAGATCAATAGATTAAACTCGTATTTTACCGTAGTGGATGTCCATATGTTTTATGTTGAATATATCATAAATGTTGTGTTGTTTTTCTTTTAGACATAAAAACAGAAGATGGTTTGAGTCACTCTCCAGGACAAACAGGACTCCTGGGCTACTCAAACTTCAGCGGCACCCCTCCGAGCCAAAGCCTCTACAGCTACTCACACACACATGGTCAGTTTAAAACAATACATTCACTGCATGTGAGGGCCCTCTGATGCACTTGTAGGCATAGCCTTTCTAACTCATATTTGATTTAACTACAGGAGCATCCATAGCTGCTGTAGTCTTCCTTCTATGTCCTCTCCTCTCTTCTTTTTTCTTCACCACCACACCTGTTCTCTATTAGCTGCGGTCTGGGCTTCTGGCGTCAAAAGTCTATTCACCCCTCCTCTTTTCTAGGGGTCAGGCCCCCTTTCTCCACTCAGACCAACAACACAGCATGCAACCGTTTGTTTCTGTTTTTCTGACGGAAGAAGGAGCGAATATTATGTGCATACACAAGCAAAGAAACAAAGCAGACAGATGGGAACCCCCCCCCCCCCACACACACACACAATATTTATGGCCACAACAAAAGCTGGGCAGAAGTGCTTTCTGATAAAGGTACTTAGATAAAGATGTTCCAGCCCTGGGAGGGTGTGCAGCTCCCTGCATGTCAGTGTGTGTCTGTGATTGAGTGCAAGCGACTGTGCTGTACACATTCCTCAGTCGCCCGGCGCCCAAAGCATGACTTGCTCAGTGCGACTTTATGGCTTTGAAACCAGCATGAAATTGACCTTGTGTGTGACAGGGGAAAGGTTAAGGGGCATTTTACGGAGGGGTGAGCTGGTCTAGTGCTACAGGCGCTACACAAGCTGTTCCCATTGTATGGAAGAGACAAAGGCAAGAACAAATATTAAAGTACCAAAAACAGATTATCCTTTGACGTTTTTCTGCATCCCTCATAATGTTTAAAACTGTCACAGTAAATTCCAGATATCCAAACATGGATATTTTAGGCTTTGTTTAGTGATGATGATCTTTTAGAAGTTATTTGGTGATGCTTCAAAATTTTCTGAGGAAAAGTGGAGTCTTACACAGTTTTACACAAAAACAGACACAAGTGGCTTATCGTATGATGCAAACAAAACCGTTTATTTCAACCAAATCCTCAAAGGTTATAAGCCCTCTTTGATCTGGTTGGGAAAATCTTCTGTTTGGATTCCGAGGTGCATTGTGAAGGATCTTCCAGAGGAGACATTAACCAATCAGGTTTGGAGTAACATGAAAACTATGTCATGTTAGACGTCTAATGAAACTTTATTAACACTTTCTTTAGAGTAATTTGTTGGTGTAGCCAAAATAATACTTCTTCACCAGGGTTATGGATTGTCTCAAATATTGTCAAAGCATTTTTGAAAATTTAAAATAAGATAATTTATTTAAGAGAAACTTTGATATGTATTTAAAGTTATTCAGATACAACTATTTATAAACATAAGTGTCATGAAAAAATCCATATTGCGGATCATCACCTGTGGTAACACCAGGTGGTCTCTGCTTACCCTCAAGTCAGAGGACACAAAGTAAGGCCAAACATTCAGTTTTATGTTGGCTAATAATATTTATCCACTGATGATTAAGCACACAATTATTTTAGTCAATGTGTTCTGCAATTTTTTCTTACATATTATGTTCTTAAGCATTTTTATACTATTAATTAATGTTGATCATAATCAAAGCTCCTCTTATAATGCAAATTCAAATAAGTGACTCAATGGCAATGTCACAATATTTATTAAAATATAAACCTCTTGTTGCTCTTATGGATGCAATTTTTGGATTTATCATTTAAAAGATGACTAAATGTTTTTCCCAGCAACCAAAATTCTTGTCCATATAAATAACCATCTTCTCACACTTTTAATAATAAATTGATGTTAGTTTGTGCGATATCCAGCTCATGTGACTGTGAAAATGTAAATATTTCTAAAGATCCAAGTCAGAAAGTATCACATTTGTTTTAAATCACTTGCAATACTGATTTTCTTCATTTTTCCTTGTTTGTCTTTTTCTCTAAGCTTTAATATAACTTCCACTTCCATCAGTGAGTGATCATCTTCCTTGTCTTCACAACATTGTTTACTCTTTAGGGACGTTAAGCTAAAATGTGATCTTTTAAAGAGTTAAGTTTAAAACTATTTGCCATTAAATATGAATGACACACCTAATCATTTTCCAGACATGATCTAACTCCTGAACCGCTATGTTTTATTCCTTTGAAGACAATCCATGATTTTTGTATTATTGTACTTTCTCTTTTAAGAAATATTCAGATGTGAAACATTACAGAAAAATGTAAATGTTTGTGTAAACAGCCTTTTGAAGGAACCCTTTGACAAACTGCACAGCTTTGTTACAGCACTGCAGTTAGACCAACAAAGAAAATTTTAACAGTGTAATTGGACTTTGAGGGACAATGTTCCTAAACAAAATAAATTTGTTTGAATATTCTTATGTATAAATCATCTACTGTGAACTTCAAAGGGTAATAGATTTTCATCATCCATTATACTGCACACAATACACAACTACACACAAAGATAGCGCGCACACACACACACACACAAAATCCTTCCAAAAGCGTATTGTATAAAGTGTACACAACTAAACCAAATGCAGGCTTTTCTGTGTTTACTGGAGAGACCCCCTCTATTTTTCTTGTTGTCAGTTTAAGGGACTGTTGTGTTGTCTGGGAAGATTTCTGCCCCTGAGTCATAATGTCTCTTTTTTCATCTTTTTGGCTTGGAAAATATATGACAGTCAAGAGAAAGCGGAATTGAATCATGACCTAAAAGGCTTTTATGTTATGATAACTTTGAGTAAAAGTATCACAGTTTGACAATACACTTTACTTATACAAAAACTTTAATCTATAGAAATAAAACTTGATATAGTCTTTAAAAAAACAACAGAAAAGCAACTAATTACTGCTGGTTCTAGAAGAATATGTTATAATGTCTGAGCCAGTTTGTACGTGTCCTGTGTATCCTGGCAGCAAGCTGGGTGTGAAGGGTCTTTTAAATTCCTCTTTGACCACTTGAGCAGGCAGGCTGATTAAATATCTTCAGTTTTGGTCAAAGAGGATCTGAAGATCCACTGTGCTTTGCTTATACTCTGGAATCTAGATAAGGCCTAAAACATACAACCTGACCTGTAGACGTAGTGTTCAGTCTCGATCCGTCCCCGCTAATTAACTTTAATTACAGACCCTGGCTCACAAGTAAACCCAACGTTTTTATTGGGCTGTGCAAGGCAGTGCATTAACATTAGCACAGCATTTCACTGTTAGCATTAGCCTTTTCCCTAAAAAAAGCTTTTAGCTATTTTTCTTATTGATTAGCCTTGTTTAGTATATAGAATGGAGTAAGTCAATGTAAGACAACATGCTACTGACAGCATTTAGGCTAACATTAGCATTTTGGCTAATTTTAGGTTACACGCTAATTTTATCATACTGAATGGCGTAAGTCCTTGTTAGTCAACATGCTCTTGATTATCCAGATGCTATTGACTATACTTTAGCTAAACTTAGCATTGAAACAAATTTTTAGCATGTGACAAGACATTGTGATGTATGCTACAGTGTGTCTTGTACCCTTGGCAGGGTGTGTGTGAAAACAAACGTCCCGCAACCACATACAACCACTCTTCGACTGTTTGACTTCAGCTGTACATGCTGGGCTCTTTAAACTTATCATATAAACTATTTCTCAGTCCAATATTCCTAAGAATGGGTGTAAACAGCATTATGGAGAAGCATTAGTGTGATGATGTGCTGAGGATTGTGTCAGAAAGGGTAGGAACTTCTTAAAGCAACAGAGGCTAATTTCAAGGCGTAAGATATGACCACAAGGCAAATTCAAATTTCTTTTGAGTTATTTTTTATGTTTCTAGGATTTTCATTATAACTGAAGGTAACATTGCTACTTGATTGATATTGCCCCTTTGAGAACTTTTCAAACATCTGAATGAGTTTCACATTCCTGCTCTTTTTGAAATCCCTCAGTCTGGACTGAAGCAATTTACATTGCATAACATAACTTTTTGTTTTCAGACCAAATACTTGCAAGTCTAAATTTCAAGATTATCATATCTTGAAATTTGCTGGTGCTTGTATGTATTACTAATAAGGCAGTATTCAGTATAGTAGTTACTAGTCATTGAACTTGAACCTCAGTGAGAAATTGCACTCATACAAAGGTACTTTTTGAATAAATACTATGAGATCAACCTTTTGAACTTTTGGTCAGATTTGAATCTTCGGGGAAGTTTGTTTGCATCATATGACATGCCCAACACAGTGCTCTTTTCTACCTGTTTTCTGTTCAATAGCTCATGTGTTTCAAAGTGGCCCATTTCCAGTATTTATTCAAATTAGTTTCGATTCAAGTTTGGAACAGTCAGCCACATGCTAAACAGACTGGGTAAAAAAAATAATGGTAAAGATGTTGTACAGGATGTTGGCTGGAGATAAGAAAAGTTAATAACCTGACAAACAGTACATACAGACTCAACAGGATGTTGGAGGTGAGGGGAGATTGCTTGGAGGAAGGCATTCCTGTCTTAGCTTGATCATATTTGAAAATTCCCACAGCAGTAAGAAGCGCAGGAGCTGTAGACTTTCCCACCTGTATTGCCATGTCAGTCATAAATCCCAGACTAAGCTCCTGCAGCTCGGAGATGTCACCAAGGAAAGAACAAGAGCTACTTCCTCCTGCACACAGCTACACAGATCAGATGCAGGACAGTTACAGCATAGCCTTATTCATCTACATAAGATGGAAAGCAAATAAACACTACCAGTGCATCACCCATATTTTTTATGTTTATAATTGTGTCATATTAACAGAAGCTTTCACTTTTTCCATTTCATATAATTTACTTTCTTCTTAGGTGCTGGTATTTCATCTGGAATTTTTCAAGGTACTCATGCAATTTCAAGTTCAACCCCATTCAACCCAACCCAACAAGTGAGTAATTTATTTTAAGAAAGTTTATATTTAAAGAAGTTCCTGTGCTACTGAAGACATAATAGTCTTAGTAATAATTATTGACCTACTAATTTGTTAACATTTATCCTTTTTTTACAACTTGATGCAACCGATTAAAATTCTTGTTTCCATTGTCAGGAATTTTCTGCATATTCCAGCTACAGTCAGAGCCAGTACTCTCCTTATTATAATTCACATCACTACAACAGTCCCTACATAACCAGCAGCAACATCAGTCCTGCAGCAATCACAGCTCCTTTAGCCTATCAGCACCCAGAGCACCCGGTTATGATGCCCAATCACAGCCCAGAGTCACATACAGGTAAAGAGTCATTTTCTTCTCAAGATCTAGTCTTTGCTTCGTTTTGGTTTCTTGGTTTATTCTTCTGTGAACTAGTTTTTTAGACCAACAAAAACACATTGATATTACACTTGTCAATGGTAAGATCCACCAATTGTTCAGAAAAATGCAAAAGTAAAGACAAGCCAACTTGAAAACATAAAGGCACATCAAAAACATCCTTAATTTAGCCCAAAAGCAGAGTTACTTACCATGAAACTCTGCAATAAAGGATAACTGACTTTAAAAATGAATAATCTAATTAAACCAAAATCAGTCAAAACAAGAAAAACATGTTGATTTTCAGCAGGGTCAGAACTAATTCATGTTAGTTTTGGGTAATCTTTTTTATCTGGGACTTTTACAACATTGTGTTGTAAAAGTATGTATGCCAATTGATTCACAGAGTAAGGAGGATTAATTTCTATGTATATTGTGTGGTGTTGCTCTAACATAATATACCGATAAAATACATTACAGTTTGTGGCTATATCATGACGGAAAATGCTCAGAAAACATTTTCTGGATAGAACATCTTGTCACTCTATAGTCTTTAAAAAAATTGCTGAAAAATTAACGCTGTCTCTCAGACAGCTTTATAAAAAACTAACAGTTATAATTGCAATACGTAAAAACAAATACTATTTATGTGACTATTAATTAGATTCTAACTGTTAGAAAAAATATGGAATAAGTGTAAAAAGTCTTATAGATTTTAAGATTATTTTCATTTAGCAGATTACAATCCACCACCCAGTCCGCCAACACCGGGTAAAGAAGAGGGAATCCCAGGACGGAGGGGATCCGACAGCAAGTTGAGAGGAAGAAAAAGAGTTATTGAACCCGTTCCCCCTCTTGACTCTGATATAGAGGTAAACACCCTCTCACACAGCAAAACTATTGGCATTTCTCAAAAGCAATATTTATCTTTCTCCCTTTCGTGAACGCACAAACTGTCATGCAGCTAACATATCTGTTATTTCTCTGCAGCGTGTGTTTATCTGGGATCTGGATGAAACCATCATCATTTTCCATTCGCTCCTCACTGGAACCTTCTCCTCACGGTTTGGCAAGGTAGGACTACCCTTCACTGTGTCATTTAGCATAAGAGTCATGCTCTGTGACAAATCCCAGCCCCACAGTAGGCGATTATAGCAAGCAGACAGTTTGTTTGCCTAGACTCTTCATGGTAAACACAGAGTTCTACTTTGCGAAATATTCCCTTTGTCTCTCTAGTCACCTGCTTATTTGAACAACGGTTGAAGTCCATAACCTTCAGGTCTCATCTCTGAACATTTTCACACGCTGGCCATGTTATGCCTTCTGCCCTCTTGTTTCTTTTCATAATGCAGCGGGGTTGTTTGGCTACCCTGACAGCCCGCAGCGTGATTGACAGCCAGCAGGACCTTTACATAAGAGACCGGCAGCTGACAAGGGGTGGACAGTGGTGCACTTCTTGTTTTTGGCAAAGGCGCCGTGTTTTGAATTCTCACGGTCCCCCTGCGGGTTGACACAAGGCTGATGGGAGTTTGAGAGCAGCGTTGCAGATCATTTAAGCTCCCTGGCAGGCCTTGTGTGCCGTTGTTTCTTTTCCTTTTCTGCTCTGCCCCGGCAAGGGTCTGGAGAGGCAGAGTGAGGAAGAAGCAAAGTGCTAGTTGGGCCTTGCGGATGTGTTGAAATGTGACTCATGTGCCAAAAATTCCTCCCACCACACAAACACCCCACTGCTGGATCCAGGGGAGCTCGGTTGGACAGATTCTGACATCAAAACTCAGACATGCAGCGGAGGAATTAAATGAGTGACAGCAGAGAAAACAGTCCAGTTCTCTGAGACTTCTTAAACCCTTGTAAAACGATAATTAACACAAAATTCATTCTAGTCTTACAGCAATCTCATGTTTAATTCATTGTGCTCAGTTTATACAATTTCTGCTTATTCATAACTTCACTGACTGAATAAGTGTGAATAGATTTTGAGAACAAATGGTTGGTTTCCAAAGTAAAACTGGGACCTGTTCTTGGAAATACGTGGGAGGCAGGCTGAAAGATGCCTGTTTTCAGCAGTTTTTGTTGAGCCAAATGTTACTGGAGAACCTTTAATATCATCTAATCTATTATCTCATTCATCATACAACACCACATCCTGTCCTTCACTATGTGAATTCAAGTCTCCCAGCTGTCTTTCATATTGGCAAACTACTTGCATAAAAGTTAAGGTGAGAAGTGAGGGGATTTTTGTATCTTTCCTTGTTTTATGAGCATAATTTTGGTTTATTTGTATCTTTTTCTTATTTTGTTTGTTTTATCCTTTTTACTATGGACCTTTTTTGTGTCTGTAGTAAAGATATGATGACGATGATGAAGATAAATGAAAAAAAAAACAATTCTGACTTTAGCAGACCATTTGAAGAATTAGACGATTATAGATTATGATTTTAATTCTCATCCAAACATAAAAATACCTTTGTTAAACATTTGATCTCTTCTTCTTCTAAAACTTCCTCTGTCTCATATTGATCCTGTTGAACTTTTGTTCACCCTCTGGTTCTATATTGCACTCATTTCTGAGGGGGATGTGTTGTAATTGCCTTATTTGTGTCATCTTTTACCCTATTTGTGGCTTGTAATTGTAAACCAGAAAAAATCCCCAGCTTGTCACTCTAAATACTTTAATGAGATGCTCACCTTTGGCTGACACTTCTCCCTTCTGGCTTGTTCTGCTGCCAGGGCTGCCAGTAAAACAATGTGCCACACATAACTTAACACACCTGCTTTTGCAGTATCGAATTACAGCACATCCATGCTGACAGATTCTGGATTATGATTTATATGTTTCTGTGGATAGAGGATTAATTATTTGCTTATTAATCTAATAACTGAAGTTGGTGTTGTGCCACACCAGCCTTTTTATTTTTATCAGTATGGAAAGCAAACAAACTGAGGATGGTGGATGAGAGGCCAGATGTTCAAACATTTTTTTAAGCTGTTTTATCATATGACAAAGTAAACTGATGTGACCTTAACTGCTCTACGTTATTAGATCCACGTTTTTTATTGTTTTTACTTTCGATGATATGGTAGGGAATATTAAGTGGCAAATCTGTCTACTTTCTCAGCAAATGTGAATTTGCACATCTTGTTTCATCTTTGGTTTCTGATTCAGAAAGTATCTGATCACCTCTGAATTCATCCTTCAATTTTACAAGGCCTACTTGTCTACTGTGCTGTGATACAGCCCTACACTATGGCAATCAAACCTGCAAACTTCACTGTTGATATGGCAATTTTGAAGTGCAGCACAATTCCTCCTCCAAAGTGGCTTTTCAAAATGTTCCGCAGCAAACTTTAATCAAGCTTCAACATGCTTTTTTTTTCTTTTTTGCAACAAAGTCTTGTGCAGTTAACAGGCGTAAAGGTCACGCCAGTCAACTGAATTACTTATTGTTTCATCGGAAAAGCTCAACCTGTTTTTCTAGGGCTAAGTCTCACTGTAAGACGTTCTTGGCTCTTGAACAACTCTTCTCATTATATGTTTTGATGTCTGTAAGTAAGTCATCTTGTGAGGAGCACCTGTTCATAGCTGGTTTATGGTGAATGTAAGTTTTTTTAAAATATTTGGCTTGTTGCCAAATAGTAACCACCAGACCTTTTAGAAGTTTATATCTATATATGTTGAGTGATAACCTGGTAAGAATCTTTGTGGTTTAGCAACTGGGGCTTAACTAGTTTATGTTAAATGACACTGACAGGGGCCAGGATTGTCGTCTCAGTACCGAGAAATTCCAGCAATTTCCTTGTCTTTTCATGCCTTTCATTACTTTTTATTTTGAGTGTTCAGCACTTAATCTCTTTGTCAATCCACTTTGTGATGCATTTCTTGATTTATGGACTTATTCCATGTGTTTATGATGTGGATTGTTGCAGGTGGTTCTAATACCTCATTAGAAATATATTGCATTGATAAAACAAGACACATCTAATGGATATTTTTACCTCACCGTACATTTACATTTTGCCTTTGCCATTACATTAGAATTGTACCTACTGTGGGTAAGACTAGAAAAATCCCTGTTTATGCCTGTAAAAAATGTTCTATTTTCAGTTACATAGATTTTTGTAGAAAAGTCAGAACCAACACCTTTTACTTGTTTTGCAACTTTTAATCTGATGTTTACTTAGTATTAAAACTCTTTAGGGGACATAGAAAGTGTTCCAGCAGAGACGAGAGAAAACAAACTGTCTGTCTGCTAGACAAAACTCATGCGGAAAATCAACAGTAATGAAAAGGTTTGGCAGGCAGTATGACTGACAGTAAAATATTCTCACTTCTTTCCTCCAGAAACCTGTTTGTCAGTGTAGTTGATGAGCAGGAAGTTAATAGAGACAGACAATGAGCTGCACTGACATGGTGCCGAGAGTAATGCTGTTTGCTAATTCAGTTTAACCGAACGTTTATTAACATATCTTAGACACACAATTTCACAGTCAAGTTATGATTTTTTTCACCTTATTTACATAATTTATATGTCTGTAAACTGCTTATTTGAAATCCTTATTTTGTTATTATCCTTGTAAAGAAGGTCAAAGCATGTTTGTAGTTTCCGAATCCCAATTTCTTTTTTCTTTACAAAACATATCACAAGACATAAATACATAAATAAAGCTCACCATGAGAGACATTTCTTTTAAGTAACATATGCTATGTATTGTGACACAAAAAGTATCATTTTGGTTTAAGAGATTTCTGTCTTCCCCATGAGATTATGCTAAGATTTATAGAAGGATTATATATCAGAAGTATTAATTTCCCCCCTTTTGTCTGTTGAACAGGACTCATCAAAAGCAGTGTCTCTGGGTTTGTGGATGGAAGAAATGATCTTCAATCTAGCTGACTCAAGACTCTTTTTCAATGACCTGGAGGTGAGTTCTAAAATTTAAGCAAATCAGAAACAGATGAAGAACAAGCCTAAACTGAGAAAGTTGCAGATTTTTTTTTTCTCATCCAAAGTCAATGAAGCAGCAATCGCCCGCCATTCTTGAGTCAAAAATCTTTCTGATCCACCCTCAAATTAGGTTCAGTGTACTGTAGATCTCAGTTTTTTAACTGTCAAAAACCTTTCCAGTGCGCTAGAAAAAAGCCACAAATACACCTAATAAATCTACTTAAAGTGCAACTAATTTAATATAGGCAACTAGGCATTAACACAGCTTCTAAAAGCAATAACTCAAACAAAATAAAAAAAACTGTGTTTTAGGACATGCTAAAGACTCAACACTACATGTGTTTTCCATCACATTCCTTTGCCTTGTCCTGACAAAAGGGAAGATTAAAGAGGGACTCAGACAAAGGGAACAAGAACACTTTGCGTCATAATTACAGGTGTGTGTCTGGGCATCCAAGAGGAAAATTAGTCAAACGAGGAGAAGCAATGTGGAGGAGTGAAAGGAGCCAACAAAGCCGTTTCCAAACCCCGTTTTCATTCCTTCTTTTGTAGTTGGAGTTGAGTAAATCTCCTGAGCAGTACTTTGGAGCTGGCTAGCAGCTCCTGCTGTCAAGCGGGGCACTTATCCAATTATATACTTACGTGTGTCAACAGTGCCGCAGGTGTCACATGTGTATAGTTCACTATTTGATAAAGAATGAAAATAAAATTCAGAATTTCTGTTATGAATTAGAAATTGGTAAAATATCTTCCCCAAAGTATTCAGAAACTTTAAATATTTTATCATTTTGACATCTCATGCACTTTATTGTATTCTATTTAAAATTTGATTTAATAGACTAGCTCAGAGTAGCTCATAGTTTTTCACAAATACAATTTTGAAAAGTGCAACTTTATTCAGGCTACGTCTAAAAAGGTGTGTATTTATTTGTGATTATAATGATTATAGTAATCCTGAAAAACAAAGGCAAGTTTTAATCCCAAAACAAAAAAATTGTAAATTTTTTGTACTAGGTTTACAATAGGAGAAGCAATTGTAAACCTAGTTCTTGATTAAAAGGACTATTGTCCTTTTAATCAAGAACTATTGTCCTTTTAATCAAGGGTTAGGGTAGGGTTAGGGTGTGTTGATTGATTAAAAGGACTATTGTCCTTTTAATCAATCAACACAAGATTTTATTTTTTTTTCTCTATGTCTTAGTTCATACTCAGAACTGAAGTGGTCATTTACATTTAATGGTCACCAGTCACTTTTCTGATAAAGCCACCTGAGTGGGATGTGGCAACTAGCCAGTGAGAACCAAGAACTGCAATAATGTAAGGAGGATGAGGTAGTGTCTTTGTCTGGGTGACTGAAATGTGATAGGAGAGCCTTTCTGTCCTGGGTCATTTCATAACAACCATTTCATGGATTCTGTATATTGTGTAGTTTCAGAAAAATCAAGGTTTGCTGAGTTTCACGATGTGAATGATAGATGGTTTTGTGATCTTTTAAGTTGGACTCTGGACAGAATCATAAAAATTATTTTTTGCAGACGTTTTCTCTCATATGCCTTTGTTGCATGATATTTGTTGTGCATTGTTTGTTTTTTTATTTTTTTCTCATAGTGATGAAGGCAGTTTTGCTAAAAATGGAAAATAATGGACTGATTTTAACACCTACACTTGTACTATGGATTTTAATGTCTGTTTAAATGTTTGTGCTTAGTTTCCTTCAGATTACTACAAATATACACCATCATTTTGCCACTATAACATCTGTTTCACTTTGACATGTCACTCCCTGAAATGGATCTCCTGACATTTCTGCTCTCGTTGTTATTTCCCAGGAATGTGACCAGGTTCATATTGATGACGTTGCATCAGATGACAATGGACAGGACCTGAGGTAAAATTTCTTTTGTGTTCCTGAAAAGATTCCATGTGGGACACTGCCAGCTTCTTTGTGGCATGTGAACCAGATTAACCTTCTAAATTTAAATACACCAGGTGAAAAAAAAAACAAAGGAGATGAAGTGTGGAATAGGGTGTGTGTAAATATGTTTATTCAAATTTTCAAGCTTGTCCGTGACTTTTTTGTTGTACTTCCTTAGCACTATAGTATGTCACATGATTATCTAACACTTCAAAATCTGATCAAAATATCTCTTATTTAAACAACATAAACATGTGTAAAAACTTTATGGCACTTTTGTGAGTAATTTGAAAAAAAAAGACTAAACAAAATAATGAAATTTCACAACAAATGTCGACTTGAGGCACTGTACAAAAAAATAGTTATTTCAGTTTAATGATATACAAAAACAATGAGATTTTTTAATTGATTAAATAAGGCCATTTTTTTATTTTATGATTTTAATACTTAGTGCATATAATATTTTTTTCTGACAAATGTTCATTGATGGTCTCATTTCAGTTTCAAAGGTAACCTCTTGACCCTGACAGATGTTTGGTTACTTTGTAATCTATACATCCTTAAAATTGATGAATGACTACTGTATTTTATCACCACAACTGACAATACCTTTTTGAATGGAAGTATTTCAAAAGGGACTCATCTTAACAAACTGATAAAAGTGAAACAACTGGGAGTGTGTGAACTAAAATATATTTTTGAATTGGGCTTTTTTGTTTGTTTGTTTGTTTTGATGATCTGACGGTTTCCTTTATTGAAAATCTACAGCACTTACAACTTTGGGTCGGATGGCTTCCAAAGCCCGGCAGGAGCAGGATCTTTGTGCTTGGGGTCAGGGGTCCACGGAGGGGTGGACTGGATGAGGAAACTGGCTTTTCGATACCGCAGAGTCAAGGAGATCTACAACACTTACAAAAATAATGTTGGAGGTCCGTCATGCCCTTTGTTTGATACATTTGTGAGCATTTGTTTGTACCTGTTGTAGCTAAATAAATTACCTTCAAAATTACCTAGTGTTTTATTTTCCAACACGTTACAAAAAGGAAAGATCAACACAATTTAATGTATTAAGTAAGTAAGATTTGCACTCCCACTATGAAAAAAAAGACTAATAATAACATGAAATGTGTAATTAAGATTCACTGTGGTCATTATGGTAGAGCTTAAAAGTAACCCTTGGATATTTGCTGGAAACGATGCAGAGCAGAAAATACTTGACATGATTTCAAAGTTTTCAGAAGGTTTAGCAATGTACCTTTTTTTCTAAAACATTTGTTGCTTGAGTCTTTTTCTAACATTTTACATTGACAATTCAATTTTAAGTGCCTGGAAGGAAAATTACTCCAACTTTATAATATATATACATGGAGATGTGTTTCAAGCTGTACTGGACGTGTGTTTCAGGTCTGCTGGGCAGTCCTAAGCGAGAGGAATGGTTACAGCTGAGGAGAGAGATGGAAGTCCTCACTGACCTGTGGCTGACTCAAGCACTAAAAGCCCTGGCTCTAATCAACTCCAGGTTAGCCTTTCCTGCTCCACCAATGGATGTTTTTGATTTTATAAATCTTACAATATGAAAGGAATCACTGCTAAATGTGACATTTTATAATATTGCCACCATTCTTTCCCCAGGCCTAACTGTGTGAATGTGTTGGTGACCACCACCCAGCTTATCCCTGCTCTCTCCAAGGTGTTACTCTATGGTCTTGGCTCAGCCTTCCCAATAGAGAACATTTACAGTGCAACAAAGACAGGTGAGGAAAACCTTTGGGGAGCAGAACAACGTCCTAAGGCAGTGATTCCCAACATAGGGAGGAGGCAGCATCCCTAAGTGGGGTTCTGGAAAGCCCTTGGGGTGCCTGCGCTTCGATGCCAAAAACACTGTTAGCATATTAAAATTTACAACACACTGAGATGACATAGATATCTGGTTATAATGGTTGAGAGCACAGAGCAAATAGTGAATCATAGGGAATGACAGATAGTGCAGCCTGAGTCAAACACTGCGGAAAGGAAAGTTGAAAGTTAGAAAATTACGTCACATAAGCAACTTTTTGCGTTAATTTGTACCATGATCTGAGAGAAAATTAGGCCTTGTTTCATTGCGTTTACACAGAACCTGCTTCTCAAAGGAAGCATAGTTCTGAAGACATAAAAAATGATAAATTATCCTGAAGCATATTTCTCCTAAGAGCTCCACCCCATCCCCCACCACCCTCAGGAAGGAGAACTCTCAGGAAAAGAGACTGGGAACCACTGCCTTAAGACAAGACAGATGTGTTGATATAACACCGTCTATATTTTAAGTCTAAATTTGTTTCTTTTTTGTTTTGGTTTATGCAAAGATTCAGTTTTGTAATTTGATACATTCGTATGTTTCCTCTTTAAAGGAAAGGAGAGCTGCTTTGAGCGTGTATCTCAGAGGTTTGGTCGCAGAGCGGTCTACGTGGTAATAGGAGATGGAGCCGAAGAGGAGACCGTAGCCAAAAAGGTATATATAATCCAGTCTGTTGTTTTATGGCTGACTGCTGAAAAATGGTCCTCATAAAATCTGGTACACTATGAGAATCTCTATTTGCAAAGCTGTTGTGACTGATTTTTATATTAACACTAAGATGTCAGAATGTTACACAGTCCAGTCACATTAATGTGACCACCACGTACTTTCCACTTCAGAGTTAAATAACCAATCACAGAAGGCAGGTGGCAGCACAGTGCAGTTGAGCGTATATAAAGGGTGTGTGTGGGCTTCGGAAAACATTTCAATCGTTGGCGTAATGCAGAAACGAAGCGATTTATCCGACGTCCAAAAGGGCATGATCATTGGCTTTCGGGCCAAGGGTGGAAGCATTTCCGAAACGGCTGAGTTTGTGAACTGTTCGCGTGCCGCCGTGGTAAAAGTGTACCGTGCATGGCAAAATGGGACTGTCCAAAATCAACGACGTGGCAAATGTGGTGCACCACGGGCCATAGATGACAGAGGCGAATGACGGTTGCGGAGATGCGTTCGGGCAGATAGACGGGCTACCGTTGAGCAACTGACCACTAAAATGAACCAAGGGGCTACCACAAGTGTCTCCCAAACCACTATTCAGCGAACATTGCTGCGTCTGGGCCTCCGAAGCGGACGCCTGGTTCGTGCACCTATGCTGACTGGTGTTCATCGACGACTAAGGCTAGAATTTGCACGCCAGTACAGCAGCTGGACGTCCACTGAGTGGCGACAGGTAGCGTTTTCAGATGAATCGCGTTTTATGCTCCATCGGACAGATGGACGTTGGCGTATAAGGCGTGAAACCTCTGAAAGGAACCACCCTGCAACCATTGCAGGAACGGTCCAAGCTGGAGGCGGGAGCATTATGGTCTGGGGAATGTTTTCCTGGCATTCTCTGGGTTCACTGATTATTGTGGAAGGCACGATGGATCAATACAAGTACGCATCTGTCCTTGCGGACCATGTCCACCCCTACATGCGCATTGTTTTTCCTCAGGATGATGGCATCTTCCAGCAGGACAATGCGAGGTGCCATACAGCTGCCAGTGTACGTGCGTGGTTCGAAGAGCACCAGGATGAGTTTACCGTCCTCCCCTGGCCAGCAAACTCACCTGACTTAAACCCAATCGAGCATCTGTGGGACCATCTCGATCGAGTTGTTCGCGCCATGGATCCTCAACCGCGTAATCTAGCGCAGCTGGCCACGGCATTAGAGTCGGCATGGCTCAACATCCCAGAGAAGACCTTCAGGGACCTAAGTGACTCTCTTCCTGCACGTCTCGTAGCAGTTCGCTCTGCGAAAGGTGGTTATTCTGGCTTTTGACAGATGGTCACATTAATGTGACTGGACTGTGTATAAGGAATTGGTATCAGACAGACAGCATGTTTCCAACTGGTCCAAAGGCCTACCCTACTTAATATTTAGCAACTACTCTGCATTTACAGCAGTATCACTTACTTCTATGAGACATCTGCTATAATTTTACATACTAATAATCTGATTTGTTTGTTTAAATAGAAGAACATGCCGTTCTGGAGGGTGTCTTGTCGGGCAGATCTGGAGGCTTTGAGCCATGCACTGGAGATGGACTACCTCTAGAGGGCAGCAGCTACCAACATCTGTGCTCTTTAATTTCTGAGTGCATTTGTGAACCAGCCTGTTGGGACTAATGTGGAGTCAATATCGCTGAGCACCGCAGCAGAGACATTAACAGCAAGCGTGTGGAAGAGTGAAGACTTTGAAGCATAGTGCATAAAAGGACGCAGACATGAAGTCAAAAGGGCTTCAATCAAACTGTGTGGAAGAAAAAAAGGGACCAAAGCTTAACTAATCCCAGGGAACCATGGTTAGTACTGCAAGTATTAAACAAAATATGAAAAGCAACTTTTTTTCCCTTCTTTTTGACTTCATCTCAAGTTCTTGGAATTGTGTCCCAATTGTTGCACTGAATGCAAATTCTGACTTTCTGTTTCATAAACTCAATGTTAGAATCAACACAGATGAAATGTTTAGATTCTTCTAGCTTTTACTGCTATGTGGAGAAATCATTCCTCTGAACAATACTATTTTTGACCAAGAAAACTTTATGCAATACACAACTGCTTTACTTCCACTCAAATTGATGTTAATTCATGTCATGTCATGTTAAATCATAGTTTTTCTTATATTTAGACATGGTCTGTGATTTGTCACCAGAATGATGGTTATTTATTATGGGTTTAAATTTACAACACAGTAAGTTAGTATGACAGTTTGTATGTGTGTGTAAACAAAATCATTTATTAAGGCTAGGTCTGTGTTCTTGTAAAAACGTCTTGTACGATGTTGCCATGCAGATGCTGTGTTTTAGACTGGTGCTTGAAAACTTGCATTTGATTTTGGGTTGTAAATTGATTTCCTTTCTGCTTTAATTTCCCATTAACCTGTAGATAAACTGTTATGGCTATGGTTGTGCATGTGCTTATTACAAAGCGAGCTTAGTCATGGTTTGTATATAATGCCTTATTGTCCATTTCTTCTGACAGTTTAAGTAGAAATGATAAAAAATAAATTAATTGCATTTTGGGGGATCATAGAGTTGGAATTTCATCTTTTTTACACAAAACTGTTCTATCAAGGGATAAAAAAGACAATAAATGGTGTAAATTAATTTTTTATTAAATTTATGCAAATTAGAGATGCATTAATCACAGCTTTGTTGTAGTTTGCATACTGAACAACTTGGCTTATTCCAATTATGTTCAAGGCATTATATGTTTAAAATAGTACAAAATATAATAGAAGCTTGAGATATTTTATTCTATTTGTAAAATGGCTGTTTCATGTTCTGAAATGACTGGCACAAAAAATTCCACTTTTACTATATGTATTTGTATATACACAGTCCAGTCACATTAATGTGACCATCTGTCAAAAGCCAGAATAACCACCTTTCGCAGAGCGAACTGCTACGAGACGTGCAGGAAGAGAGTCACTTAGGTCCCTGAAGGTCTTCTCTGGGATGTTGAGCCATGCCGACTCTAATGCCGTGGCCAGCTGCGCTAGATTACGCGGTTGAGGATCCATGGCGCGAACAACTCGATCGAGATGGTCCCACAGATGCTCGATTGGGTTTAAGTCAGGTGAGTTTGCTGGCCAGGGGAGGACGGTAAACTCATCCTGGTGCTCTTCGAACCACGCACGTACACTGGCAGCTGTATGGCACCTCGCATTGTCCTGCTGGAAGATGCCATCATCCTGAGGAAAAACAATGCGCATGTAGGGGTGGACATGGTCCGCAAGGACAGATGCGTACTTGTATTGATCCATCGTGCCTTCCACAATAATCAGTGAACCCAGAGAATGCCAGGAAAACATTCCCCAGACCATAATGCTCCCGCCTCCAGCTTGGACCGGTCCTGCAATGGTTGCAGGGTGGTTCCTTTCAGAGGTTTCACGCCTTATACGCCAACGTCCATCTGTCCGATGGAGCATAAAACGCGATTCATCTGAAAACGCTACCTGTCGCCACTCAGTGGACGTCCAGCTGCTGTACTGGCGTGCAAATTCTAGCCTTCGTCGTCGATGAACACCAGTCAGCATAGGTGCACGAACCAGGCGTCCGCTTCGGAGGCCCAGACGCAGCAATGTTCGCTGAATAGTGGTTTGGGAGACACTTGTGGTAGCCCCTTGGTTCATTTTAGTGGTCAGTTGCTCAACGGTAGCCCGTCTATCTGCCCGAACGCATCTCCGCAACCGTCGTTCGCCTCTGTCATCTATGGCCCGTGGTGCACCACATTTGCCACGTCGTTGATTTTGGACAGTCCCATTTTGCCATGCACGGTACACTTTTACCACGGCGGCACGCGAACAGTTCACAAACTCAGCCGTTTCGGAAATGCTTCCACCCTTGGCCCGAAAGCCAATGATCATGCCCTTTTGGACGTCGGATAAATCGCTTCGTTTCTGCATTACGCCAACGATTGAAATGTTTTCCGAAGCCCACACACACCCTTTATATACGCTCAACTGCACTGTGCTGCCACCTGCCTTCTGTGATTGGTTATTTAACTCTGAAGTGGAAAGTACGTGGTGGTCACATTAATGTGACTGGACTGTGTACAATTAAAATAAGATATGTCCATGCTCTGGGTAAAAATTAGTACTAATAAAAAAATATAAAAATAAAAAGTACTCTTGTTAATAATCCATTTAGGATTATCAAAGTTATTTCTATTTCAAAATCCAAAATAAAATTAGAGTCTTCCGGAGATGAACATGGTGCAAAAACATGGAAACAAACTTTGCAAAAAAAAAAAGAAAAATACAAATAAAAATCTCACTCATGAATCTGGCATTTTGTTATTTTACAGTAATTCTGAGAAAAACTTGAACATGTGATAAAGTTACATATTTTCTGTAATACGTATAAATGTGTGGTTTAAGCATTTAATTGTATTTTATTTCAAATACAATTAAATATGTTCACATTTAAATGTTTTTACGCAAAACAAAATGGCTACTGAGCTTTTTCATTCTATTTAATCTGCAAAATAAATTTCCTCTATGCAACTGAACATGCGCGTTCAAATAAAGCCTAATTTCATAAAGGATAATTGTATCTTACTTGATGGATAGTTCCCAAAGAGTTTCTAAACAATCAAAATGCTAATATGTAGCAAATAAAAATCTCTTTTATTATATCACAAATATAAATGATTACAGAAGTCACTCAGCAGGAGTTGTACAGAAACTCTGATTTGGTGTAATACATTGATAAATCAATCATTTTTGCAACTGTACCATGTTATTGAACACTCCTTTCTCCTATAATGTACACAGTTAAACAGAAAGAGGATGTGACTGTTTTCAAAATAATAATTATGAATTCCAAATTTCTAACTAAAACATGTTTCATTACCAGATGCGTTGCACAAAAAGTATTACTAAATAACATTCAGGATTTTATAGATTTGTATGATATCCTGGTTTAAAGTTTTCTAGCAGACTGGAAACATTTTACAATTCTGCATTTTAAATGTCAGCATTATTCTTTTTATAGCAAGAAAAAAACTTTTATGACAATGTTCTAGAAAGGTTAGTAATGGGTATAAAGACGGTAAAGGTCACAACAGCAAATGTTTATTATTGCAATCCAGACTACCAGCATTACTGACCTTGTACCTTATGACCAGTTTTTTCATTTAGGAAATGTCTCCCTCTTTAGGGCAAAAAATGAGTTACAACAAGGGTAACTACAAATACTGTTTCGGCGTATGGATTTCAGAATAAATACAATACATGTTGCATATACTTAAATTTCTTTATTCAAATAAATCAAATGTTACAAAAATCTCACTTCAAAGTGCTAAGTGTAAAATAATTTTTCACACATCGTTATTAACATTCCACAAATACATTAATAGCAAAAAAATAAATAGTAAAATAAATAATATTTACATATTTTTCATTCACTATAATACACAAGCAAGTGGGAAGGTTTGCACAAGCTAAATACTGTTTACAGAGATCATCTTGAAGCTTCTGATTGTGATGTTCATCTCTGAAAGCGACAGACTGGCTTGCAGCATCTTTACACTTGCCATGCTCGGGTTTAAGGTTATGGACTGGGTTGCTTTTCCTCCCGGACGAAGTGAGGGCATCCTGCAGAAAGACAAGAAACACCGTATTAAATACATGGCTTGCAAAAGTTTGAAACCAGAAGATTTTAATGCTTGGTTCTTTTATTTTTGGCATATTGTTCTCTGTGACTTCTTTCAAACATCAGTCACACCCACATTCCTTCAGAATTGACACATAATTCTGTAATGTAGTTATCAGTGACACTCCTTTGTGTGACATTCTCTCTTTTGTTAATATTATAATGTACTGCCAGGCAAGTGAGGTTAAGCATTTGCCACATGACCAAGTCATTAAAATAACAAAACCAGAATCCTACCTGAACTGCTCTTTGCCAGCAATTAGCCCGGCCCCGGCCACAGTCAATAATCCACTGACTGGGTGAGAAAACGGGTTGGTGAAAGTCACGGATGCAGTCAGCTCTTTGTTTGACACAATGGAGTTTTCCTCTGCGACCTGCATGAAAATAAACCGTAGGTAAACCCAGAAAATTCACCAAAAATGTACCCTGCGACTTCAGGGTTTTAAAAAGCCAAAACGTTTGATGGGAACATTATAAGTACCTGGATGGTGAGGCCTGAGCAGGCGATGTTGAACTCCTCGGAGGCAAGCACCCGTTCACTGGTGGCCATGTCCTCCAGGACAACTGCCAGGTTGATGAGGTCGTCTCCCACAACGTGTTCATACTGCGTTGGAAGGATATGCTCCTCGATGACTTTAACTGGAAACAGGGAGAAGCCAAAGAAATCATAAGAGGGTGTGTAAAAATAACCAGCAAATGTATCCACAATAGATTAGAGATGTGGTTTGCAAAATGTGGAACATGCAGCGATAATCAGATTTTGATACTGTTCACGAGGCAAATGTGAGGCCAATTTAGAGCTTTACAATGAGTTGTGAAGTAGAGCTTTTCTTCAGTAAAAAACTATTTTTTTTTCTTTAATTTTATTTTTACAACTTTGACTATGAAACTTAAATGTTAATCAAATGTACAATTTTAGGGGCCAATAGACACATTTTTGTTTTTGTGACGACAAAAGGACAGATGTGTAGATGGGACCAGCAGACTATTTACCTTCCAGTGGTGCCAGCTGTATGACACCATGTTTTTCCCAGAAGGTTTCGGAGGGGCTGCGGTTGTACTCTTTTGCCTGAGCATTCAAATGCACTTTCATCATCTTTGGTATTTTCTGCTTGTTCATAATTTTCACCAGGCAGACGATTGGTTCCCCAGCAACAGGATTTTTAGCCAGTGTCAAGAAGACAATCACTCCCTTGGATGCAGTAGCTAAAAAAATGAAGAAAACCAGTGTGAATTGAGATGTTGTCCTCAAAGTATTAACTTCAAGCTCTAATGAAATCTCTAGAATTACAATGTACCTCTGCGTAGTGTTGAGTCATCTGAAATTGTGGAGCTTCGTGATGAAAGTGTTGACGCGGGACCTGTTTTGTAAAAGAGTGCAATAAACAGGTAGATTAGAATCATTCTATTTCACAAGATTAGCTTCGGTGGAAATGCACTTTAATGTTTTGTTTGGGATTCCTACTTTTTATCCATTTGTAGTCTCCTGTGATGTTCTGCACTCTAGAATAGCCGATGGCTTTAGTGCAGATTAGGGATCCGATTTTCTCGGTGTCTTTGCTGAAGCCGACCACCTGGTCATTACTTGACAAGATGATCGTGTGCACATCAGCGTTCACTTCAGCATATACAAATGGGATGTCATAAATAAGGTCTGTACGCTGATTCCTGATTCCTTTGACTGGAGCTGGTCCACAGCAAAACACTCCTATACAGGGATGATAAGAAAGAAAAGGTCAAGTAAAAGTTCAAAAAACTTTAACACAGAAAAAGAAATGAATAAATAAAATAAATACAAAACAAAGCTTCTCACACACCTCCACTCCTCTCTGTGGGGTCGGGTCAAGAACCTGCCAGCCATCCATCTCTGGCCCAAGATCACTGCGCCTCATCCAGCACTCCACCCACACATGAAAGTTCCTATTCAGAAAGTCCAACAATACAGTGATTAATTAAAAAAAATACAGAAAGATAAGCAAGGACTCTTACACATATCCAGATGTTGATCACAACTGACCATATGCTGTCATTGCTGCGGTTCAGCTTCTGTCCTGTTTCGCTGTAGTACTCTTCAATCACCAGGTTGGCGTTGGTATCGTGAGCGGAGTTGAAGTTTGTGACGACACGGGAAGGAATGCCGAGAACTCTCATGACTTAAAGATGTAATAAAAACATCAACGTTTATAGACAGGCAAAAATATTTTAACATTCTTGTCCAAAGACAGTAAATGTGAAGATCCTTTTTTTTTTTTTTTCAACTGGGTATAATTACCTGTGCACATGACTGCTGCAAACACCCAGCACTGTCCATACTTGACTGGGCTGTAACCAGACTTGACCCACAGTCTCAAGATGTCCCCACTTCCTGTCCACTTTGAGGGACTGACACCTTGTTTGAAGTCGCCAGTCCAATTCCCTTTCAGCACACCGCGATCATCCTCAGAGTTAATCTAAAGTCAAAACACAAGACAATGTTTATTTCCAACCCCTGAAAGTGATGAGCAAATGTGGAAATGGCATGCGCAGAATGTTCTAAGATAATTTGACTGACAGTGGCCGCTTGATGACTAACCCTGAGAGAAAGCCATAATTACAGTGTGCTGTGTCTAATGACGCTTTGGAGCTGAGATCTCGCCAAGATACGTGACTCTTTACAGGAAGAACAATTTCTCAGTTCTGCACACACCTGGTTTAATTATGCAAATGATGCCCTCAGAGCTGTGGGAAGGAACACTGTTTGGATGGGATTTGTTCCTATTTTGTACTCTTTGGCTTGCTGCTTCTGAGGTATGTTTACACTCACCATGGCAGAAACAACGCGGCTGATGTAGACAGGGTTGGATCTGTTCATGTAGTCCTTCTTTCTGTTTTTTTGATGCTGGGGGCTGACTTTGAGCAGATCCAGACAAGCTTCCAAAACCCCAGGCTCATACTGTGCAGAGAAGGGGGGAGAAAGCATTAAAAAATTATACTTTATAGGCTCCTGAATGTTGCAGCTTGTTAACACAAGCTCCAGTGAAAGTTCTGAGTTAGCCAAAATCTGTTATAAATATGTTCTGTTATAGCTTTCATACCAGATCAAAGGACCAGGGTCTTGAGACAACGTTGTTGGAGGTCCCCATAAAGAGCAATCCAGAGTCACTCAGGACATATTCCTCCCTCTGGTCCTCAAATGGAATATAAACGGCATCCTCTGAAAAATAAAACTTTTCATTAGAGCACTGCAGTTTCTGACAGTTCAGCTGGAAGAGTATGTCTGGCCCTATTAGGTCTGACTTCTGGTGCTGAACATTTGTCCAAATGATAATAAAGTAACATGTAAGTTTTGAAAAGTGTACCGGGCAGAATACTAAATAAATGTTGCACCAAAATGTATGTATGTGTTGTGGAAATAAGTTGTATGTAACACTAGAAAAACAAGCAAGTAACTGCAGTTGTGTATATTAACATGTTGAAAAGCTATTGGTATTCATATTTTTATCTGGGGAATGAGTCAGAATACTAAGTGATTGTGATGTGTTTAACAGAGGACATATCTCTATACTTAATAGATTGGATAAATATTATATTAAGACACACTAAAAGTCAATTTGGTTTATTAGGGAATGTTTTTTATTGAGAATAAATATGAGTAATCTTTTAAAACTCATAATGATCTGCAATCTTGTCTTTGAAATTACTAATTTTATTCATTTCAAAAAGCTAATACATATTTTTAATTAGAACTCTGATTCAATAATAACATAAAATCTAATGGCTGATTCCAAAAGATATGTCTATAAAAAAATAGCAAGTTCCGATTTGATTGACCTTCTCCAACTGCAACGTCAACACCAGATAAATATTCAATCTTTTCCAAAAAGAAAAACATAAGCCAAAATAAACTCTAAATGCAACAATTCTTTTGACCTGTACTCACCAGAACACCAAGGGTTGCAGAGCAGGATGAAATCTCCCACCACAAAACTCTTCCGGCCATCTTGAGTGAACACATACAGCTGAAATTTGTAGCATCCCACTGGGGCAGAAGCGGGAGAGGAGACGGTGATGGAGAGTTCCTGGAGGTTCAGGGTGTTTGGGTTGATGCAGGCATTCCAGCGGGTGGATGGGTGCTTTTCGGAGAAAGTGACTGGCATCACTGCGTAAAGACGACCTGAGGAAGAAAAGGTAAAAAAATAATAATAAATAAAAGCACAGAAATATTTTTTTTAAATATATTTTTACCAACTTGTTGCAAAAGCAGATTTGTGCCAAGCACTCACTGTCTATAATATAAGTCTATTAATACCTAGTGTAACTTTAATCCTCAGAGAATCCGTTTGGGGGTTGAAGGGTCGACCCTTTAGCTTGACGCTGATATTAAATGGGGCCCCTCTTCGCACCACCAGTTCTTTAGAGTTTCTGAAGCCATTCGTCCTGTGTCGCTGCTGATTTTCAGACAGTTCCAGGTTGACATGCTGAATGCCAAAGTCTGCAACAAAAACCACAAAAGTCAGTTAATAACCACCATGAATGCAGATTGAAAACAGAAATAAAAGAGAAATAGAGTGACAGCTTTTTCTCAGACAAATCTCACCTTCCATGTGTCTGTGTGTCTGTCTCGGAACAATGCAATGTGCTGCTGCAGAGGTTTCCTCCCATTATATAGAGCTTAGCTCCTCCCTTGGCCAGAAATTTATTGGGTACATTAAGAGAGGGAGCTGGTTTTCCCTGATTGTTGCTAAGGCTTTCAGGCCATGCAGTACCAAAAACAAGCCACAACATGACACTCCCCTTCACGCAATTGTGTGTCATTTTAACAGTTTCACTTTGCAAAATACACAGACTCACCCATCTGACAAAAGAACATTGAGGTATGTAAGTAGTTTGGCTCGTGTGAAATGTTTCCGAATGTTACAGTACACCGAGACCTGAGGCAAAGGAGTTTGTCTTAATTGAAGAGAACCAAAAACCTTCAATTTATTTGACTTTTTTTAGTATGTGAAGTTTTCTTATGCATATTTACATGTCTGATGACACCATATTTTTGAGAAGTATTTAATATATGTAATTTTGAAGGACTGATGATAATTTGTGAAATATACCAATACTTCCAAAAAACGATTAGAACTGATTATATATATTATAGTTTATTACAGAATCCACTTTTGATGCACCAATAAACTGCTTTAATCTGGATCTTAAAACATTAAACATACATAAACATATTATTTTAAATTAGGATTTTTTTTAATTATGTTTTTGTTTATAGACCTCCTGTACGTTACCTAGTTTGAAAATTTAGAGAGACCAATTAAGCTGACAGCCATGTCATATACTCTGTTAGCGTGTGAATTCCTCCCAAACATGAAAAAAAGGGGAGACACACTGCAGACACTGACTACAAGCAAACAAATGTTGCCTAAATGAAATATACTTGGCATATTTGCAAATTGTTTTACCATTAGCTAATAATGCTATTAATAAAACAAATTTCTGCTGATTAGTTTAGACAGACAGCTCTCAATAGATCCTTCCAATCAATAAGAATTTTTTCTGAATTTCTTCTTCAAAGTGAAACAGCAGCATTCTGCACCACCATGTTTCACATTTTAGTGTCCTGGGATTTAAAGTCTCACATTGACTCCTTCTGCAAACTTTACACAGCTCTTTGTCAAAGTCATGTATAACTGTTTTCTTGTGAGGATTAGAGAAAATTGTAAATGTATTCAGACTTGCAAACTGATTTCCAATTTTTAAAAATCTAAAGTGCAAGTTATTAGGACCATCAAGCCCATTAGTGGTTAGTACGTTAGAGGTTATTTTTAGACGTCCATTGCAAACCGGATGTACATTACAAACATTGCAAAGTCAGTCATGCATAATCAGTATTTTTCTTAGCTCTTATAGCGCTATCAACACAATCCTTAGAGAGGTAACTGTCAAGTAAGGACATTGTTTAACACAAGCGTGGGAGTTTGATTATAGGTAATTGTTCAGTGACGCAGAGGCCTACCCTCCACAAAAAACACAAAAAAATAAAACTGGTTTTACAAGTTTAATTCATGAGATGCAGTTGGTACTAATAAGCACCCACATCGAGGGGGGTGGGATGCATTTTTGAACAGTGAGTGTCAACTCAAACTCATGCCATTCTCTCCATATCACCTTATTGTGATATGAAACATTGTGTTACAGTTGATGGGCACATTGGATGTGAATTTGCCCCCAAATATGGAGCTACATATGTCCAGATGTTTTAACTTGAGGAATGTCTATTTGGAAGATGAAATAACATTGTAGAAAAAATGTAATTCTGATTAGATGGCAGACGAGATGCTAGACTTTGGTAAGCTAATTTGAAATGTCTCTACCACTTACACATACTATTTTTTAATAACTGTTTCCAATATCTGATCTCATTTCATGCTTATATTTGATTCATGCTTGAGTTTTTATAAATGAGGAAAACAGATTTTATTACTTATTTATTTTGATCAATTTTAACTTTTACAGAAAGCTAATTTTCAAAGTTTATTTGCAAAGCACATTTCAACAACAAAGCTGTTCAAAGTGCTTTACATCAGGAAAAAACCCCCACAAAAATCAACGCTTGAAACATTAGAATGCAAAGTGCAGTTTTTTACACAACAAAATGTATAATGAGTAAGGGGGTGGGGAGTTTGTCTAGATATAAAGGAACTCAGTGTTTTGGTTGTTTTACAATTTTCTGGAAGTTTGTTCCAAATTTGTGGTGCATAGAAGCTGAATGCTGCTTCTCCTTGTTCGGCTCTGGTTCTGAAGACAGAGCAGACCAGAACCAGAACCAGAAGACCTGAGTGGTCTCAATGTATCGTGCTGCTCAGGTGTTCAGTGACTCATAAACTAACAGCAGTATTTTAAAAAGCTACAGGGAGTTAGTGTAATGTCATAAGTCATTGTAATGTCACTTTGTTTTTATTTTAAAACCTCAAAGATCTGATAGCACTGATAAAACTGCCAACATTTGATATATGCATTTCATGTAAACATCAACCTAGCTAAACCGACACAGGTGAGCAGAATAATATTAATGGTAAAATCGTACATGAAGTCCCTTCCGTCAGATACATAGAACAAGTTCCGTGTCAAACACGAGGAACGGTACAATCTCACGCTCAGCTGACGTCAGTGGCACTATTATTATTGGCAGCCAAACCGCAACAGCCCGTGACACAAATTTGATTGAGACAAGAAGTTCCAAATTCCTCTGAAGACTTGGAAATGTTCCCTGTGTTCAATGAAAAGACAAGTTTAAATGCTGACGCAATCTTCAATGTAGCGGCGAATTGTCTTTGAATGAGTGATCAGGTTGTAAAAAGCTCAAGGAGCTGCAGCAGTTTCTAGAATGTACTCATTGTGTCCTACACAATGAGTGTTCCTTGCTGAGGAACGTGATGCTAAATGTTACACAGACTGCATTTGTACAGTACTTAAAGTCTGAGTGTTTTATACCACATTCAGCTGTTCACCCAAAAACATCCACATACTGATGGCGGTTAGATAAAAGGCAAAAGAACAAACTGGAAGTTTTTGTTCATGATGACAGAAGTTAAGTTAGGCACAGAAACAGAACTGAGAATCGCCAAATAGAAATATTTAAGGCGGTTTAATGGAACTGATACCGATGAAATTATGAGCATTCTCGTTATTTTTCACTAAAAACCTTCAGGTGCCTATTAGGAAGATGAAGTGGGAGATGAATTATTTTCTCTTCCAATACATCAATTCCAAAAGTTCATCAATAAATCATACAGCACCTTTTCATAGACGGATGACGACATGGATTCCTTTACAAGGGGAGCCAAGTAAAATACACATTAGTGTACAATACAAGAAACACAATATTCATAAATGCCAATCATAAAAACACAAGTCTAACATACAGGTTCTTTTTCAAAAATGCCTCTAGGTGTGTTTTAATTGTATCCACTGAGTCCAAACCTATGAGGGAAATATGGAATGTACATTCCCCAGTCTGGGTGAAAAATCAGTCACCTCTAGGCCTGCAAAGAGTGTGTGAGACAAGATCGGATTCAATAACCTACGATTATAGCAGTAAGTGTATATCTGAAGCAGGAAAATCAGTCAAAGCTTAAAGGCCTAAAGTTTAAGTCAAAATGTTTTAAAAGAATCTACCTGCAATGGCTGAACTTTATAGCCACTTCAAAATGGGTGTTTGTTTGAGTTCCTTTTTTGACTTAGTCAGTAGTCTAACAGCAGAGACAAGCCAGTCCCCTTCGTATTATATCATCTAAACAGACCATGACTGTAGATGAATCGAATGAGTTACCTCAAGTGTAATTGTTATGTCTAATATCAGACATGACAGTCTGGACAATCAAGTGTTAGCTATGTCTGAGTTTAGCTGCAAGTAGTTGTTGTTATTATCAATAGAAGAAAGTTTTAGGAAGATAATTACTGTTTGCACACACATTATTTGTACTTATTTTCTTTTAACCAATGATACTTTAAGGCTGGATACATGACAGAGTGGTTAGTGCAAGGCTGTAAAAACAATTATCCAGGTTTTTAAAGATAGATACAGAACAGGTTTTGCTGAAACAGGATGTTTTTTTTTCACTCCTCATTAAATACTGTACAACCGTGACGCACCTTCAGGCACTAGACATAAATCTGTTCAGTACATGTGTTCCAATGCACGCCCAGTTTTTGAATGCTGCCTGCAGGAGTTCACAGTTGTTGGGAACATTCAGCACTATGAGGGATTGTTTATGTCTAAAAACCATGCAAAATGTGGGTTCTGGTGCTTCAAATTGAAATATCCTTTTGGCCTTTGCACAATTTCCAATGCATATGTTGTTTTATATATATATATATATATATATATATATATATATATATATATATTATATATAATATATATATTTATATAACACACAATGCAAGTACTTAGTTCAACTAAATAAAGCACTGTACATACATTTCAGAGAATTCTAAATATACAACAATCACATTACACAATGTCATATATAGTAACACAATAAAATAACACTTCAAAATGTCCCAAGCTCCCTAAAGGCACTTAGATTAAAAAACCTATTTAAGTAGTGCGAGCTGACGGAGGTGTGTGGTTTCTTAAGAGGCATCATTCATGGTAAACAGATTGTTTCTCGAGTCAGAACTGTCCCGAGGAAGTACACTAATGCAAAATCAAACCACCACTCGGAGAGAACCTCCATCTTGACATATGAATATATGTTTTACTGAGAATTGAATGTCCAAACATCAAGATACGTGTAGCAGAAAATAGCTTGAAAAATGTTAGTTATAAATTAGGTGTTTATTATTATATATTGACCAAAATATCCTAAATTGTCAGAAGCTGCAAAAATTGTATTGCACAAATACATGCTTTGTGTGTTCTTATGGTCCTTAAAATAGCATTTAGACAACATCATTTTGGTTTTATTCCATTGAACATATTGTTTGTTTCTTTCATCAATCTAGTTTTTCACAATTTTTTTAAATAAACCCCATTTGTTTATTTTCAATAAATAAATGGGGTCATCGTTTTGTGATTGAGTCAGGCTATTTAAGTTTCATTTTAGCAGGTTGTTGAATTTCAGTACAAAACACTGAACATTACGAGTATTGAGGATGTGTAATACTTTGTATTTCACGCCTAAATCTTTTTTCAAACATTCTATTCCTAAAACTTTACAAATAAGCAAAGATCATAAATGAATATATTTCTTTTAATATTACTGAAATGTAAAAATTAAACAAATTCTGGACTTGGAGAAAACTTCCCCAAAAATAAAGTCATACAAGAACAGTGTGAATGCAGTAAATGAACATAGTCCTTTGCAATCATGATCAAATTTCACATACATCATATTAAAATAAAAAGTGTTCATTAAATGTCATTGTACAGTGTCATATCAAGAGTCAAAAATGCACCAATTAAATTCCCCTTTGTATTATATCAATTAAAAAAAGTTTGATTATTAACAAAATATTTATACAATATTTTGTATAAATAAAACAGTACAGGGAAAATGCTTAAAGCGTCATTTCTAAGATCCAGCAATCCTTGGCTTATTATAAACAAGGAAGTCTGAGATGTCATGCCACACATTGCTGTCATGATAAAGATAATTCATGGAGGACTGAAGGGAGGGCTGAAGGGTGTGGGGGTAATACTCAAACAACCACAACACGATTCCCCACACCAGCGTGGCAAAGAGTGGGAAAGGGTCTTGCTTGGGCGCAGGGATGACTCCTTTTTCGACAGCCAGTCGAGACAAGGCGAATAGGATTCTAGACAGCAGGTACATGTTGATCTGAAGTGATAAAGTAAAAAATGAAGAAACTGTTAAACACAGGAAATCAATCGTCCTCAGGAAACGGATAGAATCGGTAACATTAAGGGATGGGGAAAGGAATAAGAGAAACAAGTCAAAGTTTGGACTATATCAGTACAATCGTGAGTGAGCGGGTGTGTCCCATTGGGCTCAGGACATAGGAAGTAAGTTTTTTAATCTGGACATATTCTAGTCAGATTGTCAAGATAGGCATTAATGGGCAGATCTTAAAATTGTATGGTATAATTAGAATTAGTAACTATAATTTTTTTAGGACTTGAGTTTGTTAATAAAAAGGCTAAATAAGTTTTTTTTTCCTCCCTCATGGAAATACTTTATATATTTTTTCCTGGCTAAGTTTAAAGTTGCAATAATTACGTTTTTCGTATTTTTACATAGATTTTTCATTTTGAACACGTTTTATTCAAAACTCAGCTCAGCTGAACACAGAGCAGCAGCTAAGGAAACTTTTATTAAGCAGTTTTTAACAGTTTTTTTTGTTTCTTTTGTGGGGGGTTTTTCCCCAGACACTCCTGACCTACAAAGCACCATACTCTACCTGGCTGTTAATATTGTTGTTGTCTCCAAACACCAGCCATCCTCCAACACAGGCAGCGAGGAAGGAGTGGGACTGGAGACTCTTTCCTTGGATCCTCTGCTGTAAAGCCTGCAGTCCTTTGTATGTGAACACAAAGCAGGCCAGGTTCCTGGAGTGGGTGTATGTGGCTTTCAAAATGGCTCGAAGCTTGTCTTTTAAACTACAATGGGAATAAATTCAATGAGTTCACACCCAAAATAGACAACGCTGTTAAGTAAATGAAGTAAATGTTCACATCGGTGACTGACCTGCCACTTCTAAACAGAAACGTCATGACCAGAGCATGTGGTGCTCTGATCTTTGCTCCATATCTAAAACAAACAAGATTCACTGAGTTGAAACAGACCTGATTTGAAGTAAAATGACAGTAACTGCTACTGCAAGCATAATTTATTATGGCTATCTTTGACTTAGTATGGGATGTATAGCAGTGATTCTTGAAAATAGGGACAAAATGGGTTTTAATTTTCCCTATTTTTTTTTTTTTTTTTTTTGCTATTTCTCAACCTTATGTATGCAAATATGACAAATAATGTTTTGGAAATGTAAAGATGCTAAGGTACAGAAAATAAAATTTTTAATCTACCTGACCCAGAATGTTGTCATCACCATCTCACAAAAATAAATAAAAAAAATTTTTAATGACCCTATTAGTGATATTTGTACTCATTTTACAGATAAATGCTTCTCAAGAAACAAAATAAATATTTAAAACAAAAAATAACAAAAAGGCCATCTGACGGAGTTGACACAGAACTGAAGGTGGTGACAAACTAGTGAGTAAAATGAAAAACTTGGTACATGTGAAGTAATGCAATTTATGTAAAATACATTAAAATGAATTAACTGCACATTTAAGTGAGATTTGACAACAATTTCACTGAAAGAGTCACAAAAACTCTGATGGAGTTGACAAAAAGCCAAACTATATGATGTTATTCCTAAGGAGGCCATATTGTAGCTCATCAGGTCCATGAAACCTTTACATTTTACCAAAATTAAACTTTTATTTCACAAAATTTCATCAAAGTTTTGTAAATTGTCAGTTATGGCGTTGACACATCATGGTTGTGACAAACAACTTAGGAATAAAACAGAAATAAAAAAACTAAAGAATAACATAAGCTAACCAGAGCTAACTAGCCTCTTAGCAAAGGAAGAAACAGGAAGTGGTCATGGGGTCCTCAGAAGTTCTGGTGCCCCCCAATAATGCCTGATTTTTTTTACATTCTTTTCATTTCTGTCGGTGTTGACAAAAACTAAGGACAAATTTCAATGGAGTTGGAAAATATATAAAAATGATTTTTAATTCAATGTATTGATACTTTTATAATTATTTATATGCCTACTTATACTTAATTGTCATAATATATAATTTTAGTATTTTTTAAATTGTTTTAAACTATTATAATGTGTTGAGTTCTGCTCCTGGACAAATGCTTTTACAGGCATCATCCACCGACTACAAGGTACGTTTAAAATAAAAGAATATTCAGCAAATACCTGAAAATATACATTGTTGTGCTCACATGACCCAGGTTAGTTTAGTCAGATATTTGAAAAAAATATATATTTTGTGTATATTTTATTCAAATTTTGTACTTTATCCATATGACCTGTTTTGTCCCTATTCTCAAGAATCACTGATTGATCGAAGATTAAACGAAGTTAGGACTGCAGCTGTATAACTAAGGCGGCTAAGCTAGCTAGCTGCTTGTGTTTTACTCACACAGCTCCGTTCCTGAATCCCTTCACAACAGCCAAGGCGGCTTTGTATTTCTCCTGTTGTAAAAGGTTATTGATCGTGTACAGCACAGTTCTTATAAGGTCAGGACCTGCCATGACTTTCAATCGAACCCGACAGACCGAGAGGGGACACAAATAAAGGTTGCGACTCGTGTGTCACACAGAAAATCGACCCCAGTCATGGAAAAAAAAACTACTGGTTCCTGAGTCTCTCCTTTCTGAACGACTTACTTTGTGTAGTCTTTTAAATTAGCTCAAATAATGATGATCAAATCAAATCAAATTGATTTTCTTGGCAATTTACACATTCAATTTCAAAATAAGAAATATTTTACCATATTTTAAAAAAGTCAATAAAATACAAGCTATTCCTTGATCATTAGTCTTTAGATGTTTAAACCCAAATTACATTGTCATCACTAGAACGAATTTATTTGAAGATCTCATACAATCTTTTCAGTATGTTGACATTCCTGTATTAATCAATTTTATTTTGTTTGGAGAAGCAGAACTTTGGGAATAGTTGAGCTGTGTGTAGGACATTGTTGGAGGAGAAGGTAGAGAGATGTTAACGAGAAAGTAATGATCCCACTTTCAGCAATTTAATAATTTTACTCATCATTTGATTTCATTAATCAATTCAGGTCAGCAGCACATTCAATTCATGTTATTGATAAAGAGAATTAACCCACTGACTTTCACTTATCAAAACGTTACAGCTAAAAATATAAATAGTGATTACACAACTGACAATGGATTACCACAATGCTGTCATTATAACTCTTACACTTTTGAATATTTCTACAGATTTCTGTCCCATGATTTGGAACACAGTGGTGATCAGAGAGACAAGTAGCAAAATCAACCAGCTTTGTGTGTCAGGGTAAACATTATGTTAAACTCCTGATTCACATCCAACACGAAAAAGTTAAATAATTAGAAGAAATGGATACAGTAAGTAATTATTAAAAGGTAATCAAAGGCAAACAAATCCCTGAATGTAGATAAAGCATAGTAAAAAAAAAAACCTATAATGAACTATGATTTATGGGAGTAAATTCACACTTAAAATCCAAGAATTGTATCTTTTTTAATGAGTGATCTTAAAGGGAAACAGCAGATATTTTTTTATTATTATTTTTTAAGTAGAACACACATTACAATCACAGTCTTCAAATGCAGCACAGCCCCAATGTAAAGCTAGTGGGGTTGCTAATAATGACGTTACTACATAATTATTTTAAGTCAGTCTGAAACTATGTGTAAAGCTGCTTACTGCTTGTTTTCCCTTCACAGTAAATGTGAGATTTGTGTGCCACAATCTGAAAATAGAAAACTGTTAGAAACATTTGAAAAAAGAAAATCCAGTGAACCTCAATCAGTAAGACCAGTAGCAGTTTTAAATGATAAAATAAACACAGGGCTATATTCAAATTCATTGATGAAACACCTTTTTTTTCTCCAGTTTTTATAATTATCTTTTTATGCATTTGGAAAAACAAAAGCTGAACGTTGAGGTACAACTGAAAAGTACATCTTGCACAATTATGGGCACCCTTGAAAGCATGTAAAAAGAAAAACGTTGTAAAATACATTTTTAGCAGTAGTATAATCTCACACAGACCACAGTAACTTCAAGAGTGGTTTTTTTAATCATTATTCTAGATGAGTAGCTTTTTTATTTTCCTGATTTATAAAACTCATTTCTACCTTAATTAAACTGTATGGTCTCTTACCTTCTCCACTTTTGAAGATCAGACTTTAGTGTTACAACATAATTATCCTCTTGGTAAACATGAAGTCATTGATGATTAGATACCAACTGTGGCACTGAAGATCTTATTAAAACTTGCTATATCCCCCCCAACACATCTACTAAATGTTCTGAAATTAAAAGCTAGATTTTCTAAAAGTATTGCAGAGAGAATTTTAAATTCCCGCCCCCCTCTCCCAGACATCTTTACAAGGGGTGACAATATTTTCATGAGGATGCTGTAGATGCTCTTGTGAAATGTGGAGACCAACAATGACATTTAAAGGTTCACAATTTTACTAATTACTTTTCTATATCTAGTAAAACTCTTTAATTACAATGTACAAATCTGAGCAACTCGCACCCTATAAAACTAGGGTTCTGTGAAACTATGTTTTCTTCACTTCTTGGGCAATCCAGATGTTTTGATGGATGAGCTTTTTATATACTCACTAAGTGTATTTGTAGTTGAAACCAGATATTTATTCTCAGATGCATGACATTAAATCAAATTAAAATCCTCTTGTTTTAGGATAATAAGATTACCACTTTTTTTATTTGCAAAGTCAAGTAAATTAAAATGTTTTAAATACATTTTTATTACAGCCTTCAAATTGAGATGTTTATATGCACTGAGACTCAATCTATTTACTTTTACCTTTAAGTTTAAATTACCTTTAAACAATTAGCAAAAACTAATTAGTGGCATGGCCTTGTAGGCATCTGATAGTTCACAATATTTGAGTGAAATGTGGATGTTTTCTGAGGTGGACCTCAATCACAAGGTTTCCTTGAGTAGCACTGTTTAGATAACCTAAAGAAATCAGTTAAAGTAGAAGGAAGAAAATGCCAGACCTCCACAAATCTGGTTTATCCTTGGAATAACTCCCAGCCTATTCATCTGTCCAAAAATATTATTGGCAACTACACAGTCCAGTCACATTAATGTGACCATCTGTCAAAAGCCAGAATAACCACCTTTCGCAGAGCGAACTGCTACGAGACGTGCAGGAAGAGAGTCACTTAGGTCCCTGAAGGTCTTCTCTGGGATGTTGAGCCATGCCGACTCTAATGCCGTGGCCAGCTGCGCTAGATTACGCGGTTGAGGATCCATGGCGCGAACAACTCGATCGAGATGGTCCCACAGATGCTCGATTGGGTTTAAGTCAGGTGAGTTTGCTGGCCAGGGGAGGACGGTAAACTCATCCTGGTGCTCTTCGAACCACGCACGTACACTGGCAGCTGTATGGCACCTTGCATTGTCCTGCTGGAAGATGCCATCATCCTGAGGAAAAACAATGCGCATGTAGGGGTGGACATGGTCCGCAAGGACAGATGCGTACTTGTATTGATCCATCGTGCCTTCCACAATAATCAGTGAACCCAGAGAATGCCAGGAAAACATTCCCCAGACCATAATGCTCCCGCCTCCAGCTTGGACCGTTCCTGCAATGGTTGCAGGGTGGTTCCTTTCAGAGGTTTCACGCCTTATACGCCAACGTCCATCTGTCCGATGGAGCATAAAACGCGATTCATCTGAAAACGCTACCTGTCGCCACTCAGTGGACGTCCAGCTGCTGTACTGGCGTGCAAATTCTAGCCTTCGTCGTCGATGAACACCAGTCAGCATAGGTGCACGAACCAGGCGTCTGCTTCGGAGGCCCAGACGCAGCAATGTTCGCTGAATAGTGGTTTGGGAGACACTTGTGGTAGCCCCTTGGTTCATTTTAGTGGTCAGTTGCTCAACGGTAGCCCGTCTATCTGCCCGAACGCATCTCCGCAACCGTCGTTCGCCTCTGTCATCTATGGCCCGTGGTGCACCACATTTGCCACGTCGTTGATTTTGGACAGTCCCATTTTGCCATGCACGGTACACTTTTACCACGGCGGCACGCGAACAGTTCACAAACTCAGCCGTTTCGGAAATGCTTCCACCCTTGGCCCGAAAGCCAATGATCATGCCCTTTTGGACGTCGGATAAATCGCTTCGTTTCTGCATTACGCCAACGATTGAAATGTTTTCCGAAGCCCACACACACCCTTTATATACGCTCAACTGCACTGTGCTGCCACCTGCCTTCTGTGATTGGTTATTTAACTCTGAAGTGGAAAGTACGTGGTGGTCACATTAATGTGACTGGACTGTGTATGAACAGCATGGGAATGTTGAGGTGTGATAACATTCACAAAGGAGGCACGATTTGTGTCCTACAGATGAACATGTTTCACAGCAAAATGTGCACATCAACCCCAGAAAAAAAAACTAAAACTTGTTTTGGGAGGATGCTGGCAGAATCTGGCAAGAGAGTCTGATTATACACAGTGAAACATGTACCAATGTTAGTTGTAAGGCGACTCGGCGAAGAAGTCATACCAAAAGTAAAAAAAAAAGAAAGAATAGAAAATACAGTTTGCATAAACACCTAGAGCCAAATATGTTAATATTTTTTGATATATTGTGGTCAAATAAAAATAACATCGGAATGTTTGTCCATAATGCAGGTTGTAGCAGAGGAGAGCTTGAAAATCCACTAAAACTATCCCAGTTGTACCGCGGGCTAGCATCATGCTGTGTGGATGTTTTGCTGCGGGAGGGGCTGGTGCACTTCACAAGATAGATGAGAGAAAGAAGATCATGTGGAAATATTAAAGAAACATCTCAAGACAGACAGAAAGTTACACAAACAATGACCCTAAGCCTACTAATAAATTAGTTTCAAAAGAATCAAAGTGAGTCAATGTTTTGGAATGGCCATTGCAAAACACTGATCCAATCCCATAGAGAAAATTGTGGGCAGAACTAAAAGAAATGGACCAAAACTCCAGCAAACTATTATGAGAAGCATGTGGAAAAACTACTCAACATATTCAAGTCACTCTATTCAAATGGGCAATATTCCCGAATACTAATAAAATGCCTTTAAACTTCTGAATATGAAGAAAATGTGAGCAATTATCTTAAAATCTAATTATTCTGGGACCATTTTAGTACAATTTAATGTAATCGTGAGGTTAATAAAACATCATTTTGAAAATGTGTGTGTAAATGTCTGGTTTCAACTGCACATGAGCAATAACAGTCACTTAATAAATGAAACCTGTAGGATTTAAAATCTTAGCTTTTCTCGGATTCACTCCGTTTACAAAGCTTAACAGAACCCATCTGACACACCGTTGCTCCAGCTATGCAACTTGGGCTCTTGAGAACTAGCTGAGAACCGACGATCGCTCAGTGTGAATGGGTCATCAGTACCAGCTTCGTTATCACAGCCTTCACAGTTTACTTCTTCTGCACTGAAACATTTGGTAAACATTTATGGTCTAAAATGCAAATATAACAGTAGCAGTTATAATGGGACAGCAAACCACAGCAACCATACAGAATTCAAAGTGTGCAACAGATCTCTATGTTGTACTGGGATTTAACTTGAAGGTAAAAACCAAATCTTTAGAAAAGCTAATCAAAGCCCTGTTTGAATGTGACATTGGCGAAATTATGTGTTCTACAAAACTATTGCACTTAAAAATAGCATCTTCTAATCGCAATCATAATCTCACTGCTCACAAAAACATGTGCAAACTAGTCGAACACTTGTCACAACACAAGAAAGTTATTATTGCAATTAAAGTCATCACGTTTAGCAAAGTTAATAAAAAACTGTATATGTGCTACAGGAGTCATATCAGTCACCTATTAGAAAAATATTCATCCATCCCACCTTCCATCAAAGAAAGAAAACGAAACCTCAATGACCTCGAATCACAAGGGACTGTTTTATCTGTCAGGGAATTAATCTTCATATTATGAGTCAAAATGTACAGACAAGTTTCTTTCCTCGTACATTATCAGGGTGCATAGGCCCAACGAAGTGGTTCTAAGGAAACGACTATGAGCAGAATGTGTGCTCCACGTGTAGAAACTGCGCTTACTCAACATACAGCAAGTGCAGGCATGCCAGAGTGAGAAAGGCGTCTCTTTTTTTAGTCTTTTTGTGCAGCAGGTGCGATTAAGTGGATCAGGGAGGAACAGATCATCAAGGTAGACGACTCACAGATCCCTTGTTAAATAATGAACCTATTATGAAACAATTTTGTATTCTTTTGTGAATATGCTATTGAGACAGACAGAATCTACCAGGGCGAAAGCATTTCCAGGCTGCAGAGAGAAACTGCTAAAAGTCCTTCTTTCTAAAAATGGATCCGGCTCATTCAAGGGCAGCAATTTTCTGTTACATCCATGTGGTTATCGGGATGAAAGTCAGGAACTCCTGTTACGATTATTCCTGCCCAAATCCTTCGGTTTCCTCAATGGCAAACATAAGTTTCTCCTTCAGCTGCTCATAGCTTTTATAAGGTGGAGATCCAGACGATTGAAGCTAAATAGAAAAAGAAACAACACAGTCAAAGTTACTCTTCTGACATTTTATGTTGTCTTTTACTGCACATGACAAGAAAAGCTGAGGTGTCCATTCATTTATGATCTGACGTTATTTGGAGCATTAAACAAACATTCTCACCACGTGTGACTTCGTGGAAGCCAGTTTTCTTTCCCCACTTTCTCAATGCAAAACTTTTGTGGACCATTGCTTCCTATTTACGCGAACGAGAAAATTGTATGAGGAAAATCTCATGACAGCGCAAAAGAAACATTTGTTTTATACATCTGCATGGATTTTACGCACCCATCAAATCAGCAAAGCCACCCACAGGAAGACGGCAGGTGCCGGTGACAAACTGCAGGAGTCTCATTCGTTTTTCGTTGTCCATCTCCTTCACAAACTGCAAAACAAATCATTTATGTTCCAATTAGGTAGATATTTCCAAATAAGTTTAGATAAAAAAAATGGATATAGATTTGCACAGTTATGTTGCGCTTTTGCACAATTCCAGCACCACATACTTCCAGTGCCGTTTTAATAGTACAATTTACTCTTTAAAACAAATTAAAACATTATTAAACTGGCATGCATACTTTACATACATGCCAGTCAGCCTTACCTCCCACTTTCTTAATATTACAGTCAATCTGAGAAAATAAATCTCAAACTGTACCTTTTTTTCTAAAACATTTCCTGTTTTGCTAAGTTTGACTTAATCTTAATATAGAAGAGAAAGGAGATTATGTTCCAAGTTGCTCCAACACATGACAGTTCAGAGATTTTTTTGTTGCTGGATAATTTTTTTAAATGAAAAAGCATTGAAGGTTAGGTCCACCCAAGACCTGTGAAGATTTGATTCCATTTTACAGTAACAAACATAACAATAACAGAACATTTGTTTTCAGAACAAACCTGCCAGAACCAAAGGATCTGCTTGCTGCTCCGAGCATAATGTCTATAAATCGTGTTTCTCTGCCAGTCCACCAGGTCTATCTCCTGCATCCCACACAGCATTACCTAAAAACAAAACAGAGAATACACTGAACACATCACAACCATGAAATTCCAACTGCTATTTATGTTGCCGGAAATAGTGCTTTACCTTATCTTCAATTACGGCAGATATATTACATGAGAGAATCAATAAAGACAAATATGTTTGAAGATTTGATCAAATGCCATCAATGTATGCAACTGCTCTCCCTAATGTACCTAGTGTCTAAAGTATTTATTTTTAGGGCAGCATTTGTGTTTGTGGTAATCTGACAGTATTCAGAGAGAAATGCCAAAAAATATACATTTTACAGTTATCACAAAAAATACTGTAAAATATAATATTTTAATCAGCAATGGATGACAAGCACATTTAAATCCTATTTTTAAAGATTGCTGAGAAAAACACCCAATTAGCTTTGTACCTCCAACTCCTTTGCATCAAAGTACTGAAGGTACTGCTGAGGAAGAACTTCATTGAAGCCCTCAAAGAATGCCTGGGTCTGCTCCTCCACCCCTCTGGACAGCCTCCATTCTGCCACCAACCTGTGTATATATTAAAAAAAATCTACTTGCATAACTGTTATATTATGAAAGATGTAAAAGCAGCAAAACTTGATTGGTAAATAGGAAGTGGAAACAATGCGGCTGTACCTGATGTATTCCTCCTTATTGTCTTCAGTAACTGGAATGTTTCCTCCGTCTGGTTTCAGCTCATGAGTGCTGACCTCTCCCAGGATCTCCTTATCAACAGAGAAGAACATCTCCAGACCGCATTCCTCTATGTTATTGTCCCTGCAAGACATAAGACCCACTTTATTAACCAATTCAGTTTAAATAACCGTAGCAACACAGCACAGCTCCTCTAAGGTTTTACAGGCAGCAATAAAATTCATGTTCACTCATGTTCACCCTTCACATTACAGAAGAGGTACAGAAGAGCCTCTAACTCAAAGAGAAAACGCAAAACTTGACACATGACCTGTTAGCTAAGACTTCCAGGTTTATGTATTTACGTACATGGATCCGTTGTTGTAGCTTTTTCTGCCAGCAATAGAACATGCTTCTAATTCTCAGAGGTTACACCAACCCCAATCATTATCTTACCTGCAGAAAACTAAGCTGGAGATCATCAGAATTTAGGTCCTTAAATTGTCCTCAATAATTATGAGAACCAAGAAATGTTAAAAATGTGCTGGCTAATCAAAACCTTGGGAGATATAAAAGATCAATATCTGTATGAACATCCAGAATGAAACAATCATGTGTTACTTGGTTCACATTCAACAGAGTTGAATTTCGAAACTGTCTGACCACTGACTATTTCAGAAAATCTAGGCTGAAATTAAAGATCATACAAGCCTTATGCCAAAATCCTTGATTTTTTCAGACTCATTTCCCCATAGTGATCATCTCTACTTCATATAATTTCAGGCTATAAATATAAAACTTCATTATGAATTTGTAATAGCCTTTTTTCTTTGGTCAGGTGTTAAACCTTCATCATCATTGCTCAATAGAATAAAACATAATCTAGAGATAAAGATTATTTTACATACTCTACTTTCTTTTTCTAGACCTGGAAAATACACAAATTCCATGGTTTTCCAGATTATTACGTTCAATTGCGCCTCACACGCATTATATACATGAACTACCTACTTGATCCAAATGAGTGAATTATAAAATTCGGGGTCAATGGACTCCAAGTCTTTAAGAGCCAGCGGTTTGTTCAAAATACGCTTGTAGAAAGGCAGCGAGAAACCCGTGTCAATAAACTTTCCGTGGAACAAGGCCTGAGGAAAAAATAGAGAAACAAAATACACATTTAGTGACTTTGAATGAAAAACATGCAAATTAAAATTTTTTAAGACAAAAATGTATTTTAAAACCAACAGAAAAGAGTACCATGGCAATGAAGCGGCCAATGAATTTAAAGTATTTAAGATGATCCGGATTGATATAAGAAGCCGGGTTAATCTGCAGACAGTAGTTGTCCTTTCCAGCGTACTCGAACAAACAGTACATGGGATTTAGCACTTCATGGGAGAGCAAGAAGAACCATTCTCTGGAAATACCAACACAAATTACAAAAATATATTAGCAATTATACATGATGTAAAGAAGTGAGATAATTTCTTGATGATCGAGATTCCAACAAAACATGGAAGCTTATATTACATCACAACTTTACATCAACATTGGGTGTTGTCAACAAAATTTGCAAGTTAGTCTTTTCACACCCAATTAGTCACCAAAAAAAAGACACACCTGCATAAAAAATTTCAGAGGGATTACCTGGCTACGCCTCCGTAGTCCAAGCCCTCCTCTCCAGGGAAAATGATCCAGAGTCTCCGCCTCAAATCTTGTGGGTGAAAACTCATGATCTTTGAAAGCAAGGCCGAATATTAATCCACTTACATAATTCATGTACAAACAAGAAAAGACTAATTGAATACTTTGACAAAAAGACAAGATCGTACCTGCTGAAATGAATCCTCAAACAAAGTTTTTCTGGAGACGGTAATCTTGATATGCTGAGGCATAGATAATTGCTAAGAACAAACACAAAACACACATGTGTTCTCAGATCCAGCAGAATCTGTTTTCATCTCTGAATAATGATGCATTACATTAAAAAATTAGTAAGGCAGGACAAAATCAATTAACAATTTGATTTGTAAAGATACCTGACACCAGAATCTGAAGTATTGCACTTTGGCTTTAAAGTCCCGAACATAGGTGATCTGTGGCCCATTCTCGCTGTAAAAGTGAGACAATAAACATTTTTAGTTGTGACAAGAATGGAAGACCTGGAGGTAGATCTCCTTTACCACCAGGATTACTTTAAATGTTATGAACACCAACTTACAAGGAAGATTTCCCTGTCCGGGGGTCGATGTAGGTCGTCGTTCTCCGGTTGTGGTCTACAAAGTAGGGAATGTGGTCCACAGTGAACCTCATCTCCCAGCCTTCAGGCAGGGGTTTGTCGTTCAGGAGACTGAGCACAGCATGCAAAGAAAACACACAAACACACAGGATAAGAAAATAAGCTTTACAGTGAAGGGTAAGTTTATTCAAACAGTCACAGTCAATTATTCTGACAATGAGTAGATTTTTTTGGATGAATTAATTTGCTATATTCTGTAGATTTTCTATTTAACCACTAAAGTAGATTTTATGCTATATTGAAAAGTCACAAAAACCGTAAATAAAAAAAATTTTAATTAAGGAAAGGAACTTTTTAAAAGTTGTAAAAGAAGGATCCAAAATGTTTTCCCTTTTTCAAGTTTCAAAGAAGTCCTCATAAATTGAGCAACACATTGGCATGTTGCTGCTTTTCAGTGATACAGAATGAATCCAGCTGTTACTAAAGAGAGTTACACCAATAAAACACACGATATCATGATACGATATGCACTCACCCCTGTGTCCTCGGGTCCTCCCACTGTGTCGTTCGAGTTGGATGATGAACAAAATATACTCTGCCGTTGGTGTCTGTTCTCTTCTCTAAAATAAAAACATTTTTGAACACAAATATATGTCAACTTACAGCTATGCGTTCCTTCGACAGATCCTTATCGTGTTTCTAAGACTTCCGTTTCTTTAAGGTGAATTCGCATGAAAATATATTTACCCCAGCCGTGTGGCAGCGGTCCCAGTGGGTCGAACTCTTTAGTGGACGTGGCTGCAAACTGGTCCTGCAGCTGAGCCAGAAAGAATATGAATTAATAGTCTCTATTAATAAAACAGAAACAAAGAGTAAAATTCGGATTTACAAATAAGTAAACTAATCTTACTGAAATTCTTAATCGTTATCTTATTGATATATGCAATTTATTTATTTATTTTTTTAGCTTATCCGAGTAGATAAAGAAGTAATAGATAAATAAGCAAACCTGTTTAAGAGAATAAACAATATATTAAAAAAGGTCCATGCTATCTTGTTTGCTTTGGAAAACTTAAGAGATCACACAGCTTGGCTCACAAATTTAGCAATTGTACTAATATAGTTTATAGAGTACTGAAGCAAAGAAACCAATCCTTAACTGAAGGTGAAAGCAGTTAAAGTAATTGTTCTCACCCCGTAAATGAACCTCTGGTTAAATTGGTGCATTGCTCCCTGGAGCTGGCTGCGCTGGTTCTGCCATTCCTCATAGTTGCGCACTGACTCCTGAGTGGGCCGTTGCCATGTTGTGGTTCGTGTTATGTGGTCAACATAGTACACCCTACCCATCGGGTCGACCCGCCGCTCCCAGCTGGGGAAAAAAGAAAGAAAACGCAAATATGTATGTAAAAAAAAAAAGGTTGTTGCAGCCATTTTAAATGAGAATAGAAATACTTAGGATTTGCTGTTTGGTTGAAAACTGAAGTCAAATTCCTTATTTGTGCACACAATATGGCCAATAAAGCAGATTCTGATATTTCAGGATTCATTAAATAAAGCATAAAGCATTGTACCCTGTAGGCAGAGGCTCAGGTCTGTCCCAGGTTGTCCTTTTCTCAATGTGGTCCACATAATACACTCTTCCATTCTGGTCCACTCTTTGCTCCCATCTGTAATACAATAAAAATGATATTAAACAAATTCTGATGTCAGTTAATAAAAAAAGAAAAAATCTTACAAACCTAAGATCCTGGAACAATGAGGATTATGGATTTTAAAGTTCATTAAGATGTATGACTATATGATCCTAGCTGACAAAAATGTTATCATTTGGTACCATTAAAAAAATATATTTGAAATCCAACTGAGCTGAATTATTTAAAATCACAACAGACATGGTACCAAAACAGGGAGTTGCTCCTTACCCTGGTGGCAGCGGGGCGTTGCTAATGGGGTTGACTCTGGGAGTAGCAGTTGTAGCTGGAGCTGCTGTTACAGCGCCACCTGGTTTGGGAGCGCTGGCCGTCTGTGAGGAAATGGCCGTTGCTGCTCGTGCACCTGCGTCATCGGGCTGGTCTGAACCTCCGCTTGCAGACGCCTGAGAGGAGCCGTCAGAAGCTGGTGCTTCACTCAGTTCACTGGGGGAAGAACTACTGGAAGAGCCTGGGACACAATGATAAGGAGCAGGGAAGAATAGCATAAGGCATTCATTATTTTTGCAAAACTCTCTTTAACTGGAGTCCAATACCCCCTTGGGGAGTCAATAAAAACTAATAAATCTAAAAGTAGAATATTTGCTTTCTTTAAATATGATATCCATATTTTTAGCAGCTCTTGAGTATATGAAGCTGTGTGTTTTCCTACTTGGGGAGGCAGCAGGTTTTTGTGGCGTAGGAGGGGCGGCCTGGCAGGCCGAGGAGGACGCGAGGAAGTGGTGCCCTCTGCAGACGGAGAGGGAGAACCTCTATCGCTGACAGCAAGACCATTGGGCACAATGACCCAGTCATCTGAGTCACTGGATGGAGACGTGTCCCGGCTTGATCTAAAAGTAAAAGTTTAAGAAACATTATCTAGAACCTTATTGGAGAACAACTGGCAAAAACAATAAACCCAGGTTGGGATTTTCAAGTAAAAGTTTACAAGACCTGTTGCTTGTGTTGCCATTTTGTTTTGCATTTCCATTTGTAAGAGGAGCTAGGAAAAAAAGAAGAAAACTGTAGCATCATGTATGACCATGTTAGATTATTTCTGATGATGAAATGATCTATTTCAAATATTGATAATATTTCAACTGATTTGCTTTCAAAATGTTTAATAGTGCTATTACAGTTGAATTTAAAAACATATGTATTTTTTTTGGTTATATGGCAAATTAAAAACTGCCATTTTAAATGAGCCATTTTAAATGCTTGTGTAAACTGGCCTCAATGAACTCAATGTATGATGTGCTTCTACTGCTCCCTGGTGGCAAATGAATGTAATGCAGGTATTTGAACCTTGATAGAAGTCCCCTACATGGATTAAGCAAAGCAAACCAGTTTAATCATTTATAATATAAAAAGCCAATATAGCATTGACATCCTAATTCAAAAAAGGAAGTGTTGTAGTTCTCCATTAGTTCTGCCATGACCTTGTTTGGTGCTTGCCTTACCTTGCTCTCTCTCTGCCAGAGCAAAGGCTTCCGGGTCAACCTGCATGCCGTCCAGACAGATTGAGAGGTCCCCTACAATATCCTGAGGGACTCTGTCGAAGGATAGCTGCAGCGTCTGCACCACCTCACACACTGGGATTAGGAGAAATCACGTCATTAAGAAAATGCTTCCAACAGCAACACGACAGCAAAACTCAGACTTCAACTAAGAGATCAAAGTAGAAAAAGGGTATAATGTTCCTCTAACTCCAAACATTTACAAAAGAACACAGTTAGAAATATGAAAAATGGTCGTCGATGTTATCAAACCACAACAGAATATGTTGATAATTAGTACATGTCAGCCATGAACTTTTTTTATACCATATTTTCCGCACTATAAGGCGCACCTAAAAACCTTAAATTTCCTCAAAAGCCAACAGTGCGCCTTATAATCCGGTGCGCCTAATATATGGACCAATATTGAGCCACAACAGGTCTAGCAACTACGGTAAGCAGCTGCCGACTTCATTTTCCCCGTAGAAGAAGCGCGCAGTGCATGCTGGGATAGTTGTCAAAAAACTAGTTTGTTAATAAAGTTTGGCTGACCTATCTACCCATAGACGATGTCTGTGTATCTACCTACCCACCTAATAATCAGGTGGTCTGCAGGTCATCTAGCATCACGTTCTCCACCAACATGCTGTGCGCGAACGGAGAAGGGTGACCATCGTCCGGCCCAGACGCCCCGGCCGAGTCGCGGAAGGCTCGCCTCGTGACCGGAATCGGACTGTTTTGTTGACATTCTTTATGTCAACAAAGTAGCTTTAGACATTTATCCGGGGAGCTTCGGCTAGAGTTACCAAGGGACCAGCACCTATACATTTAAAGCCGTGGGGGTCGGTGGAAGAGAGACAGAGGCTGCGGCAGCAGCGTGTCGGTTGGTCTGTGCTAACCAGAAAGCAGTTGGGCACAATTTCGCAACACCAAAACCGTGAGTGAAACAATGACAATATACAGACTGCTATATATTGTACTCGGGGACCAATTTTTTATTATTAGACATCCATATTTGTAGTGAACGGAACAAATCATGTCCCGTTCAATACCGGACGGGTGGCAACATAACTGTGGCATCTATTCTATGCGCCTTATAATGCGGTGCACCTTATATATGAAAAAAGTTTTTAAATAGGCCATTCATTGAAGGTGCGCCTCATAATCCGGTGCGCCTTATAGTGCTGAAAATACGATAAGAGAGAACAGCCTCTATATAGCGTGCTGCACCTTTTCACTGCACAGTTCTCGGCAAACCGGATAAAACATCCACAGACTAGCAACAGAAATGTAGCTCCATGGGATGGGAAGCTACTTATTTTATTTGAACTCTTTACTCAACAAGTGTAAAAACATATGCAAATTCCATGCAAAACATCTAATCCTACAACAAATTCATAATTTCACTGACAAATGAAGGAAATTTAAAAATATTTGCAATATTTACAAGATTGAAAAAAAAAGCAAAGTATGTGTGTGTATACTCACATTTAAGATCATTGGCTTTGAGGATCGTGCCGATGTCCAGAGTGGCCATGCCCAGTAGAATATCTGCTTTCAGTGTCTGATGACTCCAAACACGAAAGATGAGTTTGCTGACTGGCGTCACAATTCTGCAGGAACGCAACACAGAGACAAGATCCAGTAAAAAGCTGTGTTGAAGAAGAGGCTGACTTTACAGCTCTGAGGCATTCACTCAGCCACCATTATGTTAAGTGCAGCTCAAACAGGGAGGTCCTTACTGAGTGTAACTTGAAAACATATTGATGACTTTTTATGGGATTTAAGTGTTCTAAACATGCTCTGGATTCAGTTGTTCTAATTGAGATTTCAAGACCAATACATTATAAATGAGCCAATAATCATCTAGTCTTTTAACTTTGGCCCCAATCTATCACAGAAACTATGTAAATATAAAAGAAATGACTATACTATAACCTTATTTTGTTACTTCCAGTGTGTAATTTATCATGTGTTACAATATGTGTAATATGATTAAAGTTGTTCCATAAGTGAGCATCCTGTTAGCTGTCGTTGTTACACATTATCTGCATTTAAAAATTAGGGTTTTAAAACCTGTATCTTAAAATAGATTGTAAAACCATAAACCCTTTTTATATGCATTATTATGAAAGGACATCCTACATACATCTTGTATTAATCTCAGAAATGCATGTGCTACAAATTGTACAATTGTATATTTGACTTATAACAGCTAGAATGAAATAAAAAATAGAATTCCACAATTTCTGTTATGATTATATCAGTTTTCACAATTATATCAATAAGTGTCTAAAAAGCACATTATGTGTCCATTAAACATTAAAATATGTTCTTCTTTTTTATCAGTTCTATGTATTAACAATTCCCAAGTTGATTTCTAGTATTTCGGCTAGTAAAAAAAAACACTGGCTTTTGCCACAGAGACAAACAACAACAGTACTCACACAGTGAGGGCCTGCTTCCATTTGGGACTGTGGGTGTTGTTGCATTTTTCTGTTCTCTTTGACTGGCCATCCACAGCTACCTCAACATACGGACTGGGACCAAACCAGTTCTTTTTGTTTTCCTTTAGCTTAGCTGAAAGCACTGGAAAGAGGAACACAACCATGAACTATAAAGAGATTGGAAACAAATTTCTGTACATATGATCATACTGATTTACAGGTTGTAATTGGAAAACATAATTGTTAGGTAAACTGCATTATCATCAACTATTTGTTATACCTTTATAATGTTCTTGCTTTATGTATTCTTATTTGTTTAGTCATATCCTTTAAGAAATGTTCCTGTATTGTTAATCGCTCTGATTTCCTTTCTCAGAGCAGTGATAGCAGCTCTTCATGCCCTGCTTTTGACCTGTTAGCTGTAAAACCATCGACGTGAAGACTTACATATTGCTCTGTTTGACCCTCGGTCAGGAACTGGATAATCTAGTTTAGGATCGATTGTATTGTTAGTTAGTGATAATCATTGGCGCTGTAACTGTGTGATGAAGTGTCTTTCCCCCCTCCCTTTAGAGTTACAGCGCTCGCTGTGATTAGGGATCCTAAAGACAATAAAAAGAGAGGGGCAGGCAAATGTGCTTCCAGAACGGTAGGAGATTTGTAACTGAAAGCACATCTCTGTCTGTTCTCCTCGCGAGTATTCAGAATCTCTGACACTCTTGTCTTTCCTGTGTTTATTTAATAGGTGTCAACTCTGGCAATACTAAGGCATCATTGTATTATTATTATTATTATTATTATTATAAATATCATCATGCGAACACCAAACATTTAACTAAACGCTTCACTGTACCAACCTCTGGCAGATTTATTTCAAGTGCTTACACCTGTCACAATAATTTTATTACTATCTATTATGTTAAAGGTTTATTCTTTTCATGTGTAATTAAGCAAGTACATCCTGACTATATTTAGTGTCATAAGACCTACTCAATGTTAGATTATTAATCATTTTTACATTCACTTATTTTCCAACGTTGTAATCAATAGGCCCTCATGTTAATTAATCGACTTCTACGTCTGAAACACAGGTACATCATCATGTATTAAAATGTTCAGCAAAATGTTAGAATACTCGTAAGATCACACTCTGATTAATTTAATAGTAGCAAATAGTTTTTTATCTCAATTGAGCTACTTAAATGTTGTGAATTAAAGCTTACAAAGTCATCATCTGGGTTTTCCCAAACGGCTTAAGTCATAACATTTTGTGTATGTAAGCCATTGAATTTAATTCAAATAATATAAAGAACAATATATTTTCTGATTTACCATATAACAGTTTTTTATAATCCAAACTAACCTAAAGCAACACATTTTTGGTCAGATTTATTGTAAAAGAATATATACATATATCTGGTGAATATCTGACTTCAAGTTTATTTGTGGCTCGTAAATGTGTCCAAGAAATAACTTACCTGTGACTTGTAGTTGTGCCTTCATGGTTCATCCATAACATTTGAGTCTAAGTTGCCTTTAAAAATTAACCTGGAAGCAGAGACGACAGGTGTAAAATACAGGACTCTGATTGCACATAATCTACAGTTTGATTAGCTTTATTAGACTGGGGGAAATAAAGCCCTGAATCATAAAATATTTATACGCAATTGACAAGGAAAATACGACGTTTGCTGCAGGTAGATTTGGAGCTAACCACTTCAACGTCTTCATTTTAAATGCATCACAATACACCTCGCAAGGTGACTTGGTTTAATCTCGTCTATTTCTAGAACCCGCCTAGTCTCTTCCATAACAGAAAATCCCATCATCAACTAGTCGGACTAATTAGGTCCGACTCAACCTTCCTTCACTAATATGTCTTCTTTTATATTGCAATACATTATTTTAGACCCGATCGTTTTATTGTTGGTGAGTTCAGTGTCTTAAAAGCTGCTTTCCGTCGTGAGTCAACTGTCATGGTACAATAACAGCCTCTTGAGAGGGAACAAATGGTTTAAAGATACATGTGAGATTAACTCTTGCGATCTGCTCGTTTCCTAGTGAGTTCAACCACCGTCAGGAACTTTGCTCAGAGGTTCAGACCGAAACGAGGATAAGCTAACCATGTCCTGGCTTTCGTTCACAAATGCTACCAGCATCCGGTGTTTCGAGCTACTACGATTGTTCAGTGAACAACTTTTAAATCAAACCAGACGAAATATATTTACCTGTGAAATACAGAGAGTAATGGGTCGTAAAAGGGCTTCGGTCTCAGCAACGCCAGAATTGTTGACAGTTACGTATCAGCCATTAACAGGGACTTCAGTATCACTAGCTAAATTCCTCATTTCCGGTTAATGCCTTTCAGAATAAAATAGTGCCTCACTAAATACAATGTACACAAACAAATAAATAAAGAAATAAAATGTCCACCCAAACCAATTGTACGTACATTAATTGACAATTTAACTTGATATCCGGTTATGTTTCTTTTTGTCAGTTTATAACTTACACGCAAGTGAAAAGCTTACTTGTATTCATGAACGCTTTTACTTTGAAAGTATTCACGATACGAAGCTGATGTCGTCATTTCACACGTTTTTTCAGCAAATAATACTAAATAAGAATTGCCGTTTAATTTTAGGCATGCTTGGAAAAACAACTGTTCATTAATATAATTTAATAAACCAAAACAATAAGGCATTACATGTAAGATTTGCATAATTGTATAGGGAAACGCTCACGTGAGACATCCGAGAGCGGCGTCTCGTGATAGGCTACATGGTCTCGTTCTGATCTCTCGATCTTACCTTTCCTTACAATACAAACACTCGTTCAATGAATTGGCTTTAGCTAACAAAAACCCTAACTTTTGCTCGAGCGACATGTTGTCTCGCCTTCTGAAGGAGCATCAAGCGAAGCAAAATGAGCGGAAGGAGCTGCAGGGTAAGGAAAGCTGGATTAGCTGTGATGCTAGCACATGCTAAAAACAAATCTCGTAAATGTACAGACTTTGATGTTGATTATATGTTTTGTTGTTTGTTTCACAGAGAAACGCAGACGTGAAGCGATCGCTGCTGCCACTTGTCTAACTGAAGCCCTGGTAGATCACCTGAACGTTGGGTATGAAAAAATAACCTCACAGTAATGGTTATAGCTTTAAACAACAACTTTGCATTCTTATGATTGGGGTTTTTTAACCCATAACTGTTCTTTTGACACTGTATATGTTTAGGATAAGAATCTATTTGACTCGAATAAAGACAAATATGTGACCAATGTGAGTAAGGAGTGTCAACATTTATAAAGCTGATTTTAAATGTTTTTCATCGTTTGTTAATTTTGACTAGTCAGTAAGCAACACTCTTACAAAACAATAACAACTTGCTTAGATTCAGGGATTGTTTTAGCTTTTTTACAGTGTGCTGTATCTTTCATGAGTCAGTTTCAGTTTTTGACTTGAAATAATTGATCACCCAAACAAAAATAGCTGTTACTATTGTGAAAGATGTGAACAAACCAAAACAATCAGCTTATAGAATGAGAGCAGGATTTAATGGCTGTTGTTTCACTAGTTCGTAATGACAAAAATAACGTTTTTTTGGATCATGGTTGGAACTAAAGTAGCTAAGTATTCATCATTAAGCCACTGTCATTTCCCCTTTAATGACTCAGTGGGTACCTGTGGGCACAAAGCTACTAAGCTCAGTATTTTGCCCTTTTTCTCTTCAGTGTTGCTCAAGCATATGTAAACCAACGCAAACTGGACCATGAAGTTAAGACACTCCAAGTGCAGGCGAGCCAATTCTCCAAGCAAACAGCTCAGTGGATCAGCATGGTGGAGGGATTCAATCAGGCATTAAAAGTAAGTTATACTGCCATATGTTTATTTCATTATTATTCTGCCATTGGCACATTTAGCCTTACACTGGATGCCTTATAAATTAAATATACTGGACTATGTAAGCTAAAGGTTGTCAAACTTTTAATATAAAGTGTCATGTTGGTGAATATCAAACTTTTCAATTATCCCAGGGTTTACAGATGGTTTGTTTGGTGGCAACTTCTTTGTTCTTGTTAACTTTCTTGTCTCTCAAACAGGAAATTGGAGATGTTGAAAACTGGGCCCGCAGCATCGAGATGGACATGAGAACAATCGCCACAGCTCTGGAGTACGTACACAAGGGGCAGCTTCAGACTACTTGCTCATAAGCATCATCGTGTGTTTTTACAGTATATTTGTTCCTAAATATAAATATATACATGAATGCATCCCTCTGAGTGGAGTGACAAATATTTGTCTGTTGCATTGGATGATGCAGTTCAGATCCATTTCATTGGTGAAGTTTAGTTTTTTGCTCCAAAACTGGAAAGAATGAGCACAAAATGATGCTCAATAATACATTTTATCAGGATATTTCCTTTTTCTGTGTAAATTTGTTTTTTGAAGGGACAGAAAATGAAAATATTTAATAGGCAGAAGGTTTGACCCCACAAAACTTCTGGTAAGTTGTCCTTTAAAATATCCCTTTAAAAGAATTAATTACATACTTACATCTGCACCTCATCTCTCCTGTATGCACATTTGATATGAGTGAAGATTGAATTTCAGTTGTTGTAAAGGTAATTTTCAAATGTCAATAAGCTTGACAAAATTAATTGTTTTATTGTTTTTATTGGAAATGTTATGATAAATGGACAGTTATCGCAAATAACAATAAAACAAACAAAAAATGATAGCTGAAGTTGTGTTTTCGTTCTTCTCTCTTGCAAACAATAAGTACATGAAGGAGAGATGAAAAGAATAAAGCTAAATGGTGGGAAGAGTTGGGAAGTATTTAATTTCTAAACTGATAGTTATGCGTTTGTTACAAAAGTGAAACACTGGAAAGAGCCTAGATGTTTCTCCACAAAGTTTTGTAACCGAAACTCATGGGAACCACAAACTACATTGACTGGATAATCAGTGGAATGTGTGACGTAAAAGTTATGTCCTAGAACAACCGGGTTCAGTGTGCACTCATGTAGTTACAACACTATTTGGAAACTAATTAAGACTTTTAATCCAGCACACAAGTACGAGCCTCCATGCCTTTGTTTTAATTTTACAGTTCTATAACTTTTTCACTAATCACATTGTAAGGCTTGGTTTATCGGCCAAGCAAGTCATTGTTTAATTATTTTTAGAAACAAAAAACAATAATCTTTCACAAACAAACAGTGATTTTTGGAATCTGCATCCAGTCCAGATTTGGATGATATTATAAATGTAGAAGTAGATGTTAACCAAGTTAAGAAATTAATTATTTACCACACTCATAGTCCAACGTCTTAGTGTGGTGTTTCATAATTTTGAGACCACTCACCCAATACATTTTAATAACCACCCTTTCAATTTTTTATTGAAAAAAAAGTAAGAACAAAAGATTATTTAAAACCTTTAATAATTTGATGCTGTCCAAATCAATTCAAAAGCAAAAAATCTGTTGTAACCCTTGTCTTAAAAGTTTGCTCATTTTTATCATTTTTGCTAAAGCCACAATTTGTAGAAATGTTACAAAGAATGAAGAAAAATGTGTATAATTTATTTATTTATTTGTTATTATTATTATTTCAAATTAAGAAAGCTACATGTTTTTCCAAGCATAAAGCAGGGAGGCTGGCTAGAGGACAGCAGGGTGCTGCAAGATTTTTTTGTTCCTGCAATTTTTCTTCTATTGGTGACGATAATCTACAGTGTTAGACTGAGGTGGCAAGACAGAAGATTTTTTTCTACCCTAGAAAGCAGACATCTTTGATGCTGATTTTATTTTTCAGCATCACAGTGAGTGGAAGCATATATCCAAATATCCAAATTTTTGTTCAAAACCATATCTGGAAATAAATCTGTGAGGTCACCTCAAGAGGACTGTGAACATCAGCTGTCCTCACTCCCGACACATAGTTAATACCTAAAGAATATTGAGTAATGTTTTTGAATCAAAGGGGTATTTACATGGTATTAGTCCAAAAATGTGCAGAGTTACACAACCAGGCTATTGCTGATTGTTTTTCTCTTTTTAACTGGATTTGCATTATAGCTTATTTGTTAATGTTTTCTTCTTAGTCTTTAATGTTAGAAACACCAATCATTTCAAGCTATACAGTAAGCTATACATTATACATTTAGCAGTTTATAAAGCTGGTGAACTGAGTGATTTCCTGAAACTGAATACTCTGACTATTGCATTTGTCATAACTTTTTACATAATCCTAAAACTTTTAAACCCAAGTGTGAGAACAACTAAGCTCCAAGTTTTATGTTCTAAACTAAAAAAATACTATTCTGATACTTTGGTGTATACATGCAAAAAAATTCTTTGGGGCTTAGTTTTCTTACCCTGTTCACCTCACATTTTTCCTTTAAACAATTGCAATAGTTACGGATTGAGGATTACTAATAGTGAACCTGTCTTAACGGATAAGCCTCAAGGATAAAGCTTCTCTTTGACCAGCCCCTCTGAGCTGAATCAGAAGAATATACAGGAGGGAAAAGGGAAAGGGGTTGACTGTGGAGATCCATCATTGACCAATAAGAGAATAAGGTATGTTTAGAGTTCTTAATTATTTTTGATTCTCTCAAATTTGAATTAATGCAGCGAATTATTAAATGCTTGTTATTTCATGTGCATGTTGTGAGCTAAAGCCGCCTCATGCTCACAAAGTACATTTAATACATGACATCGAAAACAGTCTTTAAATAGAATAGAATAGAAGTTCAAATGCCCAGAAAGAGGTGTTTTATTTGTTATTTTTACCTACCTTGAATAACCTCTAAATACTGTCCAGTAAATACTGAAAAAAAGGTAAGAGGATAGAGTTGTTTGAAACAACATGCCCATAAAAACATCTTAAATTTGATTTAAATTCTTGGAAATGTTGACAATAACATAATTCCCACACGCTGAATTAAAAAAAAACGTATGTGATTTTTGGGAATAATCTATCTTGTTTCTTTGCTGGGACATTTTATGGTAAACTTTTCTGTCCACTCCCAGGGCATGAATTGCATTAATAATAATTATGTATGAAAACACAGTATTTTACAAGCAGTTATAACAAATTTTTACATTTCCTTACTCTGAATTTGTGGTCATTGTATTAATTCAGTGTTTAATTGCTGTGGTATTTTTTGATAGCTACACAAGTTCTTTTGTTGTTGTAAGCCTGCAAATTAATTGGCTTTATGCCATAAGCCAAGCAGCTCTATCACGGAGATTGAAATTATACCTAAAAATAAAATAATCCCCTCCTTGTGTTTTGCTCAATTGCAAATTCCTTTCTTTCTTTCTTCTGTAAGAGTATTAAACAAAGATCCCTCATGTGCCCACACCAACCAAAATGGTCCTGCATTAAAAGCAGGTCTTGGTAAATAGACTGCTTGTGTTTAGTGGCTGTCAAGAATGTTCCACTACAACCAGTCGTATAAGGATACTGTTAAAATGGATTTCCAATGGTTGTCATTGTATTTATGCTTTAATTACTTTTTAAACATTTTTGCAGAATGTTTTTTGAGCAGTTTCGAGGCCAAAAACAAACTCCTGAAGGCAACATGAATACACAGTATATATACGAACTTTTAGGGTAAGAAATGACAACACAAGACACATTATTTTTACGGTTTAGATTTAGTTCTTGTTCTAGTTTTAGTTCTAAGCGCAAATTACAGATTAAGACATAATTTCGTGATGTTATGTCTTATTTTTTTTAGAGAAAATGCCTCGTACTACATTGCAGCTTCCTTTGCTTTGTTGTGGATTCTGGTGTGGTTGTACAGAGACAGCCTGGAGATAGAGAACCTTTCTGACAAGTATGTCTTCGTGACTGGCTGTGACACGGGGTTTGGCAACCTTCTGTGCAAGAAGCTCGACCGTAGAGGTTTTCGAGTTCTTGCTGGCTGTCTCACAGAGAAGGGAGCTGATGATCTGAAAAGAGTGACGGGGCCTCACCTTAACACGGTCCTGCTGGATGTGACCAGTCAGAGCAGCATCCAGGCAGCTATGGAGTGGACCAAGAAGGAGGTTGGAGATAGAGGTGAGGTTAAATCACACAATAAATACATGGGAAATCAGTTTTGAAACTGGAACTTTTCAATCTTGTTTTCTTCGTAGGACTTTGGGGTATTGTGAACAATGCTGGACGTTCCTTGCCCATGGGTCCTTCAGAGTGGATGCGAGTGGAGGATTTCCACAGCACCCTGAAAGTGAACATGAATGGAGTCATTGCCATGACTATGACCTTCCTGCCCCTCATTAAAAAGGCCCGTGGACGTATTGTAAATGTGGCATCTGTCCTCGGGAGGGTGGCTGCCAATGGTGGCGGGTACTGCATCTCCAAGTTTGCAGTGGAGAGTTTCTCTGACTGCCTGAGGTAAAACCGATAATAGAATAGAAAAAAAAACATCTTTTATTGTCCCACATCTGGGAAATTCAAGTGTACTGCAGCAAGACAAAAGCAAAGTGAAGTATTGATATTCAAAGTGAGGTACAAAAAAAAGTACAACAGAAAAATAAGAATAAGAGACTGTAAGGGTGAGTTTGCAATATATAATAAATGATAATGCTGTGCAGTTATTAAAAACAGTGCAGTCAGATTTAAAGAAATGTGTGACTGAGTAGAGGAATTAAAATGTACAAGATATCCATATTTGTGCATGTAAAACAGCAACAAATAAAAACAATACTGTGGAAATGTAGGGTGGTATGTGTAAATCACAGCGGAGATGATTTCTGAAATGCAAAAAACTGCAAAAACCAGGAGGGATGTAAAGACTTACTGAGTGGGAGCATAGATGCTTATAAAGTCTACCAATTAATAGATGATAGAAAATGTTAATTTTCCAGCAGTATTTATATAGCTCATTTTTTGATGTAACCTGAGAGAAGAACATTTTGAAATGACAAGTCTTACTTAACCCTCTTATGTTTCTGGCTTTACTAGTAGCTCTCTGGAATGTACAATGAGTAATGTACAGATTGATTACAGTAATTAAATAAATTTTATGATATGAAGAATATAACAGTGTTAGAAAAGAGTTTAAAGGATCTGTCAATTCCCATTGATTAATCATGATCAAAGCTCAAAACTAAAAGTGCAATGGTAAAGGGAGAGAAGGGTAATTTACAAACCTTTAAATGAACTTGAAACATGTAAAACTGCATTATATTTTACTAGTCTGCATGGCTTCCATTTTCAGGAGGGATATAAGTTACTTTGGAATCAAAGTGTGCATCATTGAGCCAGGGTTTTTCAAGACAGCAGTTACCAACCTTGATCCCATTGAGAGGGAGCTGCACCGTCTCTGGAATCAGCTCAGCCCCGAAGTAAAAGCAAGCTATGGAGAGAAGTACCTGGACAGCTGTAAGTATAAGGAGACTTACAGAGGAAGGAAGCTTTATGCTTTGAGCTGTCTTTAGCAGTGTGTGTTAAAACCGCACGTGTCTGTTCATTGGCTATGTTTTGTGGATGGCTAGAGCGGCACAGTGTTTGGGGGAACACTAGTAATGAAAAAGGAAAAAGTTTTCCATCAGTTGCTCCCTGAGGAAATTTCATTTGAGTGTTTTTTTTTTTTTTTGTCAGACATCAAGATCCAGCGTTTGATCATGAATGCTGTGTGTGACTCAGACCTCACCAAGGTGACCAGCTGCATGGAGCACGCTCTGACTGCGGCTCACCCACGCACTCGGTACAGCGCCGGCTGGGATGCTAAGCTTCTCTGGATCCCTCTCTCTTACATGCCTTCCTTTGTGGTTGATATCGGACTGAAGCTGGTGCTGCCTCGTCCTTCCAAGAGTGTGTAACTCATCGATGCTTAAAGAAAGAATGGCTTCAGAATTTTTAGCTTCGTTATGTAATTGTGCCTGATGCAGTAGAACCTGCTGTCCATAATGAACACTGTCCATTTAATAATCAGATTGTGCTTGTATGTATTTGTGCATATTGTACTGTACAGTAGTATATCCATATAAGTTTGTATATTTGTGCAATTTGTCAATTAAGACTGGTCTAACTCTAATGTTTTAAAGATAAAATAGTACTTATTGCTTTTTTTGGTTTGTTTTTTTTGTCTAGGGTTATTTCTTTTAAATGTGTTATTTTGCAGGTACGGGTACCGGTACTTTCAGTAATCACAGCCTGAATAAAGTTATATTAACTCCAGAGAAATCTTAAGAACAAGCTCAGCTTTGAATCAGTAGCACATCATATCAGTAGTAAACACTGTCTGCATACTGTTACAATAATCTGCATTGTTGTGATGGCTGCTAAACCTTGTTAAAATTTAAAGAGGCCCTGGTCTCAACTTTTACACAATTATGAAACAGACCAATTTCTTAATTTCAAGATCACATTTCAAGATCACCTGTTGATGAAGCCACATCAACAGGTGCATTTGGCAAACAAAACAGCTAAATGAAAATTGCATTAAAATTTTACGTTAAATGCTACATTAATACTACACTAAGTACTTTGTTCACAGACACCCATTAATGAAAGCACAACAAAGCCAAATTAAATTAGGAATTATTTTTTATTGAGAAATTCCATTCATGATTACTTTAATATTTTACCATTTTTTTAGAAACACCATGAAGAAAGAGATAAAAATTGTAATGTTTCTAAATAAAAAGTTGTCTTAATTTATATCTCACTACGACAAACCAATACAAAGTAATGTGATACACTGGCGCAATAAATTTGACAACTGCTCGACTTGTTTGATCATTTTTATTTACAGGTTTATATTTCTGTTCAACTACAAGCTCAAACAAATAACTAGCTGTGATATAAACGCCAGACGATTTGTACGGAAGAGGATTAGGGCCACCGAAAAAAAAAAATCTGACTTTAAAGTCAGAATTCTGACTTTAAATCTCAGAATTCTGACTTTAATCTGAGATCAAAGTCAGAATTATGAGATTCTGACTTTATAGTCAGAAGGTCAGAATTTTGACTTTAAAGTCAGAATTCTTTTTTTTTTCCAGTGGCCCTAATCCTCTTCCGTAGATTTATTTGTGACCTACATCCTGAAAAATTAACTATTAAATGCCAGACCTGCAAAAATCCCGACACAGCCTGAAAGCAGCCCAGCGTTTGCTCTCCTGAAGTCGGGAAAACAGTGACCCCTGCAGGACAAGCTGACTTTGACACGTCAGCTGGAGCTTCACAGGCGGCTCATACTCAGTCGACCCGGCTGCTCTCATCAACTCCACGTTTGTTGCTGTCGTTTAACCATGTACTGCCTCAAAGCGCTGCGACTGTCAGAACTTCTACAAGTTATTTCCAAAAATACAAATACGATGAGGAATTTTCTCTCCATACACCCAGCATGTTGTTTGATCAGAAATTCAACAACTACATTTCAGCGACGAACTTACACCCACGCGGATCGTTTCCATAATGAAATGTAAGTGTCCCTGTTTGGTGCTTGTTGTTTATATATTCACTTTTGAATCAGTTGATAAGGTTTTATAAATAAGCTGACAGTGAGTCGAAGGTTATGGTTCATTTATTATAACAAATAAAATGTATCAGTTGCTGAATGGAGAAGAATCTTAAAATAATATAGTACGTCTCTCAGCTGAAAGTAAAACTATTAATTATTTCAATTTGGGAATATTGTGATAAACGCGGCTCAAGATCTTGGGTTATTAATTTTAGTCCAAAAAAGAAAAAAAGAAACATAACTGTATTTACTACTGGAGATATAAATTACATATATGGCACCTTTTTATTGCAAACCACAAAACAGTTAAGAATCGTTTCTAATTTAATTTTGATAATATAATTATATAGGATGGTGAAGGTTATCTATTCTTATAGTCTTTACTTTTCATTTCAGGAACATGCATTCCACATCTCCCAGTTCTGGAGTGGAGAACATGCTTTTCTACACCATCACCGAAGGAAGAGACCAAGTGCCCATTTCATACTTTAATGCTGTAAATATAGCTTTTTTTTTGCACATTAAGCATTCATTGATTCCATATCCCTTGTAGAAACAGGTAAAATTTATTACACAAATGCTATTATAAGGGGTTTTACATTGCATCTGGAGAGACTATGAGGTTGAATCTGATTTTATGTATGCAGGCCCTGAAAAAAACCGGCCTTCAGCCCTCAGACCCTCGGCTCAGAGAGTGCATGGAGAAGCTTCGACGGACTGTGATGGACTCTGTTGGTGAGGTGATGATGGACAGAGACCTTTTCCACAGGTGAGATAGTATTAGTATTTAATATTCTACAGAATTTTCATCTCAAACCTGAGAGCAGAATTGGAGAAACACATTCCCAGGTCATGCTAAATAGAGTGCACCAATGCAGCATACCAAATATAATCTCATTCACAAGGACAGGAGAAGTCAGTGATCAGACAGTCAAACTGGTCTACCACTTAAGCTGCAGTGGTCCATTTGTAATTACATTGAGAAGTTTTCTTAACATTATCTTTGAAATCTTCATCTTTGAAAGCAGGCTTCATCGGCACAATTCAAGTACTGCTGTATTTCTAAGGCATTAGTCTTGCCAGACTTCATATCTTTCCTCCATTTGCTCTGATTATGACAGAGAGTTGGGACCTCAGGCCAACTTTAAACACAAGGTCCACACCCAGATTTTTGCTGGGCCTCAATTTAAATTCCTATGATCTTGAAGCATCAAAATAGATGCAGGATCCTCTGCAGCTCTTCACAATTGTATCTTTATCACAGCACTAAGAGCCTCATGGTGTTTTGTTTCCATTCATCACCAGGCTTCTGAAACCATGAGACCAAGTTATTATTAGTCTGACCTTCAAACAATAATCCAATATTCCATTTTAATACAAGGTTAATGGTATGTGTAATGCTGCATAACTACCTTTCTGCTAACTTATCCTGTTGTATTTTTAACTACCCCAAAATTTTATGAGAAATGTACCATAAATATATTTATATCATGTTATCTAATATGTTACTTGCCCCTCTCATTCTTTGTTCTACCTCACTGAGGTGCATTTGTTTGCCCATTTGCAAAATTATTTGCCACCCTGCCCCAGGCTGAAATTGTTCGTTTTAGTTTCTTCTGAAAAAATATTAAATTAACCAAACAAGAGATTGTCATAATGTTCAATGCCTGTTTTATGGTATGTATGTTATGCCTTGTCATATTTAGAAAATATAATATTGAAGTTGAATTTGAATTTGAATTTCAGCCATTATTGTCTGTGTTATGTTTCATTTTCAGGTGTGTTGGTGGCAACATCGTTCTGCTGATCCAGGCCTTCCGGAAAAAATTCATCATCCCTGAGTTTGATGTGTTTGCAGAGAAAATCAATGTAATCTACAAGACGGTACAAGAACAAAGTGATGGCAAGGTAGTTTTATTTTGCTTGACTTTTTATTTAATCAAAATCTGATTTTAGCGTTGATGTTTGAAATCAAATCTTAAATTCAAAACTTAGCATGTTTATCACCATTTTCTTAAAATTTGTCATCTGAGATTTTTACATTAAAAGCTGCTACGTCTTTCATTAACAAGCTCTGCTTTTCTGTTTTAAACTGGCTACAGGTTGCTGACTACATCCCTCAGCTGGCCAAGTTCAGTCCAGAATTATGGGGTGTTTCTTTATGTACAGTCGATGGGCAGAGGTAGGATTTATATTTATTTGTACTGACCATTTAGTACTTAGACTAGACTTATTACTAAATATCATTTAGAGTAAGGACTCATGGGGTAACCCGTACATTAGCAAACCTATTCAGGAGAACAAGGTGCACGTTGAACATTTACATGCCCAGAATTGAGGTGTTGAGCAAACATTATCAAAGGCAATGAAAATATCTATAAAGACGATGACCCAGACATTGTATAGCAAAGCACCATCAGCACACAAGTAGTCATAGGTTTAATGCAATCAAAAACTCCAGAAAAAGCTTCAACAATGGCCCAAGTTAATTAAATATTTGTATTTATATTAACTATATTTGAGAGTGTTTTCCATCTTCTTTCTTCAGGCATTCTGTTGGTGACACAAAGCAGCCCTTCTGTCTGCAGTCCTGTGTGAAGCCCTTGCAGTATGCCATCGCTGTCCACGAGTCTGGAACAGAGAAGGTTCACAACTATGTCGGCATGGAGCCCAGCGGACTCAAGTTCAACGTCCTTTCTCTTGATGAGGAAGGTATGCACGACAGGTCATCACCACCTTGTTTCACTACTAAAACCTTCATCACTCTGTCACATGATAATGCTGTACGTGTACGTGGTTTAAATTTAAGCATGAATTTATTTTTCCAGTTGTCGTTCATAACTCTTATTTAATTTATTGTTTATTTTATTTTACTCTTTTCTAGATAAGCCTCACAACCCCATGGTGAATGCTGGAGCCATTTTGATCAGCTCTCTTATCAAGGTGAACAGGTTGACTTTGTTAGTCACATTTAGATCATGTGCAAACAACAAACAAAAGTGTTTCTAGTGAAAATCAATTACAGAAGCATGGGAAGTGGGTATAACACCTGCTGCTTTAGAGATACAAAAATAGCAATGGTTATTTAAATTATTGTTGCTGGTTTTTTAAATGAATATCTCAAATAAATATCTGGAAAACATAATATTTGCTCTGGACACATTTGAATAATAGCAAAAAGCAATGCTTATTCCCTGCAAATTGTTAAATCAGATGCAGAGTTGGTGATATTTTTAAAAAAATTCTATACATACTATCTGAATATGGATGTTTCTCATTGATGTCTTCAAGATTAACTTTACATATGTAAAACAGAAAATCTAAAATGGAGCAGTTTTCCTAACTCCATATCTGTTTGAACTCTTACCCAAAGTTGAATTATTGCTGCCCTTATGTCCTTTATCTGCACCAACTGAGAGGAGGGCAGTGCATTATGCAATTAATAATACATTCATGAAGCTGCTCATGATGTTTAATGTGTAGCAGGTCATAAATAAACTATTACTATCAAAGTTTTTCTTTATTTCCAGCCTTTCTCAAATAAGGCAGAAAAGTTTGACTATGTAAGTCATGAATTTATCTTTCTTATGAAACCATCATTTTAAAATTATGGCACAAATATTTAGTTTTTTTATAGTCGTATTAATGTGAAGAAATTATATATTTTTTTGTTTCCCAGGTTATGGAGTTTGTGAAAAAGATGGCCGGCCAAGAATATGTTGGATTTAGCAATGCCACGTGAGTTTGTCATACCTAAACGTTTTGACTCTTTGTATGCATGCTCCAATAGTTATTCTGTTAGACACATTATGTTTTCAGTTCTTAAATGCATTATTGATAACCCATTATTGACCCCAGCAGCTTGTCTTTCTCAGGTTTCAGTCAGAAAAGGAAACTGGTGACAGAAATTTTGCCATTGGTTACTACATGAAAGAGAAGAAGGTCTGCTAAAATACATTAAGTGTATTTCCTTTGTTTTGGTGATATTTTTCTTTCAATTTGTACAAACTATGTAGAATTACAATGTGCGGCTCTGATTTTTATGTTCTATTCACCAGTGTTTTCCTCCAGGAGCTGATATGATTGATGCCCTTGATTTTTACTTCCAGGTAAGACTCTTTGTCTTCATCAAAAAGATGGTGTGTCTTCATCCTCTGTGATTTAAGATTGAGTTGAACTGAAATAGAAATGATTTAGGTTGAATCATTTGTGACTTGAGTGAGTCTTTTCCCTCCAGCTTTGTTCCATTGAGGTGTCCTGTGAATCAGGAAGTGTCATGGCTGCTACTCTGGCTAATGGAGGGATCTGTCCAATCACAGGCGAGCGAGTCTTGAGTGCAGAGGCTGTGAGAAACACGTTGAGCCTCATGCATTCCTGTGGCATGTATGACTTCTCTGGCCAGATGGCTTTTCATGTTAGTATGGCTTAACACTGAATAGCTACAAGTATGTATTTCTGTTCAACTGAACCATTCATGATCTTCTCTTCCAGGTGGGCTTGCCGGCAAAATCCGGAGTGTCTGGTGCAATACTGCTGGTGATCCCTAATGTAATGGGAGTGATGTGTTGGTCCCCACCTTTGGACAGAGTTGGGAACAGTGTTCGGGGAATACACTTCTGTCAGGCAAGTAGGACAGTGTTTAATATGAGACATATAAGCTCCTCTGCTTCCTCCCTGTGGTCTTGCTGCTATCTGCAACCAATAATAGCCTGAACGAATGTCTTAGCAGTGTCAACCATGCTTGTGTATGCGCTGAACAATGTAATTGTAACCATGTTGTTCTAGATTGGATGGGTTAGAACGTGGTTGTTTGGCAGATTAAGGTTTAGGTTAGTTTGTACCAAGAGGATTAACATGTTCTGTTGCTGAGTTTACATGTGCTAAGTCCAAACAGACCTTCTTGTGCAAAAGTATTATGTCATTGTCAAGAACATGAAGGTCCAACTATAATCTTCCTCATTTCTGTCTGGGCTTAGACTGATTGCAGAGTAAACCATTTTTTGTGACAGAATATTACCCAAGGTTTACTTTTAGCAGTTGTAAGATATGCTATCATGTTGAAAACTCACTTTGACTGAAGGTTGAATTGATAAAACATAAATGGTCGAAGGGCAGAATCTTGTACCTCTGAGATTATGTAGAGGACCATGACTCAAGACTTTCCTTATTGTTTATCATAAAAATTTGTCACAAAGGCTAATATAGAGGAATCTCAAGCTCTTAGACCTGAAGACTATAAAACAAATCCTGTTCTGTTCTGTATCTGTAGGAGCTGGTTTCACAGTTCAATTTCCACAATTACGACAACCTGAGGCACTTTGTAAAGAAGCAAGATCCCCGTCGGCAGGATGGAGATGACAGGGTAGGCTGCTTTTGCGCTGTGTGTAATTTCTCTGTTTAGATTCATCACTTTATGTTCAATCAACTGTAATGTATTTTCAGAACAAGTCTGTTTTCAACTTAATGTTTGCTGCCTTCAGCGGGGATGTGTCAGCACTGAGAAGGTACCCAAAGCTTTGGCTTTTATTTGTCTTGTTTCTTTACATCTGGTCTGAATAATAACACAACAATATGAGCAAATTGAATCAAGGAGGAAGTCTGTTTAAAGTTATAAGCATGAACTGTTGCTTGGCATAGATTTCCACCAGCTGTAGTTTCATATTTATTTTAGTGCTTATTATGACAAACAGAAGATAAATTACTTTTTATAACAATGGTATGTGCACAAAATGTATTTCTAAGTATGTAATCAGTCTTTTACAACAGTACACAATAAACTGGGCAATGAGTGCAGAGTTGTATAACTATTGTACAATTTTGGTGAATAAATTACACTTAGATATATGTTTTTTTCAAGGGTTTGATTATTGATGAGCTTATTTTGAAGACATCTTGGTTAACTTCATCATATGTGCTAATAAATGCATAAACAATTGGTAACATACTTAATATAATATGAACAATTTAGTACATTTCATTATTTTGTGCTTTGATGTGCGTGGTAATCATTACGACTCAATAAAATAACGGAGTAAAAATATCCTCTCCCCCTGCAGTAAGTGCTAATATTCTTTAAAAAGGATAAAATATGTTTTGCCTTTATAACTTTATGAACACAAACCAAACTGCGATCTTTGAAATCTTTCAGAAAACAGCAAATACACTTTTTGTACTGGAGTAATTCAGAACAATTTTTCTTCTGATATTCATAATAATCCAATAAGGTTGTAGATCAAACATTTATTCTCATGTTTATATACCCTTAAATTATCCTTATTTATTGGTAATCAAAACAACTAGTGAACAATCAAAATGACTAATGTTTCAGATTTGCCCTTTCATCTGTGGACATGGATCTGAAAGACTACGACTCCAGAACAGCGCTACACATTGCTGCAGCAGAGGGTGAGCTCCTCCATCTCATTAGTTATTTTTGGAAAAGAAATGTTCAGCTGCCTGGTATCCATCAACATTTGCCAGAGCCCAACCAGGTATTCATTCCATAGGCATTTTTTTTCAGAAGTCTGACATTTCTGTTTAAAATACCTTCTTGCAATTGATCTTATGAAATAAAATTTAAAATAATTAAAAAAAAATAAATTGCAAATAAGTATGGCCCATTCTGAACTTTTTAAAAATTACTTGGTTGGCCATAATCTGAAATGGCCAACCAAGTAATTATTGGTTATTGGCCAACCAAGCGTAATTATTTCTGCCTTTTGTTCTCAGGTCACATAGATGTTGTAAAGTTCCTCATTGATACCTGCAAAGTTGATCCATTCGTTCAAGACAGGTCAGATATGAACATCGTTTGAATAATTACTTCTCCTTTCTGGCAACATTCTCCTAGATAATTTGTTACATTTCACTGCAGGTGGGGGAACCTTCCAGTTGATGACGCCATGCAGTTTGGACATGAAGAAGTTGTGAAGATGCTAAGAGAATACCAGCAAGACTGGAAACAGCAGGAAATGCAACCTGGTGAGGCTGAACATCCTCGAAAACTGGATACAATAGAGGGCATGGTGTGATAGCTTTAAAGCAGAATGGTAGTGTGTCAGCACATTTGTGAAATCTTTGTAAACTTGTGGAAGTTCATTGTTAAACTTGAACTAAGCACCAAACCAAAAAATCCTAACTAAATGAATGTAATTGAGCTATGCATACTGTAGCAAATATATCAAGGGAGTAAGCTATTATATTTATACTTTGTCAAAACGGGTGTCAAGTAAAATATTTAAAGACAATGTCAGATTAATACTGTTGTAATTCAGCATCAGCCTGCCTGCAATGTTTTTCACAACTCCATTTAGATATCTATTTAGTTTAAATAGATATTTATTTAAAGCTAAAACTTTCTGTATGATTTGAAAACATGTGTTAATAAAGTACTTTTACTGACTTTAATCTGTATTTTTCAATTATATTTTTCTTACATGGCCCGTTGGATTATGAATTTAGTACCAAAGAATAATTGATGTTCATATCGGCTTATTCATTTGTAACTACAGGCAGACATACAAACTTGAATGCATGCAAACTCAAACCAAAACCACAGATATTTGGATATTTACAATACAGAATTGTAAAATTAGTATTTTGTTTAATGTTGAAAGTTTGAATACATGATAAAACAATGTGAAATGTGCTTAGTAATAATCTGTTGTAAATCTCATTAATAAAGAAATGTTTTTGAAGCGTTATGATTGATAACAGTTCCTTAGCAGTTTGTCTATACACCACTAGTGGTTCAGTTTTCAGTAACCAGGTGGCGCTGTGGCACCATGAGACTAAACTTAAAAAGATTTTCATCAGGACTTTATTTACATTAAGAGGGACCTCTTGTAAACAACAGGTCCTAAAAGTTAAAAGAAAGTGCATAGACAGCCTCAGTCAGGAATCAGATAATTAATTTATTTTTCATCATACAACATTGGCCAAACATGACAAAGCAGTTTAGATACAATTTTCATGACTTTTATTTTGATGGAGTAAGAAAAAAATCCAGAATGTTCTCTTTTTTCCACAGATATTACTTCTCTTCTTAACCCATGATCTGCAAAAGCAAATACAAATGATCAGTTGCAATGTCCAAACACAAACCATTACAATCTATGTAATTCTTGAATGATCAAATACTAACGCCGTTCATCCAGCTGATGTAAGCAGAAACACGGGTAAAGACGGTGGGTTTCTGGTAGGTGTTGCAGCCAAGAGAAGACACAAAGCTGGTCACTCCATGGACCACCCACTGGCCATTGACACTGCAATTCAGGGGGCCACCAGAGTCACCCTACATAAGTAAAATGATACCAAAAAAAATCAGTCATGAAAACTGGATGTCATTGACTTTATTTTGATTTTTTATTATTCCTGCAGTCTTGGAATGTATTCATGCCCCTTGAACTTTCATGTTCTTTTTTATTTTTTCTTATTAGAACACCAAAATTAAAGGAATAAGTAATAAGGAGAAGTTTAGAGCATGGAATGGTCATTAAAAAGCATACTCACAGAGCTCTGCTTAAGAAATTCAGAAATGGAGAAAGTGTGCAAAACCATCCATTATTTATTTTCCACCTCACAATCATGCACTGTTTTGTGTTGACCTGTGACATGGCATCCCAATAACAATAAACTAAAGTTTGTGGGTTTAAGTTGACAATAAATTCAATTAATAATTAATTATGTATCACCATTTATCTGTGTCAATACTTTTATGTAGCTCTGCACATCATTATGAACCTTATGATTGTCCACTTTTTGTTGTTCAACATGCAACTCACCTGACAACCAGATTCGCTGTAACCTCCAGCACAGACCATGGTGCTTTTCACAGTGCTGCCCCACCAGCCATTGCTGGCACAGGTGTTGTAATCAACAACAGGCAGGGAGGCTTGCTTCAGCAGAGCAGACAGGTTACCACCAGCTGGGGAAAAACAGCCAAACATATCAAAGCCTGTCCGAACGTCCACCACGTTAATCATGTTAGTGTGAAATTATGCTAGACTAACTCTGAGTGCGTCCCCATCCAGTGATGTAGCAGGGGTGGTTGTGGCCCAGAACCTGACCGGAGGGAGGAAGAACGCCCAGCTGGACGTTGTTGTTGAGGGCGGCTTCAGTGGACAGACGCAGCAGAGCAATGTCGTAACTACAAGAAGCAGGAAGCAAATGACATTTTTTTAAGATTCTTGAAAGGTGAGTTGTGAATAAAATTTAGCTCTGTGAAGAAACATATTTCTTTGTTCTTTTAAAACAATAAAACCACCTAACCAAAATGTTCTTTTGTTCTAAAACCACATTGTTCAAATGCATATCTTTTAGCAGAAGTTAAGCAACAAAACTTTTTTTTTTCTCAACGTTTATGCTGGAAATTAATTAAATGATGTGCTTCCCTAGAAGTTATTGTAACAACTAAAGAACAAAACATCATGAAATATATTTTTTACATGGAAAGTATAATAAATAACAAGTAAGGATCAAATTGCACACATTCTTCATGTTTTTAAAACTTAAGAGCAAGATTACTTAATAACATGTTGCATTTCATGTGTACGTCTGTCCTTTTTGCCCTGTACACATTAGGAACTGGTGAAACTACATTTTTACTAACCCTCCAGCCACATTGTTGGAGTTCCAGTTAGGGTGGATGTAGACCTGGCTCACGCTCAAGTACTGCTCCTTTCCCTCATGGTTGTAAATGTCATGATCTCCAACAACGACACGCCAAGTCATGGATCTTTTGCCCATGCAGAAGAGACAAGATGTTTCTTTCAGTTATACTTATCCAAGCTAATTCAAAAAAGTAAAGCAATAAAATGATCAATAGGTATTTGAAGATGAATCCCTAATAAGTGGGACAATATCAAAAGTATATTCAGGTCTATGAAAATTGCTGCTTCTCTTCTCTTGAGCTCTTCCATGATGCTTAAGCCTCCCACCTGTCCACACAGTGAGCAGCAGTCATGACCCATCCTCTCCTAACGAGTGTTCCTCCACAGGTGTGGTAGTAGGAGCCTCCAGACAGGTACTGAAGGGAGATCTGAAAAACACCAAGAGAGAGTTTTGCAAACACAAGTAAACAAACCTCAAACCTTTTCTCCAATGTCTTAAAAAGACTTTCTAAAAAAAAAAAAAAAGATATAACTCTTGATGAGGATGAGGCGATGCAAAGCAAAATTTCCAGTTTTGATTGGGACAAAGTAACTGGAATGATTCTTGGAATTGATTTAGGGAAAGATTTAAGGGAAATATACTGACATTCATCACTTGAGTTATAGAGCAGATGTGATCGGTTTAAAATCTGACCCTGAAGATTTCACATTTAATATCAGCAAGCAAGTTCCATGAAATCTGCATGTTTTCTTGTAGTTTAAAACAACTTTAAAGCTATTTTTAGGCCTTTTTTTCTTTCTCTTGCTCCTGGTGAAGGCAGACGCTTTTGTCCTCTGCTCCCTCCCTGCTCATGCCTGCCCTGCTTGCTCTGTTTTTGTCCTGTCTTCTTTTGTATTTTTGGAGCCTTTCTTTGCACATCCTCCAAATCTACAAATTATGGATCTGGTCAACCGGTTTCTTAATGTAATTGATCAAATTTACTTGATGAAAAGTCTGGACACAGGAGAGCCCTCTTGTCCTGCGGGGACACACCCTGCAGGATTCACCCTGGATTTATTCATGATATCAGGATTCCTGCTGTTTGGAGCTTGCGGATTCCAGGCTTATCAACAAATTTGTGATGGACTTGGCTGAACTAGCGAACACTCAGACTGTTGGTGTGAACAGAGACGCAAGTTGGATGCGAGTCTTGCTGAGACTCGCAGCCCAGCTTAGGACTCTAAAACTCATCAACAGGGTGGAATCGATCTTGGAGAAGTTGCTAGTTTCGACTCTGTGGAACGACAAAATTCATTTGGATAATTGGGAACTGAGATGTATCGGAGAGACTTTAGGAAAGATTGAAATTTATAATCTAACTGACCTAAGACATTTTGTATCTGAATTGACTTTTCCCAAGAAAAGGGCTGCATATTTCCAATCACCTCGATATGTTCATATCACTCCTTCCCACCTCACCCCCTCCTGTTATCCATGCAGCTGTGGAGCTAAGCGCTCCCAAGGACATTACTTGATAACAACATCTTTTTGGACTTCTGCCAGGAGGCTGAGCAACGTGGTTTCATGGCCCTGTGATGTCACCACCTTCACTCATATCTTTGTGTTGCCCTTTGTTTTGTCTGAATGTTGCCATTTGCCCTAATGTGTCTTTTCCTCTTTTTATTTTACTTTTGTTAGAAACTGTGGAGTACTCACTTTTAACCCAGAAAAGGAATTAAATCAGTCATTCTAGCTTATCTTTAAGGCTGCACAGTGACGCAGTTGGTAGAGCTGTTGCCTTGCAGCAAGAAGGTTCTGGGTTCGATTCCTGGCCCCGGTCTTTCTGCATGGAGTTTGCATGTTCTCCCTGTGCATGGTGGGCTTTCTCCGGGTACTCCAGTTTCCTCCCACAGTCCAAAAACATGACTGTCAGGCTAATTGGTCTGTCTAAATTGCCCCTAGGTGTGAGTGAGTGTGCATGGTTGTTTTTCCTGCGTGTGTCTCTGTGTTGCCCTGCGACAGACTGGCGACCTGTCCAGGGCATACCCCACCCCCCGCCCGGAACGCCAGCTGCAGATAGGCACCAGCACCCCCTGACCCCACCAAGGGACAAGGGTGTAGGAAAATGGATGGATGGATAGCTTATCTTTTCAGAAACTGTAGAGTCCTCAATATTTCGATGCAGAGACCAGAAGCCCAGATGACACTTTTTAATCGAGACTACTTTTTTTAGACTCCTGTTCTTCAAATCCAGAAATGTAATTAGACCAGAGGACCCTGAACAGGAGCACTTAGTTTACATAATTTAGATCAACATTAGATTATTTTTCCCTTTTTTAATTTCCTCTTTCCTTTGGTTTGTTATTTTGTTTGTATGTCCTAGTAATTCCTGTAAAACACTTTGTAATGCCTTGTTGCTATATAAATAACATTACCTTTACCTTTCCTTTACCTTTTACCTTTTTATCTTGTCTTTATGGAAGTGATTGTTTTGTTAAGTTTGCAGCTCATGAATTATAAGGTCTGAAAGGGTTTGAGGTATACCTGCCACGGCCAGGAGTTAGGATTGGCCACCTGTCCTCCCACAACTCTTTCTTCACCAATACCATCCTTCAGGTACCTGGGCTGGGGTTCAGCCAGAACTGAGCAAAGCAGATATCCAAAGGAAATAGTAATATTATGTTTAAGTTCATGGAGAATCTTCAAAGTAGAATAGGTGCTACTTACCCAGGGCTGCAAGAGAGGTCAACAAAATAAACCTGAGCATATCTGCAGTCTCCTTAAACTTTCTGTCCTGGTAACCTCTGTCCAGTGCTCTTTTATACCCTGAGGTCAGCTAATACTGATAGTGTTGTGGATTATGTGTCCAATGCCACCCTACATCCACCTGTGCAGATCCCACAGTTATCGTCAGAGCAGGAAGGACAGACTACATTTATTCAAAGAATAGTTGTAATGTTGGGTGTAACAGTTTTACTAACTAGGAAATACCGAAAGATTCCCTCTGCAATTTTGCGTAAAAATGTATTTTACCTGCACAGCATATGTTTAAGAGTAAGACTAATGATTAAGTAAAACCCTTTTGACTATTTTTTCCATACTTGTCATTGCAGTGGTGGGGAATAGCCCCACACTACCATCACAAACACAAAATAGTTTAGGGTCTGTTCCTTGAGTCAGGCAGCCTCCAAAGAAACAACTCATCCAGAATATTATTGCATTAATCTGAAAAGCATCTGCTCATGAGAGAAACTTGATCAAAACCTGCTGCCACCAGCTTCTGGACATTTTAGGTACATCCTCTCACTTAGTTCTGCTCCTGGAAACAATGAGTAAACAAATATCTCATTAAGGATCAGCTTTATTTGCCAAGTTCATGCACACAACCAAGGAATTTGCAATTGATTCTACTGTGCTCTCACTTAAGACATTTTACATGTAATCTTATAAAAAAGAGTCTTGTAAATATGCATATATACAGTATTTTTATAAAAGCAAGGTTAAATGTGTTCAAATTCATGTTTACACGCATGTTCTCACAAAACCTGATGCTATGGTTATATTTTTTCCAGCTTGAGCCAGTTGCTTGGCCTTAGCCTGTCCCATTGATATCACAGTTCTACTGAGAACTAGTTGTGACGTGGTGGAAACGCATGACCTTTTGATGTATACTCAAAAATGAGTAAGCAAAGTAAACAAGTTGTTTTACCTTGCAGGTCAGCAAAGCATATCAGAGGAGCCGTCTTATTGGTTGATCCCAGATATGGTGGCTACTGTGCTGGTTTTGGCTCTGGCAGGACATCTGGTGTTCTTGAAGCTGAGAGGTATAATAATGAACAAACTAATGATCTGAAGCTCCATGGGTGGATTGGTGTTGTTTTATTTTTCTACTATGATCAAAAGCTTCACAGTTTTGTGGAAAATCCAGTAGTTCCAATAAGCTGATGTTTTTGTCTGAAAACACCATGTTTGACCTGATAATGTTGAACATATCTGACCCTCATCTATTTATTTATTCTGTCTGATCAAATGCTTCAGGTTATCCGGTGATGGAGCCAGAGAATGATACACGGCGGTCTCTCTGAGTCAAAATAAAAGCCTCTGCTAATTTTTTAAGGTTGAATTCTGGTGAAATTCTAATTTAAAAGTAGATAAGTAGATTGCATGTCTTTTTCATGTCTACATCATTATTGGTGCTTTAAGAAAACGAAAGTAGAGTAATGCAAAAATTAATAGACATAATTTTAGACTGATTATTTTCAGTAATTAATTTTGCAATAAAAGTGTCAGATTAAACAAGCATTCCCTGAGTTTTATGTAAATGTACACAATAATAGAAGCAATATACAGTAATCTGAGTGAGAGCAGCTGTTTGACTGTGAAGCATCACTGCACACTTAAGCCTTTTCCCAGTTTACTTGAAAACTAAACTGAACTAATGAGCTTTAGAAAAATTAGCACACCCTTGGCTGAACACTGGAGAAAAATTGAAAGATTTTCTTTCTTTTATTTTAGTTCTTAAATGAGAGAATGATTTTTTAAAACTTCTCTTTGCCTTTCAGAGGAAGATGCTTTTCATTGTGTTGATGCTGAAACTGAATTTAATCTCAAAGATACTGGTTTTTAAGGTCTCATCATGATTTGATCATCTTTGAGTCTTTGTATGAACTTTCTGAAACATTTTTCTGTAACCCCTCAATTAGAAGATCCCGAGTCTACATGTTGTCTGAAAATTGTGAATGAAGGGAGAAGCAGCTCTGCTGGATGATGGAACTGCAGGGAAAGGTTGATTTGCATAAAGAGAACTGGGAGCCTTAAGATGGATGGTTTGAATTTTGAACTGAGGTTCCGTGAAGAGAAAATATAGAAAACATGGACAAAATACCTCCTCTGTTAAAGACCAAAATAGTTCACAATGGTCCCTGAAATGAATTAAAATTGACTAAAATACTATTATGAAAATATATTACAATTTTCTGTGGCAATTTTTTTTCCCTGACTGTAAAAATGAATATCAATACATGCATGTTTTCTCTGCTATAAAACTACAAAATACTGTAAGATTCATTTAAAAGTTTTAAAGATCACAGATAAAAGCTGTAATACATGTAGAACATTTTATTTTTTAAACATCTAGAGTCTCAGGAGTTAAGGACTTTCACCAACATCTGCATCAGAAATGTAGATGGTTTTGAACTTTTCAAGTAGCCTTATGTGCTTCTCCAGTTCACTCAGTTGCTCCTCCATGTGGACCTTGCGGCCTTTCTGCGATGGGGTGTATAGGACGAATGGAAGGCCCTGATATTCACGATGCACTTCATGCCATTTCTTCTTCAAGCCCTAACAAGAAGATGCAAACACGAGAACTTGACATAAGATAATATTCTGTCTGTACAGTCCTTTGACTTTCTCTGTTTTATTTTATTTACTTCACCAGATGTTTTAGAGGTTAGATGTCTGTTGTTAAAGAAAACAAATTTAAATCAAACAATACCTCCAGGGCAGCTTTTCGCTCTTCTTCTGACACTTGTCGTGTGGCCTGCTTCTCCTTTTCAAGTCTCGCCTCGTCATCCCTAACCTGCTGTTCAGCGTCACGGCGCTTCTGCAAGTATGCAGGTACCTCACCATAATCCTACAAGAACGAAAAAGAAACTTCACGTCCACCTATAATTTGCTTAAATGTTCAACTGCGCTCCTACGTGAAAAATGTAGCAGTTAACAGGAATATAAGCTTGGTTTAGCATCGTTGGACTTAGGGAGGTTCTGAATATTATTTCATTTTCAATTCATAAAGTAGATAACATCCAGGTGCTGTTGATAAGTCACTGAAAGGTTAGGGAGGAGAGAAATAACACTCATGGCCCAGGACTTGTCAGCATTAGCCACACTTTCCACAGAGTGAAGTGACAGGATGAAGGATAATACCTTTTTCTCGACATATTTGGGGAGAAGTCCAGCACTTTGGAGAAGCTGTTTGTGTGCCTTTGCAAAGTCTACACGAGAGGGCTTATGCTTCAGATCAGCTGTCTGTATGACATGCCTCTTGATAGGATGGAGTGGTACATGAAGAGGTAGCCTTACAGTGGTAGTACTGGTTTTCTGGATGCCTCCAGTCCCTAAAGAAAAGCATATAACAGGTGGGTTATATTGACAGCACCAAAGCAAATCCTCATGCAGTTGTTTGAGGAACTAACTCTCAGGAGCTTTGGGGCGCTTTGCGTTTTTCTTGAGGTAGTTCGACGGAGAAGGCAATTCAAGTTTTGCTGGTCCCATCGTCTTCCAAGCCTGTTTTTTCTTTGACTTCTGCTCAAACAGAATAGTTGCCAGGTGCTTGGGTACAAACCTTTAGTGAGATATCACAACATAAAATATCTTCAATAACACTTGAGGAGAGTAACAACAAAAAAAGAAATAAAACAGAGTTCTAATTTTAAATGACAAACCCCCCCCCAAAAAAACAATCCCACTTCTGTATTCTAACTTTTGAGGTCAACTTTACGGTCTCCACCTTTCATAAATGAAAATAAGAGACGCCCAATGACCACCAAGGTTCAGGTCGCCAATTCTCATGGGATGGTCGCTGCTTAAAATGAAGTCACTCACAGTGAAAAAAGCGTTCTGAAATTTGTATTAAGTAAAAGTAGCAATACTTCATACTCATGTTACTCAATGAAAAGTAAAAATTATGGCTTAATAAAACTACTACTACAAGTTTTTGTTTGTTTATTCATTTGTCTGTCAAAAAGTTACTCTACTAACCACCTCTGGTCACATATAGCCTTAAAAAATTACTAAACAAATGTAACATTTGCTGCCTGTATTATGATTTGAAAGAAAGTCAGATCATCCAACGGTCAAGCTAATAGAAATAGAGTAATCAATGAAAATCGTTTTCCTCTAAAGATGTCTGCATTTCTAAATGAAATATAGGAAAGGTTCCCCAAAGCCTGGTTGCTGTAAGTTCTTAGTGTCTGCAACGTTTCTCCTGATCGGGGTGTCTGTTATCAGGCTCCCACGGTGCTGCCCGATAACACCCGACAATTTGGCTGCACTCAATATTTCCAGTGTTTTATTGTGTTCGTTATTGATGCATTCAGTGTTTATGTATGGCAGATGTTTATCGGATATTTAGTACGGAACAAATTGCGGTCTCCTATCGGTTTTGGATCGGTTCGGTACTCCATTGTAAAACATGGGTTAAATTCTTCGTTTTATTTTCGTAAAGTGACTTGTTCAACTCACCTTGGTGGTTTTTTTCCGGGGTCCTTTGGGACCCAGTCTTGAACATTCCCTTTTGCGTTGATCGCTTCAGACATCGCAAAATTGTGAACACACTTCAAAAAACGTTAAAGCACCTACCTGGCTTGTTGCTAGGTAACTTGCTAACAAGTCTTTAAAATCTTAGTATTATTATTATTCAAACATCTCAAATTCTGTCCAAAACAAAATGTGATTTATTTTATGTTAATATGTAAAATTCTATTAGAATTCAAACGCCTCAAATTCTGTATAAAGCTAAATAGGATTTATTTAAGTCTAAACACTATTTGCAAAAGTAGACACATTTATTTGTAATTACGAAGATGTGCAATCATTTAAATGAATCTGCTGGACGGATCAGAAATTAGGCAGCTGGGAATCCGGGAAGGACCATATTTCTTGGCTTGAAATTGTCTGACATTAGTATCCCATTGATATCGCAATATACTGAAAAGCGCTTTGAAGAGGTGTGAATATGACTTCTGGATATATTCTCTAAAATGTCTAAACAAAGTAGCTTCTGTTCTCCAGTCTCAGTTTGGAGATTTTGAAAATCTTTCAAAAAAACTCTCACACACATAAAAAATATCATTTTATGAAATACATGTGTGTTTGGTTTTCTACATGATACTTAAAATGAATAAAAATAAAAATAAATTTTACTCATGAGTTCAATTTCTGTATATTTTTTATTTAAATCAAGTTTCATCTGAGTCAGAGAATTAAGTTGTCAACTTATATTTGTTTTCTTTATTGGACATTGAGTTTCCACAAAAAATATAGACTAAGAAAAGGCCTGTAAACAATGAGTTTGGTAATGATTGGTAAAAGTGGCTCAACGTCTCCTTTTTGTTGGCGTCTTGGATGCAACTGATTGACCTTTTCTCTTTTTTGTCGCTGAAGTCTTGGATTCTGATGGCTTGGTCCTACTCTGTGATCCTGTTGGTTGAAACGAACAAAGAGTGAATTTTACAATTAATCAAATATAAAAATGACAAAAAGTGATATGCACTCATGATGCCTGCAAAAGTTCTAATCTTCAAACCATGAACTTTAATATCGTCAATGCACTTTTCAGTGCATGCTTGTAAAGTAAAAGGAAGAACAACAGTTTTTACAAATATAAATGTGAGTTTTGTGTGCTATGCATACTCGTTAACAATGCCCCCAAACAAAATCCAGTAAACCAATTGATTTCAATGTAGAACCAGTGTGTATATTTTAAGCATCAATTTGATTAACTTCAGAGCTTACTCTTGAGGAGCTGGAGAAGTCCATTGTTCAGGTGGGGGAATGCATGGACAAGAAATTTGTGGGAAAATGGCAATGTTGTTGAAAGCATGCCAAAAGTTCCTCTGATACAGAAAATTAATCTGAACTTTATATATATAAAAAAAAAAAAAAAAATTCCCTTCTCACCCTCTGCGGGTGGTCTCTTTTCATCCTCTGAACTCGGGTCCTCTACCAGAGGCCTGGGAGCTTGAGGGTTCTGCGCAGTATCTTGGCTGTGCCTAGTACTGCACATTTCTGGACTGAGATGTCTGATGTTGTTCCTGGGATCTGTTTTAGCCACTGCTCCAGTTTGGGGGTGACTGCCCCGAGGGCCCCGATGACCACAGGCACCACTGTGGTCTTCACCTTCCAGTTCTTTTCCAGTTCCTCCCTGAGGCCCTGGTATTTCTCCAGTTTCTCATGCTCCTTTTTCCTGATGTTGTAGTCACTTGGTATAGCTACATCCACCACAACGGCTTTCCTCTGTTCTTTATCCACCACCACAATGTCCGGTTGGTTCGCCATTACCATCTTGTCTGTCTGGATCTGGAAGTCCCACAGGATCTTAGCTCATATATATATTATATATATATATATATATATATATATATATATATATATATATATATATATATATATATATATATATTTTTTTTTTTTTTTTTTTTTTTTTAATTTACCAGACATGCTTAATATTATGTGTGGTGGAAAACTATCACCCTGAAAGTCACACGCCTAAGGTGGAAAGTAGTGGTGGCAGACAAACATTCTGTGAGGATATTTTTATTCATCAGAGGAAGGGGAGTAAGTCAGAATGACAGTAAGATATTGAGCTAAATGGAGGATAATCCTGGACACACACACAAATAAAAACCTTTTCTAAAAGACTAGAAACTGGGCAGGAGGTTCACCTTTCAGCAGGGGAACCCTAACCTTATATGGCCAGGGCTGCAATGGAAAAGTTTAGATCAGGGGTGATCAAATTCTGTTAGAGTAAATTCTAGTCTCTGTTGTCAACAAAATAAATTGTACCTTTCTTTGGACTTTTTCCTTTGGGGGATGTTTTTCTTGTTTGCGGTAAAGCCTTCTTCTTTGGTTTTGCTGCTTTTTTGACAGTCTCCAGCTCCACCTCCACAGGATAATGATCACTGATGTTTCCAGCCTTGGAGAGTAAAAACATGAAATTATAAATCATAGGACCTATTATGTGCTCTAAACCATCTGAAAATGTCAACCATTTCTCTGAGATGCAGCATTGTTAAAAATAACAATGATAATAATAAAGCATACTTCTTCATCTGTCAGCCCAAACTCCACTTGAAAGTTGAAAGAGTTTGCAGAGTCAGGAACAATGGCATCCAGCATTTCTTCCCCATACACCACAATCCTATTTGAAGAAGATAGCATCACGAATGCATTTTATTGGTGCAGTTTTCAACATACCTGTAAAGTCATTCACATGTTTACATATAATATTATTAGATAGTACTTTTAGCAACAGTAGACATGTTTTACAGCTCATCATTTGTTAGAGGGAATGAAATTCAATCATGCAGATTCAGTCAGCTGAAGAAGAAAGTAGACTATTTTTAAGATCTAATGCATTTAGGCAGAGTGCTATCCCAGGGTCCAATACTAAATTATGAGAGAATCTATAACAAAAATGACAAGATAAGAAAAATGATGAAAATCAAGGCAAATTTGGAAAGAAAGACATTGAAACATCTTTCTCAACCAAGATGATTAATTCAAGGAATAAAACACCAGGAATTTATTTTTATTCAAGCTGTGCTAAAAATGTCCACAGTGTGTATTGATGACAAACGGATGCTGCGATCTAATTCCAAGATAAAGTAATTTTTATTTTGTCCCGACTCATTAAATCTCAAGTTAAAAGTGACAATCTGTGGTTTCATTAATGCTGTAGAAACAAAGATGGTTGTCCTTGACACCTAACATGTATCTCACCTGTCGTAGGTGTTGTCATTATGATTGCTACTCGTGGTGTCAACATCGTCATCTATCAACCAGTGGAAGGGATCAGAAGAGATGCGGATTGATTCCTTCTTCTTCTTGGAAAGATATCGACCATCTGCATTGAAGTCCCCCAATATCATGATGTTCTGCCAAGGACAAAAAAAAAAGTCAAAACCACACGTTACTGCACACAAGTATTTAGAGTAGTGATGGTTGTTAGTGTTCATAAGCAAAACTGCAATTTAACTTTTTATCCTGCTCCCCCAAGATTTCCTTCATTGGCAGCCTTCTCAATTACTTTAGTGATAAAAAACATTAAAAAAGAGCCCACTGACCTCTTACTGTTTGTAATAGCAAAAAATAATAATAATATAACAATAATAAAATAATAAAATCCACAATAAATGGAAGAAATCATGGTGTTACTCAATGAGTAATTTACCAAACACATTATCCAGCATCTCACTCGTATTTTTAACAAGTCAGTGACACCTGGAGTTTGAAGAGTTTCTCCTCTGAGTTACAGTGAAGAGATGGCTGAAATTATATATATGCTAAACTTCTGGCTGAATTTTAGCAAAGCTATTAATACAAACTCTAATATTACCTTCCAATTTTTGAGTTGCATACCGTTATATAAAATGTAACAACTTACATCAGTTTTCCACTTCTGTCTGACAGCTTTGACCACATCGTAAAGCTCATCAAGTTCCTTTTCTGAGTCTTCTGGCTTGGTGTGGACCGGAATCAGGACCAGATCTTTTACAACTGAAAGTGGACATAAAAGCAAATAATAGACCCAAATCCACAGTGCACCTAAATGGATGTGAGCTCAAATAAATCTTTAGGCTTAAAATAAATTAGAGGCTTCAGTTCAGCGTTTTCAACATATTTTATGTCAAAACTTTATACATAAACTATTTACTCTGCAAAAACTGTAACACATACCAGGTTGGTTGACAATTGTATGGTTAATATAGGAATCAAAGTATGTGCAAAAAAGTAGTTTTCATTCTCTTCATACATACCTATACACATTTGGAAAATATTTAGTATAACTTCATACGTTTCCAAACTGTGCAGAAACCCTGTGATCTGATGTTTCATTAATGTGCAGCAGCACACACCTGTGGAGGGACAGCGGAAGCGCAGGATGAAGGGCTCTCTGGCGAAGGCATCTTCATCTCCAGCCTGATTATCTTCATACTGATACTGAGCTGTAAGCTTGACCTCATCTGCTCTGAAACACAAACAATAATAACATTTTAAAAACAAGTTTGTTACTGTTTTGTGAACATGATTTTAAGCCTTTTTGAGTACATGAGAAGTCAACTTTTTGGAGGGGTTTGTAGATTTTCACCACTCAGAGTGCATCAGAAACTTCATGAAATCGTATTAATTGTTTATAGCATAGATTTAACAGGGTATCAGAAACATATCTCAAATATTTTGGTCAAGATTTGTCAGATGCACATCCAAGATGAGGATCCCAGAATAACATCCTCCAGGATGCTATGGAGTATAATGTTGGTGGTATTTTCAAAAAAATCAGCTTGAGATGACCTAAGTGGCATCATTCTTTATCCTGCTAGAATTACCCACCATAAGATTGAAAACTGTGGTGATCAAGGGATGGACATGGTCAGCAAGGTTGGAGGATAACATTCAGTTTATAATATGGGGCCCAGAATTTGCCAGAAAGCAATATCTCACACTGCTGCATCAGCAGCAGCAGCAGTTTAAACATTGATACAAGGTAGAATAGATCGATGTTTTCATGTATTTTTACTCCTAATTGTGACCCTTCAATCTTAATGTGCAGCTAAACAAGGGGGTGCTGTCTGAAACCTGCTATTATCCAGTTTTGGTGAATCTGTGAGAATTATTGTCTCAGCTTCCTGTAGCTTGTCAGAGTGATAAATGGTGTGGTCTTTTATTGTAGCCCATTTGCTTAAAGGTTTGATGATTATATGACCTATTGCCTGCTCTAAAAAGGGACAGTGTTGTTAGCTTTTGATCTTGAGTTTCTAAACCCTCACCACATCAAGTTGCTTATGTCATTCATTGCTCAATATAACAAAGCATAACTCATTAGTTTAACAGAGACTTGAATGTTTGACTTTTAATTCTATATTATTAGCAGTAATAATATACCTGTAGAAACAAACAAACTGCTCCTTGTAGGTGTTTCTGCCCAGACTGGAGCTGCAGATCATTTCATATGGATGATCACTGATGGACAAATACAACACAAGAAGAGATTATGATGACACACAATGCTTTCATGAACATCATCCATTATCCATTGTCTACACTAAGTTAATTCATACTTTATACTTACGCAGTACAATTTAGTTTTTTAAGCAACATCTCCATGGCTTTGCCGCTTTTATCTACCACCTCGAGTATCACAATTATGCTGTACTGAGAGATTATCTGAGAGAAACACAAACCAGGCAAACAATATATATCTACATTGCATCTAAATCTCACTATTAAATGCTGTAAAAATGAACATAGTTCCATTACCTTAGTAAGGTACTGGGAAACCATTTTGTTTGTGACTTTCTGATGTCCCAAGTTCCTCACATTAAAAGCTGCGACTTTCATTTTGACCTATATAGAGAAAAAAAAAGAAAGATAACTTGAATGAATAAACATGAAAAAAATGAAAAGACACAGACGCAGGAAGAGTTTGGTGAAATAAGAACATAACCACTGAGAAGCTATGTGGTTAGGCTCAGCTATTTGTTTCACACGGTCAAAATACCCCAACTAATAGGGTAATGTGAACAGAAAACAACAGCAAAATCCTTATAGTGTTGTTTCAATAAGTCCAGTACTATAATGATTTTTGATGCAGAAATAGTAATCTCCTGGACAGTATGTCAATGTGCTGAATAGTATTTGCACTAAATACTAGGTAGGGGCACGTTTTGCATGAAATTCAGCATCAGTTCAACATAGAGATGATTAGTTTGTAGTTTTCTACGATGTTCAGAAATCCCAGGTTAGTATCTGAAAATCGGTAAACAGGAAGAAAAGAACCCAGTGAAAATTGACCATCATTCTTAAACTCCTCAACTACTGGTACTACTCTTGTAATCCTTGAAGCCTTTTTATCCATGAGTGAATCGTGGGTCAGGGGTGACTGGCTTAGCAAACAAAAAAAAATATTTTAAACATCTGTACTTGGCAAAGAATAAAAGTAGTCAAAGTCCAAAGGAGAACTTTGAAAACGCTTCAGAAAGCAAAGTGGAAAAGACAGTTTTAGAGTAGGTCTTCTACATTGTGGCAAAGCATATTTTATCAAGTCAAAGAATTGGGTCATGTACTGGAAATGTTACGAACTGTAGCTCACTGATAACTCCAACTGGGTGTTTATTAAAAAGCAAGATAAAACATGCAGTTAAACCGCCAGACATGTTTTGCATGAATGTTTGTTCATGCAGCATTTGGAGGTTTCTTTCTTCATTGTGTGGGAGTAAAAAGATAACAATTGATTGAAGAACTACTGAATGGAAGCACAACACCGTCAAAATGAAACAAAAAGACGTTTTTTATAGATTCTAAAAAGAAACTAAAACCAAATGACCTTTACTCACTAATAAAGGAAAGTAAAGATTGTAAACTAAGTAGAAGAAAGTTCTTACCGTAGGAGATAAATCAGACGACTTTGGAAGTGTGTTGCAGTGTTGTGTGTCTTTAAACGGACGCTTCACTCTGCAGTAACAGAGTAGGAAGTGCCTCTGTTGCTCACAACTTCAAAGCCTGTGAACTTTAGCACGCCCAGCAGCATATGTTATCAGATGAAGAACATGTTTCTGTGCGGGCATTCAGAGCCATCGCACTTTTCTGCATCACAGACCAGAGGGAACAAAGTTTAACACAGGACAACTGAATAAATTATTCTGCTTGATTAAATTACACAAAATCCCCACATGTGGAGTTTGTGTCAGGTTCCAGGAGGAGTGAAGTTCTTTTCAATGACAATATTCTCCAAACTTCCCCTTTGCTACTGGGATTTTCCCATGAGGCTCTGAGAAAAAGTTCCTCATAAGAGGTTATTTATTTGAAGTTACAGTTTCCTGTGAAAATATGGTTTCTTTCACTTAGAGGTGTTTTAAAAGAGGAATGAGAGAGCAGATAAAAATGAGGAAGTGAAGCAGCTGCGGATCCATCAGGACAAAAGAGACAACAAACACTTCCTCTTTTCCCCCTTTGTGTAACCTGAGATCCATCCGTTAGAGCACAGTACACCTGCTGTCACACCGAGTTAGAAATTCATTAATGGTAATTTATTACCCACTTTGTTGTTTTCTTCTTTAACATTTTCAGACATTTTGACTTTTCAGAAACTCACCATGAAATGTTATTGCAGAAGGTTCCTGCTCAGATAAATAAAATCCCTTAAAAAAAAGAAAGTAAAAGAATAAATATCCTATAAGTACGGTATGTTCTTGCAAGCTCTTATACAGTAAAAAACACTTACTTTTTTTTAAAAAGACAAGTATTTTCAAAATGAAACTGTACAGCTAAAAGGTTGACCACATTCATTTCACTCATTTCCAGGGATGGCCCTTTATCAGTCTGTTAGTTAGACTTCCTGTCTGGGACCAAGAAGAAAGACAGGAAGAAATACTGCAGCAAAGAAGCAGATCTTAAACCACTTCTAGCCTGGTGCACAAACTCAGAAAGGATTGCAAGTTTTCATTTGCTGCTGAAACTCAACTAAGAATTTAGTTACATAATTAAAAGCTGACTGGGTATGCTATGGTGGCCAGGGGTTAAGCACAACCCACATATCAAGGCCTCAGTCTTCAACACGGCTATCGCAGGTTCGATTCCTGGTCTGGCGACCCTTGCTGCATGTTTTCCCCCTCTCTCATTACCCACTTTCCTGTCAATTAACTATCAAATAAAGGCCACTAAAACCTTTGAAAAAAATTAATTTCCTCAGAAAAATTTCCTAATTTTTCTGAAAATGCAGAAAAATTATTTGCTTTTGATTAAACAGAAACATCTTGTTTTTCACATTTTTAGATTAATAATAAATATAATGAATGCAAACACATAAGATTTTTAACATTAACAGTTATTTAATTACATCAAATGTGAAAAACAATCTCATCATTATCTGAAATCATAAAAGTTAAACATCCAAACTGTTTAGAATTGTTGCATCCAATGGTGGCAAAGCGCAACATTCAGTTGTTAACTTATATCTGAAACTGATTAAAGCAGCTTAAGCCTAAATTTGGCGATCCGAGAACACAGTGATCTGTTCACAGCCTGAGATAAGAAGCTGACTTATCAGGAAACTAATGCAAAATAAATTGTACAAGATGAATATTACTTTTCAACTCAGAGCTTATTTGGATGAATAAGTCAACACTGACTGTGGATTAACAGAGGCTTTGCAGAAAGGTGATGTCACCTGTGGCTTGATGATTTATTGGCGATGAAGGTGGAATGTTTAAAAACAGAGTCGCATGGAGAGGAAGAGCAGAATATTTTTACGACTTAAGTTTCATTTAGACCAGCTTTCAGGAGGAAGTGGTGTGAGTTGGTGAAACTAAAATACTGAGGTTGGAGTGAATGTTACAGAAACAAATTCTAAACCATGGTTGAATTTTTTAACAAAAAAAAACAATCATTTATTCTTCAATCTTTCTCACGTTGAAACATTTTTCTTGTCTTAGGAGACATCCAGGAGTCAAAAGCAGATCCGATTGAACTCAGCAACTCTGGACAGCAAGTTGTTGTCAGTCCAAATGTCCAGCATGTTTATTAATCAATTTCTTAAAGCTGCACTCATTGCTGTAAGGTTGTCACTGCTCATTCTGCTGCGTGTCTGTAATGGTGGAAACGGCGCCCTGGCCTTTGCTGACATCGCTAATACACGCCCATTGACCGTCCACGGACTCCTTCCACAGCGTCACCTACAGCCACAAGAAGGAACACAAATTTTTACCTTCAGCTTTTAGATCTCAAGCACATTTATATTTGTACTTATCAAGACTCTTAAGAACGTGATGATATATTTTACCTTGTTATCTCCACCAGAAACCGCCAGTATATTTCCGGTGATGGACCAGCTGACGTGCCAAACCACATCGTTGAACTTGTGGAGCAGTTTGACCGTCCAGGTGTTGCCAGCCGGGTCGTCACACGTCCAGATAAACACACGGCCGTCCTGGAAGTGACATAAAGAAACAGATGTTTACATTTACAGGATTCGATAATTATTTTTAACTTACTCAAAATGTAACTACAGTAATAAAACTTATTCATTAGATCATACTCTATTAGCAGATGTACTTAATTTAGCTCGGTCGTGGAAAGAAAAATCTTAATATCTTTTTTATTAACCACCAACCAACTATAAAACATTATAGTTTTTTGGCTCCACCTAGTGGTACAAGTAAACAATTGAGTGTAAAGCAAAGTACTACACTCTCTTTAGTGTTTTATAGGAGATAAAAGAAACAATAACTATGTTTTAGAAAATGAGTCTAGTAAACCCACAGAGGTTAACACCTTAAAACTTTACCTGGGAGCAGCTAGCAATGGTGCTGGTGGGAAGACCAATGGAAGGAGCCCAGCCAACATCTCTCACCCAATCACTGTGCGCCTCCAGCTTCTGGTCCTCTTTCCACTGACCGTCTTCCTCTCTGCAGAGAGGAAGAAACACTTAAAGCATAACATATTGGGTATTTAAGTGGTTACACAAATAAATACTTGGCTAAAAGGTAATTGTTGTTCACATAAGAATTTACAGTTATTAGTTATCCACCTTAAAAAGATGTTGAAAGTCTACTAGCAGAACATATATTTGGAAAATATTAAAGGAAGTTTAATAATGTAACAAAAAATGCTTAAACATTTAAATTAACCAAATATGACGTTCCTGCACTCTTTGTCTTGCAGAAAGACAGACTAGGATGCAAAGAAAAGTCAGAAATACGCATAAACAAAATTACTCAAACGCTTAGCATGGATCTATAAAAAGCTTATAATCACTATTTTGAGCAAAACTATCTACCTAACTAAAAAACAAACAAAACGCATCCTCACTACAGATATGTTGGACAACAGACACTCACTTCCAGAGTTTAACCAGGTTGTCGCAGCCTCCAGAGACGAAACGTTTGACATAGTTCGGTTTCTGTCCAGATGGTTGATCGATCAGACTGCCTGGGACTACAGCAGGAGCCCAACTCACTGCATTACAGCCAATCTGCACCAAAAATACACCTTAGATTTACACGAAACCCACTCCTCAAAATGAACAGCAAAGGAAAATAAACAAAACAATGACAGGAATCACAAACTACATCTATCGCTTGACTCACAGTGTGTGCATTGCTAATCTTCTTGACGTCCCACTGCTGATCTCCAGTAAATGTGAGTAGAGAAATCGCCCCGTCTGAGCTTCCACAGGCCAGAATTAAACCAAATTCATATGAACCCCAGCAAACCGAGTTCACTGTAGACACAGAGGGAAGGAGAAAAGAACAAGATCAACGTCTTAACAGAATGTTGAAAATGATCTCAGAACCAATTCATCATTAGATGATTGTTGTCTGTCATGAAATATGAACACAGGTTGCTCTAAAGGGACAGGAAATACTCCTAAATGCAAACTGTACGATGGCCATAAATGAGATGTTTTAGTTTCTAAGCTATGTGACCAATAAAATAAGCAATGAATGCTTGAAAAAAGTGGAAAAATGCTGAAATTCATTTAACAGCATCATACAAAAAACCCCAGAAAAAAACCCAGTTTATTTATAATACAAAATGGAAAATGTTTATTATTTTATAATAAAAAGGAAGATGGATGTAGAATGCACTAAAACTGACAGTTTTACATAGTGCTACTGATTATTTTAAACATACACTTGATATATGCTTCAATTTCAATTTATGAACTACCTTGCTGTTGAGTTTGTTATTCATTAAGCAAATGGTCAGCAGTTGAAATGTTAACAGCCAGACAAGGCTTGGTTTTCTTCTCCACAGAGTCAGCAGCTAAGCAGGAGGAAGAGGAAAATAGCTTCAAGACTATCTACCAACCTGACGATTCATGTCCGGTGTACTCGTACATCTTGTCCCAGGTTCCATTCTCCTCCTTCCAGATGATGACTTTTCGGTCGTAAGAACAAGAAGCCAGAATGTTGCCAAACATCGGGTGAGCCCACGCTACTTGCCACACGGGGCCTTCATGTCTAAAAAAGAACAATTATTGGAATTCAACATAAGAAATGGCTTCAATTACACTTATGTACAATGAATACAATAAATGAATATAACCTCTAAAATGACAAAAAAAAACAACATGGCATAAAAGAAAAGAATAAATTGTTACCAGAGGGACAGTGGAAAAATATTGCTTGTTATTTACTTTTGGATCTTGACAGTATGCTATAGTTTTTCTTCTTGTTGATTTAGTCCTCCTGGTTCTGTTACTTACCCCCTGAGATCTGCCACCAGAATCTGTCCTCCATTCCTGACATCGAAGATCTTGACAGTGCGGTCAGAGGAGCAGGTGGCAAGCCGAGTCCCATAGTAATCCATCTGGGCATCGTGCTGAAACAAACACAACCAGGAATGCTCCACTATTTCATGATTGGTTACCAGTGGCACAAGCTGAAAAACTCATGAAACTGAAGAAGTAGAAACCAACTTTCAGATTCTGGGATTTTCAAAGACAATTCTGTATCTTTAGAGGCTAATCATACAAACCAAAACATAAATAAGTCTGTTTTAAAACAGACTCACTTGTACACCACTTTGCAAGACAATTTTATTTGCATAGCACATTTCAGCAATGGGGTAATTCAAACCGCTAGTAAAAGATAATTAGAAAAAAAGCAAAAACAAAGAAAATAACAAGAAAGCAAAACATTATGTTACTATAATTATTTAGTTGGTATTTAGTTATTAAGTAGTTATGTATTTTCCCTTTTGTACTAATGCACTACTTTTTAAATTTAAATTGAATTAAATTAAATAAGACATGGGCCTTTGGATACTAGTAGAGATGTATTACTAGAGCTACCCATTACTCTTGATGAACGTTATTTTGACAGTCAAGCTGACTTCCAAATGTATCTGATGCACATTTTCCAAAGGGAATGTATTCAAATTAAACTACATCTACAAAAATGCTGTGAATATTACAATTAAAACAATTGCTGTGGTTTTGCTACGTGTCTATTTAAAATAAAAAGTAATAAAAAGTCTGTATTTTTCGTATATAAATTAATTGCAGTTTCATTCCCCAAATGGCTGTAAAACACAATAAAATGAACCTTAATATACAGTAATGTGCTTCTGATAAATGTTTACAGTAAACACAGGTTCATAATAACTGTTAGATACATTCCTGATTACAAAGTGCATCTCCCAAGTACTTTATAGGTGATAAAAACAGATAAAAGAAATGTATGTTGCCCAAAAGCATAAACAACGTTTCAATACAGATAATCTTTAGCACTAGCGCCTTATGTTAGCTTCGAGCAACAACGACATATTACAAGAATGAAAAAAAAAATGAAATACTCACTATCATGTCCTCATGCGAGGTGTCCACTGTGTTAATAACAGAAACCTTTAAATCACAAAAAGATCATAATTAAGCACAAATCAGAGAAATTAGCCTCCTGTCATTAGCCACTGTGCTAACGAAATGAGAGAACGAGAACGTCAGTACTTATAAATAAGTATCATTGTTGTCCTGAAGCAGTTTGACCAGCAGCTAAGTTTATAAGTACTCAAACTCACCATGACTGTTATTTAGTCCTCCTAAAAATATTTACTCAAGTATATCTGAAATTAATTCTCCAGGTTCACCAAACAGTCCGACGTGGCAACAAGTACAGAAACCGCTTCCACCGAGTCCCACCTTCCTTCCTACCGGAAGGAACAAAGAATGACGGAGAATGGTTCCACCTAGCAAGACGTCACAGAGCTTCAGCGATTTTCTTAAGTGTGTCAGAACAGTGAGCGTGTGTGGGTGTGTGTGTGTGTGTGTTTGGGTCTAAACAGAGGTTTTATTCAGTTTGCTTAATTATAATTTGTAAATGGGAGGGGCTGGTTGACCTTTGGAAACATTTATTAATATCTTTAAAATGAGTCACAAACACTGGAGATAGGCACCAACACCCCTCCCAAACCCAGAGGGATAAGGGTGTAAGAAAATTAATGGATGGATGGATGGTTGATTCGCAAACAAGTTTTTGCTGCACAAAAGTTTGACACCAATTTTATTTTCTCAAGTCTCAAGTTTTAAGATGAACGCCTCGTTATGTCATGGTAACTCAGCGCTCCTGATGGGGGAGGTTTGAGATCAAACAGCCTAAAAACTGCCTCACCTGTTCACAGTTGGAGTTGCTCCGTCACACTGAGCCGGAGAAACAAATTCTCTGGAAGAGAGAATTCACCACCAGGAATTAACTCTTAACGGTACAGCTACATCTGAATTCGTCCTATAGTTCTCCATATCCATCCTGGTTCCCTTCATCCATTCTGATTCTCTTCATCCTGGTTCCCTTAATCCATTCTGATTCTCTTCATCCTGGTTCCATTGATCAATCCTGGTTCCCTTCATCCATTCTGATTCCCTTCATCCTGGTTCCATTGATCCATCCTGGTTCCCTTCAGCTCCTGGGAGTTACATGATCAATTTTTGATTTCTTTACAGGGATGTTCTCACAATCTGTCTGCTAAAATAAAAGTTAATAAAACCAAAAAATCCTAGAAAATTATCTCTGAATATGGAGGTTGGACATGAAGATTTCTTTGAGATAAGACAGAGAAAAGGACAGCGTTAAACATCGGGCACAACACCATCATTGACGTTACCTCCAATGTTTAACGTCTTCTGGGATCTTTAACATTGCCCCCAATTTTTAAATTTATCTCCAATTAACATCGTCCTTAATGTTGCTGATGTTTATCATGTCTTGGATGTTTAATGTCATCTCCAAAGTTTAACACAATAGGAAACTTTTCTGGAGATAACCCTTGACATCGGGGACAGCGTTAAACATCCCAGAGACGATAAACATTTGCAATAATGTTAAACATCAAGGATATGGGTAAGCATTAAAGATAAAAAAAAAACAAAAAAACTTAAATATCCTGGATAATATTAAAAGCTAAACATCGGACGACCGGGGGGCGCTCATGCCGTTCTGACAAGATGCTGCCCTGGGCAGTTGCCCATGTTGCCCACATCAGAAACCGACACTGAGTAAAAGTACAGATACGAGTATGAAAAAATACTCTAATAAAAGTACAGGTTTTACTCAACTAAAAAAAATACAAGTTTTGAAATGTGTAAAAAAGTATTTTTTTACCTCCAGGAATACAAAATGACTTGATAAGTCTAAAACTTGTGTTCCTGTCATACAAAATACATTATTTGTTTACTTTTGCTATGTTGTTATAGAAATAAAACTAAAAACTGATATGGTCTAGTTTTTCTTCAAATCAAATCTCAGTCAGGTCAAGATAATTTAGATTGCACAAACCACAGTAAATTTGTCATTAATTGTTCTTGAGCCAACAACATGGAAGAAAACTTTTGTTCTGATTTGATATGACTCCAAGTCATTATTTATTTATTTTTATCACCTTACCAGCATGCCTAGGTGAGCCCCATATGGGGGAAAGGAGGGCTGATATATGGGTCCCAGATGGGTTTGTCTGCGGGTTCCACAGTGGCCCCACATGGGTTTGCCCTATGTAGGACCACAGCCTACATGGGCCCTGGGTCCTAAATGGACAAACCCACGTGGGCCCACCACCATGTAGGGCCCATGTGGGCAGTGGCCCGCAGACAAACCCATATGGGACCCATCTGGTCTGCCCTCCTTTTCCCCACATGGGGCCCACCTAGGCATGCTGGCAGGATAGCAAGACATGTGAACATGTGAGAAGAAAGCACAGGTATTTCTCTTAAAATGTTGTGAGTAAAAGTAAAAAGTCGCCAGAAAGATAAACACACAAGTAAAGTACAGATACCTGAAAAATCTATTCAAGTACAGTAACTATGTACTTCAACTCTTCTATTCTTGCACGAGATTTAGGTGTAATACATTTTATGCCCACATGGGGGCGACATAAACCACTACACTCTGACTTACCGTCTATATTTATCTTCACCCACCAGGTGTCGGGTTCCACCGACCGTTTGCTCTCCCTTCAGCCCACCAGCCTCGCCATGTTGTCAGGGTAAATCTTTTGCTCCACTTTCACCGCCTTGCCACAGATCATAAGTTTCATAGCTACGGTGTCAGCGGTTAGATTGCCACCATGTCGAATGTTTCGTACCACATCTCCAGCTTGTTGGAGAAAATGACATCAACTGACAAAGATTTCAGGTAAAGTAAGAGTTTGTCAGCGCCCTCTGAAAGTGACATGACACATTTAGTCTGACTGATGTCATGGGAATGCCACTGTGTGTCCTCTTTACAAAGTAAGACCTATTTTTTTTGTAATTCTTTTTTCATATTTACCGACTTTATACGTTGCTCACAGACCTCATTATTTACCAAGTCTCCTATTGCCGTTAGTCAATTAAATATAAGGGGTAAAAAAAAAAAACTTAAGGTTTTCAAGAAATGTATAAAAATGTCAAATCAAATGCATAAAATACAGAACTATCATGGTGGATATTTAATGATTAAAAATAAAGGCTTTACTCGTTGTCTGTTATTGGTGAACTTGAAATGTTTGCTTTCAACTTTATTGAAAGCAAACACAGAACAAAACATGTTCCATGTTTACTTTAAATGGAAAGCAATGGAACAAAAACATTTCTAATAATTTTAGAACATTATGGAACAAAAACATTTCTAATAATGTTAGAATAATGTTAGAACATTATGGAACAAAATAGTTTTAATAATGTTAGAACATTATGGAACAAAACATTTCTAATGATGTTAGGACATTATAGAACAAAACATTTCTAATAATGTTAGAACATTATGGAACAAAACATTTCTAATAATGTTAGAACATTATGGAACAAAACATTTCTAATAATGTTAGAACGTTATGGAACAAAACATTTCTAATAATTGATAACTTGTTAATATTGCTTCAAATGTGTTTGAGTCCTCTATAAATACATCATAGCTTTATCTTAGTCGGTTTACTCTCACTAGCTTTTCACTTTATAATTCTGTCAGTACAATGTACATCTTAACCTGACAATCTCACTTTTTGAACCCAAGTTTAAGTTTGTATTTGCTCTATGGCATGTTTGTGCATCCAGGTTTATGGCCACCAATGACCTGATGTTGGAACTGCAGAAAGACAGCATTAAGCTGGATGAGGACAGTGAGAGAAAGGTGGTAAACATGCTGCTCAGACTGCTGGAGGACAAAAACGGAGAGGTGCAAAACCTGGCTGTAAAATGGTAAAACTTACAACAGATGTATTCCTCAAACGGTGTGGAATATGCCGAGAAATCATTCACTTAAACATAAAACCGTGTTTTCATACATCAGTTGTATGACATTCATTCACTATTTACTTACTGATGAAAAATGTCCATCTACTAATATGACTTTTTTTTAGATGAAAGTTTTAATTTTATTTACATTTTAATTAACTTACATCAGAAGTAAAAATCATATAACACCCAAAAACCCAAATCTGGGATACACAAACGTGTATACCGGAAGTCCCTTTTAATTTCAATGGAACAATGAAATAGGATATAAACATGTCTGCGTTAAAAACAAACTTTTGTGAAGGCATAAACTGAGGTACAATATTCTGGATTTTTAGTCTGGCCCCTTTGGTGAGTAAGGTGAAGGAGCCTCAGGTGGAGGTGATGGTGGACATACTCTGTACCAACATGACGTCGGATAAGGAGCAGCTGAGAGACATTTCCAGCATGGGACTGAAGGCCGTGATCGCTGAGCTGCCACTGTCTGCCTCAGGTGAGGGCTGGTTGTTGCTTCAGCTCTGTACTGTACGCCAGAAGAGCCAATAAAGAGTTACATTTTGGATGAATGTCCATAAGATTTGTGTTTTGAGCTTAGGAATGATACCTCCTCCTAAATTTCTTTGTGATGTTGGCAGGTTTGAGTCTCACAGCCAGTGTGTGTAAGAAGATTACCTCTCAGCTGATTGGTGCCCTTGGGAAACAAGAAGACGTGTCCCTTCAGTTAGAGGCTCTGGACATTCTGTCTGACATGTTAGGAAGGTAAATATAAGTGTCTTAAAAAAATCTCATGAGGTGTTAATCAAATAAATGAGGTAGTATGTAAAAAGTTATTGAAAGTGTGTTGCAACTGTTGAGACATAATGTCATTAATCAGTAAGAACACGTACAGGGCAAACGGCTGCTTAAGGGTAATTCTTCAATCATAGGTCAGTACACTGGCAGCTACACACCTGCGAAGCACTTTGTCTGCATCTTAGACATATTTGATGCTATCAGAACAGAAGCGGACAGACAGATACAAACAGATAAACTAAAGCATTTTAAGCATTTGTTGTGTATTTTAAGTATTTTGTTTTCCCCTGCAGGCTGGGTGGCGCTCTGGTTGGTTTTCACAGCTCTCTCCTCTCCAGCTTGCTGCCTCAGGTAACAAACTGATGAAAACAAACTCTAACTGGAGTGTTATTTAAAAACAAAACAACTCCTTAAAAAAGTACCACAAAACATCCATGCATAATTTATATGATTAATTTTATGTAATTGACCATTCTGCAGTCCCTGTAGGGATTGTCCTGTATTTAGCTCAAGCCATTTTTTTCATCAACTCTGGTCATTATCCTTGTCCCTACTGAAGAAAAACATGTTGTTACCACGACTGTATTTGACAGTGTTTGGAGTAATGAGCAGAGTTTTTTTTTTTTTTTTCTCAGGGTAGCATTTTCTGCAGAGGCCCAAAAGTTAACTTTGTTATTGTTTGATCAGAACAAATTTCTGTATGTTTTTGCTGTGCATCATGTCATTCTTTCATATAGGTTAGATTTGTGAAAAAATGTCTTTATGATTTAGGACACTGGCACTCAAGTATCATAAATAGCAAAATTCTGGTTTACAGCCATTTTGGCATGCTTGTCGTCATCCCGTACTTGTTCTGTTTGAAAACTATCAATAAAACAGTGCTCTGTGTTATATGTAAAACTTGGGATATTGTTTTATATTTTTTTCTCAATTTAAACCTCTAGAAATGTTTATCTTGACCTTTCTAATGTGTTGCTTTGTCATAATGATGCTGTCGAATCCTTTGCAAAACAGCTATGTTCATATTGGGACGTATTGCAGGAAGAACCTAATTTTACTAGTTCCGTCACTTCTGAAAGCAGTTGGGTGGACTAGATGGTATTTAAAGAGTAAACTAAAGCCTTGAAGAACATGTTTACATTTGTCTTGGCACACTTCAATAATTTGTGTTGGTGTATGTCGTGAAATCTCAATTATATCATCATGACTGCAAAAAATTTGCAAATTTGTGCACGGGCTGAGCTTGTTCACAGCAGTGTATTGCTGATTTAATTTAAACAAACAAAACAAAATGTCTGATGTTAAACAAAGAGACAACAAAAGTAAACATAAAACATGAAACTAATTAAATGTTGTGCATCAGAGCATTTAGAAACTGGGAATTAGGCCAGAAGAGGTTAACATTAAAGGACATACTGTTCAAATAAAGAATGTAAGAGATCAAGTGTGTTCTGAGGTTAGAGCTGGGTTCTGACTTCTGTCTTTTTTTTCACAGTTTCAAATACCGTCTTGTTGGCTTAATACAATGTATGTGCCCTTTTGTATTTAAAACAAACAAAAAAAGTAAGTCACATGACACTCCTCCACTTCTCTTTCTTTTGAGAGAAGAGTCTGCACAAGATCACTTGTAAAGATCTCAGTAACTTTGAAGCATTTTTGCAACAGGAGAGAGTCCCCAATTCCAACCTGCCTTTTCACAACAACCTACACTATAAACTGAAAGTAGTTTGCACATTTTTTTCCTATCAGATAGTCTTTATCTTAGCATAAGATTGTGATTTTTAGCATAGTGTGTCTAAACAGAAACACAGTGGATGGTGTATTATACTTTAGTCTTGGAGTACATGTAACTCAAGTGCTAAGGGGAGAAGGTTCACTGAATTTAATGTTGCTACCTCAAGTGCTGAACAAACTGATTATTCTTTTTTTTCTAAAGTTAGTTTTTCTGCAGCACACTAAATGTATATCTGAAATACAGATGCGAATATAGAGTTCTATGAGTAGAGGCAGATCATAATATGGGCCACAAGTAAGGTTGTTTGCTGCTGAAACTGGGAAGACTACTTTACAGCCATTTTGAAGGATTTATCTGGAAATCAACGTATCTTTGTCTGTTCAACTGTCTATTCTTTACCTTCATCGTCCAGCTCACCAGCTCCAGAATGGCGGTCAGGAAGCGTTCCATCTTAGCTCTCGGCCAGTTGGTGGCCTGCTGTAGCTCCGCCCTCTTCTCCCAGCTGACTGAACACCTGTTGAAAGAACTGGCAAAGAACCCGCAAACATCACTGATGAGGACATACATACAGTGCTTGGCAACTGTTAGTCGGCAAGGCGGCCATCGAGTTGGTGAGGAATTTTCTCTTTTCTGAGGGTACAATTAGTTTTCTTTATGAAATTTTACATCATATTATTGAGGTGTTTCAACTGTATTAACAACATATTTATGACTATGTTCTTATGAAATCTAATAGAAATGGAATAATGATGACATCTAATTTTCTTATTCATAACTTGGACGTACATATTTGTCCTTTTGAATGAGTGCTTGCCTCTTTGGTGTTCCTTTCTCTATAAACCCAATGTCATCCGAAACTAAAGAAATATATACAGTATATATATATATATATATACAGTATACATATATATATATATATATATATATATATATATATATATATATATATATATATATATATATATATATATATATACACAGTCCAGTCACATTAATGTGACCACCACGTACTTTCCACTTCAGAGTTAAATAACCAATCACAGAAGGCAGGTGGCAGCACAGTGCAGTTGAGCGTATATAAAGGGTGTGTGTGGGCTTCGGAAAACATTTCAATCGTTGGCGTAATGCAGAAACGAAGCGATTTATCCGACGTCCAAAAGGGCATGATCATTGGCTTTCGGGCCAAGGGTGGAAGCATTTCCGAAACGGCTGAGTTTGTGAACTGTTCGCGTGCCGCCGTGGTAAAAGTGTACCGTGCATGGCAAAATGGGACTGTCCAAAATCAACGACGTGGCAAATGTGGTGCACCACGGGCCATAGATGACAGAGGCGAACGACGGTTGCGGAGATGCGTTCGGGCAGATAGACGGGCTACCGTTGAGCAACTGACCACTAAAATGAACCAAGGGGCTACCACAAGTGTCTCCCAAACCACTATTCAGCGAACATTGCTGCGTCTGGGCCTCCGAAGCGGACGCCTGGTTCGTGCACCTATGCTGACTGGTGTTCATCGACGACGAAGGCTAGAATTTGCACGCCAGTACAGCAGCTGGACGTCCACTGAGTGGCGACAGGTAGCGTTTTCAGATGAATCGCGTTTTTATGCTCCATCGGACAGATGGACGTTGGCGTATAAGGCGTGAAACCTCTGAAAGGAACCACCCTGCAACCATTGCAGGAACGGTCCAAGCTGGAGGCGGGAGCATTATGGTCTGGGGAATGTTTTCCTGGCATTCTCTGGGTTCACTGATTATTGTGGAAGGCACGATGGATCAATACAAGTACGCATCTGTCCTTGCGGACCATGTCCACCCCTACATGCGCATTGTTTTTCCTCAGGATGATGGCATCTTCCAGCAGGACAATGCGAGGTGCCATACAGCTGCCAGTGTACGTGCGTGGTTCGAAGAGCACCAGGATGAGTTTACCGTCCTCCCCTGGCCAGCAAACTCACCTGACTTAAACCCAATCGAGCATCTGTGGGACCATCTCGATCGAGTTGTTCGCGCCATGGATCCTCAACCGCGTAATCTAGCGCAGCTGGCCACGGCATTAGAGTCGGCATGGCTCAACATCCCAGAGAAGACCTTCAGGGACCTAAGTGACTCTCTTCCTGCACGTCTCGTAGCAGTTCGCTCTGCGAAAGGTGGTTATTCTGGCTTTTGACAGATGGTCACATTAATGTGACTGGACTGTGTATATATGTATATATAATATATATATATATATATATATATAGACATTGTTTCTAATATTCAAAAGAGTAGCTTGTCTAGCAAGTGGTTGTGTGCGTTCAGCCAATCGCATTTACACTTCTGGGTAATTAAAAAAGACCATATCACTCACAGGTGTAACGGCATTTTTGCACGAAACAAAGAAATTAATCATTTGTAGTTCTGAAAGCCTTTATTATTTTGACAAAAGCTAATTGTCAAAAACCATCCCTAAAATGTTATAATAAAAGTTCAATGCAAATTCTATGGTGTACAAACTTATTCTTGCTCTCATGGCAACCATAACTTTCATGGTTGCTGTAACAGGTTTGTACTTTCATAACAAGCATTTTATAGATTGGTATAACTGTTTAAATTAAGGTGATGTGTCACAACTTATTGTAACTTTAGATTTCTTTCCTGTTTTACTGCAGGAGAGCATTTAGAGAAACTGATCCCAATGGTGGTGAAGTTCACCAGTGTGGAGGACGATGAGCTGAGGGAGTATTGCTTCCAGGCCTTTGAAGCCTTTATACGAAGGTACAAACAAACACGTTGCTTCCTTCACGTCAGGAAAACATTATATTGAATTTCTCCCATTTCCTTTCCATTCATTAATGCTTCTCATCAGATATTCACCTCACCCTAACCCCAAACACATCGAGTCACAAACAAACAAACTGGCTGATAATGTGAAGTCTGTATGTTATCTACAAGCGTGCTTCTCAGCACACCACAGGTTAGAAAAGTAACCGGATCACCTGTTTAGAAGAAGATGCATTCTTTGGCTCTGATCAAAAAACGCTGTTTGTTGGGTCACAGTTTTAGGTGTTTGTTGGTAAAGGTTCTTTACAACAATCAGATGAATTTTATTGAACATCTTTCATTCACTTATTTACATTAAATTGTTTGAGTTTACATTTTTTGTTTGCCTTATCCTTCCGTTTTAATTACAGCTAACTGTCAAACACTGTGATATCTGTAAACAGGTGTTATTCAGAAAGATGTTCCGGAAAAATATCCTCTGTATATCATTTGTTCATTCCCCTCAGTTAATAAATAGTTATGTGCTTAAATACAACACAGTTCAAATAGATGACAATTTTTTAAAATTTTTGTTCTGTATTTTTTTCCCCACCATTTGAACATGCGGGTTATAGCCCGGTGCGGCTTTTCTGTGGATTTTTCTTCAACCGCCATGGGGCTCTTTAGCAGGAAATTTATCATTGGAAGTCAAAAGTGGAAATCAAAGAAGAAAGTGCTGATTTTCATTTAGAACAAGCACATGCTAGCAGCAGGCACAACAGAGAAATTTCTTCAAACTCATACCCCACTGTTACGACCCGGCTTGTTGAGCCGTAACAAAAAACAGGGAGACATGGCCTTCAACAGTAAATACGCTCTTTATTGAGCAACACATCAAACAAACAAAACAGCAAACGAGCAGGCGACCCCCTGTGGCCGATGGCATCTCAGAGGCTGGTGGTGAGCGGGGAAGTCCTGCAAAAGAAAAGAGAGGTCAAACAAAGATGGGGTGGGCAGGCAGGTCAGGGAAGAGCCACCTCAGGAGAGCAGAGATGGGTGGAGAAGACGACTCGGCTCCAAGCCAACTTCAGCTCCTCTCCTCTCTCTTCACGCACTGGAACAGGCTGCTTATATAGCGAGGATGCGGTGTCCTGCCCCTTCCGCTCCGCCTTGGGACAAAACACAATTAATAAATGACGGATCCCTCCAGTGGAGGGAGACGTCACACCCTCATCATGGAAACCACACGAAGAAGTTCTTATATAAGTTGAAGGCTATCGATCTTTCAGTACAGATCGATAGCCGCTGCACGTAAGCTCGGCGTGAACCAATCCATAGTTCGACGTTGGAGACGAAGAGCTGCATCCTTAATAGCTGATTTATTAATCTGTGGAAAACCGAGAATGGCGAAGAGACCAGCGGTCTATAGCCCGGTGCGGCTTATATATGTTTCCAGTTCTTTCTTTTAACTTTGTGGGTGCGATTTATAGTGAGAAGCGCACTATAGTCCGGAAAATACGGTATTTATTGAATATGAATCATGTCACCAACAAGTTTTCTTTCAGGGTTGCTCTGTTTATTGCAACATCTTTCCTCCTATTATCTCTGCTCAGCTTCCCTTCTCTTGTTGAAAAACAGCATCTCCAGAACATGATGTTACCGCCATCATATTTTACAGTTGGGTTGATGTGTTCAGGGTGACATGTTATATTAAATAAAAGTGCTATTTTTCTTTGAAAAGATTGTGCTTTGAGAGGAGTTGCAGTAAATTCAAATAAAACTGATTAAGGAAGAAATAACACTGTTTACTGGAATTTACAGGACATATCTGGAAACTGAAATTTATAAATTTACCCAAGAAGGCCTAAACTTCAAATAAACCTTTTGATAAAGATGCAAACAATTCTAATTTGCTTCCCTTTTTTGAGAACATATGTATTTGTGTCTAGTACTCGCATTGTGTTTGTTCACTAGATGTCCAAAGGAGATGTCACCTCATGTTGCCACAGTGACTAAGCTCTGTCTGAAGTTCATGACCTTTGACCCTAACTACAACTATGATGACAATGAGGAAGATGAAGACAGCATGGACATAGAGGATGGAGCTGATGAAGGTTTGTTATCAGGTTTTTATTGAGAAGAACAGTAAGAGTTTTTAAAAAAAATATCAAATTCTGATATGCACCAACATAAATTTGGTTTTCTTTCGTCAAAATAAAAGAAAAAGAAGATTCTGACCAGAGTCTTCAGAAAAGAGAAAAATCTGGATTTTAATCAAAAGTTCAAATGTCCATAACCTCAGTTCCCTACTCAATCACTGTCAAAACATATTAGAAATAGATGTCAATAAATCTTGAAGATACTCTGACGTAGTATCATGTTTAAACTTCTCACAGAATCAGATGATGAGTACAGTGATGACGATGACATGAGCTGGAAGGTTCGTCGCTCTGCCATCAAGTGTCTGGAGGCGTTGATCAGCACGAGGAGAGACCTTCTCCTCTCCTTCTACTCCTCCATCTGCCCGGCTCTGCTGGCCCGATTCAAGGAGCGTGAGGAGAACGTGAAAGCTGACGTTTTTGCTGCTTTTTCCACTCTCCTGAGGCAAACACGAGGCGGTTCAAGTCATCACAGCCTCCTTGCGGCCAGTTCAGAGCCAGGAACGAGCCGGGAGGAAGAACCAGCGGTCACTTTGCTGAAAAAAGAGGTGCTGAAAACGGATGTTAATACCTGAGGCCAGAAGAAAAATTTAAGTCTCTAAAACTGAGTCATTTATTATTGCGTGAAACATTGCTAAAATTAAAACCACCATACATTATGCTACTGCACATCCTTACCAGAGGTGCCACTAAATGAGGTCAACAAGTACTGTATTTTAGAAACAAACAATAAAAAACATTTTACACTTCCTGTCAAGAAAGGAAACCCATGACTTGCAATTGGGGTCCTGTTTTGAGATATTCATGTTTAATGTGTGTTTTCATCTCTGTTCAGGTGCCGGTGATTGTGAAGGCTCTCCATAAACAGTTAAAGGAGAAGAGTCTTAAATCTCGGCAGGGCTGCTTCTGTCTTCTCACAGAGCTGGCCTACACAGTACCTGGAGCCTTGGAAGAGCATATACCCGTCCTTATACCTGGTACACATACATTGTGAGATTGACCCATTATATTTATTAATGTGGTATAAATCTCAAATTTATTCGAGGTCAGCTTTTTTTGTTTCATTTTCAGTTTTTCACATTGAAACTATCTCTTTGTCCTTCCCTTTACTTTACTTTCTCTTTCCTTTGCTTTCTTTTTTTAAATCTCTGCCTTTTCCCCCCTCCTCTTCTTCCAGGCATTGTCTTTTCCCTGACTGATAAATCCACATCCTCCACCATGAGGATTGATGCTCTTTCATTCTTCCACGTTCTTCTCATCTCCCACCATCCCCAAGCCTTTCAGCCACACATGCAGGTTGTTCAAACCTCCTTTAATCCTTTGCTCTTTTGTGGGAAGTGATAAAGTTTGGTCAGAACATTCTCAGTTATCTCAGTGTTGTCTTGGAAATCACACCCTGAACCATTAACGGTTGTCTGGGCGTCTCAACGTCTTCATAGTTATCCTCTCTGTCGCTCCTGCAGACGCTGCTGCCTGCCGTCCTAACATGCGTTGAGGACACTTTCTATAAGATCACCTCGGAGGCGCTGCTGGTCACTCAGCAGTTAATCAAAGTGATGAGGCCACAGGGACAGACGAACACATCCTCAGGTTTTGACCCAAAGCCTTTCATTCAGAAGGTATATCCTATTTTTTAAATGTTGTATTCAGTCTACATTGTTGGAGTTGGAATTATTATTTTTTGTTTTGTTTTAGGAGAGGACAACCAGCTTCAGTTTACCAAAAAACTGTTTAGTCAACAAAGTGGGTCTACTTTAAATTTATAATACTTAAGATATAAAAAAAGAATTTGATTTATGTACAGCAAACATTCAAATATCTTTTGTATATCCTGCTTGTAGGAATCTGCTATGCTTCTGTGTTTTACCTTAAAATATAGGGGAACCTAAAATCCTTACATAAATATGTTGGGAGACCTGTGTTATTAGTGTTGAGTAGAAATTAGGTTTCTGCTTCCTCCAGACTATCAAAGAAACATTTATCCTTGGAGGTTTTGTCCCATTTCACTGATTGTTTTCTTTCACTGGATAAGTCTGTTGTTGTTAACATTGTTTTGTTCTAATTTATTATTTGTTCCTGTTTTGGTTCTTTTGTTTATTTGCCTTGGATTAGCTGTTGTTTCGCTCCAGATGTGTTTTATTTTGTCACCTGTTCTTTATTAAATCGTCTTTCCTGCAGGTATTTTCAGTAACAATGAAGCGGCTCAAAGCAACAGACATCGACCAGGAAGTGAAGGAGAGGGCTATTTCCTGCATGGGTCACATGGTGTGTCACCTTGGCGACCACCTGGGGACGGAGCTGCAGGGAGTGTTGGGGATCTTTTTGGACAGGTTGAAAAATGAGATAACAAGACTGACAGCGGTGAAGACCCTGACCCTCATCTCTGCATCTCCACTAAAGGTTCAGTAGGAAACTTTTTCTTAATGAATTTACAAAAATAAAAGCCGACTTTCTTTTAAAATACGAAAGAAACATTCCTCGCTCCTCCAGATTGACATGACATCCATCCTGCCGGAGGCTTTGTCGGTGTTAGGGTCTTTCTTGCGGAAGAACCAGCGAGTTCTGAAGCTCAGCACGTTGGCGTGTCTCACAGCGCTGGTTACCCATCATGCTGCCAGCATCAAGCCAGCTGCTCTGGAGCCTGTGTTAAGTGAGATTCCTCCTCTGGTGGATGAGAGCGACATGCATGTATCACAGGTAGTCATTTTTCCATCTGTAAAACACAAAAATCTCTGCATTACTTAATTCACTAAATATTTTTTAGATTAATTTGTCTCAGTGAAAATACACCAATCAGACATAGTATCACGGCCACCTGTTTAACACCTTTGCAGGCCTGGAGCATCCAACAATAGCTGTGTTTGTTGGATGCTCCAGGCCTGCAAAGCTATTTTGGTGTTTGGTATTTTGGATCAATATTGATACTTTTGATATTGATATTGTCCCAATACGATATCAGCACAAATCATAGATACTTTTATTACTTGTAGTGTGAAATGTTTATAAAAGGCTTGATCAAGTGATATTACTCAAACAGAGAACAATAGTCAATGTCAGCAATAGGTTTGAGAACAAATGACCCTTTTATTGTTAACCAGTGGGTCTGAGTACAAAGTACAAGCTCTGTTGGATGGAAGTAGTGAGGCAAACTAAATGTTGGAGAATCGATTATGGATGCAGGCTAAGATAATCCAATGCTCATCTTTTGACTGATATTGGACTAATTTCCGATATTAATGTCCGATCGCGACATCCCAATCTTTTATTTCTTAATTAGAAACTTGGGAAGCAGTTACTTCAGCAGGTAGAGACATTTGATTGTTTTATTTAAGCTGCCTTAATTTTTACTTGAGCACAACTAGGTTGTGTTTATATCAACTATAAAACAAATTTAAATGTATGACTCTGCATCTCGGTGACACCATGATGATAGTGGAGAGTCTTTGCCTTCCCAGTTAGTTTTCACTGTGCTAAACCTGCCACCAACTACAGAAAGTAAAATCAGGATTTGAATCATAAAGCATGACCTTATGTAAGTCAAACTTCAGGAGCTGTTTTTTTTGCTGTTAAAATGCTTTATATACTTTATGCTTTCCTCTTTTTAGGTGTCCATTACCTTGTTAACTTGCATGGCCAAAGCCTGCCCCTCCTCTCTGGCTAAAATCAGCTCATCTGTGCTGTCTGGAGTCTTTAAGCTCATCCACTCCCCGCTGCTGCAGGGTGGAGCACTTCTGGCTATATTGGACTTCCTCCAAGCCCTGGTGGTGAGCAAGGCTACAAACCTGGGCTACAGGTAAGCTGGTGAGCTCAACTGTCCCAACATCTAGAAAACTAAGAGTGTCGTACTCGGGTCAACACAGATTGATGGGAAAGTCGTTCAGGACCAATAACTGCTAATAGTTTGCAACCAATGAGTTGTTGACCAACAAAGGTTAAAAATTGCAGATAGGAATCAGGTAATTTTAGAGCTGATGTTGCAAATGGATGTATCTTTTTGCCAGCTCCATAAAATTACAATCATGCCAAAATTTGGTGTTTCCCTCAGGCTTGTAAACAGCTGTTATTTCATCAGGGTATGAGAAAACCTTCCAAAACTTACAATGTCAAAGTCTCCTTTGCTGATTAGAAGCTATTATACTGTATTATATTACAGAAAATAAAAACAGTGAAACTTGATCAGAGCTCCCCTCACGTCACCGGTCCAGATTAAATCATGTCTCCAGTGTGTGGACATCACTCTTGAGTCACAACTGAGTCAGGCCCGCTTTGTTATTCTACGAAATCAATAATGATGTGATTACTGTTTTCAAGGGGAACTCCACAAATTATGTTGATAAAGATCACTTCGCTAATCACAGGCAGTAATACTGAGTCTGGTAAAACTGACGTGTAATGCCTTCTGTGGCTCTCCAGGAACTTTGTCAAAATTAAGGCTGCCCCAAGCTGACGTATGGAGAACATTAACCAGTGCCAAAACTGATAAATGACCTGGCTATAAAATATCCTACACTTAAACTTACCTCAATTGTTGGCCTCATGTGGTGGCAAGGAAAACCGATCTGCTGGTCGGAGGGTTCCAGCTTCTTTTTGGGGGACATTTTCAGTGACATAAGGATGGCATGTCAGATGCAATTAGGCTCTGAAGACTTCTAAAAAACTTGTGTGTTAATCAGTGGCTCTGTTATGACAGGACAGCAACCGTCTCCGTTTGTGCAACACAAAAAGGTGGAACTTATTTCCTCCAAATGACATCAACCTACTACAGATAAAAAGAAAAAAATGCTCTCATCCGCAGAGACAAGATGCAAGGAGAGGGCCAGGTTGAGGAATTTTGAATCCAAATTTCCATACTTGAAATATATGTAACTGACTCTGCGATCAAAATATGCATTGCTTTAGACTATGATGAAAGCATTCTGACATTAACATCTAAATTAACTAGACTCACATTGAAAAGTAAAAATACCCACTTTCAAGCTTTTTTGTACGATCGACTCAGTGACTGCACGGTTACCCACTTCCTACCCCTGCAAAACATCATCAACCATCACCCACAAACACCATGCTTGATGTGGCTGTGGTGCTGATATGCTGTGCAGGCTGTTCATGCACCATGCAGCTGTTCATTATGGACGAGGATCTCTGCTTTGGTCTGATCTGTCTAAAGAACAGTGTTCTAATAATCTTGGGATTCTTTCAGATGCAACGTTGCAAACTGAAGTTGGAGTGCTATTCTGTTTTGAAACCAAAAACACTTTTTTATCACAACCTGAACCTATGTTTAGCCTTTTTCCCATTTGTACTGTAATAAACTTTAAAATTTGATATTATTTTGGCCTGTTGAGTCTTGAGCTTTTGGGTTTATTTGTTAACTGAACAAGATAAACTTAAGGTGAATTTGGTAAGATGACCACTCTTGGGGAGATGTTTATGTTGAATGATGGGAAATCAGTTTAACACTTCCCAGATTGATGGGAATCAGCTGTAGCTTCTCAAAGGACATTGCTGAAGTTTTCCTAACTTGTAGTTCTGTTAGTATGAACAATGTGCTTCATATCATTGGTCTCCCAAAACTGCTGCTTTTTAGAGGTGTTGATCAGAACCTGAATCCCCTCAGGTTCCTGTTCATTTCAAAGAAAGCAGCAAGGGTATCCTGTGCTTTGAACTCACATTTTTTTGTGTATTTGAAGTAAGATTTACATTGTTTTAGATTCTGTGAAAGATCCAATCATTTTTGTTGTGCTCCAAGAAATAAAACTATAAAACTGCAAAAGTGTCTACTTTTTACAATGACTGTTAATACCATAGAATAGATTATGTTTCATTTAGCAGTGTTATTGCACTTTGCAGTGATTTGTGATGTATCAACACCTGTACATAAGGACAGGCATCTGATCATACTTTTTTTCCTTCTTCTTCTTTTTCCTTCCATATTTTTCTTTCTTCTTCAGTCAGTTGCTGAAGTCTCTTATGGAGCCATTTCAAAGCTCCAACTCCTCTGCGGACGTCCTGCACAGACAGTCCTACCACTCTGTGGCTCGCTGTGTGGCTGCTTTGTCCTCTGCTTCTCCAAAAGAGACGCCCGGCACTGTGACCAGCCTCTTACAGCAGGTGTGTGAGTTTTTCTCAAGGTATTAGATACTGTTTGTTTTAGTCCGTCTCATAAAATCCCAGTGAAATCCTCAGACGTTTGTGGTTGTAATGTGTCAAATAAAAATTGATATCCTACTACTACCTCCTACAGTATTAACACTGCCCCTTTTCTTGTTATTTTTGTGAAACATGGTACCACTGGCGCTTAACGATGTCATCCTGGGTGTTTGCCTTATTAAAGCTCAGTTCTCTCTTCTCAGGTGAAGAACTCCAGCTCCCCAGAGTCGGCTCGAGTCCTGTCTCTGTTGTGCCTGGGGGAGGTGGGGAGGAGCGGCAGTCTGGGATTGAGTAAGGAGGTTCAGGGAGTCATCTTGGAGGCCTTCACCTCAACCAACGAGGAGGTAGGACACAAATAATAAGAAAAGCTAAGCTTGATAGCTCTTCCAAACCGGCATAAAACAAAAAGACAGGAAAAACAAATAAATATTTCACACTCATTCCACAGTCATTGGATTGAGGTTTTCACATATTCAGTGAAAACACCCAATAAAAAAAAAGAACCCCTGGAGCAACTTCATCTCTGTTTCTTCTTAAAGCCACAGCTTGTTGTTGTAAAAATATGCCAACACAAATTATCTTCACAAGCGTTGAGGCATCATCCCTTCTGTGTTCCCAGATAAAAACAGCGGCGTCCTGCGCTTTAGGAGGCATGGCGGTCGGCAGCCTAAATGAGTTTCTGCCCTTCATGCTGAAGGAGATCTCAGCTCAACCACGAAGACAATACCTGCTGCTTCACTCCCTCAAAGAGGTCATCGGGTCGGTGTTCATATATATTCTTTATATCAAAGGTTTTATAAGCTAAGCAAGTTTTGTCCTTTGAGGCCTTCATGGTATCTCTGCTGAAGCTTTTCCTCTCTTTCTCTGCTCAGCGCATGTCCGGCCTCCAGTCTCTCACCTCATGTGGAGTCGATCTGGGCTTTGCTGTTTCAGCACTGTGAGAGTCAGGAGGAGGGGACCAGGAACCTAGTGGCTGAATGTTTGGGAAAACTGACCTTAGTCAACCCTGCACAACTTCTGCCCAGACTAAAACAACAACTTAAAGCTGGTATGGTGGGGGCTAAGTTATTTTTTTCTGTCCTTAGTTCATCATGTTTTATCTTTTTTGACATACAAAGTTTAGACATTTAGATAACTCACATTTCCACTCACCATGTGACATTTTGAAACTAAATGAGCTTAATTTAGTTTCATGCCAATTAAAATGTTTTTTGATAAAAAGTTTTACTGCCAGGATGAAGTGTTTTTTTTCATATGTACTGATGTTGGTTTGTTTCACAAAACTGTAAACCAAACACTTTTTTAGCGTCACACAAGTCACAGGACCAACAGCTTGTGTTGTTTCTCTTATTTTATGGAAACGATGCAATTGTGAAGTTGGTTTTTTGACATTAGCAAAGTATCAACAAAGTTTTTCTCACATTTCTAATGGAAATGCTAGCACTTTGAAGCATAAAGAGCTCTACGCATTTATAGAACACAAAAATAAAGAGGATGAAATTATCAGTTCTCAAGAATCTGAAGTGGTGTTTTTGTTCTTTAATAGCACTAATGAAACTATTATCAAGAAACATGTCAGTCCAACCTGTCCTGGCTGAATGATAAAGATTATAATGCTTTCTTCCACAGTTAAAACCAGAGCAAATTCTCTTTACAAATAAAACAACCATCTTGGTATTACTTATTAATAAAATATTATCAAAGCACATTGCACATGGCAAACAGAGAAACAGAGTTTTATGAAATTTAGGTACAATAAAAACAAAGTTTAATCACATTGCAAGCCATTTGAGTAAAACCAAACCAGCTTTATTTGGCCTCTTTGCAATGTCCATGGCAACTACACAGTAAAAATGCCAGTGTTGAATTAACACCCCAAAGTGTCTATATGTGTCCAAGTCAGCAGGTGTGAAAGTAACACTTTTGAAAGTGTTAAAAGATTGACTCTCATTTTTTGTTAAATTAACTTTGGTCTATATACTGAAATGGGTTTAAGAAAAGTTAAACTTTCCATTTCTGTGTCTTGTTTTGAATATTTTTCACTGGATTTGATTGATATTGGCACCTTGTGGGGTCAATTATTTACCCCACTGGGGGTAAATGACACCACATTATATTTTGTCAACAACAATACACTGGTGTTGCTTTTAATATATTTAACACTAACACCATTGTAATGTTAATGTGACACTCTGTGTTGTTGAATTTAACACCAGCTGACTTGGACACATATAGACACTCTTGGGTGTTAATTCAACACTGGCATTTTTACAGTGTAGGACACACATTTCTCTTAATCTATATTTCCTGAAGTGTTTCTGTGCTCATATCAGCAAAACCATGGAGTTTAACCTCAGTTATTTTAGTTCAGAACCCAGAGGTGTAATGTTAAAAATGGATTACTTTAAATATCACATTTGTAGAATTATTTTTGGTAACTTGTAGAACTTGACTCACCTCATGAAACAGAAATCTAGTTTTAACTCTCTGCTCATGCTTGTTGCCTTACAGGTTCTCCTCTGACTCGCAGCACGGTGGTGACAGCTGTAAAGTTCACCATCGTTGACCATCCAGCTCCCATAGACTCACTGCTGAAAGACAGCATTGGTAAAACACAGCTTTAGCAGTAAATCTTTACTCTTAGTTCACTTTGTAAATGGACTTCAGATAATCAAACCTCAACATTCAGTGCACCGTGTTGCCGCTCAGAACAGCCTCGGTTATTTTCCAATGAGCCGTAGTTTCTGGAGATATAACTTTATGCAGGCTTAGTGTGAGTATCTGATTCAAAGTACTCAAATTTGGTTAGGGTACATTAAACAGGCCTGATGGGCACAAAGAAACCTGGACTCATTCTGATGATTTCTGCCTCAGCTTTTCAGCTGTGATGAGTTTACTGAAGCCTCGGCCTACTGAGGTAGTCGCCTGTTGTCACAACCCATAAGCTTCAAGCACAATTTGTTTTAATTTGCAGATGATTTTCCAACTAAATATTTCAGTTAGTTCAGTGGTGAACTCAGCTACCATGATGTTTCCGTATTAGCATTCTGAATGCATCATACCTTGCAAAAAATATTTATAATCCTTGAACTTTTTTTTAGATTTGTTATGTTGTAAACACAAAACGTCAATGTATTAACCTAGCTTTCACGTAAAAGACCAATACAAAGTTGTGGATTTTACGAAGTAGGAAAAATTACAACAGCATTATGCCACCAACAAAATGTTTCCTGGTGAGGTTGTTGTGTTTAGGATGACAGATAACGTCTTCATTTCAACCCACATTTAACATTTTGCATGAATGTCAATAAGATCTATATTTACCGTTTCCCTTTTAGTACTAGTGACATACTGCAACAGGAAATTCTTATAGCTTTTTTAAAACAGTGATTTCCTTCCTGCCCCTCTAACACAAACATAACATTTAGTGTGGTGTGACTAATAGTGGCTCTGACTTCTCTGATGTGTTTTATTTTTTTGATAATGCGTGTTTGCTTATGTTCTTTACCAAACCTTAAAAGGTGAGGAGAGAACATCTGCATTCATGTACTAATTTTGTAACTTCTAAAGGTGGTGCTTCATTACCTTTAGGCCAAGTTGGATGGATACAAATATGTGCATAGATTGTTTTTCTTTTCACAAACTTTTTAAACAATGTGCTGTTTTCCTCTAACTTTACAATATGCAATACTATTTTTTGGCCTGTCCCATTAATTTTTAATGAGGCACATTAATGTTTGTGGATCTACTGTGAAAAGAGTGTAGAAAAATAGATTATTTTAAATTTAAAATCCTAAACCATTTTTGGCATTCTTTAGTGTATTAGCAGCTTTTCTTCATATTTGTTGAGGGTTTCACACTTTGTTAATGGTGATACAAAGATATTTTTTCTTTTACTCTGACAGGTGACTTTCTGAAGACTCTGCAGGACAGTGACATCAATGTGCGCCGTGTCGCCTTGGTGATGTTTAACTCTGCCGCTCATAACAAACCATCTCTGGTCCAAGGTCTGCTGGGAACAGTCCTGCCTCACCTTTACAAGGAAACCCAGATCAGGAAGGACCTCATCAGGGAGGTGTGCTGGCTGATGGAGTCTCTGCAAATAATGACAATATGTGCAAATGTAACGCTTTGCATGTGTGCTGCAGGTGGAGATGGGACCCTTCAAACACACGGTGGACGATGGTTTGGATGTGCGTAAAGCAGCATTTGAGTGTATGTACACTCTGCTGGACAGCTGCCTAGAGGGGCTGGACATCCTGCAGTTTCTGGATCATGTGGAGGAAGGACTCAAAGACCACTATGATATCAGGGTGAGCAGGAATATTATTTGAAAATGAAATAATTGCATCAAATAAATATCAAGCTTGCTCCATGGAATGTAAGAAAGCAGCAATTCAGCCTTCTGGACTGTTAAAGAGCAAACCACCTGTTTTTCTATCACTTCTGTTTATTCTGGGCTGTAGATGTTGACGTTTTTGATGTTGGCCAGACTGGTTTCTTTGTGTCCTGCTGCTGTTCTCCAAAGACTAGACCGACTGGTGGAACCTCTTAAAGCCACCTGCACCACCAAAGTACTGAAATACGTTGAAATTATTACTGAAATACGAGGCATTTGACCAAGTTTGTTGACCTGAAGCTTAACCAGATTGCCCACCAAAACAACATGAGTTACACTCTGTGGCATCTCCTACAATCTACAGGTAAAGGCCGGCTCTGTAAAACAGGAGTTTGAGAAGCAGGAGGAACTACGGCGCTCAGCCATGCGCGCTGTCGCCGCCCTGCTGGCTGTGCCAGAGGTGGAGAGAAGTCCCAGCATGGCTGAATTCGCCAACCAGATTAGATCCAATGCTGACATGGTGTCCATCTACCTGAGTGTCCAGGGAGGGGAGGCAGGAGGCTTAGGTCCCACAGAGAGCATGGATATGAGCTAAGCTCTCCTCCTTAAGTGCCTTAGAAGAGAAAATGTTGGTTTTCCAGGGTTTTTTTTGTATTTTTAGAACTTCAGGCCAATGTTTGATCTAACATTTGATGCTTTGTTTACTGTGTGAAATTTTTTTCTGCCTTGTTGGATCTTATTAATTATATCCTGTCAATGTGGGCTGAATAAATTTTGAAATTAACTATTCTGAAAATTGTCCTTTTTTTCGCAAACATTTTACAAAGAATATAATTTTTTTATTAGACAGAAAATATGCCAGTTTGAGATCTTTATGACCTGGAGAGAGTGCTGCATTGTCATTGAAACAAATGTTCTCTTCCTATTGTCCTGTTCTCTTGAATGTGTTTGTAGATGCATCACAGCTTCAGAAAAGTTTGATTTTTATTTTTAAAAAGTTAAAATTAGAAAGGTGCCAAGACAAAAGTAGTTTTCTTAAATCCAACCTTGTGGTGATGCCATTTTAATCCTGGCATCCTTTGACAATTCTTTGGTCTCGCCAATTATGAAGGATTAATTTGAGTGTCACTATGTGGATAGATGTGCTGCGAGCATTTAATAAGTTAGGGCCAGGAATACTTGTTTGAATGTCCCTGAACTGCGTTTTGTGAGCAAAAATGCAAAATCTGCGGGGGTCATGTACCTTTTACTCCAATAGTTTCCACCCATTTATGAAAGACAGGCAGATATGTGAAGGTTTGGAATGATTTTAATTACAACAGTGTCAGTCTTGGTTTTCTGTAGGGGGGCAGAAACTGCAGTAGCAGATTATTGAATCTTTTAGCACACTTGAAGCAGCGCAAGATTCCTGAGAGGACAAACAAAATAGGCTGATCTTGCAAACCTGACAAATACTAGACTTGAGTTTTACTTCTATCTGGTGGCCAGTGTAAAATAGTTAAACTGGTGAAGTGTGGCTGGAAGAACCAGCCTTATAAGCTGGAGTTTGATGATATTTGATAGGCAACAGGTGCTTTTCGTCAGCATGAAGAGCAAACTGGTGGCGTCATCACGCCACAAGAGGAAAAAGGAAAACGCTGAGAAGGAAAAGGGAGCAAATGAATCTGATGCCCTAACACACCCTGTATCATCTTTCCTGTAATCGTGTAATCAATTTTTTATTAAATTAAAGTACAAGTGTTCAGTGTACATAAGAGATGTGACTTTTTCATCTTTAACATAGAGGGACTTTATGCAAAAAAAATAAAAAATAAATGAAGCAAATCAGATAAATATATTTCAATAAGTAACAAAAGAGCAATGTACATATTAATGTTTTTTTGTCATAAAACCAGGAAGTAATCAAACTAAAGATAAGCAGTTGTATGATCATAATTGTATAGAAATACACTAAGCAGTTATGCATCCTGCATGTTTTAGTTCTCTGGTAGTAACAACCTCCTCAGCAAGTCAATGTTCTGCTTAGGCCTTCTAACGAGCCATCATTGGATAAGTGTGCGTTAAACCAGGAAGAGAACTAAAACATGTAGGATGCCGACCCTCCAGGACCGACTTTGGACACCCCTGATATATGGTAAAGAGGTTGGTCTGTGGATCAGTTAGGAAGACTGAGCTCCAGCTGCACAAAGTAGAGGCGGGTAAAAGGAGCAGAGCTTCTGTGTCACCGTTATTCTCTTAAATATTTTGGACGTTGACTACAGAGTACGGCAGCAGGGCTGGCTCATTTGTAGGAGTGTTTTCATAGATAGCAATCACCAGTGTCTCCTGATGCTCCGGCACTTCTTCATAGAAATGCTCCTAACAGAAAAATAATAACAGTTGGGTTACTTGCATGACAAAATCTATTTGTTGGTGCAACAACACTTGAACACAGAAAGTGTAGATTTTAAAACTTACCTCTGTTGGATGACATTCTGCTGCTCTGCGTTCTGTGTTTTTTGTATTTGAATGTCCTTTTCAAAAACAGAAGAGTACAACAATAAATAAGAACTCAGAAAACTATTATCTATAAAGAATTTTTCTTTTTAAAAGAAACAGTTTTAGTGTCTGATAAATCAGCAAAAAAGGTCTTCCTGATGTGGCTCTTTAGATCTAATCTACACATGTAAAGTGTAAGAATGTGGTTTCATATAATAATATTGCTTGTGTTCTGTTGTTCAACTAAATACAAACATTCTTACGTTTGTATATAATGATCAATGTTGCCCAAAGCAGAAGCATCACTACAGCTGTACCACTGATCAGGGTTGTGTCACCTACAACATACAGACACAGTCTTGTTTCAAGCACTCATTAACACAGAGCAATACATTGATTATTAAGCAGTTTAAGAACAAAACTACAGTAGTCTTTTACCAAATGTATTTGCAGGTAAAGTTGCTGAGTTGTCCAAACGAGCGTGATGTGGGGATAACAAAATGAATGCAATATTAGTTTTCATTAACAGTGAACCATAATCAGCAAATGAAAATAAATAAATGCTTGAAATACATTAATCTCAAATTAATGAATTACAGATAACAAGCTTTTCTATAATACTCAAATATATGCACAAACTGACCTGTGGGTCAGCTTTTCTATAATACTCAAATATATGCACAAACTGACCTGTGGGTCATACTGTTAGACGATATATTGTCTAACAGTGTTTGGTGCCTTAAGTCCATGTCTGAAAAACTATATGCTCACCACTTTACTTACTGCTCTGGTTTCTGCATATTTATCAAACTACACCAAAGCTGTCTCCATCACGGTATAGAACAAAATGACTCACCTACTTTCAAGACCAACTTGTGAATAAATAATTTGCTGCGTTTCTTGTTGGTGCTCTCCGCTCCACACCAGTACGTTCCAGAGTCAGCTACTGTTACATTTCTCACTTCTATGGTGATGACTAGGTTTATTTTGTTGTCCTTCATCATAAACCTCCTCCTCATGCTGTTTTTTGTGGTGCTTCCAACTTTCTGACATTCATTTGGATTTTCTCCCTTACAGATAAATTTTGTCAGGTTAGAGACATCGCTTCCGTATTTGCAATAATATTTTAGATCTTGTCCTGGAGTTTTCAATCTTTGGAACATTGTGATGTCTGTGGAAAATAGGTGTTGTTTTAGTTGTGTTCTATAATTGGTGAGCAAATAAATATGTGACTCACTTACTTTTAACCTCCAGCTTTATTTTTGAGATTCCAGCTCGGTAACTGCCATTGCTTTCTTTCACTCCACACCAGTAAACACCAGCATCGTTTAAGGACACAGGACTAATTGACAAATGGAAGTTACTGCTGGTATTTGTTAGGGTGAATCTTCCTGAGTTTTTAGTTGTTAAGATACTCTTACAAGTAAAGTTGTTTTCTTTGCAGATGAACTTGGTCATGGACAGATACATATCTGGATAATTACATTTGATGGTCGTTTTAGCTGTTCGGTAAGCGGTTTGACTGCGTTTCTTGCAGTCTTTTTTCTCTGTAAATAGAACAAAACTACATATGAATAAATACGTAAAAAGGTCTTGCTGATTTATGATGTGACAGAGAGTTAATTACTTTTGTAAAATTATATCTGCCTATGTAGCAGTGTAAGATGTTTTTATTGTTTTTACTCTGGTACTCATTCCAACGTAATGTCACTTACCACGAATCTTTACTTTACTCTTTTTTGTGTTGTCATCACAATTAAAACCATAAGTTCCACTGTCCGTCGAGTTACAAGACCATACCATTAGTCTAAGATCTTTTTTCGATGTATCATGGTGAAATAAATATTTGCCATGATTTTCCCATTTGTCTGTCTGATTGCTCTTTATGGTTTCAGTTGGTAAAACTACCTGGAGTTTATTATATTTTTGTTCGTCACAAAGATATTTCCATGTCATTTCCACCCATCCTCCCACACATATTTTTATCTCTGTTGAGGCCTCAGTTCCTGTAGAAGAAAGATGAAGTTTAAGTGATTCCAGTTATCTACTAAACACAGAGAAATGGTGATAAAGCTGCAGTAGGTAACTTTAAAAAATATATATATATATTTTTATGTGTTGAAACTGTCACTATGTTGTGACAGTATTTTGTGAGACAGATAACCTGTGGCAAAAATCTTATTCTTTATAAAAGTTACATACTGCAGCTTTAACAATGCTAAATTAGTATGTAATTAAATGACAAATATTGGTCAACTCAGTTTAAATTTAAAGCTTATATGCAACACTTTTCAGGGCTTTTGTAATTTCTCGAAACACAAAATTAACACGTACAACAATAGCAGTACAGAACCTATGGAAAATGATAATTCTGGCTTTTTACATGCATGCATTTTCAGTTTGCAAGGAGCCATGCATTTCTGCAGTCCTTACAAATGAACTGTCTGTAGCTGATCCTATCAGCTCTAATCTGGATTTTATTACTTTACCTTCAGAGACCGTCTTCTGGAAGTAGTTTTACAATCCTGACATGAAATCCTTTCATCATTTGTTCACAGTTCATACTTATTAAGCACATACTGCACAATTTTCTGCCATGGTCCGGTATAAGCACTGGACTAAAAACCAATGACACAACAGCCAAAATTGAAGTAAAAGGAAGAATAAAATCACTGAAAGCAACACAAGCTTAATAAACTCTCAACTATTCATTCAGACTATATAAAAAGTAGTAAGTCTGGTTTTCTCAATCAGTGTCAAACTTACAAAAGATTAAAAGGATACATATGACAATATATTTCTAATAATGAACTTAAAAGAAATGGGAATGCAGAAAATCTGTTTTCCGTTTAAAAGGACTCAGTAGCTTGCATTGCAATGACCAAGCAGGCAGCTTCCTGAAAACATTCATTAACCAATAAATATACCATATTATTCCAAACCCTATATGAGGATGGTCTGAAATCAGATGTAAGATGCAAGACATACAATTGAATTAACTAGAAGCTTTTAAATTACCTGTTATTAGTGAGAGGATAAGTAGAAAGATGCTCTTCATGCTGAACGGCTGGAGCCAAAGTCACAGATGTTAAAATTTTATCCACCTAGAAGTCAAGTCTTGGTGCTTCTTGGATGCAAAATCTGGTTCAGACCAATCTGTGGTCTGACAAAGATGAGATGGGCATTTCTCTGAGGCATTTCAATTTTGGTCACACTGAGTTATAGTGGTTTATGATTTATTGAATTAGAATGCATCTATTTGTCCCCGGTTCCCACGTCTACATGGAGTGTGTATTTTATATCTAAATCAGTCTTTTGACTGTCGTCTACTTGAGTCAGGAAATGCTTTAAATATTCTTCAGTGGTTGGAGGTGAGGAGACATTTACACTTTTAGCAGATAAATTGTCAATCATTCTCTTTTCCTTTTTAGGTATTTCAAAAATGTTACCAGAGTGTTGGTGTAAACACGTGAAGTCAACATGACAGAGAGGGAGGGTGACACACTTCCGTTGGTAAGTGGGTAGATACATTTAGTCAACAGGCCACAAACAATAAGCAGACTAAACAGGGCTGCATTCACAAAATCCCTATTTACCCGTGTTAGGTTTTACCCTAACAGACATTCAAACTCTATTTTCCAGCTTAGGAAATTCGAATGCACCCTAGGGGTGAATTCACACCAGCCCTGGTTAGTTCGCTTTAATGAAACTCCAGTGTGTTTGTCTAGATTAAGAACAGATCATTCGGGGAGGTGTGAATGTGCAATCAAACAGTGATGTAGATGTGGACAAAAAAGCTAACTCTGGTCCAACTATAAACCTAGGTCCTGGTTTGATTAAAATGAACTCTGGTGCAGTTCAAATACACATGGGGATGCAAGTGAACTGGAGACGCCTCCAAAAGCCAGAAGCAAACTGTAGCGCAGGGCTTTCTGGGTCAATAGAATCAAAACAAATGTGAGAGTCGAACACTAGAGGGAGAAATTGCTTGTTGTCTTTTACCAAAGACAAAAGATAAATCATTTAAATACTAAAATTTGTTACTACTCCATTTTTGTTTACATCTTGTGAAGAGGGAAGTTGCCCTCATATCTTCTTCTGAGGTTTTCTTGTTTTTTCCTTCAGTAGTTCTTTGTGCAGTGTCAACACATCAAGGCGGGGAGCTGGTTTATCAATTAGTTTGGATAGTTTGTGACAGTGCAGTGTTTTCTTGATGGTGTCCAGTCTACTGGACTACCAGGTTTGAAAATACCCTTACTGCACTGTACTTTTTTATTTTTACTAAAGGAATATTATAATACTGTGGTGCTACTCTGATTTGGGTTAAATTTCTGGTTACACTGTCCACTCCAAGTCACTTCACTTGGGGTTCAGATTCTTGTTACCCACCTCAGTGTGGCACTCATGATACAGGTATGCTCTGTACCAGGAAATAATTTGTATTTGCAGCTTATCCAAAAACCTGTGATTCTCCACTGCAACATGAACAGCTTCTATGCGTCAGCAAAACTGCTTCACAAAGATACTAAATTCAATAATTAAATCCTCAATTATTTAATTCTTGTAATCTGGGTCCTTAAAATAAGACCTTCTCTCTGAGCTATTAAAGAAATTATTTCAACTAAACTTCCGGATCTTGTAGAAAGTTTATTCAGGGTCGCTGGCCTCATCAAGATCTGCTACATTTTCCTGTTTCAATGAGGTTTGTGGGCCTTGGTCATGATTTTTAACATGTTCATGATCTTATCAGCAACATGAGAGGATGCAGATAAAGGGAACTGCAGCACACCATCGAGAATGCAGTGACTCTTGGTTAAGTTCACTGCCAACTCTGAAGCATGGTGATGATTTTTATTTTTAAGAGTTGAAGTTTGGCCCCTGAATATGAAATAAAGCTAAGCACAAATTGAACTAATTTGTTATGTTGATCAACTACTTGTTTAAAACTCAAGAGTACATATCTATATGTACAAGAAATTGGAATATTATTGAAAAGTAAATTTATTTGAGCAGCCTTTGTTCACTTGCAGGCCCTGTGTAATAAACTGCAAGATAATAAAACTACCAACAATGTTAAGAAAATTGTCATGAGGTGATTTGTAGGTGAGGAGAAAATGCAGGGATCCAGGTTATGGTGAAACATTATGAATTTAATGGTTAAGCTGAGACAGTCCAAAAACAGGCAGACAGCACGGCAGAGCGGAAAAACACAGAGGCTCAGCACCGGTAGCAACTGACACTAAATGACTGACACAATGAGCTAAGCCGGCACAGGACTTCACAGTTCGACTGTGCCGGCAAACTAAGACATCTATTGACAAAGACAAGGAGCTACACTGGCCAGGACTTGACAGTTCTACTGGCCAGCTACACAGACACGTTAGACATTCATACCAAGGACCCGACGAGGAATACAGACAACACAGGAGACTAAATACACATGAGGTAATCAAGGGAATGAGACACACCTGGGAGACAATCAACGGGGAAGACACAGAGACAGGACTCACAGGGAACAGGACTACAAAGAGAACCCAAAAATAAACACACAGAAACACAGATCCTGACAAAAATAGTAAGATTACTAATGACATTGATTATTAATGGGATAACCAACCAATAGATTGTTTTTTTACCTGTCATCACTGAGAAGACAAATAAAAAGATCTTTGTTTCCATGGTCTTGTGACCATATCACTATCTGCATTTTCTGAATTTCTATTATAGGTTTGCAACAACTTGTGTGTATTTACATATCAATACATCTCATTAGTTCTGGAGGCAATGATCTGCCAAGAAGTCTGTTTTAATGAGAGTTTATAAAGGACCCAAATGCAGAACTGTAATTATTTTAAAGTGAATAATTTTGACAATGAAATTAAAACAAAAGTTGTATTTATTTTGTTTATTTAATTCATTTACACTTTAAAATGCACATGTAACATGTTGATATAAACAAAAGTTATGAAAGAAAAAAAGTAATTGGAAGAAAAAAGCCTTTTAATTTCTACCCCATCTCTCAAAAGTCATTTTCCGAAACAATAAGCAACCAAGTATCAATCAACCATCCATATAGATACATTTATAAACACAAAGCAGGCAATGTATATAAAAAATAGAAATAAACAATATAGAGAGACAACATACTATCTGTAATAATACAGCACAATAATATTACAAAAGATATTACATTATTTTGCTAAGATTTTATTAATTTTTCCATCCTATGCAACACATAGAGGTAAATGACGACATGACTTATCAGTACATACTGTACAAATAGAAGAAGAAATTACACTTCTAATGCCTGTGGAGGTTAATATGTGTTCAGCTTGCAAATGTGTGATATTTTAGAATTCTCTGCATTTAAGCTAAAAATTTGCTAAACTGAGGGCTGCAATATGTATGTATCCATTTCATAAAATGCTTTGCAAAGGTTTTTTTTTTCTGGTATAAAAACAATGCAACAAACAAAAATATATATATATGAATACTAACCAAATACAAAACAGATAAAACCACATAACAACAAGCATAATACACCTGTAGTAATAATTGTTTTTAAGTGCAATTAATGCATAAAAAAGCAAAATACTGTCACAGTGCATTCTGTGATGTGATAAATCTGAGGCTGAAGTGAACAGATAAATCAAACTTTAATACTGAGCTCCATCTTTGGTCACCAGGTCAGATGTCATGTATCATATTTTAAAACGTCAACTGATTACAACTTAAAAGTATTTACAATGTTTGCCCTGATCAAATTAAACTTATGTCTTCCAAACTTTTACTTCTTTGTTTTTTATTTGTTCATTTTCTATTCTCTTCTTGACTGCTGAGTAAAGCTGTTCGCCTGTAGATTTGGTTGGTGGAGCACTGAGGGAAGCTGAGTTTGGGCTCAACTTTATGACAGAATATTGACAAGAGGATGAGGAGGGTTCCATGATCTGAGCTTCTCCATCTGTGCTTTTGGTGGAACCACTTTGAAAATTGATAGTACAATAATGCAATGAAGCTGGGTCGTTAGGTGAAATGTTGACTGTGGCATAAACGTTGCCCACTTTTGTCTGCAGGCCATCTGGTATCTCTTCATATATGCAGTCCTTTTAGAAATAAATGTTTTAAAATGATTTTTTTTTCCCATTTAGTCTAAATAAAATGCATATTCAATACCAACACTTTTCACTATAGTAATATGGCTGAAAAAAGTAAACAAATTAAATACATCAATATCCTTCCATACAAGCACTAACCTCTGTGGGACGTTGTTCTGAAGATCTGTTTTCTGCTTTATCTGAACGAAGATATCCTACAAGAAGCACAACAGTAAATAGCATTTTATCAAATCCAGAGAATCCCAGAAGACTTCAAACTACATTCAATCACACACACATTCACACAATGATAGTAACCAGATACTGGATGCAGCCACAGCTGACATTATTGCACAAAACAGGTTAAAATTTTACAGTACGATTTTCATGATCAGCAAAATCAGTAAATTAGTGAATAAACCTATAAAAGGATTCTGGAGCTAATGCTTTAACAAAGTAAGCCGTTGTCATGGATACATTTTTCCATAACTTATTTAGTTTTACAGTTTTAGACTGAAAGAAAGTATTAATCCAGACTATTCAGGAATAATGATTTCAGGTAAATTATTGTTCTTTTGAATTCTATTGAGAATCTTGACACGATTCGTCATGTTTTAGAATTAGGATTGATAGTGACTTTTACAGTTTATAAATGTAATTTTGTCTGTATGAGACCCTTTATTGTATGTTGCGCTAATAATGATGTAAATTCTTACGTTTGTACAGACAAAACGTAACTATCACCAAAAGAATCAGCGTTCCTCCCACTGCTGTCATGATGATGGATGTTTTCACCCCCGAACTCAAGCCACCTGAAAAAACGGCATTTTTTGAAACAGTCATGACATGATTACCCAAATTTGAAAGGATCTAAAATAGATTTTACAGAAACAAAGTAAAAATGTCGTGAAGGTTGATAAGCATGATGTTCTCCTACAGGAAGAGGATATGGATGCTGTTACTAAAGAAACCCAACAGCACATAAATAAACTATGCATAGAATCAACACCAAAACCAGCTTGTGTCCCATTACTCATGTTCAGCAAAATAAATGTCTTGATGTAAAGATGTGATCTTACCAGAAGTACCTGAAGATGTAGTTGAAGTAGGAGGAGATGTGGATGAAGTAGGAGGAGATGTGGGTGTTGTGACTAGATATGAAAAGCATGGAGATAAACCATATGTTATGATACATGTGAAAGGGTTTAGAACAATAAATCTGTAGAAGAGTGACGCTAATAAATATGATTTTATCACCTATCACTGTCCCCATGTCAATCAAGCATCCAGAGTGTCAATCAAGCATCTTGTTGCTTGATTGGCACTCAAAGTTTCTCTTTTTAGAAATTACTTTTCAGTTATTTTCTCAGAGATTTTTTTAATATAATTATCACAACTTCTGTCTGATTACAGGAAAATCGAAATAAAATGAAAACACTATAACCAATAAAGATGTACTACCAGCAGTGTGCATCCCAGAATGACAACGTCAGATTGTGTTTTTGTTGTTTTCATTCTTCCCAAAGTTTGTGTTAAAGAATCATGAAAAGAAATAGATGCACATAATTCTGTCTTTTTACCTAAACAAGCATGTCTGGTGATTAAATAAAAGATCTGTGATTTAACACAAGTGAACTTTACAAACAGGAAATAATAATTTTAAAAGCACATTAAAACCACATGCTGTGCCTGTGCTTCCTGTATTATTGGCTGCTGAATAAAACCATTTTCTGTAATTCTCCTCCCTTTCAGCTCAGAAATACTTCAGTATTGTCACCAGCATTTCTTTGCTTACACGTCTAATCGCCATTAGATTAAGGTCCTTACCTGAGAAACTAATAAAATAAACAAGTTGAATAAATTAACCTCAAAATTGAATCAGGTATTTATTCATCTCACATTCATGCAAGGTCAACATTTTTCAATAATACCACAGCAGCTCAATTCATGCTTAGACTCACCTACATTCAAGAGGAGTCGGCTTATGAATATTCGGCGGTGGTGCGCACTTGCTCCACACCAGTATGTACCAGAGTCGATGGCTCTTACGTCTTTCATTGTTATAGTGATATTACCTTTCTTATTATCCTCCATTGTAAACCTGGAGTTTTTATCTTCACAATTGGTCGGATCTTCTCCCTTACAGACAAATTTGTCAAGGTTTTGGTCTTTGTCATCATATTTGCAAAAGAAATCAAGGTTCTCTCCAATAATTGGTGATTTTGTGAAAGTTGAAATATCTGTAAAAAAAAAAACCTTTAGAAAATTAAGTTACTTTAACACAATGAAATTTCACAATGTATTTCACTCAAGAATTATTTACCTGTAACTGTTAGAATTAATCCATCATAAAGATTTTCTGCTTTTCTCTTCTCCATTTTACATGAATAAACATATTTGCGTGAGAGCCTTTTAAGGATTGATTCTGCAAATTCACCATTTGAAACATGATATGATTGTGGTGATAATTCTTCACAGACAAAATCCTTGGACTTGCACCTAGACTGGATTTCTGGCTGATTTCGACCTGGATATTTACATATTGTGTGATTTTTATCTGTTGATGAGCTACAGATGTCTGCAAATCAGAAAGATAAATATTTGAAACAGACAAAATTTTAATCAGCACATAAATTTCTAAAGCTTTACAACTAAATACAGTTAGTTATTGACAATATTTGTCTTATCTAAAGGTTGAGTGTAGTTTACCTCCTTTTACTTCTATTATTCCACTGATGTATTGTTTTGACATTACAGTCAAACTGACGTCTTTGCTTTTGTAATGGGACAGGAGGGAGTTAAATCTTTCTTTGCATACATCAATATGATTGTTTTGCTTTGAGTCAATTGTGGAAGTAAATATTTTCACATTTTTACTGCATGTAAATTCAATCCCATCTTGCAGGCATTGTTTTCTTCCAAGTGAATCCTCACAACCTGTAGATCAGACAGATAAAAATATTCAGACGATGCCATGCCAGCCACTGAGACAATTTATCAGCTAAGAGACAAATTTAACACGACAGAATTGTTGTGACTTGTGTCATTTTTCAAGACTTTCTAAATCCTCAAGGAAAACCTTAAAGCAATGTCAAAACCACCAATCATGTGAAACAAAATGCAAGTGAATTCAAACTAGTTATGAACATAAATTGTGTTTTGTCACATTAAAGTACAATTCAATAGATTTGACTTGTTAGTTTTCCGTTGTGGTCTGGTGCTCGACTGAGACCGTAAGTGTAATGCTTCCTCAAGAATATGAAAACAGTAACTAAAATTGTGCAACAACAGTTATAACTCAGATATAAAAGGAGAACAGAGAAAAAGAGAACCCAAATTTTACCTGTAATCAGGATGATGAGCAGGAAGATGTTCTTCATTTTGCTTGTCCTGGACTGTTGTGTTGAAATTGAACGATGCCTCATCTTCTTTCACCATTTCCTGAATATGCGATCTAAAGCATCTTCAACTTCTCCACCCATGTTCTTCCTTTATTGATGTTGTGTGGTGCTGTAGTGAGGCTGCAGCAACTAACTAAAGACAGTAAAAACTTGCAGTAAATAAAACTATGCAATGCATTTTCTGGATCCCTTGTAAGAATCATATTCTGATTCTTATTTGTTGAAATATTTGAATCATATTCTGATTCTTACAAGTGAGCTTAATATGAACAATTAGCAAATAGCTTTTCATTTACATGTCATCAGTCAAAAAAAGTAATGAGTAAACACTATATTCTTCTGGAGCTTTATGATTCAGAAATCTGTGTATTTTTCTCATTCTAGAGACATTTGAAGTTTATGATTATTTGACTGCATTTAGCTGACGTTGCTTCTGAAGAACTGGTCCATGGAAATGCATTTTTATTTGAAGGAGACAAGTTGTTTGGCTAGCTCAGAAATTAACAAAGTAAAAATCACAGAGATATGCGTAATATATAAATAAAATAAATATTTTGGAAGGTTTTACAACAGTGAACAAGAACTGATTAAAGAAAATCAACTCTAAAAATCAAAACACGCTTAAATTTAAAAGAAAAAATCATTCTCACCTACATTTCTTTTTAAAAGAATTATCTACATTTTTCTTTATTTTTGTTAGTTTTATTTTGTAAATCCTTGTAGCCTACAATTTTACATATCCAGCAAATGTTTTACTTGATTGTTTACTTTTTCAAAGTTTGAATGTTTTTCATTTGGCTGTCATGTTTAATGATTTCTCTTGTCCATTTTCTGACAAAAAACTTGAGAAGTTATATCATACTATGCATCACATACATATTCTTACAAGAATCAGCTCAAGCTGCTAAACCAAAATAGAAATGTTGCACACGCTAACTATTCTTAATCAGGACATTCTCCCTCAAAACACATCCTGCTGAAATGTTTTCTTGCTTATTTACTCCACTGCTCTACTTCTCCTTTACTTGTTCTTTCTAATACATAGGAAGCAGACCTAAAATAAATTTAAGCATGAAATCAAACTATAGATAGACAGACTAAAAAAAAAATAAAAAATTTGTAATACATAAAAGTTACATTTTTTAATCTTTGCAAGTTTCAGTTTGTACCTTTTGGGATTATATCACATTACATTTAATGTATTTATTTTGGTTGAAGGATACAAAACAATGCAACAACAAACTTCCTTGGATTTTTTGGGGGACAATTTTAGTAAACCATTCTACTGCAATTAATTATTTTATGCTGATCTACTACATAAAATCCCTGAAAAATAAATAAAAGTAGTTGTAATGTAACAAAGTAAGCAAAAGTATTAATGGTGACAGTGACATCAAATGTTTAATGTTTTCATTATTTTATTGAATGGAAAAGATATTGAAATAATTGTCAAGACCCACACATTTATTTATTTATTTGTATTTATTTATTTAGAAAAGATAAAATAAAAGCAAGAAAGAAGAAAAAATTTAAATAAGTTATGAGGATATTGAATGTAATTACTTGAATTTTTTCACACACTATAGTTCTGCACCAAATAATCAACTGAATAATCATCTGGTCCATATTAAGTACAATTTTGAATTCAGTATTTTAAGCTTTGATAAATCATGCTGCTCCTCAACATGACTGAGGCAGGCTAATTGTCAAGCACTGGAAAATGAAATCATAATAATATAAAATGTATAAGTATAATATGCACACTTAGTTTGAACACAAACAGCCTTTGGAGACACTGACCTCCAAATACACCACCATATTGTGCTGACTAGGCTGTTTTCTGCAATATCAGGCTGTCTGTGAAACTAATAACTGAAATCATCGTTTCTAGTGTAAGTGAGCATGTAGCCTGGGTGGAACACCAGCCTTGTGCTAAAGAGCTGTAATGGCTTTTGGCCTTGAGACACTGATAACAACGTCAGCTGCTCCAAATCAAACACGGACCGATTGGCTCCATTGTGTGATTATGTTTTTAATAGAATGTTTGCCTACAGTGAGACCACTGGCTAATCTGAAAAGAAAACACAGATAGGATAGAAATTTCATACAGTTTGGAGTCTTTTGAGCAAAGCCAGGTGCTTTAACACATGCAGAGATGATTTGTGTTTATTAGACCCAGGGTTCAATCTATTGTGATTTATTAGATATTTACAGAGAAACATTTTCAATGCTGAATCAGTAGAACTTAATAAAATATTACGTGTCCTTGTGATTAAATAGATAATTGTTTTATGGATTTCTTTTAAACTTTAAATTGAGGAATTTGTTTTTCTCTTGTTCTTATGAACATGTATGAGATGTGTAAAAAACACTCAATAGGAGCTGATGAGACACAAAATTAGGGAGATGCAAAAAGATCAGAACTTCACTTAGGTTTAAGTGCAGAGAAAAGATTGTGATTTCTTATTAAATATGACAGGGCAGACTTGGAGTTGCTAAAAACATGTTAAAGGGTCAGTTTAATGTAAAGTTGACTTTTTGGAGATTTACATCATTTTCTAATGTTATTCCCTCATGAAAAACACATTTGGAGTGTTGCTTTGATTCTTACAGAATTTCTTGATTCTCCCATGGCAACCGTTCTTCTATCGCTGTGTAAAACACCTGGGTGGAGCCAGCGCCACCTTCGAGACGCAGCTCCTCTTCGGAGCTGCAGTTTCCACGCTTCAATGTTAGAGACCAACCCTCCTCATTGACTCCCACAGTCAGTTCCTTCAGACTAGCCAGAAGCAATTAGCAAATACCTGGTAGAACTGCGCATCTGCTGAGCTCAATATATGAGCTACTTCTCTGTGCAACACTAGTGAAGGGTTAATAGAGGAGCAACGTTATGATGAGTTTCTGAAGGTGGAGATTCAGAAGAGCAGAGGCCCAATTTCAAGGAGTTAAATTACAAAGTCAATTTTTTTACATAATATTTACTATATGTAGCACTTTTAATAACAACTGAAGTCAAAATAGTTACTTCATTGTGCTAAAAAATGGGACTCTGTGGCTGGAATACATAATATTGCCCCTATAAAAGTTAAAACGGTGGATAGAAGAATAATCACAGGTGTACAGAGAAATGATAACATTAATTTATATTTAAACATTAGCATGCTTTATTAACAAAGGTTTGCTATCAGCCTTTGTCTACTGCACATACATCACATAATATTCCTCTGAAATGTCAGAGAGCATGCAGTGAGGTTTGACTGATGAAGGTTAATCTTGCCTGGAGTTTGGGGAGCTGTGTTGTGTTTACTCAGGGATTTAAAAGCCTGTCAGTAACCCAAGGCTTCAGTTTGACCTCTGACAAACTCTGCTCTGTACTTGTCAAACACATATGCACCTCATCCCCAGATTGGTGCCTGGACAGTCATTAGTTACCAATAAACCCAGAAGATATTAAACTGGTTAAAGATGTGTTAAACTACTTATAAATAAATAACTGACGATCATTTTTGGACATGTTTTATTTCATACAGGTCACTAAAGGTCATTTTTAACTCTTATCGGTTTAGGAAAGACACAGTCAGAATGAATACAGTCAGAATGAAGCTGATAATGATGTATAAACACTATAATCTCTAATGGTGGGAAATCTTCCTTCATTTATGGCAAGCTTTTGGAATCTTTAAACAGCGAAGGCTTTTCTAAAAACAGATGTGAATTTAAATTCCCAACACTGTTTTTAAGCTTTAACTCCCTTGTTGAAAGCATTCCTGTCTCATTTTCTTCCTTTTAAGAAAAACATGACTTTTTTTTTTCATATTGTATAATATAGACCTACTACACACACACACACACACCACACACACACACACACACACACACACACAACACACACACACACACACACACACACACACACACACACACACAGAGACAATATGCTTTTATGAAAATGACCAGCTATAGGCTGAGATTTACATTTTGGGGTAATACAACAGAAACCATAGTTTTTCCTTATTTTAGTGCCTGTAAAAAAATATGGGGACAAATATTTGGCTTATTACTAAAACTGTTGTAAACAGTAACTAAACAGTCAAAATTTAATGCTGGCTGTGAAGTGTTTTGGCACAGTGTTAAGAGAATAAGTTGAGAATAAGCTTCTAAATAAATAAAAAAAAATGAGAAAATAGCTTTTGATTGTCTCAGCTAACTAACTAATCATTTACTTGTAGATAGCTTACCAAATCACATTCTCCTTCTGAGTACACAGCACACATTTTAATAAATATAAATATACGTTTTACCATTTTCTTTTCATGACTATTTCACAGTTTAATCTTCTACTGTTGAGAAAACACACAAACAAATATCCACACACACACTAGTTGTTAAAATCCTCAACAAATATTTCATGAATAATTAAAACTGTATGCGTGCCAATTAATACTTAAACTGCAATGCTAATTAAAGTGCTAGGAAAATGCTAGCAGAAGTGTTCTTAAAATTGTGTACCACGGTAAAATGGTAGAAAAAACAAAGACCTATTTATTATACACCTTCTGTCAGATTTATAGCTTTTAATGGGTGTTCTGGAGACTCATTACAGCCACTGATGTTGTTATCTAGTAGAGAGGAAGAAGAAGTTTTATTTAATCTTTTAAACTACCATCCAGTTCACTATTGCAAGCTAAATACGTGTCCTTGTCCTATATAGACAGCAGTGGCTTAAAAAAAATCAACTTCTAGTGTAATTTATTTATTCCCCAGTTTATAAAGCCATGAGTACTAATTAAAAGTTCATCGAAACCAATTTACCTTAAAATCTGAAGTATAATTTGAAGAATTTTCTTTTATTTGTTATAGAAATAATTAAGAATTCTAGTAATTATTCCCATGGAGCCTTTGCTAAAAACTATTTCTGAAGATGAATGTGAAATCTGAATAAATTAAATTCAAATAAGTTGAATTTTATATATCTATGTGATATTAGGTGTCTGCAATAAAACAGAAAATAAAAAAACACTTATTTTCTTAATACTTTACAGATCTTTGCTTATCAATAAATCTATTTACACAAGCAATGTGTGATCTGAGATAATATAATATTTAAAAGTTTAAAAGGGCAACAATTGAACTCATTAGGACATGTTTAGCTGTTCACAGTCATTAATATTTCATATCGGCTCTTTATGCTAAAATGCTGACCCCCAGTGGTTCATTTCTGCAGAGGATATCAGTGTGCATTTCCTTTAACAATTCTTGTCTTTCTTTGATTCTGTTAGAGGAAGAAACACTGACTTCATCAAAGCCTTTAATATATGACACTCATGTAAACAGAGTTCTTTGACTGGAGTTGGAAAATTTATAGTTCTCATTTTCATGCTCTCAGTCCTTTAAAAGCTTTGCTTTGTCTGGCCTTGAGATGCCTTAAGAACAGAAATTGATGTGTTGTATTTCTTTATTCTTGTTCCCACAGTTGGAAGAAGCTTTACAGATATGACCGATTGTCCAGAAGCATTTTGGACCCTTTGAAAACAACACAACAAATCACATACAGTTTGGCAAACACAACAGAATTATGAATAATCCAGCTTATTCTTATAGAAAATTACTTTGGTAATAAATTAGTGATTAAACATTTCCTTGGTTTGCTACTTCTACCGATCATTTCAACAGTTTCAAATATACATTTATGTGTATGAATCTGCTCTGAAAATAGTTCTTGATACTGAGAGTTTTCTCTAATCTCTCCCATGGATCTTCTGTTTACAAATGTAATTTCTCCATCGTGTCACTGTGGGAGTCTTAACACACTGAACTCTGGCACACTTTGCTATCTTAATTGAATTCACAACCTACCCACAGGAATACCTGCTGGAAAAACAGTTTTTTAAAAGAAGGCTTTTTATGGCTCTCTGCACACTCAGCTGAGAGCCATATTACCAAGATATCAAATTATATTTCTAGAAGTTAAAAAAGAAATAAATCTATAAGATTAAAAATATACGACCCTCCAGAGTGTTATTTGTTTTCCAATAACAATGAATGAGTAAATCTTGAACCTATCTGTTTTTACAGCTTTCTTGCTGGAAATCAAATCTGCAGCGTCTGAATTTCAGTTTCATATAAATGAGTTGCCAGAAGGAGGAGATGAAATGCTGTGTGTCGCCTTTGGCAGAAATCACCTTCAGAGATGACAGATCTATAATGTTGTTAAAATAAAAACGCATTGAATATACCAGTGACACCCTCAAACTTTTTAAGCATAAAGTTGGGTCAGAATAAAGGAGGTTTCCAGGCAATGAAAGAAAACATGCTCCATAACCTGAATAAAAGTCAGAGCTTAATGTTTATGGTGCAGTTTTGATGCTCAAAGCTGTAAAAGAATTTAACTTGCATGCACACACAAAAAACATTATTTTGATTGTTTGTTTCTTTTTTTTATATCAACCTCAGTCGGTGAAATGCTACCACAGATTTAAGAGAGGTTCCTTAATTTTTGTGAACTTCGCATGTTACTGTAATCCTTTTATGTGTGAATTTTCAGTAGCCTCCTTTCAAAGTAGAAAGAAAGGATTAGAGAGTTAATTTGAGAAACTACTGCAAAGTGGCCACAAGTAGATAGGAAGTGACATGTCGAGCATTTTTCCTGTAATCCATTTATTTATTTTATACACCTGCTTAATCCTTCTTAGGGGTACTGAGGTCCAAACATTCATCAGTGGAGAAAATTAAAATACAATTTGGGTCCAAAGAAGAGACAAATAAACATGTGCAGATAGGCTAATTAACCTAAAACTAAATAAAACTTTATTTTAGGTATCAAGTGTCTCCCCTCAAAAAATGTGTCTATTACTGCACAGGCACAACATATCCATTAATCCTGTCATCCCTTCATCCAGTTTGCTTATGTGAAATAATCTCAGGTTACATCCAAACAAGTGTTTTTGCAGGTGCTGAGTATTAAAAAGTGTAAGGAGGGTCGTGCCCTCATCCATCAAAGTGCTGTCACACCATCAGGTTCTGATTTTATTCCATGTCAGAGGTGCTGAAAGTGATTGACAGTGACTGTGTTTACATATAGTGTTTACTATACTTCACCTGCACTACATATTGATGGAGAATCCCTGAGGGATCTGAAGGATATGATGCTGAACCCACAAAAACCTTTAGTTTTCACATTTAAACTCATGTGGCAGTTCCACTGAACAGAACTTCTATAAAGTTGGGAAAGATTCCAACCATGTTTGCTTTATTTATGCATGAATGGTCTGTAGATATGAGCAGGCATTCAGCACAATGACTCTGTTTGGTAAATCTTCCCATTAGTGGGTTATTTTTAGTCAGGTTTCAAATAAAGGTGCCTGGCTCTAACATACAGTTGATAGTTAGCTGTGTCCTCCTTTCCTTTTATACTGGTTGCCATGTTTGCGCATTGCCCTAACAACCAAAGCCATCTGGAGGTTTTGTTTTGTGCAACTTTGAGACTTTGGCTGCATACTATGTGGTCGCGCCATCCCACTTATATAACGGCTGAAGAAAGAGCTAAAAAGCTGCATTAGGTGGCAAAAAATCAGTTGCTACTTTAATGCTACAGAAAGATGACAGAAATCAGCTTGAACAAAACTTTGATTGTACTAAACCGTCTCATGCAAGGTAGGATGTTTTTGTTGCATGTTTTCTATTTATGTATTTTTCTTCTTCTTTTAATGGCGTTGTGTAATCAGGTCTTTATACACAGCTTGTGTTGTAGTGGAGAGTGATAGTACAATCAAATTGCTTCACTGCTTTGGCATTTTGGAACAGAATTTATGTCAGGATAATGAGGATGTTAGATCTCAATGTTTTAGCATTATTACATGTATTCTGCTAAGCCTTTCTACTTCTGATATTATCACAAATAATTTTTTCCTCAATTTCTGCAAGATATGAATGGAAGTCTTTAACTTAATATACTTGTTTAAGAATCAACATGGACTCAGAAAGACAACATTATGACACAGAAGGGAACATAAGTTAGCAAATGTTAGTAAAATTAGCTGGTGGCAACACATTTTCCTCTATTTTTACAACAGAGTTACAACAGAAATTAAGTTTGTATTTTTAAACAAGTTCAGATGTATTTAAAATATCATAGCAGAGAGTGACACAATTTGTTAAACGTGTTTGTTTAAATGTTTTGCTTAAAGTAAAACAGAACAATACAAAAAAATGTTATTGTAAATATTTTTGTTGGTTAATATACAGTACATATTTCAGAGGTATTCCGTATTATTTTTTCTTCTGCTTAACAAAAATATGTGTTACGTATAATATCATTTCAACTATCAGAATAGACATTGCACAGTGTATATTAGAGGAAAAAACACAAGTCCTTTATAATGCTAACATCTGAGTTTAATCTAAAGTGCAGCACATCTAAAACTGTGAACAAAAAAGCTGTGCATCTCTTTTTTGGTACCTTGATCCAGCTCAGTGTGGAATAAAAAAAACCAAAGCAGGATTTGATTTGAAGGTTAACATGCCACCAACCACCCAGCAGTCACCCTACTTATTACACTACTAATAAACGCCTGCATTTGTAGTGTAACTAGTGAGCTGGCAATACATTTCTTACATTTACTTTACATTTTAAGAAATGTGTTTCCAGTTTGTCAAAAGAGAAATGTTCAGTGTTAACATTAAATGTGGAACATCTCCAATGTCATCCCTTTTTATTCTCTTTGGGGATGTGTTGGATTCCACAGGCTGTATTCAAACGTGATCTATCTGAGCCAAATGTCTTTTTTTTTTCTTTTTGAGACTTACCATCGGAAACCTTGAGACAGGAGATTCTCTTCTCTCCTTGTGTTTATCTGTAAGCTTTTAACTAAATCTGGTCCGTTTCTTGTTTCTCCATTTTTATTCTCATACTAATCAGTGCCTCACTACTTTTGCCTGATTTCAACAGTAATCCTTTTTGTATTGTTTAAATTGGAGAGGAATATAATTGCAGAAAATCCTTTGAAATGTAAAAACAAGTAAATCCTGAAGACCAAGGGAACTGAGTCAAAACACTCATGCAAAAATCTACTTTATCTTTTCCCACTGGCTTCACAGATTTGGTCAGGATATTTTCCCAGAATGAAAAATGTGTATCAATTGTATGATTTTGGCTTGTTTTTCCTACACATGGCTTCATGCAGAAAATAAAACATTTATTCACAAGAAACAGAACACTTACATTTGAAAAACTGGCACCAGATACCAAAATTACCAGCCTTTGCAAGATATATTTAAAGCTATCAACAAGAGATACAAGAATTCAGATTTAAAAAAGGCAGAAATTAAGTTTAGAAAGGAGAAGAAGAAAAAGAACCATAGTTAAAATTAAATACTGTATTAAGAAACACATCCGTTGTCTGTTTCCCATGGAAGAAAGGTGAAAGGGCCAGTTCATGACATTGTTACTCCTGAAATAAAAATGAGATGACAGAGACCACCAACACTGAGAAATGATGAGGACAGCTAACTCAGAGCACGTCAATCAAGCCTTACCAACCATCTTGCATTTCATAAACATTCACACAATGACACAGCAGTCTTCACATTTATTAGCAATTCTGGTAGTTGTATTAAAAGCTCAAATATGATCATGTTTGTGGATGTGAGTTTGTGTGAGACTCTTCCCAACAGAAGATCTCTGCATGACTGACTTGGTGTAGATTGCACACCTGTCTGTAAACACTCAGTCTTTGTTTGATGATCAGGCTTTTGCTGTTGGATCTTATGTTGATTTCCACACCAAACCCAGATTCTCCAGTGGTTCCTCTCCTGGTGAGTCACCCGCTCCATGGTTGTCCATTTAAGTTCCTTCATCTCCAGTGGTCCCCTGCTCTCCAAATACTGTTATTTCAAAAAGCGAGCAAGAATTTACTCCCTTCTTGCTCGCTTCAACCCTGGAACAAAACTGCCAAACTATTGATGATGGAAAAATTATTTTGTCTTTTTGTAAATAAACCTTTTACCATATCCCTTCCCAAGTTTCCTTAGTGTATCTGTGTGGGGGGTCAGGAAATGAAGCCCCAAAATACATTTATCCAAATTGCAGAAACATATATTAGAAAGAGTGAAAATAAAATCTTTAGTAATATTTGTTCAGCAATGCAAAAAAAAAATGAAGAAGAAAGAAAATATGCTCTAAACATTAAATCATCTGTACTACAATTATCAGAGTAGGGTCACATTTATTCATCACCTGTAGTATTTTTAGAGCAATCTTCTTCAGAAAGCACCCGGAGTCCTTGGTTCTCTCTTATGCTTCAGTCTCTTCACCTCATCCCAAAGATTAATTCTATCACTTAGACCTCTAATGGCCATAGAAGAAAGCTGATTTTGTGAATTTATCTATTGTGTGCATCCCCCATGCATACTCCATGTATTTTCTGGCGTTCTTTTGCTGTTAAGAACAAGAACGCTCTGCACACTGAACTCCCTGGCCGGCCCGTTCCCATGAGAATGATGTCTGTTTGGGGCAGAAGCCATCCACTGCGTAACCTCTCTGCTCGCTCCCGAGGGACCAATTGACTAACATTAAGAGAGTGACCCAGTCCAGCAAAAATTAAGATGTATGCAGCAGCGGTAACAGTAGACTAAGGTCAGGTCGAGATGAAAATAAAATGGCATTTTGTCAAAATAAATAAGAGGAGAGGATTAGAAAAGCTTTTTATCTTCAACTCCTCTGCGGCCAGAAGAGGATGATCCAGTAACAGAATCTCAAAACAGAAACATTCATTTTAGTCCTTTATTGCTCTAATTCAAAATGTCACTACCGGCACATTTTTGGACTACATCTCCTTGTGAAAATCTATGAGAGTATCTTTTCTCCCATGGAGCTCAATCAGATATTTTTCTGTATTTGTGTCATTTAATTTCTGCAGAACATTTTATCACCGTACAAATAAACTCTGTCAACCCGTATTGTCTCTCCACATTTAGAGCTTGGGTTTCATAAGGCTGGGACCGAGCCATCTATCTGGAACTAATCTTTGTATGTATTTCCATGCAGAGGGAAGCACAGAGGGACAGATGAGAAGCAGCGAGGAGATGCATCCTACAACAGGGATTTTTTTATCCTTTCACCTGAACTTTGACGACTACGTGGTTCGTCATAGCAGCTGATCCCCCATGATGCCCCAGAGAACGGCTGTGTTGAGGACAAAAGCCCCAGCTTTGAGTCAGTGTGAATGACCATAGAAGGCCTTGGCATTTACTTCAGAAGTGAAAGATCAGACAGGAGAAAGATTACAGCAACCACAGTACCTCGTTTAGATCTCTTCCTCCTATCAATGACTCTGCTTTTCCTCTGTGTGTCAACAGTTACGGCTCCGGTTCTGCCCACTCTTTGTATTATCGGTCTGTCCTTCTCTTTACTTTTCTCTCTGTCCTCTTTCTCAGTCTGTTAATCTCCCTCTTTTTTTCTGGCTCCTTCCCATTCCTTCCTCTCTTCCTTTCCTCTCGGCTTGCAAATACGAGGGCACTCTAATAGACCTCCCTCACGTCCCTCATCATTTCACTCCTCCCCCCCTCTCCTCTCTCTTTTTCTCTCTCGCTCTCCCAGACTTTCACTCCTTCCCCCTTTTCTGTTTTCAGCCGTTCCCAGATAAGAAGGGGGCAGAAGTAATTCTCTTCAGCCACTTCTAAAAGCTGCAGCCACCAGAGAAGAGTGGTAGAAGTAAAATCCAGATATTTGCCATTTATTAGGTTTTGTTTAGTTGGTGCATATTTGAATGCTTAAGAGATTTTTCTTTTAATCTTGTATTTTTTAAATTTCATTTCTACTTATTTTTTTTTAGTTTTCGCATCATTTTCAGCTCCAGTTTTTCTTTTTTTTTCTTTTTCCTGTTTGGATCTGAACGTTCAGGTTTTGCTTTCATGAGAGCAGGAGACAAAACCTGAGGAACCTGCCTGACTTCATGCAGATGGATGAATTCATCTGAGAGAAACCTGACCACAAGAAAAATTCGAGTTGGAAAAGTAAACAGAGGTGGGCATCTGTGCCACCATTCAGTGGGGGGAGGAAATTAACAATTATCTCCAAGATCAACAGGTGCCATTTGCTGCTGCTCTTTTGATCCATAAGAGAAGAGGAATCTTAAAACTGAAGAGACCATTGTGAAAGAAACAGAAAAACTGAACTCATGGCTTCACTGTTACATGCAAGCTTCCTCCTCAGGTGAACTGGGGTCAAAGTGTGAACAATCTTCCCTTGACCCTGTTAAAGGAATAACGCTTTAAAATATTGAAAGCATCGTCATGAAAGGCCTGAATCTCAGCCGGTGGTTGCTGGTGCTGCTGCTGCTTTGGACCTGGTCCACTGTCAGTGATGGAGCCGGCGTTGGAGGCACAGAGCGAACGGGACCTGGAAGAAGCCAGAGAAAAGGAGGAACTGGTGGTGGAGGAGGAGGAGGCGCAGAGAAGAGAAAGAGGCTTCATCGCATCCAGCATGGTCAGTGTAGCTACACCTTTGTCCTTCCAGAGATGGACGGATGTCAGAGCGGAGGGTCCCTGTCGCAGGGTGAACATTACGGGGGCTCTCGTGGCGGGGCGAGCGTTGTGCAGAGAGACTCGCCGCCCGTGGACGGCGAATGGTCGAATCAGAAACTGCAGCACCTGGAAAGCATAATGGAGAACAACACACTGTGGCTGCAAAAGGTAAGGGATGAACTCCTTTTTCTGAAATGTATGCTATAAACTCATTGATTGCAACCGACTGAACTGTCAGAGAAAAGCATGCATGCTCTCTGGACAGATGTTTGTATCTTTCTAAGGGAGAGCGATGTTCATCAAAGAAAAAAGGTATGTCATTATATCATCAATTATGCTGAATGCCAAAGGTATTACAACAAGTGAATGTATTTCTTATTAGAAATGAAAAGGGTGTGACTTACAACATGCAGCAGAGTATTGTCATGTCTGGGACCGCTTAACGCCAGAAGTGAAACTGCAAAAAAAAAGTGAAAATATGTCTCTTCGCTTTTGCAGCTCCACTCGGATCACGAGTCTCTGTTTCTGTGATGGAGCAAATCTGAGCTGAGGCAGTTGTGGATTTCTTGTGTGGTAATTTGTGGATTATGGATCAAAGTTTTAAATTATGGTTCTAGATGACTGGCAGCTGGTTTCAATCAGGAGAAAAGCCCTGTGTCCCCCTGCTGTTGATCCAGCAAACTATTATTCTTCCTAAAGTAACCTGTCTTTTCTTTTCATTGGGCTCTTGTCTGCACTCTGTGCAATAAAAGTTGTGCAGAATATAATTCCACTACAAGCCATTACTCAAAAATGTCTCACACTGTTAAGTAACTCAGGTCTGAGTCTTTAACAATCCAACTTCATGGCTGATTTTACAAGTTTTTTCCTACAATGTAAAATGCTGAGGTCTTCCAATACTCCACCTATGACCTGCAGCCAATTCTTCTCACCTGCCACCCCCAAATTTTATTGACAGGGAGTTATTGTTTTAGGAGGCCCCACAATCCACTGCAATAAAATCCAGACTAGCCATTGTGAAACAAGTTTGCTTGTTTCTAAGTGCAGAAGTGGATTAATTAATGCTCTTATAAATGATGTTGACTGTGGGTGTCTGAAGCAAATAGTCACACAGTCCCTGTGTTTTAATCACCAGCTATTTCCCAGTCTCCACATTTACTGCTGCTTTACCTTAATTGCAAACAAAGCAAGTCTTTAAACTGGTGCTATAGGAGTTATAGTGCTGTAAATGGTTATAGCGCTATAACCATTCAGCTATAAGTGGTCATTTAATAAGGGAACACATCTATCCAAACTAGTCTAATCCAAGTACAAATGTAATAATCTGCTTTGCTGAATTAATTTTGATTAATCACTCTTTTTGGATAGATGAGTCCCTCAGTATTAGCTAAATGTACAATCAAAATATCACTTAATCACTGTCATGATGACACCGATGCACTCATGCAAACATTTATGGGGTGGCAGTTAATTTGTCAAACATCCTGTTTGACAACATGCAGTTGACAAAAAGGGCCTAAATAGCATCTTGTTATGACTTGGGAAACATAGAAGAAAACAAGTTGACGACATCTATCAGTCTGGAAAGGGTTGCAAAGCCATTCCTGAGGTTTGGGACATTGGGGATCATTCAGTGAGAGCCAAAACCCACAACAGGAGTACATATTGGAACCATTGTGAAGGAGTGGTTAGCCTATCAAAGTTACTTCATTCATAAGTGGATCAATAAATCAGGACATTGCCATAGTTACGTTTTTGTTCATGGTTGAACAACACAAAATAGATTAGGAAAAAAATGGTGTCACACTTGTCAGAAAAACAAACATCTTGGTGATCCCCAAGACTTTCTGTTAAAAAAAAAATGTTTTGAACCAAAGCCACCTTATGGGACTTTACCTATTAGCCTGTTGTTGAGCATGTTAACAGTGAACACGCTCCAGTGCTGGACACTTGCTTCCAATAATTACTTTTTGTTTCAATTCTGGGCCCAACGTTGTCTCGTCCCTGTCATAATGTCTCCCAGGAGAAACACTCATGCATACAGTTTATCTGATTGGTGGTGAAACGATTTTTTTACTTGAACTGAGGTGGAAAAACATTTAATTTATAGCCTCAAACTGCTGTATTTTCTGTAACACAGCTGCTGCATGGAAAGCTATACATTTCTTTCTTTCTTTCTGTATTACTCTGAAAAAAGAAATTACTTCAAAGTGTGGAGCAATGAGAAACAGACTAGTATGAAGGAAATCTGCATCACTTATTTTCTATGGCTGATCTAGGCCACAAGGAATGGTTATATGTCTAAATGCTTCAATGTGGATGGAAGATTTGGACTCTGAAAAAATATGAAATAAATATGTTGTGAAATAACCATGTTATTATGTTACAGCAGAAGCTAGATTTATTGTGAGGTGGTAGAACCTTTAAGAAGTCTTAAGTAAATATGTGTCAAAACATTTCCCCTGACGAAGCTGAGCTATTCAAAAGAAGGAGTGCGATGCAAGTTTTGCACACAATGGATGCCAGACAGACGTTCAGTACACTGTGAAAAGTTTGAAGGGTAGTGATGTAAATTCAACAATATTTTCACCCAAAGAAATATGATCTCACTTGAAAGAGGTTGATGTTATCTAAAGATTCTTACAGCAAGCCACATTGAAAGTGATCTCGACTCTCTCTTCATGAGAGAGTCAAGTGGAAGCTTAAAAATATCAGCAAAATTAAAATGCATTAATTACATTGATATGTAATCAGTTTTATCTTTCATTGTTTTCCATTTAATTCATATTATTTCTGCCTGTGAGGGCAGTTGGAGGGGATTAAGCGGGATAAATAGACAGAAATCAGCGCTGTGTGATATGTTTTTTGTCACGTAATTTCTTGCCACAAATACACATTTAGATAAGTCACACTGAAGCCCACTGTGACAGATCAAATGCTTGGACTTCAGCCAAGTCCACAGGAGTAATGGTGTTGACAGGAACAAAATTTGGAGTTGTCACATGCCATCAATGAGCTTTCAGGAGCTTTCTGACCTTTTTTTTTCTTCTTGTGTAACCCTCTATGTGCAGAGCTGCACAGATGACTTCAGTGTGGGATATCAACTTCATTTGAGATTTGTGAGCAACCAGACACCGCAGCAAACAACTCGTCTTTGTCTTTTAGCAAAGCATATTTTGCAAAAGTTGCTTTGGTCACAGATTAGTTTAACAAGTGAACTGCTGTGTTTTTAAGCATCCTCAAAAATGTAATAGCAGAGCAACATTTTTTTCAGATTAGGTGCCAATGATTAGGATTTGCTCCAGCATGAGAGGTAAGCTCTGTCCTATCTAAACCTTTGACATCAAGGTTCTGTCTTTATCTTTACTTCAAAAGGACGTGATGCATCTTACAAAGATGTAAAGAGTTCTCTGATGTCTAAAGAAAAAGGCTGTGGATGCCAAAGAGTCATGGAATTGCTTCAGAAGATCCTCTAATTATCCAACTAAAATAGCATATTTACCATTTTGGTATTACAGGCAACGAGTAAAACATGTAATATATGCTAGAATTGAAATCAATCTCCCCTTTGGGGTCAAATTTAGCGACGTATGACAAATTTTAAGTTCATGTCTAAGAAAAAAAAACTTTCAACTAGATATAATCCTCAAAACACAAACCCAAAGGTCACAGTAGCCTGAGATCGGTTTTACCACAAATAAATAAATTGCCTTGAGGAATTTGACTCTGAATCTAATGTGTTCTTGAAGTACATTAGATTCATCACAACACACAATACCACAGTTTATGAACTTTTTGCTTTTAAAAATACCTATAAAATTGTTTACTTTCCCAGATTTTTCAACCCTTTTTTCAGCTTTGAGACAGCGATTATTAGCCTTTGACTTATACATATTAGAAATGTAAATATTAGAAATATAAATCAAGTAATCACTAGACTTACATAAATACATGTGCAGTAGTCAAGCTTAATACATTAAAGCAAAGTGGACAGACAAACACACATCAAGCTCATAGATCTGTATAACCGTCACCCCTAAACATCAGCAGTAAAAACTGCAGTAAGCCCCTTCCTGCTGACTTGCAGTTAAATGATTTAGCTACAGCAGGTGTTGTTGATCCATTAAATGAGATTAGCAAAAGAAAACATGTTTTAAAAGAATCTACAGGCAGGGAGCCCCCATTCATCATCATTAGGGTCGTTTAGGTGTTGCAGATGAAGGCGGCAGCATGAATAATGCTCCTGTTTCAGAATCGTAATTCTTTTGAGTTAAAGAGATTTATTCAGCTGCCTGAGCGTGCTGGCTGCACCTGTCATAGCTCACACAACGTTTACATCCGCTGTTGATTATGTGATGAAGGAAAACTCTGCAACTTCAATTATCACAACACACATGCAGTTTAAACAAACTGATGCTCCAAATACTTGGGAGGGTTTTTAAATTGCTTAAACTTGTCATGAACAAGTTGTTTGATCAGGTGCTTTTATAAAATGTTAACATGTGAATCTTATACCAGAGTTCAAAGAAGTAATTAGTTCAAAGAAAGCCCTACCAAAACACGTAAAACACTGAAAACATGCTATTATTGTTTTATAAACTGTATGAAGGAAAATTTAGATTTTTATTATGATTCTCACCCTCAACATTTCTCTCCTTTTAGATATTTAGATGTTTAAACCCGACTTTGTAGTCTAGAGACTTGTCTTATGATATTTTCATTCTATTTCCCAGTTTTTCATTGACACAACAAAATATAATGACCATATATTTGGTGAAACTAAATGCACAGTCTAAGTAATCAAAAATACACATTGAGTTTTGACATTAACACTTGTAAATTACCAAAACTGTCATGAAATATCCTCCAGTGCAACGATACAACACTATTTAATGATCTCCTTTACCAACCCATAGCTGCTCATATTGAAATCATAAAAAAAGAAGAAAAAAAAGATGTTCTCAACAAATTATATCTGAACACAGTTTTTTTAAATTCAGACGTAGAAGCTTATCTCAATCCCTGGGATTTTCTCAGGAATGTTATCTGACTCAGTCCGTACATTTCAGTCACCCTCTGTCCATACTGCTCTTGTTTGTAGCACCTTAATGGGAAAGGGAGCTCCCGAATGCTATCAGAGCAGGGGCATACATCTCTACCTTCAAGACTCCTCTCTTCAAAGAGCACCTTATCTTCTGCTATCTTCTAACAACGCTAATCTGGCTGACTCACAGTTTCTTTACACTTTCTTACATGTTCTACTTGGTATGTAAAGTAAATGGATCTATAGCACAAAGAAAGGGTCTTTTTTTCTGAAGTTGGGCTTGTGTGAGGTACATACAGTAGAAGAGCCACAATTATCTCAATTTAGGGAATTTTGTCTGACGTTGTAGCTGATTTGTAGCTGATTTCAAACAACTGTTTTAAACGTTTTGTAACTGCAAATGTTTAAATCCGCTGGACATGATAAACATGATAAACATTGGCAACTATGCGAGGGAATATTATAAAGATTGTTGCTAGTTTGTCAGAAGAACATTTCCAATAAGATAAAGCAACAATTGTCAGATATTAATATCTTCTGTTATCTTGAAAGGACCTAAGTCACTGAAATTAGGGGATCCATCTGACAAACTGTTAGCATTTCAGCACTCTGAGGATATTCAATACATTTCCACAAAAAACAGTGACTTAGCTTCTGCCTACTCCAGATAAAAAATAAAACCATACTGATAACTTCACAGAACCTCTCATAAGGAATTAAATGTAAAACCATCTGGTCTACTATGCTAAGCTAAAACGTACTTGGAACTGGACTAATTAAGTTTACCCTGAATTTATACTCAAAACACTTCAAACTTAAAATGTTACACAATTTTAAAGTAAAATAAAATGTTAATCTTAAAACTATAAAAATCAATAATTTTCTTGTCATCTTGTTGACAACTTGCTTGAGGTAATGATGTAATCTCTTACGCAATGACTCAGGTCCTCAGACACATTCCCACAATTCCTGAGGTAAACAGGACGAACATTTGTCAAAAAATAACATGCAGATATTCTGTCTAAACCTTCATTGTATCAAAACGATGTCCACATCTTTGTGTTATATTTCAATCCAACCTTTTTAAAGTGCAGATACATTTATGTAGCACACAGAATATCTGCCATTCCAAGTCCATATACAAAGTATTGTTAAAGCAAAGTGAAAACACTAACAGGTTACTTGGTACTTCCAGCAAATCACAGGCACAGATGTTCATTTACTTCTAGGTAAAACCTAAGTATAAACTCACCCAGGTAATCAGATTGTGTAACAAGCTGTTGGAGGAGAAACATAACAACTTTACATTTAGATTCTGAGCAATTCTCATTTGGGGAAAGCAGGAGTTGGAAATGGTTGTATTCATTTTCTTCATTGTTTTTTAACTGAATGTATATTTTCCCATCTGTTGCTGCTGTTCTGCCTCATTCACATTAAATACTTTCTAAAGCATCTAAAGTCTGTCTCTTTACAGCTGAAGGAAATAAAAAAAAACTTCCATGAAGCACATTTCTTTTTCTACTGTGGCTTGATGCCATTGTAAAACGCGATTCCATTTGCAACATTACATGGGTTAAGATACATTCCAGTGTAAATGGAGTGTATAAAATTCTCATTATTCCTTCTGCCCACCCCTGCTGATTTCCTCATTGTGGTAGCTGAAGGAGGGATACTGCTACTCTCTGGAAAGATTTTAATCTCTCAGAGTGCTTCGCTGGATTAAACCACCGAGATTTTACCAGCACTTTTAACAAGGCATGCAGGAGTGTGCTTGTGTGTCCGTGTTGGGGCGATGTGTATACAAGGGTCTGCGTGTGAGCATGAATGTGAGCTGGGATGTAATTACCACCCACACTGTTAAATCTCAGGGGAGACGTGGATCAGATCCAGAGCTGATGTCTGCAGCATCCCGACAGGAGACAGAGGGCGACCTTTCACCTTTGGCATTTAGTCAGGGTCAGTCTATGAGTAGATAATTGTGTCTTTCTACAGAACATCTTCACCATCTAAACATACTTTTAATGCAATTTAGATCAAAGATAAAAGCTGTTGTCTTCTTTGCTTTGCTTTGCTGACTTTAGCATTGTTTCTTTTGCTCTGCTATAGTTTGGTTACATTTGCTACACAGATATTAATCCCCACGAATGTTAGCCACAGCGCCAGTGTCTTTTATGTAGCCGTTAATCACTCATATTTAATTTTTTTTGCCTGTATTTACTCTGTAAAGACTTTAATTTCCGTTCTAATGGAAGCCAGGCCACGGCTACATTGAAAATGGTATTAAAACAATAAATACAAGTAACACAAACCAGAAAACAGAAACTCTGTGTCACCATACAAAAGCATACAAATCAAGCTGAGAGTTTGAACTTTATTTCTTCCAAGTCTTAATATGCATTTATCACTGTTAGAGATATGTTTAAGTCCATAATCAGTTGAGTATTTTTTATTTTTTTTGCTGTAGATTTACCACCTACAGCAATATTTCAGTGTCCATTTCTCCTATGTTCATGTGCAAACAAACTATATTTATTATCTGGTAAAAAAAACAAAAAAAAAACTGACTTTGTGAGTTTAAGGAGCGTAAATGATTTGAAGGGACGTGGATGGAAGTTAATAAGTATTAGTAAATTGTTCTTCGTTTTAATGCGAAACAACTGTTGTGGAGTTACAGTCAGAAGTATAATGGTTTTACAGTTCAAACGATGGTTTGCTTCCCTGTCACATCTAGTTGCCTCTGAGCAAGAGACTCAAGTCCTTATTGCTGCTCTGCATCTCTGTGAGTGTTGGGTGAATGAGGCTCCAGTGTAACGGACTTTGAATCTTTCATGATATAAATTAGTATTCAGAGGTTCTGTTGCATATGAAAATGTGAACTTATTTGTTTTTTTTACAATTTACACAAAAACAGTCCAAAGATGAATTATCACAAAAATGTAGTGAATTGTTATAAATTGTGACAAAAATATTTAGACCAAATAAACCAGAAAACAAATCTGATCCAATAATTAAACCAAACAGATTTTCTGTTTTAATCATCAACTTTTGCTAACAAGAATAAGGTGAATAACATATCTTAATTAATCAATTAAGATATGAATGGTTGCATTAAAATTACCTATAGCAAATGTCACTCGCTACAACATCTGGAAAGATAACAAATTGGAAAATCCTTCCAGTAATATAACTAATCCAACTTTATAGGCTTATAAATGCTGCACACTGAAACATTTTGGATTATTAAAAGCAAAGATTCACACAGACTCACAATACAAACTGTAGACCAAAGAATGAATGAAAACTTTACAACAGCGCTAGAAAATAAAGAGTCACAGCTGTTTCATGTCTAAGTCGGGGCTCCAGTGGAGTAATCCTCATTTGTTCCAACTTATTTTAGTATTTTTGTTTCTCATGTGAACACCCGTTGCATGTGCTCTCTCTCTCAGGGCTCAGGAAATCACAAATCAAAGATTTAAGCCAGGGTCAAAGTTTTGGTCGGGCTGAAACTCGATGGAGATGACTGTGGTATTAGTGAAGTTGCTTTGCGCTGCTTTTAAGCTTTAAAGTAAAAACAAACAGTAAGAGGGTGAAAAGTGCTGAACTCTCCAGCTAGCTCAGGAAGGAAAACAGAAGTAGTATAATTACTTGCGTTTTACACTAAAAGTAATGCTTCCTGCTAAAATAAACTTGATCAACTGTGAGTTATTTATAAAGACTACTAAACCTCATGAAGATTACTTTTACAGTTGGATTAATTAAAAAAAAAAGTGCCTCTGTCTTGTTTTTTTTTTTAGATAATTAAAGTAATTTGCATATTATCTCTAACCTCGGCAGTAAAAGGCAATGTGTCTCTGTCAGCTCTTACCACTCCGTCTCTTTCTGGCTTCACTGGGCTCTGTGGTCTCAGCAGCAGTTTGTGGTTTTTAAGACAGACTGCCTGTAAACAGCAGTAAGTGAGGTAGTTAACAGGGGGGCTGTTTAGTTTTCTGCCAAATAACTGACTTCAAATGGACCTGTGCCTGAGAGACTGAAAGAGGGAAACAGGAAAGTCACTGTGGTTGGATCACAGCCTGGCTATCAACCGAGGCCGCTCTGATACGGTGCTTTGATGTGGTCAGGGGTTGTGCTGACGATAACCCTCTCTGAAGAGAGCTGGACAAAGGAGGAAAGACAGTGGCAGCTTTAGAAAGTCTGAAGGGATAAAATTTTTAAAAAAGTGCTTCAGGGTTTATATTCACATCACAGGGTGTTTATTGTCAGTTGTGTTCTTTGGCTGGAGCTTGACATTTTTCCTGACGCATGCAGTGACATTTAAAAAGAACTAAATGCACAAATTGTGATTATGTGTCAAATTGTGATTATGCGTCAGGTTAAAAATATCTTCAGAAGGCATAAAACTGACTGAGGAAGCAAACTTTGATTATTGTTTGAGTGATTCAATATGAGATGAGCTTGATATTAATTGGTAAGACAGGTAAAAATATTGCTCAGTTGGTGTCATTTTGTATGTTGTTAAGCGATTTATCAGCGATCTAAAAATTAAAATTCACTTGTATATAAAGCAATAAGATAAAAGATTTATATGCACTGTACAGAGACCTAACTTTTTATCTTATTGTCTATTAGGTCAAGCTAATCTTTCCCGGTTTTAAGTAAATTAGGATTATTGAATCTATTTCTTTCTATGAAATGCCAGAATGAGGGGAGACCAAGATTTTTTTTTTACTTGCTCCATATAAACAGTTGACACACCCTTCTTTAGTAGTTGTATAATTAGATTTTAGACTTTATGACTTGAGTCAAACATTTTTGGGTTTTCTTCCACAAGCTTCTCACAACAGCTTGCTAGAGATGTGTCCCTTTCCACCTGACAGAGCTGGTGTAATTAAGTCATGTTTGTTGCCCTGTTTGCTTGCACACACCTTTCAGCCCTCGGCATAAATTTCCTGTGAGGCTTTTTGACGACCACTTTAAAACATTGACCTCTGCCATAAACTTGGCTGTAGATCATGGCCATTATCCATTTGGACTAGTCATTTGTTCTAAGGATCTCTGTGTTCTTTCTCACCATTGTCTTGCTACACTGCTTGAGTATGAACACATAACATTCTCTAGTAATAATATCTTATTTGCCGATCCACCAGTCTGGTAGCAAAACACACCTGTTTCTCTGGGAATATAACAATGACCTATAAAACCAAACAGCTGATTTTGTTTCATAAGATCTCAGGGTATGTCTCCAAAAAATTAAGTTGTTTTTTTTTTCCTGAGTACATTTGGAAACTATAATCTGTCTTTTTATGTTGCTTTTATATTAATGACTTCTTCTTTGCAGAGTGGCCATTAAGTTACGGATTTGTTTCATTGTAGATGAATAACAATGCCACACTTATTGACTTCAGCCAACACTTTTTCAAGTTTTTTTGTGTTGGTTATGTGGGTTTTATGAACATTTAGCACTGAAACACATTCATGTCTGGACATAGATGTTGTTTTCTTCTTACACAATGAGAAGACCAGAAACTTTACTGGTTTTTGCATTTGCACATAGTTGTTTTAGCACGTAAACCTGACACCTTCAGGCATCTGGAAATTGTACTGAAATAAGAACCCAACTTGTAGAAACTCTTTTTTTCTTGATGTCTTGGCTGAGCTTAAATTAAATAACTTTAATAAAGAATGAATAACCATCCCTTTCCTACTTGCTGACTTGATCTGGATTTTAAGGATAAGTTATTCATGATTGAATGATCAGATATGTCCCTGGGCAGTGTTAATTTTTTTTTTCAAGGCATAAACAACATCAAACAAAAAGATAGGCTCAGTGTTCTTTAAATGAGGTTGTAGTTTAGAATTCAACATGAAAGGAATAATTTACAATCCCATTCCTTTTTGTAGATGTAAGTAAATTTCCATCAACCAGGTGCATTTAATATTCAGAAGAAACAAAAGGAGCTTTGAAGTGTCTGTTGTTGAATTGTGTAGGAAATCCCCCAACATTGGGGGATTTCCTAACGTGAAAATAAAATCAGATTTTTCAGTATTTGACCAGTTGATTAAAAATAACATAGAATTAAAAATGGCCAAGATATCTGACCAACTAATTTATCTTTAATAAAACACTTATTGGTTTTTAACATAAGTGCTTAAAACTGAACTGAATTTGGTGACACTGGTACTGGTACTGGTGAACAAAACCAGTTTTGCTCTTCAAATGTTCTAATAAGACAAATGCTTCAAAGCCTTATTAATGTTTTGGTTATGTTTATTTTGTATATTTAAATGATTTAAGTACATTTGGTACTGACAAGTATTACATTTCCATAGAACTTCATTTTCTACTAAATACTACAAGTTGATTTCAACTTTAAGTCGACTTGAATGAACATGCCTACATGAGAACAGCTGGGAAGTTTATCATGTTGATAACAACATCTCACCAGAGAACTTCGCAGGGAGCTTATGAGCAGGTGGTGTTGATCATGCAGCAGAAAGCAATTTATGACCAGCCTTTTTGGAGATTACAGTGTGTTCCGAATCCAACTTGTGATGAAAGGTAAGAGAGCTTCAGGATAAGAAAATGCTAAATGTTCCAGGCGTAAAGTCAACAGAATAGAAACACCTGGTTTGTGAGCTGCTCCATTCTCCTTCAACCGTCACAGTAATACATCAAACGGCTCCAACTGCGCTAATAACAGCCTAATGACAGCCATTATCTAGCCATCAGCCTCTTTACGTCTGCTGACACAACTGCTGACAATTCAGCACCTATTTACTTACATCTGACGTTTGAATACATAGAGACAAATACAGGCCAGCGATAAAACTGCAATTAACTTTAATTATGAAAAGTTGGTCATTTATGTGTTTGTTTTATGATTTCTGGCTGCAATACTTTGGGATTTAGTTTTACAAAGAAGAAAAACATTCTTGCTAAAATGTAGAAACAATTGAAATAGATTCTGAAAAACATTCCTACAATCTTACAATTCAAATGTGTCTTTTCTAAAGACAAACTGAAATAAACACATCCAGGTAAAGCACAATTTCAGATTTGAGTCAATTTTAACAAGGGATTATCAAGGCTAGCTGCTGATTTTACGAGAAGGAAGCTCCTCCACTCAGAACCACTTAGGAAACTTTATCTTAATAATATTTTAACTTTGAATTCCCACTGAGCTCATCACGCTGTCTAAAGATGAGCCCAGAGCAAAGAAAGCTCTTTTTGTCCAGTTGTATCTGGGGTCATATTTTGTGGTCATGATCCATAGCTAATAAACATGGATAAGTTGGGATATTAATGGACCAGTAAATCAGTAGCTGCTTGGCTCAGTTCTTTCTTTACAAGAACAAAGTGCAGCAAGACTCGCATTACAGCAGACAGAACTCCTATGTAGTCTATTTCCCACTAGATACAAACACATTGCCATACCTGTTGTTCATACATCAGTCATTTTATATACTAAAATGACAGGAATAAAATGATTCAAGAAAGTAAGAAAGGAAGTAATGGTATGATTATACACATTTAAGAAATAAATATCTTCCACACTCTTCTGGACCTGTACCAAGAGATACAGTACAGTATCTCTTGGTACAGTAGATAATCAGTTATTAATTGTTTCCTTACGAAAGACATTTTTACTCACCCATTTAAGAAAAGAAAACAGTGAGCATTGTTCTTTGGTAGCTCTGTTTCAGGTCTTTATGTCAGTGTTAGAATATGGTGGAGTCAGGCTAACGCGCTACTGTTATCTTTATTGACTGAAAATGTTCCTTCCCAAATTTTAAAGAGTTTCAATATCATTACTTGTGATGATGCTGTATCGGACTGATTGTGAATCTAGTCAGTATTTATGAAACTGGAACATGAGTGTAAGTTTCATAAATACTAAGTAATGTGTGTTTTTGTGCTGGTTGACAGTTTTTATAAAACAAATTGCGGAGTGGCACTAAAGGCATTGGTCATTTTTCAATTCTGTATTATTCATTGTCTCTGCGTAACATGGAGTACATGCCTTTACTGTCATTACTGTCTGTGATAAGTTTCACTTATGTACTAACAAAATGTATTCCTTTGGCAAATTACTTTTGTTTTCAATAACCTGCAGTTTTACTGCCTAATTCCAGTGAAGCAAATTCAAAGTTAGTTTTTTTTATCAAAAAATGATGCACAATCGTAAGATTTTGATATTAATATTTGTAAATAAAAAGAAAGTTGTTACATTTCCACTGAACAAAACTTTTGTAATACCAACTGAAGTGTCCTTGATAATATGGCATGGAATAACTTGTACATTTTATATGTGGTGATTGCCACATGTATGTTTTTAAGCCCTTCAAAATGTTGAATTTAAAGACTGTAAATTTTTATTTTCAAGGATTTCTGTTAGTTTACTCCCCATTTGGGACTTGTTTTGAAATGATTATTGAGAACTGGAGGCATGGATGGGAATGTTTTAAATCCAGCCAAGTGTTTTATGGAAATATGAAGCACTGAGCTGGGAGTGCGTTGATCCGGGTTAAACAAACTGATTTGACTGCCAGCTGGCGAATGTGCTGGTAGTTTATGAACTGACAATGAAGGACAATGATGTGCTCCTTCATTTCTTGACACTACATCAAGATACTATGATAAATGAATCGGCAAACATAATTTCAAAACACATTTACAAGAGTTTCTCTTGCTGCCTTTATTGTTTCCCTATAACTGATTGTATGGAATTCAAATTTAATTTGATACAACATACAGCATCTTAAATGACTTCAATAGATAAAATAAATTAAAAACACAAACTACTGAAGAAAATGGTAGAACAGAGGATGTGCCTTTAATCAAGAGTGGAAGAGTGCATGTCTGTCAGCACAGTTTAATACGGACTTGAGGATAGGTCCATACTGACTTAAATAATATCTACTGAACAAATACTGAATTGTTTCAAACACCTTGGGAATCAAGGTGATTTAGCAAGAATCCCTTTGTAGCCTGTAAGGTTTGCAAAGTGTTCATGCTTCCTTCTTGAGCTGCTGCTAGTGAAGTCCCGTTGAAGGTCTTGGTCAGTAGCAGCATGAGCAAGTTGTCCTGAAAATTGTTGCCCTGAAAATTGTCATCCCCGGTTTTGCGCGACACTCTGGATAAAACCACACACACACAAGAAAAAAAAAGAAAAAGGACACACTGGGGCAGCGCTCCCTTGTTGGACTGCGCACAGAGTAAAAAACTTGTGAGGTCTAAATTAGACCCATTTCTCAAGACCGTGGGAGGATTAAGAAAGTTTATTCTATTATCTTATACTGGTAGCTTACTTTCACTCTGTGGTTGCAGCAGTGCAGTACATCAAAAGCCTTTGAAAAATAGAGTCCTTCCCCTGAACTGGTTTGCCCTACAATGACTTTACATGACAGTTAACGTAAGGAAGTTTCTACGATTTCCTTTAGGTTTCAGAAGTTTTACCCTTTATCCAGAACTGATGTTCTGCTGTGGTCTAAAATATTAAAGTACTGTATGTTATGATTTGGTGATGGGACAAGGATGTGAAGACCAAAACTCTAGTAAAATAAAGTAGAAGGACAGGATCTGGATGCCATGAGTGTGTTTTGAATAGGCATGCAAGTGTTGACTTTGTTGACCAGCTGCTTTGCAGAGCAGTGGTGGTACAAGAGAAAAGGGGAGAGTTACTTGAGATAGTGCAGACACTGATAAGGAAATATGAGCTCTGGTTGAAGGGGCAGATCTGCAAATAGCTGCAGGGGCTCAGGCAAAGGGTCTGATTAGCCTCAGTTGAGCCTGCAAAGGGTTAGCAAGCTTGAAAAATATGAAAACACCTGATAATCATTGGCAACATTACTGTAGTGTGTGGATGTTGAATTATGACAGTGTATTTTAAAGTAGTAAATAACTTGTTCCATATTCCTTGTTTTTTTATATCGCCTGTTAATTTTATATATAGGAGCATTTCAAATGACAAATTTATTTACACAACTTTAGCTTAAATAACAGTATGAGCTGAATTTATGAAACTATGATCTGTATAAGCACAACAACACTGCGTGCCTTAGTCTATTTGGAAACACAGTTGCATTGTTTCAGCCTATTGGGACATTACTGTACGTGACTCTGACCACTGTTTGTAGAGAAGAAAGCAAAGACATGAAAAATTAAGGTTAGGTTGAAGTTAGAGGTCATGTTTTGGTAGAAAGTAGTTTGGAAGGAAATTAATAAGTTTGAGATTCTCCGAATCTGTTGGACAAAAACACAGTTGGACAAAAAAAATTCCAACTGTGTTTAAATATGTTATCAAAAAGGTTTTTTCTTGAAGGTCAGAGTTTTGTAATTGGTGAAACAGCAAAACTGATAGAAGCCTCTTTGTTGTCTTTTTTTATGATCAGCTTCCTTTCCAGCCTCCAAACACAACTTATCGTTAGTTCTACAGTAACTCACATGGATTTAATAAAGAAGTCAGACACTTTTTATTTAATAATGTCAATAATTTTAAGGGTCACATAACATGATTAAAGAAAAAGGTTGAAGACTTCATGATCATAATTTAATAAAACAATCTAATCAATCTTTTTTTATCATTCTCATTCAACACCAACCTCAGTGAGTATGCTTTACATGCTATGCTTCCTGTAGCTGCATTTTACATTGGAAACAACTGTTTTCTGTTATGGATTATTTTAAAGTAAAGCTGCAGGGAACAGTGATCAAATGAAAGAGGAAGTATGAGCTTGTTTGTCATTGCCTAAATATTCACAGTGTGTCAAGTTGTTTTAATGTTTAATGTTCCTTTTGTGTTCAAGCAGTCAGCTACAAGTTTGGTTAGAAAAAGCAATTTCTTTCATCAGCAAAAAAAAAAAAGTTTTGTCTATTGAAGGTAATTAATGATGACATATTTTCAAGTTTTAATTTTTTTTATCACAAAACCTGTGAAAGAGGATCTGTTCAATATGTTCAAAAGCTGACAGGTGGATTAAACAAAATATAAGATTTTACACAAAAAAGAAACAAAAAGGTGCTGCCAAAAACACATGGACTAAGGCAATAAGAGACATCAAAAACAAGACCTGACATGACATAGAGAAATTATAAAGCAAACTTGAACAAAGATGAGACAAGACTCTGGCAAGGAATATCTGAAAATGCCGAAGGGTATAGTTTGAAAATGATTTCAACACAGCTGGGCCTTTCTTTGTGTCAGCTCACTCAACATAACATAAAACTCAACCAAGCGATAACAACGAATGACCGTTATTATATGTCTTTGTAAACCCGTGCTGTGCCTCTCTTTGCCCTTTGTGCTTGTTATCAAAGAAAGGGGTGTATCATGCATGGCTTCATGCCTTTTATGCACAAAATACTATTTTTGCCTCACTGGAAAAACAAGTAGAATTAATGAAAATTTGTAATAAAAAATAAAATATTTATGCTGCAATTAATGTTATAAAACACAAATGTGCTTAGTTATCCTTTTTTATAGAAGTATAGAATGTTGTAAGTTTTAATCTGTTAAATCCATTGCTAACAGTTGCTTTTCTCTTCTGCGAATTAATACATTCTTCACTCAGATGATACAACTCATTAATATTTATCTCACCGCTGCTTTTCTACAAACTCCCCATAGCCACAAAGGTTACAGTTTGTTCATGTATTTATTTATTTTTACTAGTTTGCAAAATTACAGCTATCACAGGCTTGGCCCTGCAATGTGTGGTGGAGAGCCACACATCAAACATGACACACCACACAAACAGACTTAATTGACAAACATTCAGACAGCACACGGAAAACCTCTACAACTCAAACAGTGAACAGTAAGAGTAGGTAATCCTGGCCGACAATGACAAAGTACCCAGGTTTGGCATTTTGCCATTGCTGAGACATTTGGCCAAATATCGGAGATAAGCTGAATATCCCCGATTTGAGGTTGGAGAGGTTCCGATGTCCTTCCGACTGCACTAGCTCACGCGTAACACACCACACACAGCAGAAATATCTCATAAGATTATCTTTAGAGCCGTCACGATAATCAGAGTGTCATTACGATTGTTGGAAGGGGAAGGTTGGGTCACAAATCATCATAATTGTGTTGCCGTGTGACCCAGGATCTGCTATGTTCCAAAACAAGATTTTATAGGGACTGATGGCTTCTGTGGCTTCACTTGACTGCAGAGAGACCTCAGCCAACAGACTGGACTACATATTTACTACAGCAGCCAACAACTAACAAAAGGGCAGGTGTTCTCATTTGGCAGTGAAGACTCAGAGTGAAGAGAAAGTAAAAACCTTAAAGCTAAGTAGAAAAGAGACTGTGGGAAAACAACATGTTGAAAAACTAGAACAAGATGGTCCTAACACTTGATACAATTATAAAATACAGAAATCAAACAGAGTGAACCCAATGACCAACTAATTTTTTAAATCCCTTTTGTCTCTACATGCCTAAGTCACTGGATGTGTTTTCTGACCACATGTGGCCTGTTTTCTGATCTGATTCCTAAAGGATTTTTCTGCCCAGTCAAGAGAGTCAGAATGAAAGAGAAATGCGCTTGTTTCTCTTTCATTCTATTTGAGAGTTTCCTTTTAGTGTGAGCCAGGTTGGACCTCTGAACTGCTCTGGCTGATTACTGGACACTTATCAACACAGTTAATCTGCTCGCCTGCCAGAGGAACACTTCAAACAGGCTGGCAGCCGTTTTGATATAAAAAAAGGAAAACAGTCAGAAAACGGAACAGAGTCAGATATCCATGTTTGCAAATTATTTTGCAGCTGTCAAAGCACAGTTAAGATCCACACTGATTAGGCACTGTAAGATGAGCTGAAATATTCAATACATGACATGTTTTCTAAAATCAGCTTATCATACAGAATTTGCTTGATAAATTATCAAGCAAACAAGCTGTATACATACGTATAAAGATTATATTCTAGCTTAATTAAGTTTGTAATAAAGAAATGAAAATTTGTATTGTGTATAATAAATACAGAAACCAACTTTTTCTCCAAAGGATACAGAGACAACAATAATGCAGTGACAGAAAAGATAAATGGTGTATCATCTAATTTTTATAACTCTTGGTTTTTACGTATAAGACTTGGAGTTCACAATAGGCATAATTTTGTAAAAATAAATGTTTACTTCCATGTCTTATTATCTGTTTTAGCCGTGGCATGTACTGTGTTTTCATATTTTCCTCATTACTTTATATCCAAGAACACAACTGTTTCATAATCCTGGGGCAAAAATAGTATCTAACATAGAAAAATGTTTTGGTAGGTGTCTATAAAAATCCAATTTTATTTATCTAAGTTCCATTCATTAAAATTATTTAGTTTTATAGCTCTATAATAAGAAGACATTTGCTAAAAAGAAAAAGATCCTAAAAAATTCTTCCATATTGAGAATGGGTAGTCTAAATTGACTCACTGCAAACAGAAGAGTCTTGGCTGCCATAGCAAAGACAAATGAGACAAAGAAACAAATAAGAAGGCTGGGAAAATTTTCAAAGATGAATTAAATAAAGAGGAAGACATGGCTCAACAAATCTGTCCAAGTGGCCATTTAGCCCATAAATCAGGGCAATGAACCTAAGGAAGCAAAACTGGGAAAAACAAGACAGGAGTAAGCTTAGACAAATGGATGTTGAAACATAAGACAGAGGCAGAGGGAAAACACTGGAAGACCCTAATGTAGAAAAATTAGTTTAATTTCTCAAACATTTTCACTTTTCAATACTTATTCAACTGAAGAAAAAAGCGTTTTTCTCTTCAATGTCAATAAAATGTGGATAGAGAAATTTTCTGTCAAGTATCTAATGCACTAGGTGTGACTGTTTATAGTGCTTTTATAAGCCTTTTCTAGTAAATCAAGCTGAGGAGACATCCTGAGGGTCGTGATAATAAAGCGGCTAGTTTAAGTAGAAAAAAAAATACTTCTGTTAAGTTTTATGAATATAATGTCAATTCTCCATACTTTAATTAAAGAAAAACTTGATGAAGAGAGACATAAACATTATAGTTTAGTAATGCGTTGTGTGAACAGGAATATCCAATCCAATCCATCAATCCAACTTTATTTATAAAGCACTTTAAAACAACCACAGCTGATACAAAGTGCTGTTCATTAAAACACAACATAATAAAATAAAATAAAAAACTCTTACAGTTAAAAAACAAAAACACACTTTAAGACTAGATCCTGCTGGAGTTAAAAGCCAAGTAAAATAGATGGGTTTTAAGACGAACTTTAAAAGTAGACAGTGAAGGGGCCTCTCTGACCTGCAAAGGCAAGTCGTTCCATAACTTAGGGCCAATGACAGAGAAAGCCCTGTCCCCTTTGAGCTTCCTTCTGGATCTTGGTACCTCCAAGAATAGACAATAGGTACACTAAAGAAGAGCAAAGAAGAGACAATAATACTATGAAGCACTGGGTAGTTTGTCTGAGTCAGTAACTACAGCTCAGTAACATGTGGCACTTCAAGAATGAAAAGTATTTACAGAATCCCTCAATGTCTCTAAAAGAGCTTTAAGCGATACCAACAAGGTTTTTATATACATAGCTGCTGAAACACCTCACCGATGAAGTAATACAGAAACATAGAGTAATGGTATCTGTATCAAATTGTTCTGGCTCTAAACAAATGTTACGGGACATTTCAGCTTGTAAAGTGTGTCAGATGTATCAAATTAGGAGAACTGAAGGGAAAAAAACTATGAGATCTATTCAGCAGTGCACAGAGGAAATGAACATGGGGGCTTTTTCCCTCTCAATCAATGAGTTAGACAGCTAGTGATTGCAGCACTTTACTGCAAGACATCACATCAACCACAGCCTCTTTATCTGCCGTGCAGCAGCTGCTTAACATCTTAGCTGTGACACACACACACACACACGCACACACACAGTTCCCTATCTGAAGAGGTGAGACAGAGCTTTTTATTACCCGGGAGTCCAGCTCAGACTGAAATTATTACCTTCTATTAAAGAGGATTTTACCACTTTTCTTTGCCTAATAAATTCCACCAGACTGTGACACAGTAAGACCAAGAGGCGGTCTATATGTTTTCATATATTGTAGCTCTCTGGGAAACAAATTATCAATGAGTGTACACGCTAAGCTTTCAAGGACAGTTCCGGAGAAAAACATCCAGATTTTCTAGAGAGTGAAGGTCAGATTCTGCTGAACTCAAGAACATAAAGCTCAATAGCGGTACATGCACCATGACAAGACGGTAGCTTTGCTCTACTATAGTTCAAAAAACCTTCTCGATACCTTCTAATTACCTTGTCAAATAATGTAGACTTCTTCATTTTACTTGCAAGCAAACAGAAAGGTTCTTGATCGTATTTATTGTTCGTATGAATGTATCACTTCATGGCAGTGTTGAAATATGAGTTTCTTGTCTTGTCGCACTCACTCATAAGGAGTCTCAGAAGGTCACAGATAGAGGTGTCTTCATCTGTTCAGTGCCATGTAGGGGTTCTATACCCATCTTGTTTATTTCCCACTAAAAGGTGGCAGCTCGCTGGTGTAAACAGCAGCTTCAGGGCGAATGTTTGGATTTTAGGAGCTATGTATTCATTTTTAATGATCTGGTTCTTGTCAATTGGTAACAAACTTAAACAAAATACATTGCTCAACTGCAAAGTGCTCCAATGTTGGAAGAAAATCAAATAAAATCTTTGTGTGTTTTTGTGTGCTTGCACTGCCTGCCACATACCAAATTCATAATTTAATGCAAAGAATAATAGCTGATAATTATGTGTTGCAGGAGCCTTTTTTGTCTGATTTTAAACAAATAACTGAGACCTTATAACAACGTTTAAGTAAACCCAGATATTGAGATTTGTTACATAAACACACTTTTCTAATCAGCTGATCTATTGTGCAATAAACTACTGTGATTACATGCCCATATGAAAACAGGATAAAACACTCAACATAAGGTTTCTAACAACACACACATGCTCGGTGATGTGACAAAAGGCTTCAGTTCATATATATTACATGAAAACATATCAATATATATTCATTTCTGAAAAAAAAAAACTGTGTACAACAACACACACACACTTACACAGAGAGAACATCTTTGTCTAATCAGCTGCTGTGATTCTCTCTGGACTTTCTTATTTAATGGCTTCATTTATCAATTAGTTTTTCCCAGAGAATTGCTGCTGTCAGCAGAACAGCTGTGAGAGAAATAAACACAGTCAGCAACTTTCCTCATTTTTGGCTTTAAGAGCTGCTGCCTGTATTCCTGTATGTTTATTTGTGTGAGCATAGGTTGATATGCTCTAAGTAGAAAAAAACATGTTTATATGTTAGTACGTCCTCCTGCTGCATATGCTTGCAAACGAGGGAGCATAAATTTCCCATGCTTGTGGGTGGAATCCCGATGACAATGACTTCCTACAAAAATGAAAAACTATTTACTGTTTTATTGGTAAGGAGAAGCAACTTGCTTTGTACTCACCCATTCAAGTTTTTAAGATAGACATAAATACATAAGATAAAGAAAATATCAGGAACAAAAATAGCTAATAAAGTCACTTTATTAGGTACATCTATTAAATTGTCTATTAAACCTGATAAAGTCTAAACTGAGCATCCAAATAATGAGAAAGGAGATTCTTGTGAAACTGAGTGCGGCATGGCTGTTGGAGCAAAACGGACTGGTCAGAGTATAGAAACCACTGATTTACTGTATTACCCCTTTTTTGCATGACCACCTCTCAGGTTTTACAGAGAATAGTTCAAAGATGATAAAATATCCTGTGAACAGCTGTGTGGACAGGCTAGTCTCAGGAAAGTAGCACCTGTTTCAACTGAGGTATGTGAAATACTGTTTATAAATAAGCATTTAACCTTGAAGCAGATGGACTACAGCAGCAGAAGACAACACATTTATGTCTGCTAAGAACAGGAAGTTGGAGAGCCAGTTCACACAGACTCTCCAAACTTGGACAAAAACAAATTAGAAAACTTGATAACTCTTAACTTCAACTGTAATAACTAAATGATAGGGTCACCATTATCACTCGGTCCATCATACCTTGAATGGTATGACTGGTTTCTGGTTAATACGGGGGGGTGTCATATTATCAGGGATATTTTATTGACACACTTTAGAATGCTTAGTTCTGACTGCTCATTGGTTAAAGTACCAACGCCTACTTTTGTTGCTGAGCATGTCTGTCCTCTTATCACAGGAAACCTATCTCCTAATTACTGCTTTTACCAAGATAATGCACCATTTCACACAACACAAAAAGTATCAAACTGAGTCTGTACAACCTGATCACCTTCTGGACATACAGAGGCAGAAGAATAGCATCATAGATGTGCAGCCCACAAATCTGGAGCAACTTTGTGATTCTGTCATGTCAGTATGGACCAGCATCTCCCAGGAATGATTCTGACACCCTGTTGATTCTTCATCGCAAAGGACTATGGCAAAGGAAGGTCTACCCCTGTGCGAACAAGGTGTATTTCATAAAGTTTCCAGTGAGAGAAAATTAAAGCCAGATGTAACAATTCGTAGCGGTCCCTAATCCTTTGTTTTACTTCCGGTGGTTATTTCTGTTTGCCCACACATCCCACCTCAGTTTTGCACTGATAGCAGTCTCAACAAACAACCTACTTTCTACAAGCACCAATGTTTATTTGCACATGTCCCAAAACCAAGGACAATGAAAGTAAATGCATATACACACTTCTCCAACCTGTGGGAACAAATTTTTATGACGTAGTTCTTTACTTGCATGTTTCTTCACCGCATCATGTAAGCCGAGATCCCATTGTATTTGTAGGTATGATTGTTTGTGGCTCAAACGGTTCCTCTGGCATTGGTTGGTGCTGTTGTTTTGACAACTGCATGTGATAATTTTTTCAGTCTGCAAATCGTTCATTCCCTATCTCCACAGAGACATCTCATACCATTGCACTCTGTTGGTGAGAATGTCTCACCTCATAAAGACTTTTCACACTAATACATAAAACTGACAAGTTGTACTTTCCACTATAACATGCTGTCTTTTGCCACCACACACACAAAGTTGGTTTTATTATTCCTGAGCCCAAATTTGTTGGTACAATGCACTCACTCACTGATGTTTAAGACAAGGTCTTTATCTGCTTTGACCAAACATAGACCTGCTGAGTATCAGCCGGTCAACAGCTCTTCTGGTAGAAGTCCTGTGACTTCATGACAGAATTAAATTACTCAGTTTAATTTCAAATTAGATAAAGAATCACAGTTAGAAACAAATTGCCCTCTGCTGCTGTGACAGGCGGCCAAGCCAAACAAAGATAATATGTCATTTAGTCATGATTTACAGCAGTACTCTGGGTGAAATACGTTTTATTTGATGCCGTAGGCCAAATATGCTCTGAAGAAAAGGAACTCAATCACTGCATTGTAATGGTGTACAAGTGCAGCGCTATCAAACACACGTTGCCTGCCAAAACCAGAGATGGACACAGATATTTCATCAGTGGGGTCTTTGTAAAAGTGTGTTAATGTTTTTGGAGTAAAATGGTACAAGCCGTTCATGTTTATAATGATTATTCAAGCTGTCACTGAGTGCTGAGCTACCATCAAAGGTTGAGTCCGCTTAGCGCTACGTGCCGTAAAACAATGCCAGCATCTGCAAACTCTGCCTTTTTCCAAGTTTTGTCAGCCCCAATTATCTAAAAAGTAGATAATAATGTTATTTTTTTAAGATATGAATAATTTTATTGATTCTCTTGAGGCAGTATCAGAGATTATACCATAGGTAAAGAGAAACACTTGCTAAAGGCTGTGATTAAAAGTATGAAGTGTACAATATGGCACAGTTCGTGAGTTGATCATTACAGACATACTTTAGAAAATTGTTTTCTTAGAAAACCTTGAAGTGACTTCTCCAAGGCTGCAGATGGCTTGGTAGAAGTCTTTAAATTCCCCCAAAGGCCCTCCATGTTCTCAGTCTTCACAGCAAGGGTAAACAGCGTAATTCCTGAACATATTCTATAAGCACTGTACTGGCCACTTGGCTTGGCCACCTGCAATGCACTGTGAAAAATTGTGTTTTGATTATGGACAAGTGAAGAAGGCTGAAAGGCTACATGCAAAGCTTATGATCAGTCGACACAAGACGTGCCACATAAACAAAAACATTTGGACCACAGTTACAGTTACATTGGAAAAGGAGCGTGGAAAAATGTAGTCATTACACATTTTTTTCAGTCTTTGTTGTGAAAGTGCAATACTTTGTGGTTTGGACCCAAGCAACTTATTACACGTACTTTTGCGAAAGCATGTTGAATAAACCTTCTGTGTGCCAAAGCAAATCAGTTTTATTTCATTCGACTCGCAGCAGTTTCTTCTCTGCATATGTGTTTTAATGTAGGGTTGCTTAAGACAGAATGTTTCTCTTAATATATCAAATGTAGTGCCGTACAATCGGTATTACACATGTGCAAATGGCGAAACACACTTGTTACTTCATTAGTTAAACCTGGCTCATTACTTGTTTAGACAAATTAAGCAACATGGCAGCAACTCAATGCGTTCAGGTCACGATTTGCTGAAGTCATCTTCACTATGCCTAGTTGAGGCTGATGTGCCTTAAGACACTTTAATCTTAGCATGTTTGGTGCCGCAAGACTGGGTAAATTTTAAGTATTTCAGAAATTATTAATAAAGTGGTATTATTATACATAGGTCTACAAGGAATTTTCCAAGATAGCTGAATTTGGGTGTCTTTTTGAGGTCAAATGAGAAGGAGTAGAACAGATGAAAAAGGTAACAGTAGTTAAAAAAAAACACACGTCCCTGAACTTATAATGGTTGAAACTTTTAAGCTCATGGGCTACAGCAGCAGAAGATCACAACAGGTGGCAGTCCTGTTAATTGAGAACAGAACATCTAGGCTACAATCACATAGCCTTGAAGAGACTCACTAAAATATCCAAATCCAGATTGAACAAAACGTTTCCTTTTCTGAGCCTTTAATTCTGCCAAGACATTCAGATTTAAATGTCAGCATTTGGTGTAAATGAAAGCATGAATCTGTCCTGCCATGTGTTATTGGCAGGACAGATTCATGCCAAGAAGGTGGTGGTCTCAAGGTGAAGGGATATTTTTCTGGCTGAATTTAGCACCTTAGTGCCAAATGCATGTTGTCAATCTACCTAAGCATTGTTGATGTCCATGTCTTTATATTTCATATATAGGTTTACCCATCCTCTGAGGGCTGAGGATATTTTGTACCAGATCCATCTGATTTCCTGAATTTATTGGTCAGTCTTTGCATCTGGCAAAAAGGGTAATTTGCATTTTGGTGGGCAATTTGTTAGAATGGTGTTATTTTAATATTTACAAAATATCTAATTGGTTCTACCTAAGAACAATACCTAAGGCTAAAGGGGCCTATTACTAACAAGTTGTCCCTACTAAAATAAACCATTTCTTTCAGCATCTGGTTGGAGCCACTTATGTACAAACATCTACAATAACATACTGACTAAATTAGACCAGAAGATATTTCCTTACATAATCTGCTATTTTTTCACTGAATATTTGATGGATGAGGTTCACAATTTAAATTTACCCTTTTTCTCTGTAATTGTTTTTTGGAAGGACAACTTGTTTAGAATTATGCCCTCTATTCAGTCACAAGCTCTGCATTTATTTCTTCCTTTTGTGATCAGACAAATTAGACACTACAGTGGCTCTATTTTTGTTGGTCATGTAGGCCATGATAATTTAATCCTCTGCCCACTACATTACTTCTACACAAGTGATTCCCAAAGTAGGGGTCACCAAGGGCAACCTATTATGTTTCCCAGACGACATGCACAGAATACAAGCCCCAGAAATTAACATTTACATTTGGGGAAAAGATTGTTAATAACTTATTTTTGTCACAGAAGTTGCTATGAGCAAAAATATCTAATTTTGTTGCCATTATTCCGTTCAATGAAGAGGCCTTAAGTTATCGTTGTTTTCTTTAGTTTAAATTTAAGAATTGTAGAGGAAATTCACAAAGTCTCTCAGAACCCTTTGTCTGCTTTTTAATTACTGAAGAATTTTTTGTTTGTCTAAGCCAATTAACTTTGAGCTATTCTTTTTAAACTTTAAAAGAACATCAAACTCTAACAATTAACTGGTGTAGTATCAATGCATAATAGACAAGTCATCAAAACCAATTTTAGACATGGATCTGTGAGCACTTTGCTATCTGAAGCCTGTCTCAGATACATCATTTCATTCTCTCCTATTTTTTAGTTGAACTTATACCAAAGAAAACAGTTTGGTATATAGTATGGTCTGAAAATTTGTAAAACTAATGAAATGATTCAAAAGCTCAGACAACTACTGATCAGTTTCAATTTAAAATAAAAGAAGACGACATGGATACTATTTAAAGGAACAGTTTTACAGTCCTGAACATTACCCATACTACCAAAGTGGAATCAAAACTCAATTCATCTATTGTTCTTTGGAATTTAATATTAAAAGTTTAACAACCCCTGTTTTAGATCAGCAAACAGTAAATGCAGTTGTGGAATCAGTTTTTCAGTCCCAGAGTAAATTCTTTGGATTTCAAAATGTGAAACACTAGCTCAAGGTTTTATTCCTGGTCCAAGCCAGCCTGAGAACAGCCTTGTTTAAAAACTATTTACATAGTTTACGGGTAAAATCAAACTCAACAAGTGAAAACGTTTTGTTCTTAGTCATTCCCGGGTGTTATTTCCAAAGCGTATTCTGTGTTCAGTTTGAGTAGTGACAAAAAACGCATGGAATTTAAAACAAACACAACATTTACGATTTTAAGCATCAATTTGATATATCTCCTCAATTGATCGTGAATCCATCAGTGCGTTTGGGGTGTAGTGTTTGGCAAGCATGAAATCTGAACCCGTGTCATGTTGCTTTCAGGATCTCCAGTAATGACAAACGAACACACACGGACTCAAAAGAAAAAAGTACTTGCACAGCCAACCATTCACTCATAATCACACAACCATCCAAACAAACCCTGGTGGGATGTGAAAAGCATTATTTTGCCATTACTCTGGTTTTCTCAGGGGGTCTTCTGATAAACATTCACTGCTTTCAAAATATCTTCACCTCTCTGATCCAACGAAAATGTTATGCTGACTTGAAAAGGGACAGAGTGCAAACGGCAATACATTTTTAATCATATGTTAATATGTTTCTTTTTTAAGAGTTCATAAATATGATTTCTAATACACCTTTTCCCCTTAAGATTACATATAAGGTTTTAGTAATTACATAAATTGATAAACAGTAATCCGTTGTTGACTTTAGGTGGTGTAATGCTTCCAGGAACAGGCGTTTCTTTCACACTGCTGGAGCTTACATGTGAGGCTTTAATCATGCTTTAATCAAAGATAAAACTCAGTTCGAAAGGGGCGTGTGTTTATTGAACTCCAAACACTATACAGGCACTTTGCGTTTGAGTTTACCATCCTTTACTTTGAAGTGTCCCACCCCACCACTTTCAGCTACCTCAGTCATGTTGACTTAGTGGGAAGTTTCACATGTTGCACGTTCCAGTTGTTAAAGTGGTAATTTTCTCACAACTTTAGTGGATGGTACATTTAAGTACTGTAGACTCCATTAATGGGGTACTTAATCCAGGTCCAAGTCAAAACTGTGACCACCTGGTTTCAGATGGATATTCTAATCTGTGAACCTTCCTTTCAGATAAATTTCAGGCATTGCCTACAAAAAAAACATTAATAGCAAACAGTATAAATTCTAGGAATTTCTTAATTCTCACAAAAACACCAAAGTGACTCAGAATACTGCAGAACACAGAAAAACCACAGACCACATTAAAGAGAACAAGGAACACACAGGAAAGGTCAAAGTTTATTGAATGTTGTTAGTCACATATTACACAATTTATTTTCTTTATTCAATATCAAAGACATTGCCCAGTATTAGCCAGTTCTTTAGTCTTGTTTTCTATTTGAACCATCTTAAGAGCGGCTCTGTATCAGTCTGTTTTGTAAATTATACATGATTGTAACCTCAGGATATTGAGTCCAGATGATTTCAGAGATGCTCCTAAAATTTTAGATGGTGTTATTATGTTTTCCCTTTCTTTCAGCTGTGTTGTTTGTATGATGGTGGTTTTGGTATAATTCTTTTTTTATGGTTTTTGTCATGCATTAAGAATACGTGCCTGTTAGTTTTAAAATCTAAAGCCACCTAAAACTCACAACGTAGGAATGAGCATGTGTTTGTCTCTTTCTGTTTTTCTGCATAATGGAGGGATAATCTCCATCTGTTTTCTGCAGAATGTCAGGTGGGATAAGCACCGGCGTTCCACGACTCACATAAAATAGGTTTTAAGGGATTACTAATGACATGTTCATGTTTTTGTTTTACAAATGAGACACTTTTGTTTTGTTTCTTTTACTTAAGTGAAGCAGCACCTCCACTGCACTGTTTCTTAACACAGCAAGGTTTAAAGCATGAAATCTCACTTGTAGACAAAGAAAAAACACATTTCATAATCTTTTCACTCAATTATCCCGGATGGACAACTTCTAAATATGACCAAAGGATCATATGTATAATTGTGATTGTTGTGGAAGGCGCTTATTCCACAATATATGTATAAAATTACGAGATTTTCATCAGCAAGTAAGTGTGCCTGAACACGGAAATCTGTTATATTACTAACTGAAACAAGGTATTGTCATATTGTAAATGTTTATCTTCTAATCAAATAATTAATAAAGATTTTTTTATGTATCATTATTATTATTTTACTGCATGTTCAGTCTGATTTGTTAATTAAAACTGGTCTGTTCTTCATAGCTATTTCCAACTTTATCTTTAAGTGAAAAAATATTTTAGAGTAAGGCTGTACATTAGAAAACTGCATTGCAGAATAATTTATTCCAACACTCTGTGACCTTTAACATGTTTGGAGCTACTATCACACTATCATACATGTGCTGTTACAGTGAGTCTCCATCCATCAGACTGAATATCTCACTGGAATGCAGTGTGTATATTAACTGGCAATAACAACTACCACATAATGCATTCCAAACAGTCCTTTGCAATATTATTAATGCACACAGTAATACTGTATTGGTGGTATAGGACCATAAGTCTATGTCTCATTAAAAACTCTGTCAGCCATTTGATATATCTAATGCTGTTACCCAAAAAGAGACACAATATTGCTTCAAAAATAAAAGTCTTATCTTTGGTTAAGCTGAATTTAACATCGATTGCATGGTTCTTTTAGATTTTCTGTCCATGTCCAGCCTGGGACATTTAAAGGGTTGGATTTGGCGGGATGGGGGACAATAAATGACAACTATATGTGATTATTTCTTCACAATTTAGCTGCTTTTGTTGTTTTACGAAACAATGCTAAAGCAAAGATTTACTTTATGCAGCCCCTATGATACAGGTTTTTTTTTTTTTAGTTAAATAACAATATGGTGTTGAATGAACCGGCCAGATCCACTCATAAGGAAATGCATGGCAGAATTATTTCCCACTCATCTATGAAGCAGTTTCAGAATGATGTTAGCCATGTTTCCTGCTGACTGCAGTGTTAGCTGCAAATGTTTCAAATATTTTAATTTTTAAAAAGCTAAAGCAATAAGGGAAAAGCAATACTTCGTTTATAATATCGCTTCAGTTTATGTTTTTCTTTTTTAATTTGGATTCCAAATCTTTTGTTTAATAGAGTTTAAAAAGAAGCCTGTGACCTTTTTTGATTCTTGTCACTTGATATTAAACAGCTACGTAATTTCGCTAATGTTACTGCACAAGCAAAGTTGAGTTGTCATAGTAGCAATGGAAGTAACAATCACATTCATTAGAGAGTCTCCTGCACTTAAGCTTCATGTGGAGTCTGGCTTTAACTGGAAGTTTGCAGCAATCCAAAAGTAAAGAAGCAATATATCAACTAGGAAATTATTATGACTGCTTCAGTCAAAGTGTTGCAATTCAAATTGTCGCCTTCTTGAAGAGTTTGCAATGATAAGCTGCTAAAATGTTATTCTGCAGGGTTAGGGTGTTGCATTATTAACAATTGTATGCTCAAATGAAGAAATGCACATTTTTTTCCCATCAGGTTGAAAGAATTATATGACTCCCTCAGATGCAGGGAAGAGTATACAGCCAGTTGTTCTTCCTCTATTACTATTGAAGGGCAGCTTTTTTAAATCAAAAGCACACTTAGACTGCACATCGTCACTGACTGGATGTTTATTTTTACAGTTTAACACACCAAGTTTTATAGCTAAAGCATAGCAACAACTCAACAGGATTCACACTGAGCAAATCTTTGCTGTAGAAGAAATAAACATGCTGTGGATTCACAATTATATAATGTTTATATACTGTAGACGGAACAGAAAACACATTTTTTTACTTTTCTATCCAATTTTACTAAGAAGAACAACAAAAGTAAAATCTATTTGCTCATAAATCTTTCTTCTACAGTGCATTAAATTCACACATTGTACTAATGGTCCTGAAATAGCTTTACAGCCACATGTGTACACTGTGTACAGAAGAAGGTAATTGCCCCTCATAGATTTCTTCTATTATTGCCTTTCAGTTTCACTTAAATCCTTCAGATGATTAAACACATTTTCCTATCGGACAAATAAAACCTAAAAACGGCAGCTTAAAAGGATGATTTCATTTGTGAACAGCAAAAAGCCATCTGACCTAAATAGACCATCTCTGAAAAGGTAATGTCCTCCCCTTCTTAAATCATGAATGGACTGGGATTAGTAGCATTTCTTGAAAAGCTATATAAAGTTTCCCAAGCTACACCCAGGACTGAAGCCAGACTTATATTGTTGAGAAATCACTTAAATAGAACCCTTCTGACAACATGACATCGGCTCTCAAACAAGAAACAAAGAAATGTAGGACATATGCTGTCTGGTAAAGTCCCTGATATGTATTAGTCAGGAAACGACTACAAAACCATTTTTCAGGCTTGGGGACTCCGGTAAACCACAATGAGAGTCGTTATCCACAAATGGACAGAGCAGAATGTGATGAACCTTCTTAGTAATGACTGGTTGTCAAAATACTCCCAGAGCATGTTAACAACACAGGGACATTACAAAAGAGCCCAGAGCAACGTCTAAAGCACAGCAGGCCTCACTTGCTTCAGTTAATTTCAGTGTTAATGGCACAACAATAGGAAAGAAGCCAGGCATAATTGGTGTCCAGTGAAAGGTTCAAAGATGAAAACTATTGAAAGGACAATGTCTGATTAAGATAGTATTAAAAAAAAAAAAAACATTGTACCAAGAGCAAAGATGGTGAAGATGTGGCGATTGCCTGATCCTGCTTTACACCTGCAGGACTAAAACAACTGACTTAATTGAAAAAACTGAAAATTCAACTTTCCCACAGAAAATTTGGAAAGAGGATGTCTTATCAGCTAGAGACTTTAAGCTCGGCTGCACTTGGGTTTTTCAGCAGAACAATGATCCGAAGCACCTGCATCGGTGCTGTGAGCAGCCAAATACTTTTTAAATACAGTACATGTGTGTATGAACAAACTATTTTTAATATTAGTAATTACTTATAGTTGCCAGGTGCTGCCAGCAGAGTAAATGCTCCCTACTTTTAATTAGTGCACACAGAACAAACACTACAGATCCACAAATTAGTGCAAAATAACCAAATAAGAGAAAAAATAACAGCAACAAAAATAAAAAAAGAAAATTCAAAAAATATAGTTATTACAATGTAACACTTTTTCCAGATTTTTAAAATATTTATAGAGTGATTTAATTTAAAATTTAATTAAAAATAAATAAAAACTTAACAAAAAAATAGCAAAAAACATGTCTATGCAATATCTACTCATACTTGGTTCATATTAAGTGGCATTTCTTTTATATCTGTTCCACTTGAGTTCTCTGTACCCTGCCATTGGCCAGCAGCGGCTTGTTTATGTGAACTCAAGAGAGGAATCTTTCCTTTTGGCCCGCTGCTGCTCTTTCCCTCTGAGCAGCCGGGTCAAAGCACTCAGGCCCAGTTTGGGGAAGCCAGCACCATCTGAATTGCAAAGAAAACAGAAAATCCACTTCAGGCTGAGGCCTAACTTTATGATAACACATAATTAATTGTTTGGAATCTGCTGGCGCAATCAGCTGTAGCCTTAACCCTGCACCTCTATGTAATTACGAGTTAAGGACAAAGAATATGAAGCATGTTTCGAGGATTGGAGGTGGGGGGAGGGATTCTGCTCAGAGTTGCACCACATGAACAAACAACTGAAAGGAAGTGTTTACAGCACGTCTGGAGGGAGAATATTGAGTGTCGGATTTTTGTGCGTATTGCAGGATGTTTGGTTTGTTGATTCGCTTGTGGCACATTCTGTAATGAAAGCCTTTGTCTTGAGAGGAAACAAACACTGCAGAGAGTTCTAGTGCCTGTGTTTTACTCTGTGTGCTTCTCTGGGGGGATTAAGTCTGGAGAGAATGTGTCAGAGTGAAATGTGCATTCATCTGGCAGAAAAGCATCACAACAGCCCTATATGCATCTTTATGCAATAATTGCAATACTCACAGGCGACTGAGGTATCTGTGAAATTGCCATGGAGTCAGATGATCAAGCTTTCTTTTCACCTTGTCATGCGGGCAAACCTGAAACTGACAATTAAATTAAATGTTACTATCATATAGTTCATCTTTGTATTTACTGGTGACAATTTGTCCTGAAACCTCCTTCATATTTGAGGGTTCACAAATCCTTGAACATTCAGCTCACCAACCTTGATTTGTTGTCTGATGTTATTGGCATTGACTGAGCAGGTGAGGGATCAGAAATGATGCTTCATCATTGGCTACTGTGGTAAGGCAAATAAAACTCTCCCTACACTGGCTTGAGGACCACCAACATCTAAAGAGTAAACAAGGAATAAACAAGATGCTTCAAAGGAAATTTCCTAAAGCTGTTTGAGGCACAAGTACAAAGATAATAAAGGGATAAGTGACTAGTAAATTTCCTACTAGACACTTCAGTTCTTGGAGAACAGACCTACTTTTTCACATCTCACATAGAGTTGCTTAAGAGTTCTTCTTATTAAGCATTACTTGTAATAATGTTTCTTAAGAGATAATGTTCCAAGAATTTATAAGCCTTATAATTATAATAAATAAGTGTATCCTCAAATGCTTTATAATACAAACAGGTTTAGTTTATACCCAATTTTACAGAACCCAGTGAAGTCAGATTCGTATTTGTTTAGATAAGCTCCAATGGAGTCCTAAAAATGTTAAAATAAAATTCAGGTTTATCCACGTTGGGTTGCAAGGACAGGAGAATGGTCATGGTGCACCTTTAATGACAGCAATAGATTTTTAAAATCACGACAGAGAAGAAACTGTATGTTTTTGTTTTTTAGTCCATTAGGTTTTATCTGACAAAAACTAATCTTTTTGCTTCTGGAAGCTACCTTTTTTATTTTACTTTTAAAAAAACATATGCATGAAAACTGACAATGGACATCTGAAGTAAACCTACTCCTTCTATATCTTTGATACAATAAAATTCAGTTATTTATACGGTACCTGTTCACAACTATTATGAATCACAACTATTATCAGTTGCACACTCTGGGATCCTTTTGTGCTACATAAACAAAGTTATAGGGTTGAAACCACTGCAGATGGGTTTGATGCAGTGCAAATTGAAGCAGGGATATTTACAGCTAAAAGAGCCTACATGCAGATTCAGTAGTGAAATCTACTGCTCAGCAGGGGAGCTTTTGTTACACAATTGAGCTCGTCATCTGATGTTAATTAATGTGAGCAAATGACAGCAGCTATTAGAGGTTTTGGTTGTGCAATGTGCTAATAGATGTACACTGCTACAATTGATTTCCTTACAGATATTTCATGTAAGTAATTAGCCTGACTTTGACGGTTTTCAAATATAATTTCTCTAAGATTAAAGTCAATTTAATTTGGTGAAGTCTGATTTGAGATGTTGTCACATGAAGCAGCTTGAATTGTGTTGGCAAGTACTGAATTAAATTGAATTAGATTAATTAAACTGAAGTGAATAGAGGGGAACTGAACTAAATAGAGCCAAATTGTTTGTACTATGTTCAGTAATTAGAACCAACAGTATCTAACCACATATCGACCCCTTACTTTAAGTCACACAGTAAAAGAGTAAAATAATAATAATTGCACATTCTGGTGCATGGTCACAAAGATGTTTTTAAAAGCATAATTTACTGAGATTGTAGTCACTCATTTAATCTCCTGTTCTCCAACATCTTAGTCTAAGTGAGCTTAAGCTTTTAATCTGAACAAGAGTTTAGCTTTAAATATACAGTGCATGTTGGCATGGTTACTCAGCATAGCGTGAATTAATAAGTGAACCCTGTGTGACTTTTAATGTTTTTTGGCATATGTCACAGTTTAAAATCTCAAAAATGCAAAGAAAATTCAGAGGGTGACAGATAGTGTAACACATAATCATTTATCTGCTCTAGACCAGACACATTTTCAAACAAATACTTTGCTATTAACTTTTTTGAAGTTGTTTAAACTATGCAGCTATTATTTATTCTCACTTATCCATGCATAACTGCAGGAGGTCTGATACCCATTTTCAGCTGACAATAGGCAACATGTGGCTCATTACAGCTGGACAGGTCACAAGTCCATCACAGGACAAAATAGAGACACTCAGGACAGGACCGTGCATGCACAAACTTACATTTAAGGCGTGACACAAATGAAACTACCACAGATCTCTTTGAAATCTGACAGAAATCCAAAGTGTCCATATGAAGAGAGAGCATATGCAAAGTCTGTGCAGAAAGACCACTGACCAGCATTCAAACTTGCTGCAAAGTAACAATACTAACCTCTGGTCTACCATGCAGCCCCCTCAATCCTAGTCAAGCTGAGTGTCTCTGCAAACATTTGAGTGGTTCAAATCTGCCCTAACACTAAATCATTGCAATATTTACTACTGTATCTGTAGCAAATGTAATTTTACACAGGTTTGTGTGAAGATCGTGCAGAGAAACATCCTTCATGTTGTACTTTATGAAGTCATGAGTCCTGTTTTACATCCAGACTAGATCAACATATGTCTGATGTTTAATGCGAGGGCTTAAATGCAGATCAGCTTCCAAGTGGCATAAAAACAGCTGCTTTTTCTTTACACTTTTCATGCAGAGTTTGATGAGTGACTTTCATGGTCATAACAACTCTCATCAAGTAAACAAAACATGTGGAGGTAACTCTGAATGTTATGGACTGTGTCCAGAAAACTCTGTATCTCACATGGTTATATGTGCAGCTGTCAGCAAGATTTGTAGGATTTTGTTTAAAATGTCATAAAATGGAAGTAAAACATTATTTCACAGGGAAGAGAAATGACTTGAGACTCATGATCTCAGAAGATGGTTTTATGTTTTTGTTTCCTGTGTTCTGAAAAAGAAATTTAACACAGCTGGATTTCTACATATGACAAAACTATCAGTCAGCGCTGTGTGGTCTGAGTGCACATCATTTTCTGTACTTTGAACAATCCAAAAGACTTTTTTTTTTGTTATGCTAAAGAGACTGACTGATAACTGCTGATGTGATCCGCAGTTGAAACCATATGTTTACATACCTCATATAAAAATACTCTGAACTTTTTTCTTCCCTCCGTCTCCCATTAATATCAGAACGCCCCCTTTCCTCCCTAAGGTCTGTGAGGCTTACCAAAATGATGAATGTCAGAAAAATTGTGGGAGATAAATAGTTTTTGTAACTTTTTTCAGAAGTTTACATATAGTCAGTTTTTAGAATAGAATAAAGAGAAGAAGTCAGGTTAGTCCTAAAAGCTCTACAAGTCAAGCTAACCTAACTTTTGGAGATCCAAATTTCCCTTCCAGATATCATAGCTTATTTATTTATTTTTTTCCTTTAACTTTTTAAAATTATACGGCTCTTGCAATACCATTAATACAACATCTTGGTTTTCCTTAGAACACTAAGGTCTTAGGACCTTAGTGTAAAGAAAAAAAAATCTTTAAACATTATATTTCAATATTCTGGAATTTAGGAACTAGAAATCATTTTGATAATATTTACTGACCTAAAAGATGGAAACCTTAGTCTAATGTGATGCTTTGTCCTTACTTGGTACTGGAAGTTCAGTGAGACGTTGACAAAAGTAGAAGCTCTTCTAATCAAAAGCGGAACCTGCAGCAAGTTTAGATGTTTCCTGTTCTAGTTTTAGCTATTCGGTAAAAGTACCCCCAGTTTAGTGTGTCTATGATACATGTTCAGGGCCCCAAGCCAGACACAGAGAGTTGGGACATCCCATGATAAATATGCAAGAAGAGGAAACTGTGAAAAAAAAAGCTTGTAAGTGAGATTTATCTTTTGTTCAAAAGGCCACCAAATTTGTTAGTGCGGCAGACAGGCTTTTATCAGCTCGACGGGGATAAAGCACTCCTCCAATGGAATTGTGTGTGTCTGTGAGTGCATGTGCGGGGGAGTCAGACTGAGAGAATGAGAGTGAATCGTGGCTCATTTTGTTTTCAAATCCCAGTTTAAAGACCCATTTGTCACTCTGCAACTGTGAGCTGAAGATTTTAGTTGCCATGGAAGTTGACAGGCAAAGGGCAAAGGGAGGACAGTCTGATAGAGGGGCAAAAAGAGATGAAGAGAAAGCAGGGGGAGGAGTGGAGGGAGGTGAGTAGGGGAACATTTAGACATACTTTGGGGAAATGGAAAGGTTAGAAGGGAGAATGATGCTGAGAAGGACTGATAAAACTCCGTAGGTGTCTTAATGATTGCAAAGACGGTGGGCATGGTTTTGGATCAATTACAGATGAAAGTGTGAATAGTGAAAGGGCTGATGGAGAGGTAGAGAAAGGATGATTACAAGAGCGAGATTCCCAGGAAGTTCTGGGTATGCGCCAGTGTGGCTGAAACCACGCAAACTTTCTCACTGTATTTTCTCAGTCTTATCTCGTTCTCCTATACACATTCTCTCACACACATTTGGAGCAAACATGTTCACAATTAGATGTTTTTCTATTTATGCAAAGCCCATCCAACAACAAACTGCATCACATTTTTATCACTGCTAACATTGATGTTTTAGGCTCCAGAACTGTGTGTCCAAAATCTGGTTTATCTGTTGAGTCGGAGCATTCAAAAATATTCAGTACATTGTGTGCTTCTTTTATTGTAAATGCCCTTGTGGGTGGTTCAAAAATACTTTTCAAAGTTAAGCGACGTTTCAGTAAAGGATGAAACTTTACTGTTTGCTTTAAAAAAGGAAAAGTTGGGAAGATATGCAGCTTTAAGTTGATAATGTTCCAGAATTCCCTTTCCTTCCCCTACACTGTATTATTTGTAAGGTAATGTAATCGGCATCTAAGTTGGACTGCAAGCAATTATTAGAACACATTTAAAACAACACACATACATACATGATATTTACACAAGTTATTATCATCTGCTGGTACTCTAAAGGTTTGAGGAATTATCTGGAGAAGAGAAAATAATATCAATTTCAGAAAAACCCAAACTAACTAGCCCTTTAAAATCCAGGCTATAGCTTATCCATCCTATTTCCTCCACACTTAAGGCATTTTTAATCATTCATACAATGTACCACATTTTCTGCAGTACCAAATACTTTAAACTAAATGTGGCATCAGTGACAAATAGAAAACATGAGTCACACTGGAAGTTGGATTTATTTAGAAACTGTCAGACTTGAGGGGGACCTCGTCAGTTTTAATGATATGAGCCGGTGACACGTTGTGTTCAGTTGCTTTTCAACAAACTCGGAGAAAATGTCAACATACTGAAACTGAAAGAACGAAACAGTGGCCAAATTGGCTCATATTTTCTGTAGTGAATTAAACTGTCAACCAGAAAGTACTTCTGACAGCAGTTTATGGTAGAAAAGAAGTCACCATCATGTGCAGTGCTGTGCCTCATTGTTCGTTTTCATTTTTTGTGCATTTTCAAAATGCTTGATGCCAGTTCAGTTATTGATTGGGTTTTTATGTTGATTTTTAAAAATATATAAATCATAAAAAATATCAACCTTATGCCATAATTATTTAGCTCCCAGATGCATGTGAGGCTAATTTAGAAATAAATCTAAAATAATAAGAACAAGTGTTAAGCAACATATTAGATGTGGGAACAGTCCTCTGAGATCCAACCCAAACCTTCACTTTAACTTTTCTTCTCCTTCTTTAGCTTTTGGATCTAAAACTCATCCCAGTAAGGATGGATGCATAAGTACACAAAGAGTCAGTGATGCTGGAGTGTGGCCAAGCACCACAACCATAGAGGGGCTCACACATTCCCCTTTTTATTGCTCTGAAAATGACTGAACTTTACACTCATCTCTCCTTCCACAGTTCTTCAGGGACAGCAGGTAGCCAAAACCAAAAGCCTGATTATAATCAGACATATATAGTATGAAATTCGCTAACGACCTTTGGGAGTACATTTGGCAAGAAATAGGAAAGATGGGAGAACCAGAGGGAAAGGGGGGAGCCCTGGAAAATATTCAAATGTGGGACGTTGTGCTTGTTTTATTAGCGAAGAACCCCCACACATACCACATTTTTTTCCCCCCTTAAAACCAAGAAGTCACTTATAGTGATGTTCTATGATATATAAATGCAGTTCCAGACCATTCTGGCTTTTCTAATTAAGATTTACCACCAAATGTTCTATGGGTTTCTTTTTCATATGGAAATCTTTGTAACTGCCAGACATTTCATATCAAAAATATGTTGTTTTTTTTTTATTTATGACAAAGCCCAGCAGCTTTGCGGTGAAAGATTTGAGTATATTACAATGTGAAAACATTCCCAAACTATCGCCACTTCTTTAGTTTTATAGGATTCTTGTTTCATGGTGACAATTAAAAAACTCTGGACCTGTTCCAGATTTAAATTTTTTGCTGTAAGTTTACCAAACGAGTTGCCACAGAAATGAGGCATGAATCGAACTTTGTTTATTGTGGTGAAATTAATACTCGTGGGCCCAGTGTTGTGGCTGGAATGCTTTTCCAAAAGGGGAAAAAAAACTGTTTTATTTACAACAATCACAAAAACCGACATCTTGTGTTCCAGAAAATCAGCATTTGTTAAAATCTCAAAGCTGAAAAGAAGGACTGACAACTAATGACAGCTTTGCTTTGGATTGCCTGCTTCTGTGACTACAAAGATGAAATCAGGCTTCCTGAACAGTCCATGATCACTTTGTTTTCTCTTATAGTTAATGAACTAATTTCAGCCATATAGTCTGTCACTGATTGACCCCATCATCACAATGCATCGAGCCTACACAACTGACATGTTTTATTGTCATTGAAAACAGCTTAGGATGTGCAGGTATGTTGAAAACATATCTTTCAGCACAGACCTGCATGTTTTCTCCTTGTCATTTATTTAACAGTGGATGGATTTTTCCTGGACCCTGGGGGCAGAAAATCTTTTGCTCCAGCTTGTTTATTTATGCAGCACCTTCCCTGCAGCCGTCACAGCCTGGATCTCAGATCTGAATTGAGGCTCGACTGAGTTTGGTCCCAATCAGCCAATTTCTCTGTTTTCATTTTTCTCCAGCTTATGTTTTTATACAAGAACGTTGAGATCCTCAGGAAAACGTTTCAGAGACTTTTTTTCAAAGCAGACTCACAGCAGGGCAGGTTATTACCTTGAACCAGGGATATAATTTAAAATAAAACCTCTTTATCAGCCATCCATTACTTACCCCGCTGAGTTTTTTGGAAAGGCCTACTAGTAGAGTATCAAGATTTTTATAAAACAGAGAACAACCATGCTTACCCTTGCAGGCTGTGCTGTCCTTTATATACCTAAAAACCTTACATATGCATAACTTCATCAACACACACACATAGGGACACGTACGCACAGCGCTGTGTTGACTTAGCCCATCTGGTCCTGATTGTGGTGAGATGATTGAGATATTTGTTGTGGCTCATTTGTGGGGGCGTAGTGGTGACCCAGCAGGCTAACTGAGACACAAACACACACAGAAGTACATATTGTAGAAGGATTTAGTGACATGCACCCACTCGTACGCACACTGAGCATTAGGCAGCTACAACGTCATTAGATGATATTATTTAGATTAGTGACACAGCACAGAACTGCTTTCGACAGACATAAAGGGCATTGAAAAATGATATATTAAACAGATTCAGGAAGTGTTGCTTTTATGTTGTTTTCTTTTCCTATCTGTTCCCGTCATGAGCATATTTATGTGACAGCTGGACTACGTGTTGAGGTTTCATGACTGTGACTCAATCCCCAGTTACAAGAATTTCTAATGAATTGTTACCAAAAGTTTTTTTAGGGCGATCTATTTTTCTTCCTCTCTACAACATTTGGATTTTCATCTTTTGCTGTTTTATCCAAAGCTACCAACAGTCTCATTAGCTTAGCTCTTCCACAGATCTGTTACAGGAAGCATTAAACGTATCATAACTAATATTTATGTTTTAAAGTGCCACTAAAATTCCACAGTTTAATGGATTCATTGCCTAATTCATCTTAATGTGGGTCTTACTGCTGGTCCAGTTTTGATGTAGAAATTGTGTGCTCTCTACAAAGATGCTGCATATTTTTAAAGTGTTTTTGTAAGTTAAATACAATCTAATGGAAATGCTGGATTTTCACCAGATTTCCATTCTGCAAATATTTATAACTTGCTACTCTTTCCACGCATCAGTGATGATAGGAATGCATAGTTGAAACAATGTCTCATATTCTATTAAGTGCGGTTCACTTAGTAGTTATTAATCATTTGTGTCACACCTGTACTAGGCAGAGGAAACGGTTTACAGCTAACTGGATTGTGTTTCCTTAAAAGTTACAATATTTTTGACTAAAATAGTATTCTCCTTGACTCTATTTTTTTGTGTGATCAACTCCTTAAATCATCCATGGAACTGTTTCAGCCCTGACCATAAGGTAAGTTGCTAAGGCCTCTGTTATAGAAACTCTTTTCCGAAACAGTAAATATGTTTCCAGATGTGACAGCTGTGTGGAACAAACATGCAGATGGATGAAAGATATTTTTATCTATGGTTTTGTGATGTAGTTATAAGTCATCAGTGTTGTTCTTATAAGAGAAATATGTTTTAGTAAATTGGTTCATTGAAAAATGTTGATTAAAAACTTGAACTATAAACAAATGCTCTTTTGTGAACTGTTTTCAGATAAAAAATAGGATTTGGTTATTCTTTAAATGTTATTTTAAATGTTTAAACTTATATAAATAATCTGGCAGACATTTATTCTCTTTTGTTGCATTTAAATTTTGAATTAAAACAATGCTTACACAAATTGGTTTGCATGTGTATATGTGTATATGTGCATCTGGGAGAATGGGGAGCTACCTGGCTTATCCCAGTATCTTATTTTTTTCAGACAATTTCTTTTCACTTTGACTTTTTTTCTATAAGGTAGATACTGACTATCTTCACATTCTCCGTGAACGTGTAGAGAAGCTAAACAGTTCAAGCAAAAGGATAAAACAGAAACAAAACGTGCTACTTGAAAGTTTGTCAAATTTTTACATGTGGTATTTAATATATTTGTTCATCAAAAGTCAAAAGTCCTTTAATGTGCTAAAAACATGAGGTGCTCATGTAAAATGCTTTCCATGTCAACGCATACTAAGAACAAAATAAACATTTTGGGGTGTTAAGATATAAAGTTACATCCTGTGTGTGTGTATGTGTTGTAATGAGAGCTTCTCCAATAAACACAGTTGTTTCATCTTCATTTACCTATTTTGCATGTTAATCATTCTTTTTGCAAACTGTTTGCCATCCCAGGGTTTACATTGCTTTTGAAAGCAGGATGCATTCTGCCTCTAGTATTAAACTTAAAGGACCTTCCACATTTGAAAAGTCTTCGCACAAAGAGAGCAGCATACATTTCTGCCGTGGTTTTATTTGTTTTGGCCTGAGATGCTGATGCTCTTGAGTGAAACTCACTTATTTTGCAAACAACACATTTACAAATCTTTACCAGACTTTGTAATAGAAAAAAATATATATTTTCATTTGCTGAAACTCCCTTAATGCTAATTGTGAGTTTGAGGGACTACTACTTATTTCAATTCATTTTAATGGGAACTATTTGTGTTTATCCCATGGTTGGTGCAGATTCTTGGCATCCTGTGGGAACAAGCTTCAAAATAACATAACTAACTTGGGTCCTCTCTACTGGTTTCCCACTCCTACCTCTTTCGCAATTTTAGCCTTCCCAGAAAAAAAAATATTTTAAAGACTCTAAAGCTACAGGCAAAAAAGCGAAAGTTAAATTTACATCTGTTGTTTATTTTTATTTATTTATTTATTTTTTATTTCTCCACGCAAGCTTAAAAGAGACACTAGAACATGTCCGTAAACAACATACCTGCTCTTAAAGAACAGATTGTTTCTAAATTTGTTACTAATAAACAAAATAATTATTTTCAGACATTTGTGGGGAATTGCTTAGTAAAGTTTAAGTCATGTAAGCAAAGTGAAAACAGAGCCACTGAAACCACAGTGACTAAGGGTAAGAGTGATGAAGCAATGGTTTACACTAAATTGGAGAATATGTTTGCACAAATGCACAAGTAGATGCTATAAAAGCTTCAAACCTCATCATTACACACGCGTTTAAAAATCATACACAATTGCAGTTGACACGGGTTTGCTCTCAGGGATTCTTGAAGGCTTGACAGTTTGTGCAGGCTGCCAATATAAACACATAACGGTTTGTAGAAAAAAAAAAGAAAAGGATGGTGTCACATGGAGATTTTCTGTTGAGTGTTACCAAAACAAGTAACCGTGTGGGTCCATGAAGGCTTTAAAAGTCATGCAAGTGACAGCTGACAGAAAATGAATAGGACAACTTTTTCTATCACTGTTTGTTCATTGATAAAAAACCATCTGACACCAGCACACAATGTAATTTTTCAAGTTTTCCTTGTGATTTTTTTATTAAAATAAAATCAAGTGAACCCAGTGTGATACATCACAGAACTTACCATATCAACTTACACATTACTTGACATGGATGACAAAACTGTCAATTCTCATCAGTATAGATTGTTGACAGTTATTACCAATACATAGTTCCAGTGTAGTTGGTTATTACTTTCTAACACATTCTTCACTACTTTGACTTGTGTCTAGATAACCTCTGGCATATTTCACTCTTTTTAAAAATATCAAATATAAGACCACTACACTCTTCTGGGGCTCCATGCAAAAATCCCAAACAAACTGCACTGAGTGAACTAAATAGTGTAAATAATAACCTTGTACTCTGCTCTTGAGCAGGGGTTTGTTCAAAGGATCAGCAGGAGGAATAAGAATAATTATCGATTAATGTTCTGGTAAACAAGAATCGATGTTAACCAGAAAGAAAAAAGAAACTGTTGTTGAGTTTTTAATTAAACAGAACAAAAGTCCAAGGAAAATATTTTTATTAAAACAGCAATCATCTGTCAGAACACTATGCAGCCATTCATTAAATACTAGATAAATATAAATTATAAATTCAAATTTATCCAGAAAGGGAATTTCCTATGTTTCAAAGATGATTTAATATTGCTCTCAAAATTTAAAATTAATTCACTTATCTAAATTAGTTGTAAGAATATGGTAAACCTTACAAAAATGAACATTGATGTAAAATATTAATAAAGTGCCATTACTTGAAGTGTAAAAGCAAGTGCAGGTGCCTCACCCTCATAAAGTTTAATAAGGTGCCTTGTATAGATCTGGATTATAAAGTGCAGGTTTTTAAAATAAAATAGTCGAAATATGAGAATATCTGGCAGGTTGACTACCTGGAGGTTCTGGTTTTTAACTTTATGTAAAACTACTTAAAACTGCCAACAATGACAATAAAACCTTGAGCTCCTACAGGCTGCAAATGCTTTTTGGTGACTTTATAAATCTCTCTGCAAATACTGTCACAAACTAAGTAAAAACAGGAAATATTTCACATGGGACATTGTCAAGTATCAACCTTCCAGTAAGAAGCCTGAATTTTCTTTAAAATAAGCAACAAAAAATCTTTAAAAAAAACAAGGCAACCAATAAAACCTTTTGACAGTAATGTAGCTTGGCTGTGCTGAGAACTTTTAAAAAAGAGAAAATGCTCCCATCGTGATGTAGCCAATCAGAAAAGCGCAGATAAAACTGCACACAGGTCCAGCACCGTGTTTAACTACAATACCATACAAGGTCTTTTTCAGGAATAATAGCTGATCCACTTGAACAGGGTGAATCAAGCTGCACTAAATTAATGAGGTCCTAAAATCTCATTTAGTGTTTATACTGGAACAGTTACTGTTACTCCATAAAGTGATACAGCTTTACCACCATCGTCTGTGTCTGTCTATTCACTGGTTTATCTTCCTGACAAACATTTTTTTTGGAATACCTAACTGTCAGCAAATGGGATTTAAAATAATGTTGTTGTTTCATTTATTTGTATATTGTAACGTGTTCTTGAAATATGTTTGAAAGCCAAATAGTTTTGCAAAGGATGAGCTTTCATCTTCTTACAGTTCTCTGCTACTGTGTTATTCTCCTGACATTGTCTTTCCCTCCCTGGGGTAAATTCCTATCTCATTTTATTCATTATCTGCACCGTGTTTCTTTGCAGATGCACAAACGGAGCTGTGGAGCTTTATGAGGAAATTAAATCCATCCAGACGATCTTTAGGGGTTCACGTCTGTGTCAAAGAGGCAGAGGTTCAGCAGGTGTCAGAACCCAGACGCACACCATGCAGAGAAAGAGCTTCACTCATCCGACCTTCAAGCACACAGATCTCCACAAATATACAGAAAGGTTTATGGAAATACACACATTTGCTGGAGTTTTTTAAAATCAAAGATGTATGCTGGTTTCCAGTTTGCAATCCCCCTGCACAAACTGGTAGGAAGACGGTGTCACACACGAGACAGAGAGAGTAGAGGTTAGGCAACAAACAGATAGATATTTCCCTTAAGGATAAAAAGTGTAAAACCTTTCAGAAATAAAGCTAAGGCCTGTCAGTGTATTCTGCACTAACTTTTAATCAAAACAAGATTGCTCTCCTTTCCCTTCTGACACACTCCATTTTTGACCTCTGTTAATTACGGTCAAAATAGAGTTACACCATTTTATATTCAAATGGCTTTAGAATCCTACGGCTCTTCCAATTTATAACTTACTATCGTGACTGGACACAATCAAATACCCTAAAATGCACAAACACTCCTTGTTTTACAATAGCAGCTCATTATCCTTCCATATATTTTTTAAACATTGAAAGATGTTTAGGTTTACGATTATGTGAATCCTAAGACGCAGGTTTTCAGCCTTTGATACAGAGGACAGAAGGGAAATTGCAAAGCACCAGTCATTTCGCTCCCATGGTTATCTGCTCTGCTGCTCTTTTCTTATGGAAGCATTTACAACTGGTGTCACTAAAAGTTGCTGTTTGAATGGAGCCCTTGACGATCAATTTTCTGCTGTCTTATAACCAGGGAAAATGCAGAAAATTAACTACCATAAATTCTGTTTGAGGTCCTACTCAACGCCTGTAAAATTGTCGTCCTATTGTTAGCAGAAAACAGGGGGTGCCAACTCCCCATTGCATTGCACATGTATAAAGTGTAAGAAAACAACAACTAACAGATAACATGTTCTTCTTTCTTCTGGTGCTGTTTTCCCAGACAACTGTCCATATGCCAGTTGCCTGGGAAAACAGGCAACACAATAGATCTAACAATAGATCTGTTAGATCTATTGTGTGACCAAGGATCTCCTGCCAATAATTACACCATGACAGTACTTTAGAGTTGTGATTAGTTCATTTGACATTGAAGCAGTCTGCAGTTCAAGCTCCGGGTGAACGGCTGCACTCTGTGGAATTTTGCAATTTCTCTCCATGCATATGTGGATTTCTTTTTCAATTTTCTATTTTCTTGGGTCCAGTAATGTCAGATTGGCTGGTAAGGACAGAGTAGGACAAAATATTTGGTTTTTATAATGAAAAAATATATAACTTTAGGTGACATTTTGTGATAGAAAAGTGAATGATTGTAGGTAAGAGAGCTTAAAACTCCAAATTTGCGCAAAAAAATATATTTAAAAATAAAACTGCAGAATTATTTTTGTCTTCAAAATATAAATGTGTTAAGCATTGTACTTTATTTGCATAATGCGTAACACATTGCATGAAAGCTGGGAACCGAGACAAAATATAAACCCCAAAATAACCTTCTTTTATTAACACTGATTTACTGATGGATTTATAAAACATATTTCTGTTATTTCATGCTCCTCATGGAATAGGAGCAAGCATGGACATGTTTTCAGAGTCTAAAAGCTTGCTGGTGCTGTTTGCAGTCTTGGATTTGAAAATGACCAAACTGAGTTCCACAATGGTTACTGTCGGAACAAGTATCAGGATTACTGTTGCGTTCTACTACAGCTGTAAAATTACTATATTAAATTTCTAAATATAAAGTTCCACAAATATAAAAGTGTCAATCTGTTTACACTTAGTATCTTTTGTTTTGCAGCAACACATTTTTTTATTATTCCTGACCTCTTTTTCCACTTCCATTTTGGTAATTGTGTGTTGTTTTTAGCTGAAAAATTAAGATTTCTTTCTCTGTGCAGTTTACCAGCTCCATGGCTCAGATTCTGACACGGTCCAGTGACACACACTGCACTTGTTACCCCAGATTGCTATCAGGGCTTTCTGCCAGTGCCTCTGTCTTGTTATCGTTTGTTTGTGTGTGTATTAGGGTGTTGTGAGGGGGGAGGTCTAGGGGCGGAGCAACTTACCCCCCCCTCCGTTTTTCCTTCGACCCCTTCAGAAGTCACACAGAGGGGCCGGATCACAGCAAAACCAACATGTGGTTTGAGTTAGCATCTCTCCATTACGCCTTCTCTATGTGGGCTTGTACGCATACTCACAGAGCTTGTTGGTGTCTCTGAACTGGTGCTGTTTATAATTTCACTTTTAAAGCGAGGTGTGTTTTTTGTGCAGATGTTTTGTGATTGAGAGAATAAGTTTTAGGTGTTGTGTGTGAGTGCTTCTGTCGTGGGTAAGGTTAAGTTAAAAAATAAATACAATTTCTCTGAAGATCCTGTAATTAAAGGAATAAAAATGTTTTTCTTTAAAAAAGCAATTATTCCCTCAGATGCAGTCAACACATTATTAGTTCATATTGAAAATATACATATATGCTGTATATTTAGACCTGTCATGCAGCTTGTTTGTGCCCTGAATTATTCCTCTCTGGCTGCACTGGCAAGAAGTCCAGATGCACGGTCATGGTTTTTTGACTATTATCAAAGTTTATCTCTTCAGCATCTCAGGAAGCAGAACAGGAGGGAGCAATGAGCCAGCTCACTCAAGCTATTTTTTTCTTTTTTTGATTATTTAAATAACCTCTCGCTGCGTCACAACATCAGATCTTTTTCCAACCCAATTTACTCACCCACACAACGTTCCTCAAAGTGGCCTCTTGGTCTTTCTGACCGCTGCGATATGCATCTCCCCACTTATAAAATGATTGTCTGATTAAGCGATGCTTGCTCAATGTAAATTGGACTTGAAACAGACTAAACATAATAATACTTAAATATCTTTAATTGGGGAGTGAAAGTGGGTCGCAGTGCATCCAAATGCAGAAGTACATGAAGTAACATGAACATGATAAAGTCCATCAGCACCAAAAACTCTATTTGAAAAAATTGGACTGCAATGTTGTTGAAGGATTTATTATATTTGGATAGCCTTGCGCTTTACTGCTAGGTTAAAGGCAAACATTATGTTTCAAGAATGCACCCATAATTGATGGACTTTGTTTTCAGGAATGTTAAATTTGTAGTACTCAGCATAATTTAGCAAAATGAATACAAATTTGTGGTTTATTTGGTGACAAATTTGGCAAAAAAATTTAAAGAATCAAGTCTGTGTTCAAACTATCCATATTTTAGGATATATTTTCTTTTGTGAGATTAAGATCTGGACATTCAAAAACCTGTAGCATGAAATCTTACTGTAATTGCATATTTATGTTGTAAGATTTAATTCAACATGGATAAATTAACCTCCTGAGAATGTTGCTAACCTCAATCTAAGATTGATGCCACTGTGTTTCGATTGGTTTTAGTGCTGATAAAAGTAAAATCCAAATCATATTTATTAAAGTTGAAGAAACTATTTGATAGTCCCAGCAGGAACAACATAAAATATATATTTTAAAATAAGTCTTCTTTTCATGCATTTTATATTTTTACATAAATCAGATAGATCACCAAATAAATCATGTGCAATGGCCAAAAACAGCAGCAAGGAATTACCGGTAGATGAAAATGTATTGTAATTGACAAATAATGTTTAAATTTACATTGCAAGATTTAGTTTTAAAATAATAATAATGATAATGGCAACAGAAAATATTCCATATTTGCTTCAAAAAGGATAGTTGATCATTTCCCTTTTCAGCCAAATATTCCTAGATTGTTGTATAAAAACATCTGCTAACACCTGCAAACCAGGTGGAAACAGAAGATATATCAAATGTAAAGATTACTGATATTTTGTAAAGATTAATTAACTGTACTGTGTTATATTTAATATCAAACTGAACTGTATAAGATGCATTGCTCTGGAATGATTTTTTTTTTCCATATACTCCAAAATGACTAAGAGGAAACCGTTCAAACTTTTGCCTCCCAGGGACATGACTAAGTTATTTTATGTCTGAGTAAGCTCTCATTCTCTTGGGGAATATAAAAATAGGAATTATTTCAAAAATGGAGGACCTGATTTCATCTAAGCTCCAAAGAACAGTTTGTTCCCACCATTGGCCTCAAAGTTATCTAAATACATTTGTGATAGAATGCAGTAATCATTAAAAAATACACAATTAACTCTGAACCATGAAAAGAACAATCAAAAGACAACAACCACCTCCGATCTGGAGTCCACACAGCTGAGATCTATGTAAAACAAACTGCTTGTGAAGTTTTTTGCAATGAGATCCCTGTAAGAAAAGCGATCTGCACCAGAAAATGTGGTCAGGGCGTTGAGACCTGAACTTTGCCTCGTTGGTTAACTGGCTCTCCCAGTGGGACCAATCTGTTTGTTGGTGCAGCAGTATATTTATCAACTCTCTGTGCTTCTCAGTGGCACTGATATCCTGAGGATGTGGAGTCAGAGGCATGAATAGATGCCTGTATGGACAGACTGTTTATTTGCGAGCAGCTGAAGGTCAAAGCATGGCAGAGAGGCCTGGCATTGGATGATATTCCCAGAGATTCTGTGACCTGTTCCTTTATATACCAGTCCTTGTGATATGTTTTATCATGTATGTTTGATTTGATGGATTTGATGTGTTTTAATACATGAATCACATCAACTGGCTGCAGATTTTCAGAAATTCATTCTGGGAAAAAAATAAATATATAATCTCAACCTAATAGTATTTTTGCATTATATTCCTGGTTTAAAGCTGGTAGTTTGTTCTGACAAATCCAGTACATATTTTCCTAACGAATTCTAAAATCATCAAAGAAAAAGGCAAAAAATAAAAAATAAATAAATAAAAGTAAAAATAATAGCTATATATCCTCCATTTTACTTTTCAAGGTTAATGGGAAATGTTCTATTCCATAAATCTAAATGGGTGCATATTTAGCAACGAGAAGTCAGAGTAGAAAGAGTAGTAACAGCTATAGGTGAAAATAAACCGGGTATATCACTGAGCAGCTTGTGGAATCACCTTTCTATTTACTTCATAAATTCAGTGTGTTGCTGTGATTCGAATCGTTTTTCTGCTGAAGACTCAGTTCACTTCAACTGACAGATAGTCTCATATATCACTCAAGAAAATGTTGATATAAAGATTAGTTTGTCAAATTGATACCAAATCACTATACCTATACAACAATGCCTAACAGGTGGTAAGAGGTGTTTTTGCTTGTTTTTTTTTCCTGTAACCCTTTTCCTGTTTGTCTTGTTGGGAACTGTCTCACTTGATATTTATTGCATTTTAAACCAGCTTTAATAAGTAGGATAAACTTACACAAATATCGGTTGCTGGGAAAAGCTTGGAATCATCTGCCAAAATTGTGGTAGAATGTGAAATGTTAAAAAAGTTTCATTTTGACTGGTACTTGGCATTCCTTATTTTTCCCTCACCAAAGTGAAGGTGATGTTTATTAAACATTTCCTATTTTTGTATTTCTGCAGTTGGAGAACTTCATACAGAAGAGTATAAGGCGAGATGCCGCTAACATACAGTCACATGTTGTTAGCAACCAAACAGCCACAATGTTGGAAATCGGAACGAACCTCCTCTCACAGACAGCAGAGCAGACACGCAAACTCACCGTGGTGGAAGCCAAGGTAAGGAGTTTTCATTTGTCTTGGTATTTCTTCAACCCACAATTCCTGGGTGAATTATGATTCTGTCCTTCCACCAGGTGCTGAATCAAACATCTAGGATAGAGATCCAGCTTCTGGAGAATTCACTGTCCACCAATAAACTGGAAAAGGAGCTCTTACTCCAGACCACTGAGATAAGGCAGCTGCGAGATAAGAACAGGTAATAAATGTTGGTATTCAGAAACATATGAATTATATTTCTGCTTCACTCTTCTTATGTTCATAAAATAGCAACAGTGATAAGTCAGAATTTGTTGGGAAAATGGTTCTTACAAGGTGAGAAATGCTAAAACATACATGCACACAAAAGGTGGAAACAATATATGATTGCTGCTGACCTATTAGCAAGAATATTTGAAATCTAAGCAATTATGTGGAGAAATAATGGAAGTGTGTCCTCTGTTGTTGCGGAGAGACTCACCACTATTTGGATTCACAATATTTTTTGTATTTTTCATTATGAAGCAAATTTGGACAATGCAGTAAGTGGCGAAACCCACAGTGATAATCAAGCATGGTCTCTGTTTACAGTAATCGATATAACACAAACAGAAAGGCTTGGACTGCACACATATGTGTCAGCATGTAACGGATGAGGAAACAGTAGTTTTAAAGCTGGTGAGAGATTTCCTTTGTTTTGCAACCTTATAAACTCTGACACTTATAAACACAGAAACACGCAATCCAAGTTTAGTGGGTGACATAGCTAGCACTGATTAGCAACATTTGTTTACAAAGTGAAATAAAAGTGAATGAACTGAATAAACTGCGGATGTAAAAATTAAACATCAGTTCGAAGAACTCAAATATTTCAAGCATAACAGATGACCTAAGGTTTTACAAGACATTTACAATTACCCTGTGGAACAGAGTACTTGATTTGAACAATAGGAGAAATTTAAACAAGAATAAACCATTCCTAATATTATTTTGTTTTGTGTTTTTGTTATGCTTTTTTACCACCACTATTCCACAGATCTACAGTAACATATGGCAGATTTGCACAGATGATTCACCATGATTGGCCTCAAGTGATCCATGCCATTTATTATGTGTATAAAAGTGACATTAAAACCAAGTGATGCATTTTGTTATTAACATACAGAAGCTCAGATTTGACCTGTTACCTACAAAAATATAATTTCTCCAGGTCCTGTTAAAGTGCTTTTGTTGAACAATCGGTCAAAATAGCCTAATAAACTATACAATACTCTCCTGTATCATACCAGTTTTTTTTTCTTCTGTGATTCCTATTGTACTGTTTTGGAAATTTGAGGATCATAGAAGTGTTCACATGCATCTAATATAGATCCCATCACAAGAGAACAGTTCATGTGCATCAGTTTACACCTGGTGGTAAAAGGGGTTGGTCCTGACAAACCACATGTGAATGAATCTTGCTTCTTTGTACAAATAAACATGTACGCTTCTTCACTCACAACCAGCTGTGGAGAAATGGACAGGACATCCTAGGTCTGCTCAAGTTTCTGCAACATCCCAGGTTAAGCTCAGTGACCTGGACCATATAGTAGACCATAACATAACACAGCGTTGAAGTCTTTGTCAAAATACAGCAATCAATACAACTCAGGCAGATCTTAAACACAGATTATACATTGGAGACATGTACAAAATGTATGTAATCTAAAAATTGGTGTGAGCATGATTCTGTACACTTCAGTCTTCAGAAAGCACTCTTTCATTTTTACTTTTTTCATCTTTGATTTTAAACCAAAATTGAATATTTGGACATCCTTCTACAGTATTTTTATACAGCTTGTTCAAAATAGATGAGTCAGTTGGGCATCTTATAATTTACAACAAATGCCAATTATAGACTAAATATGTTCTGAACTGTCTTCAGTGTGTTTTCAGGTGAAGTCAGTTTTGTTGACTTTGCATATTTAAACTTTAATATGCAAAGTTTAAATGTGTTTCCAAACAGACCTGTTAGACCTGTTGTAATTTTTTAATATTATAATAATAATAATAATAATAATAATAATAATAATAATAATAATAATAATAATAATAATAATTATTATTATTATTATTATTATTATTATTATTATTATTATTATTATTATTATTATTATTATTATTATTATTACAAGCATTCATTTAAAAAAAACAAAAAGTTCCATTTTGCTTTGTTTTCTAAAATCACTTCCAAGTTTTTTCCTGGTTAGCTTAAGTTAGCTGAGTTGTTTCTCACACCGGTTGCTGTGTCACAGCTTCCACCATGTTTAAGAAACGTATTTGAACTCGACTGACTTCGAAAATAAAACAGATGGTCTTTGTTAATTAGGAATTTGTTTATATTAAAAAAATTATGCTGCCAGATTAGAATAGTTTGTCCACCTATCCAAAGTCAAATAAAGAACAACCTGAATCTAACAAAGTACATGGTTTGTCTAAGTGAAATTCTGAAATTTGAAATTATATATTATAATTTGTAAATAAAGTAAATTAACAATCCTATAACTTTGCAACTTTGCAGAATGAATGAGCATTCATCCACACTGGTTTCCTTATATGTTCCTCAAAAACCGCAGCACATTTAAACAGTCAATCTGTCTCCATCAGGGTGAAAATTGTTTTCACATTTATGTGCAGTTCAGCATGTTGAAGTGATCACAGCCAGGCACTGATCCTGGATTTCAACTCTGTTAAAGTGCCCAAAGTCTCATCCATTCATGTAAGACAATATCATTTCAATGAGTTGAAACAAGAGCACAGAATGATAAGGCATTTTGTTTACATTTTCCAGATAATAATTTCTCGAGTTGACCTTTAGGAATGCAAATTTAGATTTTTAGAAACTTATGATGTTTTATAAACAACATAAATTCCTTCCCTGCTACAAAAATTGTTATTTTTGTGCCACTAAACACCTGATAAACAGTATTTAGTCATTTTTAAACCATTATTCACATGGTTTTAAAAAAAAAAAATCATCACTTGAATGTAGTCATCAGTGTTTCTGTTGTTGTCATATTTCAACAGAAAAATATTTCTATATAAATCTTCACTTTGGTGGCAAATCCTCTGAGGAGTCATCAGGAACGTCGTTGAACTGTTAAAGGTTCATTTGGATGTCTGCGCTTTTAATCTGTTATGAGAATCCAGTTTGTACAAAACTATTGTAGCTGATCTCTTGAGGAACAAAACCACAGTAACAAAATCTGATTTTCCAAACAGAGATCATGATTTAACCTTCAAAACACTTGAATATAAAATATGTTTACCCACAGAAGATGTTTTTTTTTCTGTGAATGTATAATTGTGGGTTTTGTTGATGCATGCATTATGAAAGATTGTTTCAATCTAAAGATTGAGGTGAAAATGTAATACTAGTGGCTACCCATGTTTTGCAATTCAGCCATTTTATCATCACAAAGCTTAAACATTTGATGACGAAGAAACCCAGACACGGTGGAATATTTTGTAACTATGATTAATTGTATTAAATGCAGCATTGGGATCCCAAAAGAAAACTACAGATCCAAGTACATTGCTTAATGTTTCACCACCACAGTTTTTGTGCTGTGATGGGCTCTAATTCCTTATAGCTCTTTTAAGAGATATAAAAGTTTCTGAAAACTGAAAAAAGATGTGATTTCCTCTCATGTGATTCATAGCAAAACGCCGGTCAAATGTTTAGTGTGAAGGGTTTTTTCAGTGCTACTTTTCTGTGTATCTTTTTCAGTCGTTTGGAGAGCAAAGTTCAGTTGTTGGAGTCTCAGCAGAGAGGAGAGCTGGAGGACATGAGACTGGAGAAGAACCGGCTGCAGGTACAGTTAATGAATGGGACATCTGTATGTTATTATAGTAAAGAAACATAATTGGCAGAGGACTGTTTGGACAGGTGTCTGAGTATGTATCAAAATTAATCATGAAAGGTTTCTCAGATGTTTATATTCTCCTAATCATGATTTTTAGAATAGATTTTGGCACTTAGTCGAAAAATGAAAATTTAAATGCACACATTAAAAACTGGTGTTGTAAGTGTAAGTCATCCACAAACATGCAAATAACCTTTTTCCTCAGATGATTTTATTTTCAAAAACAAAATCAATTATTCATGTATGAACAATAATCTCAGTTGTTAATGTTAGAATAAAAAAATGCTAAATAATGCATCTTAACAATAATTTGCAATAATGAAGGCCAACAAGTTGCTCAAAGAATCCTCAGACAACAATTAAACATTAATAACCTTCTGGTTTTCTTCAGTCTGTTATCAGGACTCAGATGGTGGCCATTGACTCTTTAGAGAGGCAGCTGAGAGTCGCCACGAGCAACAACACGGCTCTACAGAAGCAGCAGGCTCAGCTGATGGAGTCAGTCCACACACTCATCGACATGGTGGCCACGACTACCGGTACGTCCAAAAACACCAAGAGGTTGTCTGGAAACAAGATCTTAACACTTTATATTGTTTTACATTATGTCATGTGTTTTGCTTTCAGGGTCTCCTCCCCGGAGCCAGATGTGGAAGGACTGTGCAGATGCTTACAAGGCTGGTCATTCTGCCAGTGGTCTGTATCTCATCTACATCGGTAACAGGACAGAGCCTGTGCAGGTAATCATTTGATATTCAAGAGTCACAAAAGGCTCAAGCGATTTTCAGCATTTAGATGATTTTATGTGTGAAAATATCAAATATGAGTGTTTTTTTGATGGGAAGGAAGGGAGGGGTTGGTTATTGGGATAATAATAAGAAAGTACTAATATGAAATTATGTTAGTAGGTTCTGCCATTCATATTTAATATCTTTTTTTGTAATATTTTTATTTGGTTGGGACATATTAATTTTGCACGTGTTTACCGAGTCAAGAACAAGGTAAAAATATGCAATTTACTCCCATTTTCAATTTTACTTTTTTGGCACATTTGTAATAATGATCAAACACAATATATTTGCAGTTGTGAATGAATGCCATGTGAGGTTTGACTTAAGTCAATTTCTGTTTTGTTTTCTATTTGGATTACATTGTGTCCCTCATGTGAGTCAGATTTTTCCATTTCTCCTCCTGAAGGTTTACTGTGACATGGAGACGAGTGGCGGCGGCTGGACGGTCTTCCAGCGTCGTTTTAACGGCAGCGTGGATTTTCAGAGGAGCTGGAGGGAGTACAAAATGGTCAGCATGTTTTAGAATGAGTACAGTTAAAAACAATGAAATGTAAAAAAAAATAAACCATCAGGCGAATTTATTCACCATCACTCCTAAACTCCTTGTCTTCTTGGCCTGCTGCAGGGTTTTGGGGATGTGTCGGGGAGCACTGGCTGGGTAATGAAGTTTTGTACCTGCTGACCAGTCAGGGTCAATACTCTCTTAGAGTGGAGCTGCAGGACTGGGAGAGAATCTCTGCGCACTCCCAGTATGACCGGTTTACAATGGCCAGTGAAAGACAGCAGTACAGGTGACCCACATGCACAAACGCCACCCTACTGAAAGAGAAATTATTTACATCAAAAAAAATAAATACATTTGAATTTAACGTTTAAATTCAGATTCAGTACCTTAATTTGTGCCTCTCCTACTCATCTGTGAGGTTCCAAATGTATTTACATCTAACCTCAAGTGTATAAAACACATAACGGACACATCAAATTAAAATAAAAAGGTATAAAGAAATGTTGGCTAATTGATGAATTTTCCATATAACATTGTACTGACTAAAATACTAATTAGCTATAATCAAGCAATTTTTCTTTTATCTATGATTTTTTTCTTTTTCTTTTTGTTTTAACTATCTGTTTGATTTTACAAAATGTGTAAGTAAAAACAAATGTTCGTTGCTATTTCAAGAATGAACAAAGTCAATCTTTTTTATGCTACACACTTCAAAATGTCCCAAGAAAGTATATTGACATTAAATGCTAAGATTTTATGCAGCTCATAAAAATCTATGATTTTCAAGAAATAGGTAAACACTCAGGAAAAACGTAACTAACTTCTATGTATCTGCTGATTAGAAGCTTTTCATTTTTAATAACCAAATTCAAAGTGAAGAAAACACTAAATGTGAAATACCATGCTTGATAGTCTGACCTCAGTTTAGAATTTTTCACTTGCCTTAGTGTTTATAAGGATCAATGCCAGACAGATGATCACTGATTTGTGCACATAAAAATTCTGGAAAGTTCTTTCTTTCTTTTTGCAATGATTGCATGTTTATTGGTAGATGAAAAAAGATAATGATTTATGACAATCACTAGCAATTGTTTTTATCTTAATAAGCCACAACACAAAAATGTTTTCTCCATAAATCAAAAACTTTTAATCATTCATAAAAACAGATGTAACACAATCCAATGGCTGGATTTCTTTGAATTCTTTAGAGGGAAACTATCTGGTCTGTGTCACCAGTTTATTTTCTGTCAAGAAATTTACAGACAAACTGTATTCCTTGACATGGATCAAATAAAATGCAACACAACTTTACAACTTTGACTTGATGTGTAAATAGTGCACATAGAGTGCACATGTTATGTATGTGATTTTGAGATATTAATAATAATGCATTCTTTTTGAAAATCTAGAAAATCTATAGCTATGGCTCACCTCAAAAATATAACTGTAAAATCTTCATTTTATATAAAAACAATTGTCAAAAGTAGCCAGTTAATATCCTAAAGGACAGAGCAAGAGTTAAACAATTTTTGTCCGGAGGAGATAGAGGAAAAAGTTCATTTTCCTGCTGGCCAAATAAAGGTAAAGGTGTCCTCATCTGTCTCAATTGAACAAAAATAACTCAGACGGCTGCAGTTCGTCCAAAGTGCTGCTGTCATACTACTCACTAACACCGCTGAGGTGGAGCGCATTCCACCGCTTCTTAAATCACTACAACGGCTCCCCCTGTGTCAAAGGGTAGATTTTAAATTCCTATTACTTCTCTAAAAAGCACTGGATGGCCTTGGGCCTAAATATATCTCTGATTTACTTCGAGATTACAAAACATTCTGATCCCTCAGATTGTCTGTGACAGCTTTAGTGAGTGCTGATGGAATCAAACTCAGTTTTTATCCTCCCTACCTGTGAAACAGTTTGAAACAAGAGAGCAGCTCAAAGTGTGTGCTCATTTTGATCAGCGCTAAAACAAACGTCCCAAACCTAGTGTTTCCTTACCTGCAAGCCAGATGTTCTTGCAGTCTTTGAAAGTCAATATAAGTGTTTTTTGGGTTGCTTTTTTTAAGCCGCTTTATTTTGATTGATCAATCATTAATCATTAAGGAAAAAGAGGTTCAAGAACTCAATGGATAAACACGTTTTATGTCTAAGCTACCATACAATTTATATATAAATTATACTGTATTTTCTTTTGCTTTTTACAAAGGAAGATTGGTTGGCTAGTTAGTTAGTTAGTTAGTTAGTTAGTTAGTTAGTTAGTTAGTTAGTTAGTTAGTTAGTTAGTTAGTTAGTTAGTTAGTTAGTTAGTTAGTTAGTTAGTTAGTTAGTTAGCTGTCATGTGCATCTGTCATTCGCTCATTCATTTTATTTTCATAGTAAAATATGACAGTTATTTTGACAATAACCTTTAGTTCACAGACAAAAGGACAAAACAGTAAAAAATAAAAAGTAAGAATGAAAACTTAGAAAGACTTTCCTACAGCCTGTAGAACAGCTAATTTAAACAACTTCAACAGATTAGCAAACAAATCAGTTTAATCTAAAGTAGAAAGAAATGCATTTAATTTTTTTTATGTCTGCAAAATAAGAAAATAAGGTGAAGAAAAATGACAAATGCTTTACCTTTCCTTACATGTTTTTTTTTTATCTTATTATCTCTTTTCCATCAGATTGTATCTGAGAGGTTACAGTGGTACAGCAGGAAGGCAGAGCAGCCTGATCACCCACGGTGCCGGATTCAGCACCCGAGATCACGACAACGACAACTGCGACCACTGCAAATGTGCCTTGATGCTCACTGGAGGTAAACTTTCTTTTCTCCATTTACTAGAGTTAACAGGCTCCAGGTCCGTAGTTATTATGTGTAAGAAACATTATCTTTTTGAAAAATGAACTATTAACATATCAATGACACAATAAAAAGTGTTAGTTTTAAATTGGGTATTTCTAGGGTGGAATAGGACAGATAACAGTTTATTATATGTCCATCAAAGAGTGTGTCTCTACCATAGATCAGTATAAATATTTAAATGTTTCAAAAGACACCTTTTACTAGGTAAGAATCAGAATTATTGGTATTCTGCCAAAAGGCCTGGCCAGTCAAACATCTGTCTCTGTCAATACACTTTCACCTTGAGCAAGCGCCAACACAAACAGCTCTTGGGGTCTCCTCAGCCTGCCCTCGATAGCTTGTAATCGCAGATTAACTTAATCGTTTCGGCTACAATCCACCAGATCTCAAAGGAAAAGACTCCAGCAGTGACCGTTAGTCAGAGTCATTTCAAATCACAGCAATTTATAGAGAAAGACAAAGTAAAAGAAAAAAGAGTGACTGAGATGGAAATGGCAAAGAAAAGTAAATGAAAAAAAGACAAACAGCTCTCCATCATCTGTCCCCCCAGGCATTTGCACCCAATTTGAAAATAATGAGTACTCTTTGTGAAAAACAAACCAGAAAAAAAAACATGTTGTTTTTAGAAATTTCAGCGTAATTTCAGACACGTGTCACGAGGTAAAGTAAAAGCCTCTCTCTGGATCAGTCAAAATTTGCATGACTTCTTAAAAAGTTTATGTTCTTTTTATTTGCAACTCTATCTTGACTGTTTAAAAGTTGATTAATTTTCCATGTTTTATTCTACTTGTTATTCATTAAGGCATCTGTTAACTCTTTGCTTTTGAAATTCAAAGAGACAAGTAATGTGGCTTTAGGGATGCATTGTGTTTTATTGTAGCATCAAAAATGTGTTTTGTCTGGTTTCTTTAAACTTTGTAACAGCCTTTCTTTAACAAATTTAAGTGTGGCTTATCCATTTGTTTAAACTTTTTCCAGGCCTGAAAGGAAAACAGAAAGCAGGACACTTGATTAAAGATCTGGATTTTAAACATTCAGTTAAAAAGAAAAGCTTAGTGAAACTGAATCGCTGGGGTGAAACAAGGACAGCGATGTAAACAGAGGAAGACAGAAAGATTCAATATTTGCAAGAAGTGATGCAGAGAGTAAAGTTTTTCAGCTCATTCAAGATTTTATTTTACACAGAGATTAAATATCAGAGCCATTACTAGAGTCCTTCATTCAATAAACCTTTGAGATGGAGCCATTTATTAAACCAGAGCCAGACAAAGCTTTTATGGGGTCCTTAAGGAGAAAATGGTTGAGGCCCCCAAGCAGCACATAATAATGCCATGGGCACGCTCAGGATTTAACCACTCACATTCATGTTAATGGACCGTTCCAACTCCTGAGCTGCATTCTAACCTAAAATTATCATGAAGACAGACATGTAGGCCCCTACAAATATTCCAAACCAAAATTATGTTAGAGTTGAAGCAACAGTCTTCATGTTGTATTTGGCCAAAGAGCTGCACGTGGACCGGCAGACTCAAGTGCCCGCAGAACGTTTCAGCTAAAAGAACCACAATGAAACAGATAAAGTCCTCGCCTAATAAAAACAATAATTCAGTCGAACTGAATTCCTCTCAGTCTTCAGCGTTTGTTCTTGGAAGGATTGGTACCCACAACAATGGCATGCTGCCAAGCACAAATTAGTCTTAATTGCTACTTATTAGACTTTGTTAGAAGTAAGCATTTGGGTACAGTGGTCCTCAATCAGTGGTTCTAAAAAGTAAAATTGTCCTTCTCTCCTAATCTCTATTTTTTTCTGTTTTATGCCATCAAAATTAGAATCTTTGAAAAAAATGTCTCTCTTTCTACCCAATTCTCTTTATCATCATGTTCTTTCTCCATGTAGGTTGGTGGTTTGATGCCTGTGGCTTCTCCAACCTTAATGGGATCTACTACACAGTTGGCCACAACATCAGGAAGTTTAACGGTATTAAGTGGCACCACTTCAGAGGCCCAGCTACTCCCTGCGTTCCACCTCAATGATGGTCCGACCCTACGACTTCTGAGAAGACCCTTCCACATCCAAGACTCCTGATGTTTGGCAACAACCAACCGTACATGTCTAGATTCTACAAAAAAATTACAAAACAACTTTTCTTGTAATGTTTAACTTGCAGCAAAGCATCTCAGCTTCTGCCTCACGGTGCAAACCTTGTGCCTCCTGGGGATCTGATGAAATACGGTTCATGACCAACAACTGATCCATCATAAAAGCTCTGCAGCCGATGCTTTCAACTCACAAGCTCTAGACCTATGAGAGATAAAAACGTGACCATGTCAAGATCATGTCAATTTATTTAAGATCTTGTTTTAGATGTTATAAGAGCAGGGCATGTTTGTATGTTCTTTTTGAAGCAAGTGTTTGTCTACATTCCCAAAGACATGAACTGTGATAAATAATATATTTAGTGATTAGAGAAAAAACAAAATCAGTTTTTTTTACATCTGACACTAGTAAGACAAGTTGGACTATTTGTTGTATTTCAGATTTAGAAAGAGATTTTCAGTGTCCATGTACTTGAGTTAACCATTTGTGAAAGGTTTGGGGAAGACAGAAAAACATCTTTCAGGATCTTGGTTCCTTGTTTCATGGTTTCTGCGCAACACTTTAAATAGAAAATATGTACCTCATTAATTTGATCAAAATTCTTCCTTAGTCTCTAATGGATCCAGAGACAGCATGTACCTTGTAAATTATGAGCTTTTAACGTTACTGAAGAACTTGACTGCTAATTTATCTACACCCTCGGGTCAGTCAGTTGAGTTTTTAAGAGAAGCCAATTAAAGCATCACTGCAATAATGATGGTTAAAAGAGAAGATGTAAAATGTGGTCTGAATCTTTTTTTAAGAGATTGGGACGATGTCTTTTCAGTGATGAAAAATGTTATCAATTTCTTGTGCATGTGTCAGAATATCATCAAAAGTTAATTTATTTGTGTAAGTTAATTCAAAACGTAAAACTTTTTTCTGGCTTACAGTTAATGAAAATCCAAACGTTTTCCTCAACGTCTACAAAAAAAGTAGTTCTGTGTTTTTTGAAGTATATTGTAACTTTTTTGAGTGTAGGTTAACTTAGTATATCCATAAAACACAACCACACTGAAAGGATTAAGGTCTCATTTAACAAAATTTCACCAATTAACTTCTTTTTTAGCTTAATTTTTTTTTCTCTCATCTGTTTCTAAATCCCCAAAACAATAACTATTGAACCTATCATTATTACTGTCTTGTCACAGTAGCATTCACTCCAACACACTTTCAACATGATCTCTGTCCCTGATGTTTCTCTGAAGTGACCTCCTCTGTGTCTGTATGTGCATTCATGTCTAGTGAATTGTTCCCAAAGTCTTGAAATAACTTTGCCTGACCATCCTCAGCTGTGGCTTATTCCCTGTTGCTTGTGTGTTTTCTTTGACCTCATCTTTTTCCACATGTACCTATCTATTATGTTGCTAAACAGTGAACATCCAGCTTCTTTAGCTATGACCTTTTGTGGCTCACTGTCAGTCAATGTCTGGTGAACATGAAAGGAAAAGCACTAACATGGTTTTAACGTTGTATTTCTGTATTTAAAGTGACTTTTTTCTTTGGTCCTTTGCATTTATTTTTAATTTTGTTTTAAATATTCTTTAGCTGGAACCCATAATCATTAAATTAATACTTGATATATATTACTCGGTCTGAAATAGATCTATTGGATATTTGAGTTTCACTTTTGAAATTAACAAATTAACTTTTCATGATATTACGCTTAATTGAGATGAACCTGTACATGCTAAAAGGTTTGAGTCATCCCTTGAGAAAATAATGTGCTGGCAAATGCTGTTAGACTGTATGGGATTTTGTCAAACTGTCTTTAAATGTATTAAAAGAGAAACTTTTCATAAAATCAAGGAGCATCTTGCAAGCAAAAGAAATGACTAAGGACGAAAAAAGATGTGGACAGCGGCATGAATCCGTGGCATTCTCTGCAAGTGATTATGTCTACAGTAAAAGTACACCTTTATTGGCACCAAAGAGTTGTGGACAAAGTGTACAAAAATACTGACAAGAAAACTTGAGGCATGATGGAAGTTAAATGTAGCTTAACACATCAGTAACAAATAAAATGAGTCACGGCAATGTGGGGAAAGGGGAAGCTCACGTGGATCAAACAGATCTGATGCCAGAACTTCAGGAGGCTGCAACGGATGATCATCCAGCAGAAGGAAGTGATTCTTCAAAGATGTTCTCATTGTGTGCTCTGGTTTCTTTCAGAAGGTGGCTGGCTCTCATTGCCCTGGAAATGGAGCCAAATGAAAATCAGCAGGACTAAATGGGGAGTGTGTTGCTGCTCTTAAGACTCAAACAAAAAATGAGAGCTGCTTCTGAGATGCCAAAAACACACTGATGGACAAATATCAGTGCATCTCAAACTTTGATTATCGTGTACAGTTCCTGCAAAGAAAAGGACTTACAGACATATTGTAAATGAATGGAAACTGAGCAGTAATTAAGGGGCTGGTTTAATGTAAGTCTTGCAGCTGTAAAAATGCTGAGTATTATGGTTTTCACTATTGTTCAGGAAGTACAGGCACACAAACTGTTTTTATAATGCAATTATCAATTGATATGGCAACACTTACTGGACATTGATAGAAGGAAGGAACTAATTAACTAAATGCAAACACAAGCCAAATCCAAATCAATCTTTTTCTTCTCTTGTTTTATGTTTGGTAAAAAATCTGGACAATGAAATGAGAAAAGAACAAATAAATGACAGATGTTAGGATTTGATGGCATCCAGATCCTGAAGAAAATAAATGTTGCTTTGATTATTTTCCTAATCCAAACAATCTGGACATTTTCGTGTTTCTTGCTGAAGTCTGCATTTTATTATGGCCTCTGAATTAATTGTTCATGGCACTCATTCAGAAAATAAACAAGTTGAAGAACATATTTATTCTATTCTTTTATTAATTCTTCAATAGAGATGGGTTTTTGCTCTGCACACCTCCATCACATGAGTTTGGGGTTTTATGATTAAAAAGTAAAACAAATACCTCACAGATCGTCAGTGTAAAACGTAGCAGTTCGGTGCAGTCAATTTTTAGTAAGCATGCGTTATCATTTGTAAAACTGGACAAAACTAAAAGGCTGAATCCAAAATAAAGGATTACCTCACACAACAGAAAAAGTAATATGACAGGACATTTTGACCTGTGACGTAAGGTTTGGGATGAACACCTTTTAAAACACCAGTTTCTTCCCAAACATCAATTAGACTCTGCACTTTCCTTTGCAAAGAGGGAATACTGTGAATTCTTTTAGATATCAAAACATTATTTTTAAATGTCTTGTGAAGACATTATTAATACAGCTGGGGAAATATGAGCCAAAAAAAATTCAATTTTGGGGATTCCTTCCTCGGTGTGAGGCCCTCTTGGTGTCTCCTTCACATGTCCCACTAACCACGACCCCCACAAACAACTGTTTCTAATGAGTGCTTCAAGAAAACTGGATGTTTTGCTCCTTCTGGTTCCCAGTGCTGAAACATAATGGATCTAAAAAAAAAACAAAACTTGTGGCTCAAATAGGAATATTTTATTTTAGTTTCATAAAGCCTTATAAAAATGTTCAGTCAGTTTTGCTAAGATGGCAAATCTAAGTTCCAAAAAGGGCCATTTTACTCTGGGGCAATGGAACGTTAGTACCAGAATGATTGACATTAGTTGGAAGAGTGGGGATTCAATATACCATGTGCCACAATGCCTCTGGGCAAAATGATAAGCCCCCTATTGACATGAGCATGCTTATTGCTTGCATAATTTCCATGCTTGCGTTGATTTCAATAAAAACATCTTCGAAATTACTAAATTGTAGCTGAATCATATTTTCATAACCAACCCAAAATGTGCAGTATTTGGCCCAAGTGAGAATCCCAGCTGTGAGGAAAATGCTTATCATCATGCATCAGTGGATATGACATTTTTGCATATCTGTGTGTGGCTGACAGCTAACCAAGGGTGGAGAAGTCAACAAGTCTTATCAAGAACAGAACAAAAGACACATGTTTTGATCAAGCCCTTGTACATCTACTGTAAATTAAATGTTGCAAAACCACATAAATGGAAACAATTAAGTAAGTAATAGCTGCACTTTAAAACCAGCATTGTGAAAACAATTACAGAACTTCAAAACTTATATATGCATCATTGGCATTTTTTAATTGTAGGCTCAAGGATGTATTTGAACTATATACTAGTATATAGTTTAAATAAGACATAAATGAAACTCAGTGTTTTACAATAGACATAACAAAGCTTTGATCTATATACTGTTAAGTTTGTGGTCGGAGCTTAAAGGCTGTGCATGAAAGTTTCCTGAACTCACACACTTAGTTACCCACAGTCTGTTTGAAGGAGCCTGTCCAGCATTGCAGTAAACAATTAAGAACAGCCTATGAATTACAATGATTGACCATTCACTTTAAAATATAACTCTAACAACTATTAAAGTAATGTATGTAAAATTCTATATTTTGGGGAAAAATTAACATAATAAAAAAAAATCTCACACAAGATTCTAGATTTGAGGTATTATTAATATCCCTTTTTAATCCTAAGTGACCTGAAACAGAAAGCTTAGTCTGATTTAAAATCAAGAAGTATCTTGTTTAACGGTGTAAAATATATCGGAATTAAACTGCAGGTTTTAATGGGTTAAAGCAAGAATACCAGGGGAAATACAAACACTTAAATCTATTTTAAACACAAAGTAATTAGGAAAATAACCGCATGCATTAGATTTGGTGTTAGTTTACGAGCAATAATTCAATAGTTTGAGAGTGCCCTCTTGTGGCTCAAACTTTGTATTACAAACCTTCTGTCCAGCTTGTGGAAATCTGAAAAAAGGGTTAACGTTAACTACAGAAAAAAAAACAAGTATTGTGAAGTATATAGTGAATAAGCAAGAAATGAGATAAGTAAGTGAACTGTATTTTTATTCAGTTCACTTATGACTGTCATCAAAATATACTGCTTTATAAAGACAAATCACACAAAAAAATAATAAAACCATTAAAAACGTAAAAGAAAACGGCGCATTTTGTAAAAAACTAACAAAAAAACCCTAAATATGGTACCTTGGCCACAAAAAGCTCGAAAATAATATTTTATTGAATATTTGAAATGCTATTTTATTTACTTTTGTTTGTCCTCTTATGGCGCCAGCAGTACCTCGCTTTGCCTTTTAACTAGACTACTTCCTGTTCTCTCGCGGCACCCGTAGAGACTCTTCCTGTTAGAGTAAAACGCCACTCTGGTGTGTTAGCGGTTTCTCTGAAGGTCGTCTGGCTAACTGTGAGTATATCGAAAATGTGTTTATTAAATACTTTTCTTTGTTTCGAGTTTATACCAAATTGCCCTTAACAATGAGGCCAAACGTAAAGATTGTTCAGGCTTTAATTTCATTTAGCTGCTCTTTCCTCCTTGACGCGGTTGAGTTAGCCGTTAGCTTATTTTGACCTAGCTGTTATTAGCTTGTCTTCCGTCAGCTAAGTGCTAACCAAAAAGTGCTTTAGAAATAAAACAACACTGTTTATTTGCTACTTAATGTTTATACATGCATATCAACTAAACATTTTCCTAATAACACGAGCTTGGATTGATTATAGTGGGCAAAGTCATTGTTTCTCCGCAAGCAACTATTAACACGATTAGCACGTCTCAGTCAGATATGATGGGTTTCACTATGTTTTTTAAGTAGTTTTTTTTAATGCAGCGGTTGTATATATATTTTTTTTATTTTTGAGTAATTTGCTCAATATACTTGTGAAAAAAATATATACTCGTTTCTAGTTTAAAGACGGCGTCCCCGATGTCAGTTGACGTTTTAAGAGTGTTGACCTGACTTGGCAGCAGTGCATAATGGCGATCTGCATAAAGTTAACATACTTAACAATCACTTCGTTTTTATAAAGGTAATTTCTCATCCAAGGTCAATATTTATGGAGGACCAAAATTGACATAATATCAATTCATTTATTAATAGATACATATAGATATTAACTACAGAATAGATACGCAAAGATTTCATTTCTAACAGTTGTAGTAAGTAGTGAGTGTTCATCCAGAGCCTCTCTGCTCCTGGTTTGTGTCCTTTTAAATCAAGAGGCCCATGATACTTTGACTAGGCAGCAGATGTCCCACAGCTAATTGACTGAACCTCCCATGGACAGAGAAACAAGACCATCCCAGATATGGTAGGTTGTTAGGTCAGCTACTGTTGAGAAAGATGAACAAAACAAATGGAGAAATTATAAATCTCATCAGAATATGTAAATTATTTGCCAGATGGTGCTTAAATCAATATTTAAAATGCTTTTCTAAACAACAGTGTTGGAAGATGACAGTGATTTTAGTGAAGCTTTTAACAACACAGCACTGACAGGCAGCGGTGTTTACATTTCCTAACTGTGGCTAAAGCTACAGCTGCTGGTTTACCCTCAGATCGGAGGCTGTTTATTATATACAATCAAAGAATGGTGGATTGACAATGAGTAATAACCGTTATCTAACACTTAAATGTTGTTTTATTAATGTTGATAAAGAAAGTGAACCTCTAAACGTTACAGCACTGACAATCAGCGGTGTTTATGTTTCCTAACTGGCTAAAGCTACAGCTGCTGGTTTACCCTCAGATCGGAGGCTGGTTCCTTTGAATACAGTTGGAGATGGTAAATTGACAATGACTGATGAAGGCTAACATGTAAATACTGTTTATTACAGTTAATACAGAAAGTGAACCTTTTAATGTTACAGCACTGACAGCATTGTATAGAAAAAGCTGCTGCTAGCTGGTTTACTCTCCGATCGGAGTCTGTTTATTTTATACAGAGTGAGAGAATGATGGATTGACAATGAGTAATAACGGATATCCAACACTTAAATGCTGTTATTATCCTTACCTTTTATTGTATCCTTAAGATAATGAGTATTCGTGAATTTTTCGGTCAGGTTTCCCGAGGACTGTTGAGCGGCCGAGTAGGTAGACATTCACAATCGATCTGCACACGGATGGTTCTGTTTCCTGTTTATTGACCAATAGAGAGCTGGACATGTAGAAGACAGCCCACCTCATTAGCATATGGACGAAGTAAAGTAAATGTAGGAAGAAATAAATACGGAAATAAATACAGAAAACAATACAGAAATAAATACAGCAAACGGAAAAGGGAGAAGTAATAAAATCAAAGCAAAGTATATATTTATGCTTTTATTTCTACTTTTATTTTTATATTGATTCTTTCATTTATATATTTCTTCTTTTATTTTTATATTGATTCTTTTATTTATTATTATGTTGGATATATATTTATTCTTTTATTTATATATTTCTACTTTTATTTTTATATTGATTCTTTTATATATTTATTCTTTTATTTATTATTATGTCAGTTTTGGTCCTCCATAAATATTTAGTTGGCACAAATAAATGACTAAACCATGAATTATGGGGAGCTCATTCCAAGTAGTGTGTGACATTGCTTTGTTTCTATCAATGCCTAAACATTATCATCCTGTGTCATATGTGTATCTAATATCAGATGATTATTTGTAAATATGTATTCATATGAACCATGTTATGAGCAAAAGAAGACATACTATGGCAGTTTGTAAAGTTAACATGTGACTTTCTGTGTTGGTTTTTTCTTTCTTCCAGCTGGTTAAATATGTCTCTGCAAAAGCCGATGATGAGAGGCTTGTTGGCGAAGCGCCTCAGTTTCATCTGCCCCTGGCGTTTGGAGTTTCTCTAGCAGTAGCTCTAACGTACAAGGTGAGGACAGGGGACATGTGCGACCCCACTTTGACCAGTACTGTAAAACAAACTATAATAAGAACAATTCAAAATGTTCCATATGCACTTACGGTGTCTCTTAAAAGGAGGCAAATATGGGTGCGTTCACACTGCAGCCTGAAGTGACCCAATTCCGATTTTTTTTTTTTTTTTTTGATTTTTTTTTTAAATCTTTGACGATCACACTGCCATGATCACACTGCCATGATCTTTTCATGGCAGTGTGAACAGCACAGGTCGGATTCTTTTTCGAATGTGACCCATATCCGATACTATCCGATTCAAATGCGACCTAACGTCATCCGAACTGAACGTCACTGATTCTCAATAAATCTCATTTTTCTGCGTCCTGATACGCGCAAGCGGGAAGGAAAACAACAACCATGACGGACTATATGAGGATTAAGTTGTTAATATGTTGCTCCTGCGGGACAACAACTTCAAATATGTAAGCTAAGCTCCACCGTTAGCCTCCATGTTTACTTCCGCAAACACTGAGCTCTTCTTATGGCGGTTGGCAGATCACTGAGAACGCTGACGCTACTGCGCTCTCTACTGCGCATGCGGGACACTTTCAGATTGTTTGCCCGTTTACACTGCAGAACACATAGAGGTCGCGTTTACTGGCAGTGTGAACGGCCCTAGCAAAAAAAATCGGAATTGGGTCACTTCAGGCTGCAGTGTGAACGCAGCCTATGTCTATATATGTGGTGAGTTCAAGCCCTACACAAAAAAAACAAACCAAAATGTCTGTTTTCCTGGAATCATAAAAGCATGTAAATTCAAAAGGTTTATAAATGCATTATTTTATGGTTTATGTATTCATTCATGAGTTAATATTTGCAAAACATAGTAAAAGTTGGCTCATGTTTTAAAACTAAAAGCAAATTTTCATTCACTTAAAACGTATAAGCTGAGTAATTGGGAATTATTGTGTGTCGAGAATGTGTCCATTTCAACCATACAAATAATTTTTATAAACATGGGGAATAATCAGCAGCAGCAACATAAATTTTTAAACATTTTTAATTGCAAATCAATAGATATAACATGTCTATATCAGAAAAAAATAACATTAACCTATTCTTGAATTGTGCAGCTTTCTTTTTTGTGAGAACCCAGTAGACCTTTCTACCATCATTGTCTTATTTAAGCAGCCTCTTAACCTTTTAATATATGGAAAAGTTCATAGTTTTAGAACAGAGTATAAAACTCATTATTTGAGCCCATGGAACTTGCTGTTGAGAGGGAGCAGTAAAAGCTTGATGTCTGTGCAAAGTGGTCTTTTTTCTTTTGGCTCAGTAGGGAGCAGTTTGATGGAGTCTTTGTGTTGGACACATTGTCTGTCCCAGTTTTACATCTGTAAGCCCATTGACTTTGTAGCTTTCAATCTCAAAATTAGACTTGCAACAAAAGAAAATGTTACAACTTGCAAAACATTTCTTAGTTATTTTGCTTGTGTTTGCTCTGCAAAATATTATCAATATAGAAGTTTAGGTCTTATGCACTGTATTTTCTGCCCAAAAATGTCTTATTTTAGCAGATGTTTAGCCTAAATCCTGCACTTTACCTCCCAGTTCTGGGGGTTTATTTCCCAGATTAGATTATATAGAAAAAAAATTGAAATTCTCTGTTTACTACAGTTTGGAGTGACTGAGCCCAGGAAGAGGGCATATGCTAATTTCTACAAGCAGTATGATGCTGTCAAAGAGTTCAACGCCATGAGAGAAGCGGGGGTCTTCGAGAGTGTGCGTCCTACTGGAAAGTAATACTTATGTGAGTCTTAATTTTGCAAAATGAATTGTATGCCTTATACCACAAGCAACATGTTTAATGCTGATACAATATGCTCATAATTGAAACTAGCTGTATCTAATAGTTATGCATATCCTTCTTCCAGCTTCACCGTCCTGTCATTCATTCCTGGCCTGAAGATGGTTTCCCTTTGATGCTTACTGATTACATATGAACACTGTTCCGCCGTTTGTTCCTCAAAATAAACTATTCTATTAATGAAATGTTGTCTCTGTGCTTTACTTATTGAAAATGATATATTTTCGCATTTCAAAGTGCTGCCAAGATTACGTATTTATTATGTAGCATTTGCACAAATATACTATACATGAGAAACCTTGCAGCTAAACTGCAGGCCTAAATGTTTTACGTGTAATTGTTGCCCCCTGTTGTTGAAACTGTGTATTGCACTCTTTGTTTGCGCCGCCTTCGCCTTCCTGTCCGCTCCTCTCAGCACTTCCTGGTTTTCTCAGGTGGATGTTAGAGCGGCTGCCAAACAAGTCTAAAGTTGCCTAGGCACAGGGAAAGGATGTACCTAGCGACGAGGATACCACAGCCTGACTGAACGGTTTTTTTTTTTTTTGTATCGTGTGAACCCAGTCTTACAGAATGGTAAAGCAACGCGGTGTTTTTTACGGCAACCGAGCAGCAGCGGGAGGATCGTCACCCGGGACGCTGCTGTGAAACGGCGCGTTAGCTGCCGCTGCTAGCTCACTTAGCAGACGGCGACCTGCTACTGCTAGCATCTATTTGACGTTGACCAGCTCGGTTCAAGTTTGACTTCCAGAGTCCGACGAACCTGGAGGAGGCAACATGGAGAACAAGGAGAAAGTGCAGATGAGGAATAACCCTCGCAGGTAAAGCCAATCATAACAGTTTAAATATAAGGCGTATCTATGATTTTTTTTTTTTTATCTTTCTAAGCGTTAGCTTGGTGTTGTGCTTAAGTTAAGAGCTGGGTCAGATATCAATTGCCAAATATCCACCCACAGACACTTGGTGAGTAAGTTGTGTTTCATAATGTAACATTAAAATTTACAGCTCCTTTAGGACTTTTTGTTTTTAGTTCAAATTTTCTGGTGCATTTATAATTGCTCAGTTGTCCTTTATACAAACATTCATTCATTTAAATAACTACTTTGGTGTTTTTCTACCAGCCTGGCCTTGAGCTGTTTATTTAATTTAATTTCAATTCCCCGATTAGTTTCCTGTTTAGAAAATAGACTGACAAATTTCAACGAGCCCAATAATTATAATTGTATTCTTTTGTCACATAGTTGCAGAATTTTTCATTTTCTGATTTTAATCGGGAATATATTCACAGTACTCTGCTTGAGTTGAACTGGCTTAGGAACCTTGTTATGATCTTTGTCTTAAATCTCAGAGCTTGCTGCTATCAGAATCCCTTTAATCCAGTTTAATCACCTACCTATTCCTAGCTGCCTTAATCCACACTGGTTTAAGGGAATCAATTTATCTGCTCTGTAATTTAAATCTTGATGTGAGAAATCTACTGCATGTCAGGCATAAGAGAACATATAACTGGTTTTGTGGCAGAAAATGGGGCCAGCAGGTGCTGTTTATTAATATAGTGGGTTAAAGTTGGTCATCTCTGCTGGTTTTGAATCCCTGGTGGGACTTTTGTTTTTGTTATACTTTTTAAATGCTGCTTCTTGTATTAACTCTTATGCCACTCTTACCTCTAACTTCTAGAGTTTTACAAACCATATCGTAAACAATTCCACAAACTTTAAGAGGTTGACAAATTCTGTGCCTAAGAGCCAGTCTTGTTTTAGACAAATCCTTGCTCCAACAAACAGAGATGTAATCATCTCATCAGCATAGATGCACATTCTCAGCACCCATTTATTTGACTCAAGTGTATTAAAGCACAGAAACGTCTCAAACATAAGGAACATCATATTCTGACTATAGATAGGCTTCTGTCATTATTCCATATTTTAAATATTTAGAAATTAAATGTTAACTACCATCAGGATAATTATGTGTTGCTATAATGCATGATCAGGTAACTTTTTTTTCTTTTTTTACTGTATAATTATTAATTGGTTTGGATTGGGACTCACAGATTATCATCTGGAGTCCTGCTTGTGCTCCAACTGGATTATATCTGCTAGCAGCGTTGGAGCTCTGCCACTGCTTCCTCTCAGACTTAACTGTTTTTAGCTCCTACAGCTGAACTTTTGTTAGGCATTTTAGTTCAGGTATCTGAATAAGACTTATTTACATATTTTGTAGGGCTGTATAATATCGATATCGCGATGTATATCAATATTTTCTTATGAAAATAATCAATATTCATCTGCAAGTATCGTAACATCCAACTATCACCTTTCTCACTCACTGCTTGCTTCGCATCAGGTCATCAGGCTTAGAGTGATTCCTTCAGATGTTAAGTGTTGAGGTATAAAAGGTATCAAACTATTCAGAGCAGGTTCTTGGTTCACTTTATTTACTTTACTAATGCATGTCAGCTACAGTTTGGACTGTTTCAACTAAAAGAAACATGTTTTCTCACCACTTCTTTGATTCATTTTGTCCAGCTGTCCACTTTAAGTCTGTGTCCAACCAGAGCCAGGTATTGTGTATTTGGTGCTTTTAATCAGTTTTCAGTTAAATTAATTCAGTCCAACTTTATAACAGTCACAAAATATCACCAAAATCACTCTGTCCCTCTAAAATCTTTCAGAAAATCGCAAAAGTATTGAATTGTATTGTTTGTTGAATATCGTGATATATATCTTATCATGGGCAGAATATCACGTATCATGAGATTATTGTATCAGTACAGCCCTAATATTTTGTAAATATGTTGCCATGCAACTTAATTTTGGAAATATTTTACATTTTTTAAAAATGTTCACCTGTTTAAATGTGCACAACTTACAAACCTTTAGTTTGTATCAGTGCATGTACAGTATATTTTTGGTTTCATTGTTTCCAGTGATGTCACAATGAAAAATAGATGGCATTTCCTGCTGCAGGTTCCTTCACATGTGACATGTGACAGACTTAACTGTGGTCAGATTATTGCTCTCAAGACTGAAGTATATAAGCTGCTAACAATCCAGCTGAAATGTTCCAAAGTTAAGTTTATGAGCTGATGAACAACTTTCATCCACTCAAATAGTTGTAGTCATATTTATTAACCAAACTGAGCCACACTTGGCTAGTTATTACTCCATTATTTGTAGTTGGCCTGGTTGATATTTCCTCTTTTCACCAGCTGACATTGGGAGGCTTATGCTGCTGTTACCCAAATACTATTTATGTTAATATAAATATTGTGCAACCAACCTATTAGCAAGATCAGAAGATTAACAACTGTGTGAATGTAGCTGTTAATCTGTATTGTTTGCTGCCTGTGTTGGTGGTTTTGGTTCTGTAGGCCGGTCTGGTACCTTTGCTACTGTTACATGGTCACATGAGTTTAATAGTGACAAACTGCCAGATGCCAATACAAACACAACTCTGGCTCCCATTTTTGAGCCTCCTAGGAATGCAAATGTCTCTCAGTGAGCAGCTCAGATTTTCAAAAAAGTGTCTTTGTAGATTCAAGCAGAAGTCTGCCTCCTTTACTTGATCTCCCTTAACTTTTATTTATAAAAGCATTGAGTTTTATTAGAAGTTAACAGACCCAAAAATATGACCCTTATGGGTTCCGAGTATTCCAGCCTAGGGTTAGAAATAAAGTTAAGCTAATGCTATTCCTTTAAAAACTATCTTGACACAAACAGCAGTGCAGCAGACTGACAGGGTTTATGCACTTTCTGTTTGTGTTTTTATGCTACTCAGCAGTGTTTAAACCAAGGCGGCGACTTTTGACAAAACTGTGGAGCTGAAGTCTTCCTTTCTTTGAACAACACACCATTTTTGTTGATGCATTAATTTGTTTAGAATAGGAACCAGTTTTTAGCTTAGTTTGCTGAGTGTGTTTGGCAGTAGGAACTGAGGAGTTCCTATTCTGCTCACTTATCAGGATGATGCCGGTAAAAACCCGCAGCTCTCTTGTTATCATGTCCACTCTGTCATCAGCTGTTTCCTCAGCCAAGTCAATGCAAGAGCGGCATTGGATGTAACACGTTTTACATGTATTAGCTTGAAGTTTGTGAAATTGTTCAGCAATTATGAGTCTGAACAAGAACTAGAACTCTGATTGATTAGAATAAAAAAAAAATCTAATTGCAATCTCCGGTTTGTACAAAATGTTTGACAAAACAATAATCAAAAAAAGACTTGCTTAAAGTGTTTGATTATATTCATGATGTAATAGTCCATGATCTGCACCAGTGCATATGAACGTTTTACCTTAAATAAAAAAAAAAAAAAAAGCAACATCGATTGCTGGACTAAAAGACTTTATGCCTGATTGACGTTATGGGAATGTCAATGATTAGGTTTGCCAGGGTTCCAAATTTCAGAATTTTATACATGTTAAAAGGTTGTGTGGTGGATCAGATGCTCCATATGCAGAAGCTCCAGTCTTCAATGCGTTCGTCCTCAGTTCGGTCCCAGGCCATGGCCATCTGCTGCATCTCTTCCCTTTCTCTCCCAGTCACTGGAGAAACAAAACCTTTAAAAATATCACCTGTCCAGAACTCCCTTACTAGGTGTCAAGTTTCGTCTTAAATTCTCAAGTTAGTTTGTGTTTCCATCCACTTTTTGTTCTGGATTAATTCATTTGCTCTGTGAATTGTAGTTTATGAAGTGTTATTACGCTGGGATAAAACTACAAAACCCATAATTCAAGGCACATTGGGAGGATTTTATTACCAGATATTTAGCCTTTCTAAAAATGCATAAACAAATTTTTATTGAGTCCAACAGAAATTAAGTTTAAAATTAGCAGTAAAACCTTTTTTTCTGGTTGGTTTTTATTTGGGAGAACATGAACAAGGTGTGGCTGAAGCTACATGGCCCATTTAGTGTTGCAGCTTTGTTTAGGAGGAAAATGGACATGACTGAAGGGTGAGAGGGGGATGTTTTAAATTTAGAAAAATAAACATTTAGTGTCCTCTTCTTCTCAGTGGGAATTCACTGGGTTCGCTTGAAAAGCAGATTATGATTTTCTTGTGGGCTCCTGTTTCTCTGTTGCATTTGGCTTAGAGTTCATACAGCAGCCTGACCTCAGCCTGGAATGGGTTTCATAAAGTATGAATTATGGTGCAGAGGTTTCATAGAACAACCAAATACGTACTGAGCAATGATCTCTCTTTAATCAGAGAGTTTTGTAGCTTATGATATTTTTAAAAAAGGACTATTTTGGAACAAGTATAAAACAGTGCAATTCTTAAAAAATATACATTGATGTTTTGGTCTCACAATCTCAGTTTAGAGTCTCCAAAAACAGTGAAGATAAAAGTAGCAGTGGCTGATTAATCCCCAACACACCAGACTGCTGAGGCTGGTGGGATGAGTTGAGTTAAGCAGGTGGTCTAATCCGCCCACATCAACATCACAGGAGCCCCGACTCAGCATCTTGGCACTGATTTTAATTTGATACTTCCTCCTGCCTCTCTGCTTTATCTGAAAATCGACTCGTCATGGTCTATGTCTTGGAAGTGCTCAGATCTATTTTAGTCTCCAAGATATTTTTACCTCGGACAAAGAGTTTTCAGAAATCTGCCAGAAGGACAACTGAACCTTTATTTAACTTACTTTGATTTCCTATAATGACTTTTTGAGTGTTTGATTATTTTCTTGAAGATACGAAGCACCAAATTAGCTTCATTTTCTGGAACTCTTCTCTGACGGTCTTTAGTTAGAAAATGTCTAATTCCTGAGGCAGATTCTTGACCACAGATTCAGAAACATTTCTGTTTTTGTTGGGTAGCAGCTAAAATAACAATAAAAAAACTAATTTATAGAAAAAAATATTTAGAGATATTTGTGGTAACTTGGATATCTGATTCTTTAAAACTATTTTTATCTTGTATTTTAGGACTAAGGGGAACAATTTTACAAATATTGTATTGCCATGCTGAAGGCATTCCCCAGTTGCTGCCCTTCTTTGTTTGACTCTAACCTCCCAGCAGCAGCAGCAGCTCTTCACCAGCATCTATCTCCCACTTGTCCTTACAGACAGCTGAAGAAGTTGAGTGAGGACAGTCTCACCAAGCAGCCAGAGGAAGTCTTTGATGTCCTAGAGAAGCTGGGTGAAGGGTGAGTCACATAGTAAGATGATAACTGATTACACAGGCCTGATAAATGATACTGTCTGGATGTCTAAATCTGCCTGCATTTAAAGGGGATCTAAGGTCTGCTGGCAATCTGCTTTGGTTTCCTATTTTCTTTTATACTTTCTGTGTTAGTCACGCCATCCTGCTCGAGTTCTGTCAGTGGTTCTGCCTCATTTATTTATCCCTCCTCTTTTGCCTGAAAGCTCCTCCCTTCTGTTGTGCCTGTCAGTCTAAACAGCGCCTCTTCATATCCTGTTTCTCAACGCTCTTCCTGTTTTCAGCTGATCAACACCATTTATGCATGTGTCACAACTGATGCCAGTCGTGTCATCAGGGAGGGGCAGAGCTGAATGAATCTCCACGGAATCCAGTTTTTATTTAGTGTCCTGTTTCCTCATATCTTTTAACAAATCAATCATTAATAGTGTTGATGTGACTTAGGTTAATCTGGGGTGTGTTTATGCTTTTGAAACATTTTCCATCAGTTAAGAAGGTGACAAAAAAGACAACGAAAACACCCATGTTTGAAGCGATGTGGGAAGTAATGCAGTTCAGCCGGGTCCCTGAAAGTGACAGATGTTAACAGCTGATAGTTGTTAGTTCCTCCTACCCAAAAGGCAAAGCACAGCAAAATTTAGCAGCAGAACTCACTAATGAACCCAAAAATGCCTGTACTGGCTGATGGGTTTAGCTGCTCTAAATGCCGTGACAACTTTTTCTGAACCAAATTCTGAGGTTTTAATATTAAAAAAGATAGAGGGATTACTCAGATTATTTTTAATTTAATTTATTTATTTTTTTTATTTCCTTTATTTAACCAGGTAAACCTAATTGAGATCCAGATCTCATTTTCAAGAGGGACCTGCTGTTGTAGGCTGATTTGAAAGTGTTGTTTACTGCCTGATAATGTGGGTTTACTTGTCCAGCTAGTTATTTAAAGGTCTTTACAGATAAGAGCTACAAAGGAAATGTCCTGAATAAACTCTTTGTTTGCAGGTCGTATGGTTGTGTATTTAAGGCCAACCACAAAGAAACAGGAGAGATTGTAGCCATCAAACAAGTTCCTGTAGAGTCTGATCTTCAGGAGATCCTCAAAGAAATCACCATCATGCAGCAATGCAACAGGTAAGCATACAATGGATTGTGTGTTTCACTGAATTAGTAACAGCATCACCTCTGTGACGTAGAGATACTTAATGAGATGTCCTGTTTAGATAAAACACTTAGATGATAGTCGGTATGTATAAACAAAAGCCTGACAGCCACATTTCTGTGTTCAGTCCCCATGTGGTGCGGTACTACGGCAGCTACTTCAAAAACCGTGACCTGTGGATCGTCATGGAATATTGTGGTGGTGGATCAGTGTCTGACATCGTCCGAATACGTAACAAGACGGTAATGTAACACTCAGGCGTTCACGCATACACACACACACAAACACAAACACACACATGCCTGGGTTTTCTTTGTGCAACAAAAAGTGGGCTGTAGGCTGCATCAAGTATCAGCGAGTAAAGAATGGATGTTTCACGCTGTTAGGATTTTAATGACTTAATTTAGAAAGATGTTTTTTTTTAATCTCCTCAGAAGTCCATTTTAATATTTAAATGGACGGTATGATATATTTTCCAAGTATATAATCAGTTGTTATAAAAATGTTGTATATGTTGCATAATTTGAGCTAGTTAAAGCACAATTTATGTCACTTAAGGAGTTTTGGGTGCACCATATTTACAGATAAAAAATGATTTTTAATCATAAATGAAAAGTAATTTTTAGTATTATAAAGTTTTGGCTTTGATACTGCCCTGTCTGTTTTCTTTTAGCAATTTTTTTAGTCTGTATATATCAGTTGTCAACTAATTTAGTAATTGATTGTTAAGAATTAATTCATAGCCATTAATCTAATTGTTTCAGGCCTACTTTAATCACACTTTCTGTGTGTGTGTGTTTATGCTTTATAGCTAACAGAAGATGAGATTGCCACTGTCCTCCATTCAACTTTGAAGGGTCTGGAGTATCTTCATTTTATGAGGAAAATCCACAGAGATATCAAAGCAGGAAACATCCTGCTGAACACAGAAGGTCAAGCCAAACTGGCTGACTTTGGAGTTGCTGGACAGCTAACAGTAAGCAGAAGCCCGAAATCATAATCAAATTAATCATATATTTAACATTAGTTGAAAAAAATTATTAAGAATATTAGACAAAATAACAAATAAGTTGTTTAAATAAAAAAAGCTTGTAGGGTTAGGGCAATATTGTATAGCTTAAATCTATGTGTGTAATTAGACATAATGTATTTGGACATCATAGGTGATTATGATTCTTGCTCTGATGCCACTGAACTTACTTACATAATGTATTATTTTAATTTTACTGTAACTCTTTTCTATCTTGTTTATGTCTTCCTTAGGACACAATGGCAAAGCGAAACACAGTCATCGGCACGCCGTTCTGGATGGCTCCAGAGGTCATTCAGGAGATTGGCTACAACTGTGTGGCTGACATCTGGTCATTGGGAATTACAGCCATAGAGATGGCTGAGGGCAAACCCCCCTATGCTGACATTCACCCAATGAGGGTGAGGGTCCGTTGGTTTTCTAAATGTGAAGGAGGAAAAAGTTTAAACCTACAGTAATAATTGGGACACAGGCATTTTTTTTTTATATTTATTTTGCATTTGAACTTAGTATGAGGCTTTGAATTGATTTCTTAATACTTAACCCTCTTTCTTCTTTCAGGCCATCTTCATGATTCCCACCAATCCTCCACCAACGTTTCGAAATCCAGAGCAGTGGTCGCCAGATTTTCTAGACTTTATCAAAAAGTGTTTGATAAAAAACCCTGAAAACCGGGCAACAGCAACACAGCTGTTACAGGTAAAGTTATCTACTAATTGTTGGAGCATTCTAGGACCTGGTGAAGTTATCCAAAGATATCACATTGCTCATTAGCAGTAAAAATGCACGTTTGTCCTAATTCTGACAGTTTTTTTTCTTGAAGTGGCTTGGTGAAATACACAGTCCAGTCACATTAATGTGACCATCTGTCAAAAGCCAGAATAACCACCTTTCGCAGAGCGAACTGCTACGAGACGTGCAGGAAGAGAGTCACTTAGGTCCCTGAAGGTCTTCTCTGGGATGTTGAGCCATGCCGACTCTAATGCCGTGGCCAGCTGCGCTAGATTACGCGGTTGAGGATCCATGGCGCGAACAACTCGATCGAGATGGTCCCACAGATGCTCGATTGGGTTTAAGTCAGGTGAGTTTGCTGGCCAGGGGAGGACGGTAAACTCATCCTGGTGCTCTTCGAACCACGCACGTACACTGGCAGCTGTATGGCACCTCGCATTGTCCTGCTGGAAGATGCCATCATCCTGAGGAAAAACAATGCGCATGTAGGGGTGGACATGGTCCGCAAGGACAGATGCGTACTTGTATTGATCCATCGTGCCTTCCACAATAATCAGTGAACCCAGAGAATGCCAGGAAAACATTCCCCAGACCATAATGCTCCCGCCTCCAGCTTGGACCGTTCCTGCAATGGTTGCAGGGTGGTTCCTTTCAGAGGTTTCACGCCTTATACGCCAACGTCCATCTGTCCGATGGAGCATAAAACGCGATTCATCTGAAAACGCTACCTGTCGCCACTCAGTGGACGTCCAGCTGCTGTACTGGCGTGCAAATTCTAGCCTTCGTCGTCGATGAACACCAGTCAGCATAGGTGCACGAACCAGGCGTCCGCTTCGGAGGCCCAGACGCAGCAATGTTCGCTGAATAGTGGTTTGGGAGACACTTGTGGTAGCCCCTTGGTTCATTTTAGTGGTCAGTTGCTCAACGGTAGCCCGTCTATCTGCCCGAACGCATCTCCGCAACCGTCGTTCGCCTCTGTCATCTATGGCCCGTGGTGCACCACATTTGCCACGTCGTTGATTTTGGACAGTCCCATTTTGCCATGCACGGTACACTTTTACCACGGCGGCACGCGAACAGTTCACAAACTCAGCCGTTTCGGAAATGCTTCCACCCTTGGCCCGAAAGCCAATGATCATGCCCTTTTGGACGTCGGATAAATCGCTTCGTTTCTGCATTACGCCAACGATTGAAATGTTTTCCGAAGCCCACACACACCCTTTATATACGCTCAACTGCACTGTGCTGCCACCTGCCTTCTGTGATTGGTTATTTAACTCTGAAGTGGAAAGTACGTGGTGGTCACATTAATGTGACTGGACTGTGTATGTTCAATCACTTTAGTTGCCCATATAATTTTGTATTTAACTTTTTGTAAATATTTTGTTGTGTGTAATCATGAATGTTTTCATTAAACATATTTAAGATTAAAAACAATGTCTTTTTCTTTCTACAATGACAATAAGTTCGTCCTATTCTTCAGGAAAACAAGCATTGGATGAATTTCAGACTTAATTGTATGTTTTTTTTCTTCGTTCCCCACAGCATCCTTTTATCAAATCAGCCAAACCCAATTCCGTCCTAAGAGCCTTGATACAAGATGCCATGGAGATCAAACTAAAGAGACAAGAGGAGGCGGAACAGAGAGAACAAGATGCTGAAGACGATAACAATTCGGTACAAGCTTTTGAAGAACTGGACTCTTTCTGTTTTTGCTTGATGGTTCTTTGAAATGCAGTAAAATGAGCGTAGTTCCTGTTTATTTCAGGATGAGGATGAGGTTGACCAGGGGACGATGGTTCGGGCCGGAACAGGTGATTCTGGGACCATACGGGCAGCTGGTTCTTTAGCAGGATCGCTTAGCGGTACGATGATTGAACACGAGGACACAGGAACCATGCAGTCACAACTTGGCACTATGGTTATCAACTCTGATGATGAGGAAGAGGCTGGTACCATGAAAAGTAAGTTTCTCTAAACAAGTTTTACAAACATACATAAAATAGTTTTATTTGTACTGTAAAAAAAACAAAAAGTTAGCATCTTTTGGAAATAATTTAAATTATACCATAAGCTCATCAGTTAATCTAATCAAGAAACAAGGCACAAATATTTTAGTTACTTTAAATTTTTTTCTTACATCAGCACATATTCACGTTCATAGATATTCTCTACCATAGAGATATAAGGGTCCCTTTGCAGTAGAACTACGGTCATTTATCCACCAGGGGGCGTAAAGTGCCCGTGAACATGATCCAAGTTGCTACTCTTCTTTCAGGTAATTGGTCTGTTATTGACATTTGCCACGAGACAATCTAATTACTTCTAAAAATGTTGGTTATGTTTTATTCACAAGGAAATGGTTTCCAGAATGATAATGACCCTGAAGGTTACTGTACTCTGTACTAATGCTTTTTAGGTGTTTCTTTTTTTAGTTTACTAACTATAAAAACATGTTTTCTCAGGAACCTGATTCTTCATTTTTTTTAACTTTTACTATTCCAGTCAGACTTGAACAAAGTTAGTTAAACACAAAAGTATGCCATTCCAGCCATTAATTTGTCAATTTTTCTTTTCATCCCAACATGTTCTGCCTGGATTACTGTATATTTGTGCAGCATCAATTTATTTGGAGTCTGCGGTGTGGGAGTGGGAAGGATTAGATCTCTTGGGTACTTTTGGCAAGGAGGCTTTATAAGAGTTGCATTCTGTTTGTGTGTGCTGGGAGCTTGTGGGTGGACTTTTCATTTGTTTTTATAGGCATAAAATTAACCCCAATGAGAGCATTGCACATGTGAATGTGTGCAGTTTGACTAAGCGTGACTGTCTTAACCGCTGTTGTCTTAAAAACTCAGATGTAAGGAAAAAAAACACAAGTTATTGTAGGACTTAATGCTGTAAATCATCAACCTCCTACACTACGTCCAATGAGACATTTTTATAATCCAGAGAAGCTTTGTAACACTTACCATCATAAACAGAAATGTGCTTCATTTAGGTGAGTTGCAGAACGCCCAGAAATGTTCAGAGGTGTGATGAGTCAATAAGAGACAAATCTACCTCTCTAAAAATATTAATAAAGTTGGCTTTGACATTAGGACACATATTATAGATGTTAATGTGATTTAAAAAAAAATAAAAAAATTACAAGAATTTCTATCAGTTTCTATGCGGTCTTAAAGGCATTCTATTGTATTTCAGTACATTACTAAGATGGATATATGTAAAAATTTAAAAAAATTAAATGGAATATATACAAAAACATTTGTATTCCATGAGCCAGTTCCTTGTTGTATTGTTTAAAAGTTTTGCTCTTTTTTATCCCTTGTGTTTTTATGTTATTTTTTTCTCTTGTCCTGCATTTCTTGCTTATTATATTTAAATTTTAAAGTGAAAACATATTTTTACAACCTAAGTTTAATGAATTAAAAAGCTATGACATATTCTTGCCTTTTTACAGGGACTCGTATAATTTAATACAGGTCTATTAAATTAATGGCAGCAGTGTCACACTTGGTGAAACGTGCACTACCTGAGAATAACTGATGTGTGTGAAGTAGTTGTGAAAACATCAGTTTATAATTTATCAGTATTGCTGCTCCACCATGAAGACAAAATGGAAAGCATGGTGGTGGTAGCATCACCCTCTGGGGCTTCTTCTCAGCTGATGTCCCTGAAAGGCTTGTAAAGATGATCACAGAAAAATATTGCTAAATCCTAGAGGATAATCAGTCTGATGTGCATTTCATGCTTTGTCCCAAGCAACCTGGCAGACAGAGCTTAAGCTGTTTTGTGGAGGAATGGAGAAAAAAAATACTGTTCACAGGTGCAAAATTGCTTGTGACTAGGCCTGTCGCGATAAACAATAAATCGATTAATCGTGCGATGAAAAAACTTATCGCAATAATTTTAATTATCGCGATAAGTGCTGAAATGCGCTGTTTCAGCTGTTTGGGATTCCCCTAGGTAATTTCCCATCAGAAAGCAGGAGGAGAATCCGCGCTTTCTGACTGGCTGCCTGTCACAGTCAGCGTTAAGCTCCCAGTCGGGGAAAACCCCTGATTTAGATCAGAGCGGCTACTACGAATGCCTCTGAAAATGGTGAATAGTCTTGCTGTCATTTAGTTATTTTTATATTCTTAACTAATGGATATTACTTTGTCTAAGTCTGTTTTATTAATTTTTTATTTTGCAAATATTTGTTCTAAAAACCAAGTTATTATATAAATATAATTTATTATCCAAGTGGTGGAGAATTTTTATAGGCACATAATATACGCTACTGATGAAAGACATTTTAGAAACAATCATTTATGAGGCCCAAATGTCAGTCCATTTAACACACGCCCATGTTTATTAAGGATTACCTCATCGAGGTTTCATGAACAATGACAAATCTTGAACTCGCGCAAGCTCTACACACACAATCGCACACCCACACACACCAGCTTCTCCAATTTGATTTCTTACCATTGCGTTAGTATGGATCCCTTCTACTTGCACTTTAAGCTGCATTAACACAGGAACATCTAGGAAATCATAATTACATTATAAGGCAACATGCTGCTGTTGTGTGTTTTATTGTGTACATCTCTCTTTTTTGCATCTGCAATCAATCAGTCAATTTTTATTTGTATAGCACATTTCAGCAGCAAGGCATTTCAAGTGCTTCACATAATTAAAACAGCATGTGACAAAGAAGCATCAAGGATGCTTCTTTAATTTTTTTTGTGTTACTGTTGTGTGTGCGTTTGTCTCTGCTTGTTCACAAACTAATGACTCTGATTTGATGGTGCCGGGCCCCGGAGGATTTGGAGGATTAGATCAGAGATTGATTTTTCCCCTAATAGTACTAAAAAATATAAAGCCTTTGTATTTACACTGATTAGCTATTAACCCTCAGATTCATAAAAAGTGTTTTGCCTCGTCATCCCGTAGGCTTGCTGCAAACCAGATTACCTCAAAATTCATTCCTAAATCTGACTTTTTTTTTCAAACTCAATAATGTTACGTTTTCATTAAGAATAATATCCAAACAAACCCCAAAGGTGCTATTTTAGGTGCTATATGCTTTATAGTTTCAAGATCAATCTGTTTAAATACAAAATAATTTAGTTCAATTATTTTTTTTACTTCAGTTTAGTGAAACTACAATTTAATCTAGCATATCCAGATTAAATGGACTTTATTCAATTTGACTCTAATTCGTCACAAATAATTGGATCAGTCTCCTGATTCTTTTTCATTTGCATCATCTCTCAAAGAGAGAATTAAATGGAGACAAATGATTTGCTGTGGCAGCCTTCAGTGGAAATGCTGAAAGAGATCAATCAGTCTGTTGAAGACATGTAAATTCACGATCTTTCTTGTTTTATGTCAAGTTAAATGGCAATTGTTTATCACAAGGCTAAATTGTATTTTAAAGCAGAGAAGTCATCTGTGACTTGTATTTTCATTTCAAATCTAAATCACAAGCCAGTGTAATCAACAAAAATCATTTTGTCTCAGCCAGCTTTCTAAGTATAATCTTACTTTTTTTTTTTTACTTAATGTATTTTCAAGTTCAGAGTAGCTGTTATACTTTCATGGCATTAGCTGATGGGTATTTTCTTGAACCTTCATTAAAAAGAACCACAGACAACGCATGTGAATAATTATGACAAAGCTTTTGCAAAAGGAGAAGACTCAACAAACGGCTTCTACAAGCCGTTCACCGAGCGTCCTAAAAAACCTTTGGTTACAGCTCGTCTTTTATTATCAAACAAAAACAGGGAGGATGGGGGACGGAAGACAGCACAGACAATATTTATCACTGCACACAGGCAGTTTCTAAAGTAGGGAGTATTTAGTGATAAGACCACCTGTGGAAGCGTAATTTAAGGTCTGGGAAATAGACCGTTAACTGTTTCACATAAAGATTTACAGACAGACGTGGCCTTCAAGTCAGTTCAGAGACACAGAAGTAAGAGACCACTTTAAACTAAAAATCACAATCTATATTAACTATTGTTGATTAACATTAGACTGAATATAAATAAGTAATAACAAAATGATAATACCAAAAAATCTCTAACATTCCCCCTTTTTATCATTTTCAAAAGACACGCATGGAAAAGAAAAGAATAGATCCAATAAATGCAAGAATTATTATATTTTTTAAATACAGAATGAATATATGATATAAATGAAAAAATAAAAGAAACAGTAAAAAATCAAATGCAGTTTTCTCATCACTAACACCACTTGTTTTCACATTTTCGGTGTAGGAATCATTCAGCAAATGAATTAATCTGTTTATTGATTACAGAACTTCATCATCAGAAAACAAGTCGTCTTCATTTGTGTCATAGGTCATTTTCACCAACTGATAGCTGACCACAGCAGTGTTGATTGACTTTAGCATCATGCTTCGAAGGCATGGAACAATGCAACTTGTGAACAGACAAAAAAGGATCAAAACACCCAGAATAGGTGTTCCAAGCTTCAACAGTAAATTCCACCATGGCCCAGAAGTGAGCCAAGAAAGAAAGTCAAAAGAAGATGATCCTTGCGTTCCACTTTCCATATAATGTTTAAGTTCTTCCAGGTCATGTAGAGCGTCAGAAATAGTTCCACCAGTTCCTGTTTCATCAGGAACGAATGTACAGCACGCTGGGCCAATGATTTTATAAACACCACCCTGAGAGGCTGTGAGCAGGTCCAGCACAATACGATTTTGCAAAACCATGTTTCTCAGTTCAGTCAGTTCTTTCGCTGTGCCATTGGCCAGCTGGTGTGTGCTGTTGATGAGTCGCAGTAATCCATATCTGTTGATCTCAACGTGGCCTTGAAACTCTCATCAAGCAAGTTGTCACAGTCTGGGTTGTCCTTCCAGACTTGGCAGTCGGGGGTCGCCCTTTGACCCCTGCAGGCAATGTAGTTGATGTAATCCGGTGTCATTTCGCAGTAGGTGTAAACTTTGTTACATAAATTCCAAGGTAACATCACAAGAGAAATGTGTCCATTGTTGTAAATGCAGTTCCTCAGAGACCCGGGTTTAGCTTCTGCTAAAGAAATGGTCTCTGGTATTTTTCCATGCAGCTTGCGGGAACGGTAGAAGAGGAAGTACGTCAGCATTAGATGAACAGTTCTTAGATCCAAAAAGTCCTTTTGCAGCATCTCCTCTCCTCAGTAGAACAGAAAAATCCTTCTTGCACCATTTGCATCCTTTCGGTGGTGGCACGCTGAGTCATGGTTTTTCACTCAGGCCATAGAGACACATCTGTTTGTCTTCAGTGATGTTTCCCAGATGCAGACCTGAGTTGTGTGTGGCGATTGGCCGCTTTGCACACACGAAGCAGTTCACCTGTTCTCATCATGACTAGTCCTGTTCATCAGCTGCTACCAGGGGTTGGTACCGTAGTCATGTGGGTGGAAAGTGAGGTCACTTCCTCCTCCAAACATCAGACATGCTGCAGTCACAACGCAGTAGAAGATCCATCTATGATATGGAGTCGCCATTGTTGCTCAGCGCGCAGAGATGTCAAAACCCCCAAACTAAGGAAATGAGACTTTTAAGCGTTTCTTCACAGGGTTTGAGACGAACTACACTAAAAGTAGAACCCCTTTGTAGCCCTGACTGGATGACAAATTAGGGGTTCAACACTCTCTGCTGCTTCTTGTGACTGAGATGTATCCAGCTGGGTCTTTCAGCATTTCAAACAGCTGTTGTTGTGGTCATCAGCATCTGGAACGGTCCTTCCCACTGTGGACTCGCCCAGTTGTTTCGTTTGATGACCTTAATGTAGACCCAGTCATCTGACTCGATGTGAGTGGCCTCCTGGGAAAGAATAGAATCAGAAGGCAGTAAATTTGTACTGGACACTTCCTTCAGTTTAAGAGTTCTGATCATATAGTCTGCTAATGTTTGTTCTTCATCAGCTTTCTGCAAGTCTGGAGCAAACAGAGGAAATCTGTAAGCTCTCCCATGAATTATTTCAAAAGCATGCTTTGCTGGAACTATTTTAACCTATTAAATATATATATCAATCATTATCTAACACTATTTAATTCAAAAGTTCATAACAAAAAAAAATTATGTTTTTAGTAGTTATATAGTATTACCTGACCATTTTTCCTTCTTATTTCCCCCCTATTGACACATGGCATGGCCGTGTGTCACAATCGCTTTAGCTTCAAATAGAGACTTGGGAGAGTTAATAGTTCATTCAGGTGAACTCACAGGTTTATTGCTTGTAGAAGATCATTTAGTAAACAAATCTTTTAATTACAGGTTTACCTTCCATTTATGTATTTATTTTTTGTTAAATTCAGCACCTTTCAACATTTCTATTTTATTTCTCTAAAATAAAAATGACCATCTTTGATTTAAACCAGATCTCAAATCTTCTAATTCAACATTTTTCTTTTTGAATGTATTGACTATTAATCAAATCTTGATTAAAATGTTTTAGACTGAAATCTAGAAAACGTTGCTTTTATCCACAATCATCAGTTTTTAGTAGCCATTTACATCTCCCAGGTTGCTTAAAATCTCAGACTTCACTTAAACTTGCATTTCAGACAAGTCTACAACATAAGTATTTTATCTTGTTATAGTAAATGGTCAATAATTTCATCCGTTATTTAATTTTGTAGTAAAATTTCTTTCTTCTCATAATAATTTTCATTTATCCCAATATAAAATACACAAACCCAATCAATTTGTAGATTCTTTATAGAATCAAACTCTTAAGTTAAATGTTTCAGTTAAATGTAAAGAAATACTTCATAATATTTCAACACTGCAATATCAATTATTTTCAACACTTAGAGATGTTAAATTTAGTTTTAAACTAGATTTCTTTTAAAGGAAAAAATAAAACATTTGCAAATAATTATTAGCTCAGAATCTCTAATATTTTTTTTTTGTTGTAATTTAGTTGCATAGCTCTATCAGCTCTATTTATTTGTTTTCTTAAATTTAGTCATTACAGTTTTTTCCTTTACAGTTTCCCAATCTATGGCTCGTGGGCCCTAAGAGGATCACTGGTCCTTCTGTTAAGGACTGAGTTAAAGGGCACAAAATGAACAATTTTTCTAACATTGAACCTAAAAACCTTCAAAATGTTCTTTTATAGATAGATAATTTCTATATGTAAACAGAATTAGTGACACATTGTCTATCACAGATGTGTGTGTATAACTTATCTCGCATTTCTCCTTTCTGTCTCGCTTCTCTCTTCCACCTCCTGCTGCTGGCGTCGCTGCAGCTGGTCCTCCCTCTGTCTCTCCTCAAGCCCCCTGTCAGTCCAACTGGATCTGGTGCTGGATTATTTATAAGTTGTCCAGACTGTCCCTTAGTGAATGTCCAGGTTGTCCACCAATGAAACAAGCAAAAAACAGTTCAGTTTGCTTTCTTTTTCTTCAAAACACATTATTTTCCTTCTCCACGCTGATGTCAAAGAGTAAATCAGCGAGGGTTGTGAGGGTTCAGTTGCAGCCAAACACAGGAATATAGTTCCAGTCCAAATGTCCAGCAGGACTCCATTCAGTATCTGCTGCGTGGCAGTTCTCAGATGTCCAGGAATTAGGATCAGCGGACACTTCAGTGCCTCCAGTGCACAGTTGGTAGAAATCGTCCTGTTCTTTTTTTTTTTTTCTTTATCAACTGTCTTTGGCTGGTGATGAAAGAGGGACTTCATCTGATCGGCAGGACAGGTCTGAGCTGAGGTCAGAGGTCAGACGCACCGCAGCGAGGCTCAGACAGAGGAAAATGAAAGAAGCAAATAAGAATCAATTAGGGTTTGTTCGTCTTTCTGTAATTTTTTTTTTTTTTTTTTTACACAAACATTTTCCATATAACTTCTTTCTTTTCATCGTATAGTTTTTTAGCCACATATTACCCAACATTTTTAAGAAGTCATGAATTATTTCCTTATTAAAACACATGTTAACATGAAACATGTTAAAAGCTGTAGTCTCTTTTATTATTTCTTTTTATTTTATTTTATTTTGCACAACATTTAACCTTTACAATGTAATATGTAAGTTTATGTTAACTTCATTTAAAACACGTCTCACCAGAGAACAATGGGTTTCTCTAAACCTGTTGATCTCAGTGCTGCAGACTGTGATGTCAGAGGTCAGCCCTCCTCTCAAGGCCTAAGAGAGTTACGAGGCTGGATAATGTCCAGGTCAGTACCTTACTCTGACCGCTGACTCCTCCAGTTAGACAGCCAAAGGATCATTTCACCAAGTTGGTGTTATAATCTTATTGTGACACAATACATTATTAAACATTGTTCTCTGAGGAGTATTTTATTATTTTGTTTTATCTTCCAGCTTCTCCTCCTTCAGAAAAGTCATAATCCCTCTTTTTAGCATATAAAAGGGTTGTTCTCATGTTTTTATTTTCAGTGAGACTTCTCTGTACTGGTTTTTCTTTAACAGTGTAGGAATGCTCTAAAAGGAAAAACAAAACAAACACCAGTATTTCTTAAAACAAATTATTTCTCACTTTGTGAAATTTAAATCTAATTTTTAGTAACATTAAAAATTATTTTTGCATGCACTGATTTCGTACAGGAATGAAATTTATTTCAATTATTTATTTATTTTTACTTAACGTGTAACTAACTGAACATATGCCCACCATTTCATCAATTTAGTCTAGTGGTTTCTCTTTTTGGGGTGTGGTTGAGTGTGATCATGCGGAGGATTGTTTCCCCGTGCAGGATTTTTTGAAGGGCAGTTTCTTGCCCAGTGACCAATATTGCCACAAATCCAGCAGCCATTTAAATGGCGTGGATTTTGTGGGGTGTTATTTTGGGGTCGTTGCCTATTGTGACCTCCTCTGCCTCTGCTTCTTCCGCGGCCTTTTGTCTGGCAGTTGGAAAAGGTAGAGATATCTAAACCTCCAAATTCATCCAGGTGAAAAACATTTAATCCTTTCATAGCCTTCCTGACCTCTTCTAAGGTACAGGGTCTGAAAACATATATGTTTTGTGTCCCTTCCTCTAGTGAGGGGTTCAGTCGTACTGCTGGGGCTGCAGCGGCTGATACTGAGGCATACAGAGCTGTTGCAGGTGCAGGGGTGGCTGCAGGAGCTCGCACTCCCTGATAAATGACTTTATTATCTGCTGATTCTACAAATAAGTTTTTAGATTCGTTTAACCATAGTTTAGCACATCTCAGCTCATCCTCCTTTTTAGCCTTTTTTTTTTTTTTTTATCCCAGATTTTCTTGCTACACTACTTTCCAAAATTCCCACAATTGTTTACCATTGATAAATTTTTAGCTTTCCATCTATTTTATATTTCTTTCTCCATTTTTTTTATGTGTACAGTGCTACCAGGAGACCTGGATTGCATGTACTTTTGATCCCCGTCGGGGCCCTCAGCAAGTGAGGAATTACAAGACTTTGTGTTTCCCATTATTTAAAACGCTTACAATTTTAGTTTACAATGACTTGATATTTTGTGCTTTTTCTTCAACAAGAGTGCTCTAAGTGAGCGCTTAGTGTCCCCTGAAGAACAGTCTTCTAGGCCAGACTAGTTCTGGTCCGGTTCTTCACTTAGGATTCTATTTCCGAGGACAGAAAGTTTTACTCTCAGAGAGAGAAGCACCATTCACTCCTTCATGCACACCAACACAGCAAATGACAAACAGTAATGACTCTGCGACTTAAACGCAATATGATCTGTGTTGTGCCTCTTCACGGAAAGTGCTCCAATAGGGCCTTATTGTCCTCTGAAGAACAAACTCCCACCAAAACTGTGTTTCGGTGTGGTTCTTCAGAGAAGACAATAAGTTATACTTTCAGAGAACTCAGCACCAGTCACATCTTGCCCGTCGCACAAGACCAAAACCACACAGCAGTGACAAGCATTCAGTGAGGATTTGCCCTTATGGGGTCTCCTCGAACAGAGTTTTAGCAGAGCGATATCATACAAGGATTCTCAGACCTCAGAGTTTTAGTAGAGCGACATCATACAAGGGAACTCAAAACCTCAGAGTTTTAGCAGAGCGACATCATACAAGGGAACTCAAAACCTCAGAGTTTTAGCAGAGCGACATCATACAAGGGAACTCAAAACCTCAGAGTTTTAGTAGGACGTTGCCTAACAAGGATTCTCAAAACCTTAGAAAAGTCATTTTAATATTCACTTACGTTTCTGTAGTTTTCGGGTTGTCCGGTCGGATCTCGTCACTCAGTCGTTGGCAGACAAAGTCGGACCTATGCAGCCGGCCCAGCGAAGAATTCACTTCCTGGGTCTTTCTTTCCAGGTCCAGTTGACTCTGGCCATGCATGGATTCAGCGCGTCTTCCTCTGCCTGTCAGCGATCAGTGTGAGAGATCCCGGGTTTCGGCACCAAATAATGATGGGTATTTTCTTGAACCTTCATTAAAAAGAACCACAGACAACGCATGTGAATAATTATGACAAAGCTTTTGCAAAAGGAGAAGACTCAACAAACGGCTTCTACAAGCCGTTCACCGAGCGTCCTAAAAAACCTTTGGTTACAGCTCGTCTTTTATTATCAAACAAAAACAGGGAGGATGGGGGACGGAAGACAGCACAGACAATATTTATCACTGCACACAGGCAGTTTCTAAAGTAGGGAGTATTTAGTGATAAGACCACCTGTGGAAGCGTAATTTAAGGTCTGGGAAATAGACCGTTAACTGTTTCACATAAAGATTTACAGACAGACGTGGCCTTCAAGTCAGTTCAGAGACACAGAAGTAAGAGACCACTTTAAACTAAAAATCACAATCTATATTAACTATTGTTGATTAACATTAGACTGAATATAAATAAGTAATAACAAAATGATAATACCAAAAAATCTCTAACATTAGCATTGCTAAATCTTTTTTTCATAATCAAGATGGGCTCAAGCAAAAGTAATTCATTTATTTATATTCCTGTGTCATACAAAGAATGTTGTACTACAGAGAATTTTTTTTCCCCCAATTGAAGACAGAAAAGTTCAAAGCAAAGCTTTATAAAATTTTGGGATGAAAGGAATCAATGTCTTCCTTACAACAGAGCTCCCCTAAAATGTCTGTTTGCTTCCAAAATTTTATTCTGGTCTCAGACTTTTGTGATTTTTATTGGGAAAAGTATATTTATTGCAGATGCACAAATATAAAAAATTTGAGTTAATATCAATATCCAACATTATATTTGCTATGGCCAAACACAAATATTTACCTCGTCGAGCTCATATATTGTATGTATTTATTCCCCCACCCTTTTAACACCATTGTAAAAAAAATAAAAAATAAAACCACAATCATGCATGGCATCACTATAACATGCCCAAATAAATAAACCACGACCAATCCTCTTCCCCTCAGGACCCGCACATAAATGACAACAAGATGGACATAAACATCGGTTAACAATTTTACTTATTGCTCTGATATCAGTATGTTGTTAAATGATGAACATTGACCAATACTGGTGTTATTGCTGATGTGTTGTACATCCAAACTGTTTCATCCAAAATGTTTCCTCTTCATATTGAAATGTGGATAGATTATTCTTGGCTTTCTTACTATAAAATTCTTAAATATTTGTAAAACAGCCTCTACAACCTTTCTGATTGTTCTTGTACAGAAGCTGGTAAACACAAACTTCACAGTTAACTCAGTTGTTGCTGAAAATAACCCTGCCAATGCTCCATGCAGGAGTTCTCATTAAAACGACTGTAAAGCATTTTATGCTTTTCATCTCCAACAACTCTATGAAAGTTTAATGGGGTTAAATAAAAAGGTTGGAATGGACGATGGCAAAGTTTTCTATGGCTTTAACTTGTTTAAACTGCAAAACTTACATTTTTTAAATGTTTCATTAAATGCTCTGAGATTATTACAGTAGATGATGAACTTATTTTATAACGGCATGAAAGATTGACGAGTTTAGGGATTTATTTTTATGCACAATAAAAGTGATCCATGTTGACGTACTGTAACTATTGTCAGAAAAGGCTCAACAAACGAGCAGAAAGAGGGAAAAGTCATTTTGCTGGTTAGGCACAGCATTGTGCCAGTCTTTGAAAAACATTTTGTTGTACATGATTGCTCTAAACCACTTTGATTCTGCACCATTTTCTCAGCAGAGTTCTTAAGTCATTTTGATGTTTTTGCTTGAGGAATCTTCTCCTTATGTCTCCATTGTTCCAAGTTTTCTTCACAGTATCAGTAATAAGTGCAAAACCTCTCTGTCAAACTTTAAAAAGAAAGGATGCATTTAATACTGCTCACTAATTTGCCTCCCTCCGCATTTGGTTGGCACAGAGAGGCAACAAAGCACAGCAGGTCACACTTTATAGGGCTATGAAGCTGCGACTGAAAATATTTTGGACCAGTCAGATAATTGCTGAAGTTACCAAACAGCAGCAGATGGTGAACTAAAGTTAAAAAGATCATGTTTTTACAGGGCTGACCTTCAGTTATCTGATTGTTTTGGGTGGGCGGGTGGCATCTCCTTATTGGGGAAAACTATGAAAAGCTTCCTTAACTTAGGACTTTTTTAAGCTCAGTGTCTGAGAATAAGTGAGAGAAGCTCTTGTCAGACAGCACAAGACCTCAGATGTTTTTTTGTTTTGTATTCACATGAAAAACAGGCTTTGGATATATTTGGCAATAATATTGACTTTGTTCTGTTATTTATTAAGCTGCTATTAGTTCCTGACAGAACTGAGAATTTATAATTTTATACAGCAGCAAAAGTTTTAAGAAATGTTAAACTATGCCAATTTAAATGCACTGTTGGTAGTCTCTTCTAGAATATTAAGGTAAGGGAATTTTATTTATGTAGCATATTTTCAGCAAAAAGACTATTCAAAATATTAGAGTTCCTGCCCAATGGCTTTACAAATTAATTACTGACAGATGCATAAAATGTTACAATACCTGTTTCAGCAAGTTGCAAAAAGTAGACATAGCCTCTTACAAGTCGATCTCCTTTTTTGTTTTATTCATGTGGTATCTAGGGTCTAAGACAGGGGTGTCAAACTCAATTTCACCGAGGGCCACTTGAGCATATTGACCACCGTCAACGGGCCACATTGACGGTACAAATCAGGAGAGCCCAGGTTCAGTCCTCCAGATTGCGCATTCATTCAATGGCGCATTAAATTCAAGTCTCCATTACATACCAGAGAAAACTAAAGAGAATGCAACCTTGTGTTAATCCATTTGAGGAGCCGGCAGTTTATCTTGAGGAAATAAATGACGACAAAGTTAATTAAACTGTAACATGCGCAGTCCGCTGCTCAACCACTGCGGACGCGCTGCAAAGAATTAAAAACCACTGGAAGTAACTCATCCAACGGATTTAACAAATGGAGCCTCTGGGTCCACGTTACCTAGGAGACCGGCGCTCTGGAGGAGCTGCAGATTAACATCTGTCCGTTTCGGAAAAGCGAAAAATAAATAAATAAACCTGGTAAAAGCAACACCAGACCGCGAAGGGTAAAACACTCACAGATGATTGTGACAGTTGATCTGTTTGATCAGCGCAGATTTTTCTGCAGATGGGAACCAGGAGGAAGTGGTTCAGACCCCAGAGGGGGAAGTGATGATAATTGAAGTGAAGTCGCTTAATTTAATTTATTAAGTTATTGAGGCCACATTCAGTGGTTTTTGTCACTACGGAGAAAAATGTAGATACATTTATCTGCTTAATTTGTGATGGGATCTGGATTCACGGCAAATATTAGCTAAACGGCATAAAATGCGGCTAAATAGCCGACGATTGTAATTTCACAGATAAAAATAGTACATGACCGATTTTTTTTAATGTTGTCGGTCAAGGTGACGGATAGCAAAAAACGTCTAGCGCCACCTGCCGCCCTGACACCAACTTACACTCATCTTCATTCACAGTCTTACTTGTAAATCGATTTTTCTTTTCTTGGACATTTTGATGTTAGCTTGTCGATGACTTGGTTTTATTCGCTGGTAAAATCAATAAGCAGCTTGAGGTGACTCTGCTGCTCTCTAGTGGCGAGAAGCAGTAATGTTGGCTGGTAACAATCGGAATGCATTTTGGGAGATGTAGTTTGTAGTCAATTCGTGCTCAAAACATGTTTTAAGTCAATCATGGGCCTATAAAACACTGGGGGGCCACATATAAAATGACATGACGGGCCACATGTGGCCCGCGGGCCTTGAGTTTGACACATGTGGTCTAAGAGGACACATTTGATTTTGTTCCAAAATAGTTTTAATTTTGTCTTGAATGTTTCATAAATGTATGCTGTGTGGTTTTGCACATCTGAGTTTAGATTACATTAACATTAGTCTAATGTTAATGTAACATGTTAATGGTCTTTTTATTTCAGCTGTGTATGGTGACTCTTTGATATTTCTACCACTTTGAAAATAGTTGTTCAGGTTCAAATGGTGTTCACATCACATCTGCATTTTAAGGATTGCTTTTAGTGTAATGAAAGAATCTTTGCAACATTGTTTTCTGAACACACATATTCAGCAGACACATTTTAAAAGCACCAGGTTGCTTAGTTGTATTTGTACTGTGAATATGTATTTAATACATTTAAATTAGACTTGACTGCCACTGTGTAATAAAGGACTGTCATTTCCCATGATGATAAAGTGCAACCTGGCGTAAACAATAATTTATTTTAGATTCAATCAGCAGAATACCTGAATAAATAACTGTTAAAGTCTTGTAATTAAAAGACGAGCATCATTCTGGGCCATGAGCTAGTTGAGTGTTGAATCATTAAAATGACTGAATAAAGATTATGGCTTTCAAAGTACTAATTTTCCATTTCTTTGCATTATTAATCACAAATTTGGTTAAATGCATATTCAAACTACCTGTAAATTGTGAGGGTTTTTATGCTTTCCTGTTCTTTCCAGTGGGATAATTCTATGTTGAAAGGTTCATAATAGAATATGCTTTTGTGAAATTAAATATTTCATTAAGTCAAAAGAATTTCCAATGAGAACTCCAAATTAGTTTTCACAACATTCACACTGTGGCTGTGGTTTCTTTCTGATGATCGCTGGCTGTGGGAGTTTTCCCTCGATAACACCACAGCTTATTAAAGCCATGAATTCAACTCTGAACTACACTCCCTGATTTGCTCCACTGGTGCACTCACATGAGTAAAATTTGTGACACATAGTTAGTGTAGTTTCAACTCCCATACAACCACAGAAACCTATATAGATGCATCTGTGTTGGTTATTTTATTATACAACTATGATTGCATGGGATTTCTCCCATTTACACACTTTTATACAAGTTTAAATCAAATTTTATTGACATTTACCCCTATTCAGACTTATTTTTCTTTTTTTTTTCTTGTTTTCATCTTTAGTTCATTTTTTGGAAAAAAAAAAGTATGCATTTGTAAAAGCCCTAAAGAAGGGGAGAGTTTTAATAATGGAGCCGGACACGGTGCTTCTGCGCCAGCGGTTATTATTATCTCACAACTTGCAAACATACACAGCGATATGACCGTTGACACAGCAGTATGTTAGCAACGGTGCTAACAGTGGAGCTAACGGAGCTAATAACAAACTTTAACATTCAGAGCGTCCAAAAACAACTCACAATTTCTCTTAAAGTTAGCAAACAAATGTACAGTCTACAGGTGTGCATATATAAATACTCATACCTAAAGAAGGGGAGAGTTTTAATAATAGAGCCGGACACGGTGCTTCTGCTCCAGCGGTTATTATTATCTGAGGAGGAAGTTCCGGTGCTCTTCACTATAACTAGCGCAAGCGCTAGACTCCCCCTGCTGGTTGAGGTTTGATTTGCTTCAGCCAAATCAAACCAGTCAGCTCCGAAATAACCAAATTACCCAACCATTTCAATCCACAAATTACCCAACCATTTCAATCCATCACACATTGCTTTAAAATGCACACATCAGCACAACATGCACAACATACAGGCATTACAAATCGGCACCGATCAATGTTGGCCATTATTTAACATATTGATATTATCAACCTATATTCCATCTTCTTTTTTGTTTGTTTTTTGTTCACAACTGTTCAATTGCTATGTGTGTGTTGCAAAAGTTAGGTTAATAATAAAATGTTATTACTAGCTGGCTTTTCTATCCTGCTGTTCAGTCATGGACATACTACGGACACTTTGTTGTAGGATTTATTAATTTTATCTGGTTTACACTGGCAGGATGGTTTTTTTTTTATTAAAGCAGTGATTTGTTTGTTCAACGTAATTGTTGTTTTTAAGACTTAAAGGTTAGGTTTTTCCCCACATTATCACATTTGTCTTGATGCTTTATGTTCAGTTTATTGCTGCTTTAATAATTTAGCATCTAATTGATCCCTGTGAAGGTAAATTGTCGTAAGTAGGAGCATTAATGCTGGCTTGGTGAGCAGTAACCTGCAGCAGTTCCCTTAATCAAGGGATTAGGGGAATTGCATACAAGAGTTATGCATGCACTTAAACGTATCAAAACTCTGAGCATTGTGCAGACCTCATTTATATGCTGGTTCCAACTCTAGAAATATAGTGTTTTATTTTGTTTATTATTATTTTATATATCCATCAATGAGCATGTTTTTCTACATGATTGGGGGGATAAACTTGGCGAAAAGTATTAATTTAATCAGGTTTAATAGCACGACCTGATGTAGAATAATCATAGTACATTAAAAACAATACAATGGAGAAAATTACTTAAGTGGATGCTATGTACTGTGATAAAAAATAACTTAACAAATTAACCTATAGTCAAATAAATTGTTTTAGAACAGAAACGTTGCTATAATCATTAAGATTTTAAAATAATTATTGGAGGCGAATGACAATAATAAACTTCTCACTCTGTTTATGAGACAATACAGGAAAGTATTTTCTTATTTTACTGCATCCAGATATCCCAAATTCACCTACTGTTAAATCCACTCGTACTTCACAACAATGTGATTTTTTTTTTTTTTTTTTTTTTTTTTGCTTTGTTCAGCAACAACAACCACATTTTATGACTGAATTAGCATCTGGGATTTAAGTTTGAATCAAATCCTCTTAAACCAATTCTGTTGCCCTTCTAACTAGTTTTTCTTTCTCCATATTTACATTATACTAATGATGCAAGGCAGAAAGCATGTGTTGAATTCTGCTACACAGTTAAATAAATGTTGTCTTGGTTTGTGTGCCGCACAGGGAGAGATGAGACGATGCAGCCAGCCAAACCGTCCTTCCTGGAGTACTTTGAGCAGAAAGAGAAGGAGGTAAACAATCACAATGACGGAGGACGCCGTGGAGAAAACAACGCAGACAACCGCAAACTCCCTGGTGAAGGAGATCTTGAAGTGGTAAGTAAGAAACTGACACTTCAAACTGCTGAGGGAGAGAAGGGGGATAACGTGGTGTTTGTTGTAACTTTACCAAGCATTCGGTGTCCTGTGGGGCAGAGGTGTTCTCAAGCTGATGGGTATCTGGTTGTGCTTTTACGACGCTGTAACTCAGTCTAGGAGGAATTCAAAAAGTAACACCTGCTCCATTTTTGGAAGTTTTTTGCTTCCACAATTGGCTGTGTGTCTGCACTGAATTCACAAAGCATATTGCACCAAATGCATATAGGAGCAAACATACCCATCAAAATGAAGGGAATTATTTTCGCATCTCAAGAAATTTCCTCAAGTTGTAATTATTACAAAATACCAGTAAATGTGCCCGTGCATTTCTTTACAATACCTTATTTAAATGTGGACAAGCTTTATGTGCAGAGAAACATTTTTGCTTGGTGAAGGTCTTTTATAAGCAGATCCACATTTCTGCTCAGCTTCAGAAATAAACACATTCATCACTCAGCCATATGTTTGCAAATATGCCCAACAGTATTGGGAAACTTTTAAGTTGCATCTGTGGTTCAGTATAGTGTGAAACTGAGGTCCAATACCAGCTGTATGTGCCTCATATCCAGTCACCCAGTACTTCTTTTATGCTTTTGATTCTGGACATTAAACCGAACATCTGCTTCAGCGCTCATTAACTCGTTCTGCCTTTGGATGGCCTCTCACTGGGTCCAATTAATGAAAGCAATATGTTGGAGTTAATCTGATTAAGACTGTAAATAAATTTACTACAATACAAACAGCTGTTTCATAGAATTCCAGTCTTTGTCCTGTCTTAGAGAAATTTTCACATTTTAATTACAGTATCACATCCTGTTGGAGTTTTGTCTGGCACCAGACAAAACAAGCAGCTTTAGGCTTATTTTAAAAAAAATGTTAGAAATAGGGATGCGCTGATCAGGTTTCTTTCTCCCGATACCGATCACCCTAGGGCCGATCGCGATTCCGATCCCCGATACCGATTGTTAGGTATTTTCTTGAACCTTCATTAAAAAGGAGAACCACAGACAACGTATATGAGTGTTTAAAAACTTCTGCAGAAGGAGACGACACAGTGAACTGCTCCCCAAGCCGCTCACCATGTGTTCTGCCCCCTTCAGTTTGTTTGTCTCTTTTATTAGCAGGGAAGATAAGGTGTGAACAGGCATGGGGGGAGTGAACCCCACATCCTACCTTCACAGTAGGATGTAAATTCAGACAGAGTAGGATGTGGATTCAAACAGACAGAAGGGAGACACAGATACTCAATTAACACATAGACATGTTTTACAGCTCAGGACTATCCCAGGAAGATCTAAGTCACCATCTGTAAACACATGCTTGATTAAAGAAGATTTAATTGTCTCCACAGTTTCAACTAATTTGAACACTAAACCTCTACATAGAAAAACTAGTAAAATTACAAATGTAAGAATGATAACAAACATAATTTTTCTAACACCGATCACATAGTTATGATTTATTTATTTTTTATCATAAACACTACTGTTACATTATGTAGAAAAAGGAACCATGAATTCACCTTAATTTAGACAAAAACTTGTTTTTAATAACTTTTCCAAGAAGAAAACTAAACAAAACAGTCATTGTGCAAATTGTACTGCTGTCAATAATACTATCTTTAACAGACTGATAACATATGAAGGTTGTGAAGAGGCTAAATAATGCAAAGAGCCAAAATAAAACCTCTCAACATTGCCAAAAATTCAAGTATAAAACTTAACATTCAAAGGCAAAAACAGGATCCATTACAATAAACAATCCAGAGTTACTGAATGAAAACCTTCTGTTAGCATAGCGGCTAGCTGGTTACTGCTAGTTCTGATTGGCTGTTTCTGACTGAGCGGAGTAATTATGCAGAACAGGGAGGAGATCGATTATTTTTTAGAGATTATCTGTCTCATGTTAGGAGAGAGAAAGTTTTAATACGTAAGTAAAACATATTTTTAAGTTAGATGCTGCAGCTTTAAACAGGTTCGGTGAGAGAGTCGCTACCAGGTGGAGCAGAAGCGGCTCCATTTCAAATATTACTAAATATTAAATATTACTACCTGTAGCGGAGCAGCGGTTCAACAGCAGAACCAGCGTCTTACATCGCAGCTCCAAGACTTAAATCATTTAGCGGGTTATTAGTTTAGCTTTCTGACCGTCATGCTAATCTGGTGAGTGTTTGTAGCTGCGCTGCTTTACCTGCTGTCTGATCCTCCATGTCTTTTTACTGCACTGAGCCTCGATGTAGCCAAACTCCGTCATTGTTTTTATGTCTATTAGCTTCGTTGTGTTGATGTATTTTGACCTGCTTCTATTTTCCGCCGCAACACGCAAACGTCCTCATTCACTCAGTGCGATATAGTTGCACATCGCTTAGGATTTGTTGCTGCGCGTTTGCGCAGTGCAGGAAAGACGAGACCAGCTGGACAGACAGGCTGGGAAATGAGATGCAGGTGATCGATATCTGTTCAAGAGCCAATGATCGGCCGATCCCGATATATATATATATATATATTATATATATATATATATATATATATATATATATATATTATATATATATATAAGTGTATATTATAACATATATAATGTATATAATATACACATAATGTATAATATACATATTTATACATATATTATATATAAATATGTATATTATATACATATATAATGTATATAATATACAATTTTATATATATATATATATATATTATATACATTGTATATTATATTATATACATGTAATGTTATATATACATATACATGTAAATTACACATTATGGCGCTGAGAAAACATCAGAGGACCTAACATTTTTTCACAAATTTTTACAAACATTCCTGACAGCTTCTTAATTTTTCTCAGATTTGTGGTCCATGCTAGTTCACAATCTCCACTTCTTATGTATCACAGCCAGGCGTAATGTCAACATCTGACAAAATTACGCTTTGCGGATCCTAGTTGATTAGCTCCAAATCAGTATGGAAATGCATCTAATTCATATTTTTTTTTATTTTATTTTAGGAACATTTTAAAAGTTCATTCAAAACTCATGGCATTTGGAAGGAAACACAGTGAATGCATTTCAGAGTTATGAATACCTCTTCAGAAGTTGCATTACTGTCGAAATACAGGTGGTGTTTGTCTTGCTCAGAGACATTTACACAGAGCAAGCAGCTGCTACTGGAATTAAATATTAAATACATGACCTTTAAATACAGGATGGTTTCTCTAGATCACAGAGCTGCCATTTCATCTTTAGATGTTTGCCAAATGCTGTTTCTCACTCTTCCTCTGCACAGCTTTAATGAAATTATAAATAAATATTTGTGTTTGAATTAGTTTTTAAATTTCTTTGTAAACAAAGAGGGTCACAGCAGCACAATGCTAATAAAAGGGGAATTAAACATAGAAAACATACAGGGATATTACAGTATTTTTACAATATAAAATTGTATTTTATTTATGATTACAAACAATTATGGCTTTTTTCACTGTGCAAGGCCATATAAGTTGGTTTCTAAAAACAGAACAGCCATCTTTGTGTGCTGGTGTAAACATGCATGTGTGGCTTCATAATTTTTTGATGAGCTGCCGGTTTGTGTGTTATATATCTCTGGAGGTTTAGGTCTCTGCTGCTTGAAGGTTTTGTTTTTGTTTCCCTTGCTGTCAGTGATGGGTAACTTGACCTAGATTTTATTTTGTTTTTCCCTGTAGATTTTCTTAAATAGATGCACTGGTATCACCTACTGTCAGATTTACTGTGGTTTGCACATAACACACTCTTAGTGACAGGATATTCTTACTCTCTGGCAGATGTTAAACAGTCCCCTGAATCAAGTTAGTATGAAACTATAATGTTGATTCCTCTTGACTGAATAAAAAATGGAAAAATACCTCAATAGATTTATTGTTTGCTATTGCTACAGAAACATCTTGCATATTAACATTGTTGCATCATAAATGCTTTGAATATTGTTTTTTACCTCTCAGCGAGTAAGTGGTTTATTGCTACACAAGATTGCATTGAATCTGGAAATGTACCATTTAGACATTACCTGGTGTTAGCTTGAAGTAAGCTTGGTCAATATTATCACATTATCACCGTACTGTTGGATAAAGCCAAAAAAAAGTTTAACAAAAACATACAGGATAGAAAATAAGAGGTAAAAATGGAAATTGTCAGCTGTCAAAGCAGCAAGTTGAGGAAAGTGGGAACTTGCGGATTCACACAGAGGCCAAAAAAAAAAACAGTTTTGTAAGTAAAAATGTAAAAGAAAAATACTGTGCAGTTATCAAAATGGCATACTTAGACTAAGCAATTTGCAGCCAATTGTGGTAATTTTGAGAAAAAATGTGCATTGTGTACATGAAAAAAAACCTTTGTGCACCTAGGTTGCAGCTGTCTCTGTAGGAGAACTTTGGCTTGATTTCATGTGATTTTTGTTTACTATGGATTTTAACTTATTGCTTTTCCAGTTTTTGTATCATGTCGTATACCTTATTACATTTCTTAATCCTTTAAGTATGTTATTGATCATATAATGTAAGGAACATATTTTTAAATACAAAAACAAATTAGAGAACACAGTAATCTTTGCTACAGTGTTTTCTAATATTTTTTTGTTAAAAGTAGTTATTTTAGTCAACATCTTAAGAATGGATGAAAATGATTAAATACGATCATTTCTGCAGCACCACAACTGTAGGTGTGTTAGAAGATCAAAAAGGCTTTACTGGTTGACATAAATCCTACTGGGTGAGACATATTGTTCCATTAGACTTGCAAATGCAGGGATTAAAAAACAACATCCCATAATACATTAACACAGTTTGACAGCTTCATGTTGGCCCCATTTTATTTCATATTTGTCAACTTGTTTTTGTTGTTTGCAGGCTTTATTTTTTATGTAGTTACATTATTGGTTGAAACATGCAAATTTTTAAACCTTTTTAAACTAAATTTAGAGGTTTCTGACTGAAAGGGCTTGCTTTATGTTTATTTGACTAATCACGATGTTTTTCTTTTGTAAAAAATATGTGTAACAATAGTTAATAGAACTTTAAGTTTACATAATATCTGCTAAGTCTTTATTTATTTAGGGTTCTGTTTTGGTTTTTGGTTTAGCAGCTTTAGTGATGTGACAATGCAGCACAGAATATTTGGTTTGAACATTATAACCTAAATATTTCATTAGAAGCAGATGTAGAAGAACCAGTGTCTGACTCCTTTCTGTCCTCTTTACATCTATTTTTATTCTTCAGCTTCCATGCCCCTCATCCCTCCGTTCCCATCGCTGCTTTTTATTATTGCTCTCAAATCCGATCAACCCTTAAAACTAAGGCTCTGTGAGTCCGGGGCTGTTTATAATGATCCTGACAGAAAAGTAAATATGAGGATCAAAGTTGAGACTTGTCAAGATATTTATTTAAGCAAATGAGATTTCTTATTCATAAAGATTTTTCATTTTGGATATTATGCTTCTGTTGGGTAATTGATAAATCATTTAAGAGCAAGTAAAATATATATTTTTAAATGTCTGTAATGCTGTGTTGGAGAATAGACTCAGGCTATGTGTTAAAAATTCATCAATCAGTTAAACAATCTATGAAGTGTCTCTTTGAAGGGCATGTGTGCGGGGAAGAGCACAGCAATCATCTATGCTGTAGATGGAAAGATTTTAGTTTTAAGAAAAGTGAAAATTTCCAATCAATCATAAACAAAATATTTGAGAATCAAAGGAGTTTAAAGTGCCTGAAACGGTAGCAATAACTAATGCATATAAATCAATCATTACGTTTACACTTATTGTTACATTGAAACAGTTCTGTTCTATTTAAACTAATTAAAAAGCATTAAAGTTGACTCTAGGAATATTTTATGAACACATCTATAGTAGCATGATGTGCGTTGATTCAGTTAAGATTTAAGCATCACTACTTTTTGATGATCAGTTCAAAGTAATTTGTCGGACGAGGTTTCATGTCTGTCCTGACTTTAATCCTAGTATTTTAAATCTTTATTACAATGCATGATGCATGGCCAAGTCACTGCGCTCTGATTCAGATTAGAAAAGCACATTTATGTTATGACCGTTAACAAACCATGGCAGCTTGACACTATGATGTTTTTTAAACTTTAAACAGTCTCACTTCAAACTGGATTAAAAACATGACATGCCCAAACTGTGTATAAATCAAAAGATAAAGAACCCTGAATGTTTTCAAGGTGAAAACACAAATGAATCGCTCTTTAGGTGACACTTCATTGAGTGTACCAACACTCTGCTTCATTTTGTCAGTATATAAGAGCAGGGTTGCGCTAATAATCCTTCTGGGTTGCTCTTGGGAAATCTCATGCAGATACCATCCCTTCAGCAACAGCTACATCACAAACCTTGGTGTCGCCCAGTTGCAGGACCTTCCAGTGTGTGTTCTTCGGACTCTGTGTAGTGGACTAGGACGTCAGTGTAATTTTAGCTGCATCGATCGTAGGTAATAAATAGCTTGCGGACGATGTGCTGCTGGTAAAAGCTAAGATGGGAAACCTCCTGGGGAAAGCTAAAGAAGGCACCGTTCCCGGTCACAGACCTGCAACAGAGCAAGAGACGTCAAATTCACGGCAATAGATGGCATCTCTAAAACGGGCACACTCAGGCACCATGGTGTTGGACATGGTGTGTGAGTTGAGGAACACTCAGTCGTATTAAGATTTTTTTTTTATTTATCATTTCTTTTGATTTTAGAAAGAAGGAAGGGAGATGTTCCGTAAATCAAACTGTTTTTTTTTTAATAAATGATCAGTCTGGAACAGTTCTGCCCAGGTTGACCTTTGTAAAGTACTGCAGTGTTGATGAACCTCATCTATGGTGTCTTTACTGCAAAAAATTATCAGTGAAATGGCAGATCACAAACTGGGTTTTTTATTAATTCTCTGCTTAGTGTAGAGAAATCCTGCTTGTTTTAGGCCAATATGAGTATTTTATATTATAAAGTGATTATAAATGTTCAATGGCAACACTATAAATATTGTATCAAGATTATCAGTAACAGTGGAACACCTGACATTGTAGCGGCTAATCTCGTCAGCAAAGTTAGAAATGGCAGATTATTTCACCAAGAAGTCTTTACACTAAAAGTTGCTTCTAAATAATGAACTAGATGGAAGCATATTAGATTTTGTTTACAAGTGTTCTCTTTTAAGTAAAACAATAACATTTATTATGACCATTTACAACATACCACCTGAAAATGTATTTGTGTTAGGAAGCATGTGTTTTGGACAGTTGCTGCCCGCGAACGAGGAAATAATCATTGCGTTGACGTAGTTTGGTCTTCCTGTGTGCAGGTCGGTACGTGGTCAGTGGAGGAGCTGCGGGTGAGGCTCGCCTCCCTGGATCCTCAGATGGAGCAGGAGATAGAGGAGATCCGCCAGCGTTACCAGGCCAAGCGGCAGCCCATCCTCGACGCCATCGCGGCCAAAAGGCGACTTCAGCAGAACTTCTGAGAAGGATCTGCAGCGCAGAACGAACAGGAGGAACACAACAGGATAGTTTCTCTTTTTGTAACTGCTGTTTTAACAGATGTCTCCTCCGGATGGCTGGACATGCTTTAATGCAGCTGGATGCGACATCTGGGAGGCTGTGGATCTGGAACTTGATGTCAAACAAACCTCCTGCAACAAAATGTCGGTTTGATTTGAGAGAATCTTCACTCTTACAGCTCAGTTGGTTAAAAAAAAAGACAGTTGAAGAAAGTGAGTTTTATTTCAACACCTGATCTGGAGGTTTTATTCGTCTTATTTTAAGCTTACACGCTTTTGTCTGAAGTGACACTGACTTTTCTCAGACCATCCCTTTAAGTTTTATTTTTTTTGTTGTTGTTGTCAGTGGGTGCTTGTAATGAGGGTTTTCTCTCAGTGCTGGAAAAACATTGTTGCTGCTAAATGTTTTAGTGTTTCTACCCTCAGACTGTGAAAACCAAGAAACGGATCAAATAACTTCATTTCAGCGAGAAGAAAAAAACTAGAAAGCAGAAAGAGTTTTAAATTTAAAACAGTTTTATAGTTTCATCCAGCATATGACTGGCCTCCCTTTGGATGCAGCTTAACCAGTTTACATCTTAAAGCTTAATTTGGATACAAACCAGTTTGAGACCTTCCCAACCAGCTGTAGCAAGATTAATGCTGAGAATTAAAAGTTACAGGCCAGGTTTATTTTTATTCCTGGACGTAGTTTACTTAAGTCGCATAGTTAATGAAACCTCAGTTTCTTTAATAATTTGGTTTGTTTGTAATTTTTACCCTCAACTTTGAATGTAAAACTAGGTTTTTGTATAATGCATAGGAAAACCTGATAGTCTATCATTGTGTGCCTCATTACATGACCGTTTTTTCCACTAATCTGTTGCTTTAAAGAGACAAATTGCAAAAAACATTACAGACAGGAGGCAGTGAGATTTTAAGTAATTTCTTTTGCTGTTTGTTCACAATATGATTCATGCCTGAATAATGTCGGCTATGTCGCCTTCTCCCTAAAGTTTTATTTTTGTTTTTTGTTTTTTTCTTCAGTGCAGCTATTGCAGATTTATTATTTTTATTATTGGCCCAAATGGCTTTAGCTTTATGTTTTGTCCCGAATTAAAGCTGCACAATTTTACGAAAGCATGCGACTGCTACAACGATGTCTGTTAGTATTAGCCTACTTTTTCCTTTTTTTCTTTTCCATCACAGCAACGTCGGCATCCCTCTGTGATTTTCCTCACTTCAAATTTATGTTCTGTATTTTCTACTTTGTATCTGAACCATTTGTGTTTGTCCGCTGTTGCCTTAGTAGACATTCCTTCTTTAAAGAGTGATCTGAGGATCAGTTAAGACGAGACAAACACATAAACTATTTTAAGAGTTATAAGGGTATTTAAAAGCACAAATATGGGGAATTTTCCAACGTTTACACTGCCTTTGAGCAATTTTAACTCAACAATTTTAGTTTAAATTGAATCATCGTACAGTAACGTCTTTGAAAGATTTATTTTCACCTATTTCATTGTGATGGTTGAAAGTATTTTCACATCATTTTGCATCACATTGAAATGTTAAATAAGCAGAAATGAAAACAGTTTGTTTTCACCTCTTTCGTCTTCATTCTTGGCTCCTGGTAATATTAAGTGGCGAGTCACAAAACTTTGATTGTGTTTGCAGAAAAAATGTATTAAGGGAGTTTAATGTTATAATTTTGCCTTGCTTTAACCACCAGTGCCCTTTTTAATGATTTTTTTTTTCTGTGGTGTTTGTAATTCCAAACTAACCCTTAAAGCAACTCCAACTAGATAAGTTTCTCTAACAGATTTAACACAGATTTCTTTTTCCTAATTCAACTTAACTTCTAAACAGCTGCCAAAGGGCCTCAGTCCAGATCTGATCCAGCTTTACTTGTAACATTCCTAAGATTCGCCAGCATGTGGTACATATCTGCTTCTCATCCAGCACAGAAGAGAAATAACTAAGTAAAGGGACTGAGTATATTTTTGTTACGTAGGTTTAGCGTCGACACAGTCAGAAAGGACGAGATCCTTTATCAACTATGTCAGAGTAAAAAAAGCTTCTCAGGTCGTGGAACTCCTCAGGGGTGGAAAAATAATGACGATGAGAAACTGCTGTAGCTGTTCAGAAATGCTCCGCACGGCGTCCGGCGGTACTGTGTGAGAAACATGTGGCCGTGTGCGGTGGCTGTGTTTCAGACTGCAGAGGAGCTCGGATGTTAGATGACGGAGGGAATCCCTTCAACTATGCGCTGTAATTAACTGAGCTTGTTCTGTGGATGCCATGAGTTTCTGTAATAAGACTCATTTTCTGTTTTTGTTACAAGCTAAAGGGATTCTTGTGTTAGCCAGTGGTATTACTCCGAGTGCACTGTTTTGTTTTTTTCTTTTTGTGACCAGTCCTCACCTTTTTGTTAGCGGCAGCACAGAAAAAGGGCAAATCCTGAATATTAATGTAGCCTTAATATTATTGACTTAGTTGGAGAATGATAAGTTCTGCTGAGCGAAGTCAAAATCACTGGAGAACAGACGGAAGGCAAAGGTTGCTGTAAAACTTGTTGCAAGTTTTCTTTGTCTTCTTGTTTGAAAAGCAACAATTTAACTCTCACAACAGCGAGGAGGTCGGCTTTCCCTCAGCAGGAAGCGGCAGCTCCACAACCGTAAAGAAAACTTTCTACAAAAGTTTTCAGTAGCAGTAAACTTTTGTTCTGTGGAAAGAGAAAATTAATTTTATTAAAGCAGATTATGGGTCGTTTGTTATTTAAATTATTTACGTGTACAATTGGAATTAATTACTGTAATTTACAATGTGATCCTGCTGATGTTCTTATGTTACCACTATTGTTTTTTTTTTTCAGTTTTGTACGACTTTTCATGGACATGCAGTGTTTTTATAAACAGTTTAAACCTCATAGCTAAACATCGGGGGGAAGGCTAAATTGTGAATAGATGTAGGATTTATTAAAAAATATGATACGTGGCTCAGTCATTTCAAATCTGACAGATTTTTAGTGGATAAATCAGGAGTTTAGAAGTTTTTTTTTTTCCTTTTCGGCCCCTAAGTACAAAACAGCTTGTCTGCATGAGTTTACTCGTTACTCTGAGGTGTGTTTGCCTTAAAGTGCAGCATGCCTTACAAGTCAATCATATGTTGCTACCATTGGTATTTGGTTTGTGTATTTTGTTTGCTTCTTCAATAAAAAAAAAAAAACTGAACATGATTGTGTATTTCTTGCTGCCCCTAAACTGAAGTGTTATGAAATAATTATCTCGTAAAATTACCTGTGGCTGAATTTTAAAAGTTTGAGTTAACATTGAATAATTTATGTATTTTACCCAGAAATCTATTTAAGATAAAGACATGTTTCAACATATTTTCTTCAAAGATAAATGTTTCTAAACTATATTAACCTGAACCGTCGCTGTTTTATTTGGGTTTTTTTTTTCGAGGTTTCCTGAATTTTAACCCTTCATCTCCGGGTTTTAGCAATTGGTCACTTTTTTCAATGGACGCATATTGGCATGTTTTTATGCTTTAACTTGAGAGAAAAAAAGATGTAAAATTGGCATTTTTCGGTCTCTGATGGTTTAGATACTCCTTTGGTTCCAAATATTTGAATCAAATAAATAACTTATGAGGCTTCTGCACCAGCTCTGAAGAATTGGAGTAGGAAAACCTTTAGATTCCACTACAGAATAAAGGCTGGAAGCATATATTTGTCTTTGCCATAAGGAGGTGTTTTAGTGTCTCTTGGTTGATTTTCTCCTCTCACTTTAGCTCACCTTTGAGCAGCAGACAGAGCAACTAGGCTCCATGTCCCCTTGACTTCCTAAAAGCCTTTTCTTGTCCCAGCAGAACCTTTGAGACTCTTCCCTTCTTCTTTCCTCACCATGTTGAGTTGCATCTGCCAAAATAGTTGAAGTTAATATTTAAACAGCCGTCAACAAATCTCATCTCGCTCTCCATCGCTGTTCGGCGAGCTCACCGCTTCTCTAAACCCTAATTAGATAGATGTGTGTGCTTAAAGGACGAACACTTGTGTCCAAGTGAGTCTTGTTTGTAAGACCAATTTGGGATGTTGTCCTGACATTTACAGGGGAACAATTTCTCCTTCTGGTTAATTTTACATCTGGGTTGTATTTCAGTGAAGAGTGTCTCTGTGCAATATTGAGGAGGTTTAGCTGTCTAATCAGAATGCCTGACAGTATCTTCAAGGAGAACATTCATTACAGATATAGAAGAACAAAGACTCAAGGAGATGCCATTACATTACTCTTGTGGTCAAATACTCTTATAAGAACTAAAATTGCTGCAATAAGCAACGCATCATTTAATTGCATGATTGCACTGAGATCAATTCTGTATTTTGATTAACATTTTTTGAAGGGAAATTTTGACAATCCATTTCATGTACAGTTTCATTTGGGTGTGGTTTGTAGTTATCTTATTTTTAGCTGCCATGTCTTATTTTGGATAATTAAAATAACTTCCAGTTTTAAGTAATCAAGGTTTATTGGTCTGAGAGGTTGAAATTGCATTATTACTTGAAAATAGCTTTAAAATAATATCATTTAATCACAGAAATTACTGGGACAATTCATCATCCAGCAAGCTCTATTGCGACAGGCATGCATATAAGAAGGTTTAACCATTTGGGGATGATGCAGCCACAGATATTCTAGCAGAGATTGTCCCTCCAAAGGCATGGGATAAAAACCTGCTGGAAGTCGTGCCACACACAATCATCCACGAAGTAAAACATGAGCTCAGCAGCCGAACGGCTATAATTTCATTGCTGCTTTTCAGACTCACTCAGGTTTCATCTTGTAGTCTTTCAAACAAGCATTTGTCTTTTCGGATGGATCTCGGAAAGTGAATCTTCTGTGGTAAAAGGGTTTATATGACCCACAAATAGCAATCACCTGCCGCAAAGTATCGCTTCAAAGCTTTCTTGACTTCTAAATTGGCCAATTACGGCAGAGGCTCAGGCAACAATTCCTAGCATTAAACCCAAAAAAATCATAACCTGCTCATGTTTTTCAGGACTTATGCCACTTGAGAAGATGGTAAACTTGCTTAGACTAGGCCAGAGGTCTGAGGTTGTCACTGTTATTAAAGATAATATGACCCTCCTGGTGTAGTCAGGCATCTGTAAGGTGAAATAAATCAGAATCATGATTATTATAAACATAAAAAGGAAAACTTTCAGTAGAAAACTGGTCTGAGTAATATCTGGATGGCTCTATTTTCTACCGGAGACAAACTCGGAGGAAGAGCTGCAGTCCTTTATGCTGCCTCTTCATTCGTTCCCTCTAAGCCCCCAACGACAGACTGTGTCCTCCTCACCTACCCAAGTTAAATAAATCAGCAGAAAAGGAACAAATCATGAAAACTTTATTAAAATGAAGACGACAACCTTCTTCCAGGCTTATCGGTGAGCAGCTGCCATCGGGTAGAAGGGAGTGTTGGCATAAGGAAGAGAGAACACATTCAGGAGTAGAGCATTACCACTCCATAACCCGATTCCCAAAATCACACTGCTCTGCTACAGGGGTTTTCTGCAGAGGTGAACAGAGAGCTGCTGTGTATAACCCAAGAGGTAGTTTAACAAAAACAAACTCTTCAAATGACCTCCTAAAATTACATACAGGAAATATATTAATTATATATCACTGAATACACAGAAGAATGACATTAGAAATGTAAAACTACACCCCATAGATTAAAATGAAAATGCAACAATAACATAGTTCAACAATATTTGTTTTGAACATGCAAATATTACTTGAAGAATATGTTATCCGTGCTGATTTTGGGTGATATATTAAGTTGTTTTAGTGGAGTCTGTATTTAGGGAGTCCTGCAGGTGGATAAAGTACCTAATAAGAGTCAAATCCTTTTAATGTGGAGTTTTCACACAAAGGTTAGCTGAATCGTTTTGAAAAAGAAGATGGCATTTGAGGATTTTCCTGTCCCTTTCCTCTTAAATTTTGTCACAAGTGTAAGGAAAGTCTATTGTGCACCATGGAGGTTGTGCCCATAAGAAGCGCTGAGTGTGTGCCAATGCCAAACTCCTTTCCCAGATCAGTGTGTTACCAACAGTTTGTGGTTGGGTACAACCCATGCACTGTAGTGGCCCCTGTTTAAAGGAGGATATTCTGTAAGATAATTTTTTTAAACTATAAATTAGGTAATATTTTATTCCTTTATTAATCATTACGCTGAAATAATTTAAAGTAGTAAGTGGTACAAAATAAGAGTTGGTAACAGAAAATTTGACAATTGTTTTTTTATGGGAACAACCCACATTCTCAGCTCTGCTGCTCAAGGAAATGTGTTGTCCTTACTAATGTGGCGCCGTTTAAATTGAATTAACAACTTTTATAGCATTGAAAGATTTATAGTCTAAAAGGATTGCTAGAGCAAAAAATAATCAAACAACTGTGCTTGCTTTTTGTGAAAAACATATAGCTGAAAATGTTGAATCTTCATGTATTCAGTATTTTTTATTTTTCTTAATGTATGTCTATCTTTGTTTGGATTTTCTGCTCTGTAATTTCCCTCTCAGGAGAGGTTAGCTGGTTTAACTTTAGCAAATTTAACAGCTGTTAGCTGTAGCTTTAGAGCCAAGAGAAAAAAAGATTTCTATGGTATTTTTTATTTACACCACATGTCAGCATGCTTTTTCACATACATTCAGTTCTGTGTAGGCATTGATGTAGATATTGTGTGCCTTTGTTCTTTAGTTTTTTTTTTGTTGTTGTTGTTTTTATTTATTTATATTTTATTATTATTTTCCACAAGCAGAGCCACAAATCCAAAGAACAAAAGTTCAGTCCTGAAACAGCCCACATGCACATTCAGTGGCAGCAAAGTACAATAATTCATGGAAGACCCAAAAAGCTCGCGTAATCCCTCTTACAAGCGGTCCCCATCACCTTATTGATCCTGAAGCATCAATCTAAGCAAAGCAGGGACAGTTAATGTTCATTACGTTTAAGTTGACACAATTTGCCATAAAGTTTCAGACCTTACAGCTGATACAGCTCCTTCTTTCTCATTGTCGATGGGTAAGACGGATGCTCCACATAGCTATAGTTTATCACCCCTCCTTCATCCTCAAAATCAATGTCATCTTCCTCAATGTCATCAACATCAATATCATCATCGTCCAGGCAGCGACTGTCCCCGTCCGATTCCTCATCCTCTTCCAGCTCATTCTCGCAGCTCACTTTGATCCTCTTGTGGTCGTTGTTGTTCCTCACCGACGCCTCCAGAGCTTTCTGCCGGCGGTAAAAATGGGAGAACTTGTTGAAGATGATAGTGATGGGCAGAGCCACCACCAGAGTGCCGCCCAGGATGCATCCACTGGCTGCTAGCTTTCCGGCGACTGTGACAGGCACCACGTCTCCGTAACCCACTGTGGTCATGCTGACTGTTCCCCACCACCAGCAGGCCGGGATTGTGTCCAAGCCTACATCCTGAAGGAAAGTACAAGGTAGAGATGGATGTTTAAAACAGAGGATGATGTATATTCAACACAACCTCTCTTTAGAGCCAGTAGCAAGCCTAAACTAAATTATCCAACTCTTTTAAATAATGTTAGCTCAAGGTCAGTTCTCTATCTCCCACCTTGCGTTCCCACTGTGTCACTCCAGCTGTGTTTTGATTTAAAGCGTTCCTTTGTAGCTCTGGTTATATTTTAGGGATGTGGGCCTCCAGGAAGCCCAGCTCACTTTGGATTGAATTCACATGAATTGGATTGTATGAAATTTGACTGGTTTGATTGAATTTGGACTACGCTTATGCACCCAAAATGGAGCAGTTTTATTTGCAAAGTGCATTACAATGATACATGTGAGCAACTATAGCTATGTTAAGTAAATTGAACTCAATCTAGATGTTAGAACTTTGTTCTCTGTCCCCAGTTTCAACTTTGTATGCTTTTTAAAAGAATTTTAACTAAAAGAAGAGCAAATATCAGAGGTTACAGCACAGCAGACTCTGACAAAGCTGAATGCCTTTGGAGACGCTCACTAACCCCCATGATACAAACAGTTCAAGCTGGATCAACGAGGAAGATGAGGAAAATAAACTGTCCTGCTAGCAAAGCAAAAACAAACTGTCGATGTAAGGGTTTAAACAAGAAATGAGTTTTCTTATAAACTAAATTAAATACAGTCTATTCACAGAACAGCTATATAGGGATTCTAAACTACTAAGCATCTCTTAAACTTTACCTCTTCGCATTCAGCGGTGTAAGCAATCCCAGAAAAGACGGACACGCCGACACCCAGGTACAATAGCAGTATTCCCACTTCACGGTAACTGTGCTGCAGAAACAACACACAGAAATGACCCTCAGTAGAATAATTAGAAAAGATACTTTAACAGAGGTTTATCTGTTGGTTTTCCTGTTTCTATGTGTAGCACTACCTCAACAAACTTTGATCGATAAAGGTTTTATATTTTTTATAAAACCACATTCAAAATTTGCCAACATTGACAAAAAATATTAAGAACTAAGACATTGGAGCTGAATAATATTTTAGATATACATGACATAATGCAGTTTCATTGGACATAGTATGTAAATAAAGCAGAAAGACATTTTTCATGTTGTGCATCATGGAAATTTGATGGGAGTGCCATTTAAATGAGAGGATATCTGCACTGACATTTTATTAGAACTGCCATGTAATCCAGTTTCTTTCCTGGGAAAACACAGAAGAACATCCTCAGTCAATTTGGTAAACTAAAAATAAGATACAGCCTGGACTCGTACATTATTTTGATGCAGTACTGCTACACTGCCTGCTGCTAAATATAGCTGATGGATTTCTGTGGTGCTTCTTCTTCTCCCTGTGAGTGAAAGCTGAAGAATACTTTGAAGTTAAAAGGCTACAGCTGGGTCCAGATTGTCTTTTTATTGTTTCTGTGACGATGGATTGAGAAAATAAAAACCATTTGAGTTCAATTAAACTCCCAACAATAACTGTTGATGCTGGTTATAAAGCAGAACATCTGAAAAGGTTTTACTTTTTAAATTAAATCAGAATGCATTCAAATTGATTACGTTCTGCAAGAAAATGTTATCTCAGAGCATTTAATATTGATCGTTCCTGCAGTGATGAGCTTCTCTTCCTGATGCAAGTGGAGAAACCATGACTGTAACATGAGCTACTGAAAATATCTTTAGAGTCAGCGTCTATCTCTACAATAAGTTTTCTAGTGTTACTGAGATGTTTCCTTTAAGATTAGATAGAAGAGGACAGGAGGCATAACAACATTGTTTGATTTACAGAGATCATACATTTTTCATTAGGAGTCAATGGCTCGCACAGAGCATTTCCAATCAGATTGATAAATGTGGAGAAAGCGACTTTAAATATAAATTGTGGTATCGCATAAGAAATATTTTAATTTCAGGAAGGAAACCGGAAGATTTCTTGCATAATTTTACATACAAATCATCCGCTGCTCCGGCCACTAATTGGGGTGAGGAAAGAGCAGCAGACTGTGGGGTCGGATGAATGCAACCAATCTGTGAATGATTAAACCTGTGTACACAGGGAAGCCTGTGCAGCAGCACTAGCCTTGTTTGACCTGCAGAACGGCGTGCATGTGAGGTTCTCTCATCTCAGTCAGTAATTACTGCTGCCATCTTTAACTGTGTGTATGGATGGACAACTGCCTGAATGACACTGAAAGCAACTGCAAAGTGCAACAGCGGCCAACTCGTTTGCCTCCAGCTTCTTACAATCTGATCAAGAAAAATAAAACGGTTTGAGTGTGTCAGCTTGTGATCTCAAGGCTTTTCATTGTAGCGCAAAGAAATTGGCTCATTATGCTGGACTGAAACCTCTAGTCCAGTACCACAAAAGACAACAATCGTGCTTTGTGTTTAATTATTAGTGTAAACAAGTGAAATAAATGGTTGAAACGTAATAAATCTATATTTTAGTATTACAGTAACAATAGAGCAAGCAACATCCATCTTGATTTTCAAGTTTAATTCAACAAAAAAAAAAAAACTTTTCAATGTTACTTTAGTTGACTGGCCTCATTATGTATCAGACTTTTTTAATCTTTAAGAGCCAAATAAATGTTGACAAAATCTGCAAAAATATGAAAGAAGCTCACCCGAAGTGTTGCTCCCAGAGAGCGCAGACCTGTGGAGTGTCGGGCCAACTTCAAAACTCTGAAGATCCTCATTAACCTGAACACCTGGGAGAAATAAAAGCCACGAGTCTCAGAAAGAAAATGTTTCTGTGACTCAAGTCACGCAGTCATGCAGTGATGAACGACAATCAGGCCGTATTACAAGTTCCAGTTTCAACTATTTTTAAGATGTTTCTTTAGAGCCAACTGTGGAGGCTGGTGTCATGTGTCACACAGTCCAGTTTATTTAAAAAAAAAAAAACATGTTGGTTTTTGGACAGGTTGAAATGAAGAAAAAGCTAAAAGCAACGATGCAGTTTGAATTAGAAGAGTTGTGATCACCTCCCCTACCGTTTTGAAAGCAATCTCCCTGTCACCTTGGTGATCCAGAAGGAAGAAATGTTTTTACAGATAGAAACATGCCACCTTATTTTTTCTTTACAGGTCTAAAAATGTTAAGCTCAAAATAGTATGTTTTCCTAACATTAGTCATCCAATTTGTTTGCACAGAAATCAAATCCAACACAAAACTTACTTTTTTTTCTCTGTACTGTAATTTGAGAGTAAAAATGGATGAACACCAGTAACCTGTATTAGTCGCCCCAGGTCTCCCAGTTCAGACTCAGATCCCACAGTCAAATCAAAGATCAGGGTGATGTAGATGGGAACCACTGACACCAGGTCGATAATGTTGAGTGGGTGACGGAAGAACTTCTTCCTGTTTGGAGCGAGCAGCAGCCGCGTCACAACCTGAGGTCAGAAACAGACGGCAGCTTTCGGTTTCTACCAGCACACATCGCCTGCATCACGAACCATTTTGTTTGTGTGTCCTCACCTCAAAGGTGAACCAGCAAGTACAGAAAACCTCGAGAGCTTGGGTAGTTTTATCTTCGATCAGCTTTCCATCTGAGTCAAAAGTCTGATAAAAGAATAAAAAAGGTCTCTTGTCCATTTGTTAAAGCATATTATTTAATTTTCTTTTTTATTTACCATCCTACCTAATAAACAGCATCCAATAATAGTTGTTGCTTTTCTGTTTTTTTTTTTTTAATTCTTGCAAAATAAAGTCTTTGATTTCTATCTTAGCAATCACTTGCATTGATGTACTTTGGCTTCAGACACCTAGCAAAGCAATATATGTTTTTTTTTCTTGGTCATTGTTCCATATTTCTGCAGTGTCACTTAACACTTTCTGCTTTCAGTTTGTTTGAAATATTGATAATTACACTTTTGTGAACTCATTGGGAATTTTCAGTTTTGACTTTGCAAAATGCTTGCTGCCCATTGTCGACTGCACACTCAGTCCTACCTTTGATTGAAAATGAGATCACAGTGTGTCTGAAGTCTTAAAACTCGAGGGTCTGAGTAACATCAAAGGATGTGTTTACAATATGTTATCCTGTGCTTTTCCCCTGAGAACAAATTTTTTTTCAATTGCCTGCATAAATGTTTGAGTTGTAAGTCAACAGATATGATTCTATAAGTGCCTTCTTATCATAAGTACAGCCTATAATCTCTGAAGCTCTTCTGTACCAACCTGATACTCTGGGATGCTGTTAATGCACATAGTGGCGATGGATGTGAGCACCACTCCGATGGAGAGCAGACTGAAGAGCTTGCTCGGGATGGAGTATCCCGGGTTCTCCAGTGTAAGCCACAAACACTTCTTGATGTTCCCGTAGCGAACCTCCTGGAAATGCTGCATGTCCCTGTGAGGAGACAGGATGACAGTAACTTAAAGGTTAACAGCAAAACGAGAGTTTCAGAGCCAGATTGAAAATGTACATATACTGCAAATGTCTGACTTGTTTAGATCAGATATCTCGTCCACAGATGTGTCGACACTGCTGACGTCGCTCTCGTCATCCCATCTCCGGTGTCGACCTCTCTCCAGCTTGCGGTCATGGTAACGATAACTACAGCAGGTGTCCAGGAAGAACTCATTGATGCCCCAATACTCTATTTCTTGACTTTGTGGAGGGGAAAAACACGCCAAATCAACTCCATGCCACAAATATTTGAAATAGCAGGTGAAAACCTCGAAAAACGTGGTGAAGAATCCCTTTAACAAAATGTTAATTTACATTAGTTCATTTGTAAAGTTTCTAAGGACAGGGATTTGGAACTTTTCCTGACTTCTAGTCTGATGTTTTAAAAGAAGAAGAAAAAACACTCAGCTACACAACAAACACATTAGGAGAGTCTTAAGAGAAGACCAGCCTCTAAATTTGCTTACAGTGCAACACACTAAACCACAAATCCTGTGAATGTGCAAGAAGATCTCAGTTACTGCAGCTAAGATTGCTTATGCAGCACCACTCTACTTGGCGCCTCATTAAAACAGGTATTATGTGGAGCAATTTGCAAGCAAATTAAATTAGCATGAAGATGTTTTTTTGTGTGTGACATGAAGGATGACGTCATGGTGAGATCAATTGTACCTGAAGGAAAACACACAGAGTTCCTCCATCACATGAAGTTTGCCAGTCTGGTAAAAGTGGAGGACATACGGGAACAGACCTGGATTTCTATCAAAGTAAAACTCTTTCTCCTGTACGTCATAGTCATCACACACCTAGAGGAGCGAAGAGGATAAAATGAAGGTTAAGTTCTGGGTCTAATTATTTTGTTATTTCGTCTGTTAAAGAATTGAACCCACCTGCAATATGTCTTCCTCTGAATCGCACGCCAGTAATTTTCCCAACCTGGTGTCTGGGAATTTCTTCAGTGTGCTGGAACAGAGGCTCCTCTTCAGACCACCGACATTCACATGGACGAGACCCTCTTCAGAGTCCTGACGGATCCAGCTGGGCAAAGACTCCTTCACCATGGCGAAATCTGCTGAAGCAAAACAGATTAGAATTAAACAGTAGTGATGTCAACAAATTAAAACCACAATAAAGAGATTAGTGACGTATGTTAAATATCACTTTCAATTCAGATGTCTGTTTGCTATCTTGTATTCACAGAGCAGATTTGGTGAGTAGGTGTGAAGTGGAGTGCAGCATGATGCAAGCTTCCCTTATAATAAACCTGCATCAATTCAGGTTCTGCCCAGTTTGAGGGTTTGTGTTTTGAAAAGCCCAAAGCAAACTAAAGTATGTTCTTCTTTGCAGCCAAATTGCAAAACCATCTTATGAAAAATGGTCGGAAATTTCTGACCTAACTTCTGGTTTCACATTTACACTAACTGCAAAATACATAAGCTAGTTTAAACCAAAAATCTATAAAAATATTCAAAACTCAAAACCTTTTTACACTTAAAAAGTTAGTTTCCCCATTTTAACAAGATGTACAAGCTCTGCTAAATGCACTGAAGAAATGCATGAACATTTCTGCTGTGTTTTTTGGAAAACACTCAGTATACCTGGTCTATTGGTTACTTTTAAAACCAACACTAGTTAAAGAAAGTTTGCCTTGGCTTGTAATTTTCATCAAAATGTAGCAAAGCATGGTGTGGGAAGTAAGGAAGTAATAACTGGAAAGATTATTAGCTGTGACTGAAATAGAAATGAACACTTTGACGATTGCTATACAGTCCAATCATGAGTCCCATTGCTCTGACTGCACTCATTTAAGAGAGAAAACATCTAAAAACAAGCAGGGAACCGATGTGATGGCGATCTCCTGCTGCATTTCTGGATACAGCAGCTCATTGTGATGATGAGACGTTTGTGTGTCTTTCTTCTGGCTTTAAAAAATAATGAGGTAGCCATGAGACATAGTTTTTGCTGTTGTTGTAATCTTTGCTTCTTTTCATACTGGCAATTTAATGATCTTTTTCTGATGTGTTTCCACTGCAAGTGATAAAGAGCTAGAAACTTAAAAGAACTGTCTTTTCTCTTGTAGTTTTTTTCTTTCTTGGTTTCAAAATCACAGCAGGAGGGAAGGTTAAAACAAACAAGTATGGGTGGACTTTCAGAGGAAAAACTCAGTGGAGGAAATTATTTACCTCTGAACCCTCACAGTAAGTTTGAATAATGGATTTTTTTTTCTGCTGTCTGATAATAAACCTTGAAGTTTGCATTCACATTTATAAGGATGCCCTAAAGAAGCCAAGGAGAGTATTTTGAGATATTTTGCTTTCTAAGAGTAAAAGAAGATCAGAAATTGAAACCGTCGCCACAAAGGTTTTCAAATATAAACATAAATAAAACCATATGCATTGCAATTTAAAACTCACGAGGTGACCTAAATCAAACACAACAAATATCAAAAAGGAACAGTCACACACATAATATTTCTGCTGTGAGAAACCTTCATACTTGTATCAGCTTACTGATATAATTTTTCCAAGGAGACAAAGTTACCAAGGAGCTGCTTTTAAAACACAAACCACATTCCTCCAAGAAGAGTTAAAATAACAGTGAAATGGAACAAAATTCTCAATTTCTTCTGCTATATAATATCATCAACAATTTTCCAGATGTAAAGTTTTGATAATTTTTGTCTGTTTTTATTTCCTCCTACAATATAATCTTACCACTTCATATCACATCTTTATTATAGCATCAAATGTGCCCTGTTTAGTTTATAAAAATGCTACAAATCATTTAAATGATCATTGTCTGGAAATGTATGCTAGGGTGTCAAGTGGTGCTTTGTAAATGTGTTCATATAAGCCTCCTCACATTTTAACTAAAACCATTAAAAAAATTATTGGGATTCTAACACAGAGCAGCACATTGTTGTAGAGGAAAAAGAAAAAAGATACACGTTATTTAAAACAAAAGCTTGACAATATCTGAAAAGTGCGGAGTGCACGTGTTTTCAGTTTTCTGTGGGTTTTGGGGAATGTTTCATTTCGTTTTGCAGAAACTCATTTACACTATTTTTTTTCCTCATTTATTTTTAGAATGGGACTCAGGTTTAGTCAGATTTAGTTTGAATCCCTTCCTGTGGTTCTTCTGCATGACGTTAGCATGTTCTCACCATGCAGGCATGCGTTCTGTCTCCAGCTTCCACCCACAGTCCAAAAGAATAATGTTGGTTCAATTGCTCCCACTATATTGCCATATAGGTGAGTTGCTGTGTGTGTTTGTTTGTTTGTTTGCATGTCTCTATGTTGCTGTTGCTCTGTTATGGCCATGGGCACCAGCAGCCCCTCATGACCCAGCAAGAATAAGCAGGTAGAGAATGGATGAATGGCTGAATCTTTGCATGACAGTAGTAAAATAAATAGGCTACTATGAAATTTTACTGTAAACAAAACTGTGTAACTTTCTCTAGGTGATAAGGTTGCAAAGTTTTTTTTTACAACAAACAGTAGATGCATCAATAACTCCTACACAGGCTAATTTACTGCACTCCCAGTATAAACACCCACACAGTGAATACACTGACAGTGAAAACTACACAGTAAAATCTTCCACCAGATGAATTAATTACAACGTTCATATCAAACTTTAAAGCTGTGCAAAGGATTGTGACATTTTCACTCACTCACAGATGTTCCTCCTCCCATTATTGTCTGAAATACTTTTCAAAATGCAAAGGTAAAACCTCTGCCATAGAAAAAAAAAAAACTAATTCAATCCAGTTCGATCAACATTGCTTAGCAACAAGTAAAGTTTCAAGTCTCTGGATCTCTGTTTCAGTAGCTGTCTTTCTTACAAACAATACAAAATTTCACTAAAGAAATATGTTGAAGATAGTGTGAAGTTAAGTGAGCAACACTCTTACCTCAGATTTGTTAACGCTTAACTTTCTGTTATCAAAATCAAATATTTATTGTATTATTTTGCACATTTATTCTGTTACTTCTGAGTGATATCTTATCAGCAGCTCCAAACTCCAGCACTGACAGGAGCTTTTCAGAGTCCACTCATAGCTTCAGGTAAAGTGCAGTGAAGATGTGATCCCCTAATGCTATAAAGTCTCTAATTGGTGGATTTGGAAAACGGCCTGAGGACTCCAGTGTAAGCCTAATGTGAGCGTAATGGTATTTTAGCCACAGTGATCTGACTTAATTCGTTCCTGAATCTTTCTCTTTCTTCCTGCTGGTATTTAATCAGATCTTCCTGAGTTATATGGTCACATGATCTGGCATCAGCTAACCGTACTGACATCAGCATGTTGGTGTAAAAATCATGTGTGGGCGGTGTGTTTGTTTGAGGGACACGTAATTAGTTTCTAAAATGATAGATGTGAACAGTGGCTGAAAAATGTAACACCTTACTTGATTTTTGGTTCTTTTTTATTGGAAAGGATTAATCTTTATTTTTTTTCTTATTGTCCATTTGTTTCAGTTCTGCATTTGCATTTTTAAGTCTATTTTTTTATCCTGTTAAATGTGTTTCATTGTTCTTTTGCCTTCCATCTTTCTGTTTACTGTATAACTTTATAATTTTTTGTAAAGTTTTGCTTCATTGTCTAACTTTTAGAGTTAACAAATATATTAGAATTGACATTTTTCACACAATAACTGCTTTCCTCTAAGTTTCTTTAAAATGTCCTTGTTGTTTAGTCCGTCACAGCAACCGCTCATCCCACACCATTGGCTAGCTTGACCTCAAAGTGTCATCCTATTGATTGATCTGAATGTGAGCTCATCGTTTTGTTCAATAAAACAATAACATGCTTGAAATGGTGAATTTAAAACAGCTGCAGTCAACAGATAGTGTCTTATTCAACAACAGTTGGGTGAGTTTTTGTTTCTCCCTCTCTCTAAGCTAAAGAAATTACAAAATCAAAAACAAAAAAACCAAATCATTGTCTGCTACAGGGAAAGGCATTAAATATTTCACACATTTACCTAACAATGCCTCTGATTTGTCAACCAGTTCCTCATGATGATTCTTTCCTTGGAACCTCTTAGAGAGGCGATGTGTGTTTGGAGAGGCAGAGATAAAATATGCAACCAGAACCAGAGAGATGTTTTTGCTGAACCATTGGAGAGACGCCTGAACAACCTGTCAAGATTTGGTTGCAATTCATGTTTTTGTTTTCATCATTTTTGCGTTGCTGACCCACACTATGCTGTGTTTTCCTTTTTCCACCAATTCTTATGTGACAGGGTGATGGATCAAATGCTGTTTTGAAATTTTGAGGTTTCTTTACCTTCGTTGATAACCTTTTATTTAAAGTCCTGGGAGCTCTGTAAACTTTTTATATGTTGCATTTTTAATCAGTTAAAAAAACCTTTATGAACATTACATTTTCTGCTCAGTAATTCTTCTTTCCAGCTTTTGACAACTAACTAATAAAAAGACTTAGCAATGATTTCCTTTCTTTCTTTCTTTTTTGCCAGTTAATTTCTAGTTTTCAGTGTGTTCCTTCCAGCAGATATGCTGGGTTGTGGCCAGGTCTGTGTCTTTTATTTAATTTACATTTCTATAATTTTTTTTGCCAACAGTAAAGTATTGTATCCTATTTGAGAACTTTGGTGGGTCTTATTTAATTATGTTAAATAGTTAAGCATCTCTGTTAAAATGTTAAAAGTAGAACAAAAATAAGCAAAGACTTACTTCATGCACACTCAATTCTGCTTGATTGAACAGTTTCAAACAAGATAATTTAAAATATTTAATAAAATATTTTGGCTTATAGTGAAAAGAAACTTACTCTTTATTTTTTGATCTAGCAGTTATTCACTTTGACCTTCTGCACCAACTCATAGATCAGAAATTTCAATTTCTCTTTGCTCTGCTCAGTGATCAGCAGGTCAAATTCGGAAAAAAATTTGATGTTTTTCCTATTTTTCAACTAAAACTTACCAGCATTTTTGGCCCATACTAATATCAACTGAAAATTAGTTGAATGAAGTATTTTCTTTTCCTCTTAAATGAATAAAAAAAAATTTAAAAAAAAAACCTGGTTAAGGTTTGCAACAAATGCTAAGTGGAGATAATCTTTTCTTCACATTCTCTTGGAATCCCTACTCTACTAATTTCTACATAAATGTAACTTCCATTATCTAAGAAACAGAGAAAAGTGTTGCAGTCTTTTTTTTTCAGCCAGCCTACCGGCAGTGTGCAGCAACAGGTGGGGAATGAGTAGACCTGTTAAAAATGCCCCTGGTATTTAATTGTAAGAACTCTATGGCTTTATGAAAATGGTGCATTTTCAAATCTTGATATCGTTAACCAGCATATGCCTGCTACAAACCAAACCAAAACTGCATTGATCTGCTGTTCACATCTCTCTGTCAGGATTTGTCCTGACAGTCATTGATTGCTGTCTAAATTAAGCAATCATGTAAAAATGTTTAGCAAAGATTAATATTTTATTTAACCTAAAAATAAATCTTGTTTAAAATAAAAACTCAAAACCTTTATGACTTTTTCCCTTTTATTAATTAACTGTGGGACAGAACAAATCTTTGTGCGTCATGGGCTTATGATGGCCTCCCAGTGGGGCTCAACATGAAGAAAACAGAAATAAAGTTGATCTATAATTCAGCACTTCTGCTTGAAACTCAACTATCCAAAGAAGCAGCTGCAACAACAAACTACTGTAGGGTGGATCAGTGCTTTGCAGTCACCGAGCCGTGCTAATAATGTTTGAATGGATCTTAAAAGCTCCTGGTTTCACTGAGAAAAAGTCTCTGCTACTTACTTCTGAGTTTTCTGACGACGCTCCTTCATCACCAGAATAACATCCTCATCATCAAATGCCAGATTCACCCCATTATGGTTGAGTGAGTTTTATCCTTACTTATCCAAAAACGATCAAATCTCAAACAAGTAGAAAAAAAACCCCAGTTCTTCTGAGTAAAGTGAGCCTTTTCCTTCATCTACAGCTAAAGGCTCCTGAGAAGAGAACCCATTCAGCTGGAGGGGCGCAGGTTTCCTCCATCTGAACTACCGCTTGTTTCCGTCTCTCTCGGTGGGGAATCTTCGGCTTTTCCCGTCACAATCCGGAAAAAGAAGAGCCGTCTCCAAAGAGCGTTACCTCCCAGGCTGGTAAGCCACTCTCACGTTTTCTCATAGTGTATTGGCGACACCCAGTGGTTTTTAATAGAATTATTCCAAAGTAGAGTTTTTGTTTTGTTAACAGTAGTTGGCACTGATCATTTTGTTAGCTAAATTGATCAGTTTAATGTCGTGTTTTGTTGTTGTTGATGTTCACATGGTACTAGTAATCTAACACTGACACTCATTAAACAACTCAAGGTGTCAACTTTATTTTTTAACCAATTTTTAATTGCAAGCTAAAGCAAAACAGTAGGCAGCTGAAAATGTTTTTGAAGAGCTTAATTGGGTTTCTGGCTCTTTAATCCAAAATTGGCTTTAAAAATAGTCAAAGAATTTTGAGTCTATTTTAGTTGTTTTTGTTGCTGCAGTAAAGGACACATTAGTAAAGCATTTAGTTTGTTTAATCCAGTAGACCAAAAGGCCTCAGTACTATGAATATAAAACATAATAATGCAATTATATTTTAAAGTATTTCATAAGTTTTTAATACAACCTATTTTAATGATTAGGGACTGTTGAAATATTAATTTAATAAATAAAATATTTGTCTCCTAAATAATTTAAAGGCAGAGAAACAGTGATGTTCCTCTTTGTATGTGCATTTACTGAAATGGCCCATTTATTTCAATTTCTTCATCAAAACAAAAATACTTTCCTTAATGCAACTTAAGGTATCACTAAGCTGATTGCGCCATCTGGTGGCCAAAGTGTTGTTTTTCTCAACAAGTGACAGTCAAAATAACAATTAATGTTCATATTTGAACAAAAATATTTACTCAATTGTTCATTTAAACACAGAAATAATAATTTCCACCCATGCTACCAAAATTTATATATATCAAAGAAATTCCAAATAAATTCATACCTTCTGTTTTGTAAAGGAATAAGGTAATTTTCATAAACACCAGGTTAGTAGTTGGAACCTCATTTGTCGTCAAAACTGCTACAGTTTTTCTTGGTATGGATTCTATAAGATGTCTAAGGCTTTTTCCCAGAGATTTAGTCCTTAGAGCCTCATACAGTCACAGTCAATTTCTTGGTTTCACATCCATAATATGAACATCCGCCACAGCCCAATGGACTCTGTGTTGAACTGAGATCTGGTGACTGCGCGGTCCACTCAGTGCAGTGACTTCATTGTCATGTTGAAGAAACCAGCTTGAATCTTTTTGTTCTGAACTGAGTGCTCTCTGCTGTGGTCATCTCCTACTGTAACGTGATCAGAAATTAGTGTCTTTTTGAATTACTGCTGCATTTTTATTCCGGCCATTCTACCTGTCATAATTAGAGATGTCAGCAAAGAAACAATATCCACAGAACAGAATATTAGTAAACACAGAATATTTCTGTGGACCATGAATTGCAATCACATGTTTGAAAGTTAAAATCTCAGTAATTCGTAAGTTTTACTAAAAATTGGCTTTTATCATCAAAATCACTTAGAGTTCATTTCCTTCTCATTCTGGTAAAATTAATAGATGCCTGAATGCATTGAGTTGCTAACAAATAATTGATTTTACTATTTTACAAACAAGCAATTGAATGGGTATGTAATAAAAAAAGTGGTGAGTCCATGCTTGTTGTTTTTCTTTTGAATTGTTTTAGAGTTTGGTTTTGGAATGCATTGAGTTGCTAACAAATAATTGATTTTACTATTTTACAAACAAGCAATTGAATGGGTATGTAATAAAAAAAGTGGTGAGTCCATGCTTGTTGTTTTTCTTTTGAATTGTTTTAGAGTTTGGTTTTGTAATTATTCCCTGCTGCTTCCCTCGTGGTCATGTTTGTAATGAACAGTAGCTTTAATTTTTAGAATGTCATATTAATGCCACAAATTGAATCATTCCTTGAATTTGTTGATTTCAAGTTTTATTCTGAGAATTTGATTGACGTTTATGTGTCCAACCAGCAGTTCAAAAAGTCATAAAAGTCAGAAATTTGAAACAAACAGACAAAATTGTCTTAAATCCTAAAACCACATCATAATTTACTGATTAAATGGTGATCTTCATGCTTCCTACAGGACTTCATTTCATATGCAGGCGTCTTTTAAGGCTCCAGGTCTGATCCCACTGACTCTTTGCCTGGGCCAGGACAGATACCGGGTCCAGTACTTTCTGAAAAGCTCGTCCCGGAACCCATAGATGACTGGGCTCATGAAGCGAGGGATGATGTAGACGAGCAAGAAAAAGATGTAGCGGATCTCCAGGACGAGCTGGGGGAACAGGGAGATCAGAGCAGCCTGGAGGGAGGGAACCACGAAGGCCAACATGCACAGCAGCAGCTGAACGTGAGGAAGGAGGGAAAATCAGATTACAAGTTGAGTTCATGTGTAAAAACAGATGCAAACAAAGTTAGAGACAAAGTAATAAACTGAAACCAGTAAAATCTTTTTGATATCAAATCATGACTCAGTTCCTTACAGGAAATTACAAACCAAACCCATCACAATATGTTGAGTTTTATTTAATAACATCTTTATTGATTTTGGTAAAACAAAGTGAAAAAATTGCTATTTATCAGGCTGTGCTTTATATTTTCAATGTTTATCAATCAAATTAGTTACTCTCAGATATACCTAAATCATAAAAACTTTTTGCATCACTTGTGTAACTTTTAGATTTTTTTCAATATTGTTATAAAAGGTAACGACCAAAAAATACTAGGCAACGTTCACTGGCTGTTATTTTTAATATATTTGAAGTAAATAGATGCTGATCTTGAAAGCATCTACATGCAGAAGAATCCTATACATTAGTCTGTGATGGCTGAAATGGCTGTGATCATTTACTAATAAAAATTTGAAACGTCTTGAAGTTTGTGTATTTGTAAATCATAGATATTCAAACAACGTCTGTTTTTATTGCAGGTCAATGCCGGGTATTGTTTTGATCAGTGACACTGAAACATCACCTGCACTCCGTGAAGCAGCACAGTGTTCCTGGCTCTCCTCACCGACGCCAGGCTGGTGGAGGCAGCCTGCGCTGTCAGCATGATCTTACAGTAGGTGTAGAGCAGCGTGAGCGCCACGAAGGAGAGGTACACCCATCAAACACACAGTTCTTGTAATAGATGGAAGGATCAGAGAAGAGCAAGGAGTGGTCACAAAAAATGGCCCTGTGGAAGAACTTTGGAGGCTCCTTGATCATGGTGATGAGGAGGTCAGTGAGCGGAGGGGTGGCGGTGAGGATGAGGATGACACCGATGAGGAAGATGGTGCGGGACACTGTGCACATGTGGCTGTAGTGCAGCGGCAAGCAGATGGCGATGAAGCGCTCTACCGCCATCCCGGCCAAGATGAGAGGGGGAGCGGGTGGTGAAGACCGCCGTCATTATCTGGAGAGGGTGCAAATATTGTAGCTGTGGTTACAAATGTTAAAAGTACCAATGGTTTAAATTGTTGATTTTGGCTACAAACATGCAGCAGATTTTAAAACTAAGTATTCCTTGGTTCACATTAAAGGCCACAATCAAAAGGAACTTCTGTACTTTAACAATGAAGACAAACTTTGTGAAAGTTTTTTGCGTTTTGTCTTGTGATCTTGATTTGTGTATTGACCCTCTTGACTAATGACTACATTGAATTCAAGCAATGCCACAAAGCAGTTTTGTGCACTGAATTGTCTTATTTTTCCTGATTTTTACCTTTTTGTTTTTATGTCGCTCCACTTATCTTAAAAATATATTTTTGCTTATGTGAAGAAAAAAAACCTGAACACTTAAGTTTACTGTCTTATTTAGACAAGGTTCTATGCAGCAGAGGTGATGAAAAGTAGCCAGAATCTACCAGAAGACAGCAGATGGAGACGTGGATCTTCCTGAAGACGTAGCTGACCACATAGAGAGTTGTTACCAGCGTAAGCTGCAGAGCATCGTTGACCACCATGCAGATGAACATGATGTACCGGGAGTTCTCATAAAAGACACTAAGGTCAAAGGAAATGAGCTGAGAGAGAAATGGACACGCTTATGTCCATGTTAGTTAGAAAATATGACGGCTACGGAAAATACTTATATGATAATCAATGTCCTGTCTTTTGTGGAAAGTTAACAGGTGGGCTGAACAAGCTATTCATTTATATTTAGTTTTTCCATATTTTTTCTTCATCTGCAGTACAATCATAGTAAACACTACATATCATGACCATACTTTGTGTATGTAATTCTGTCTAACTAAGGTAAGGAAATTTTATTTATATAGCACATTTTCAGCAACAAGGCAATTCAAAGTGCTTAAACATCCATACCTGTGCTGTAGAAACGTGTACACCATGCTGCTGTTGATAACACTGAGGGCCAGCCACACCATAACGGCAACAACGTTTTTAGCTAGAGCGTCGGAGAAACTGTCTTTAGGTAGATCCACACTGAGCCCTGTCTCTGTCGATGTGCTGTTACTCAAGAGAAGAGCCAGCTGCACAGAGGAGGAGGAATTTATCGCCAACATCTCCGTCAATCTGTCTAAAGAAGCATAGAGATTCAGTCTGTTATTTAGTCTTTGGGCTCTTGTTCTATCTAATAAAAATAATAAAGATGCACATGGGATGATTGCTGGTGTATTACAGGTACATGTTTTAATAGTAATTAGAATTCAACTAAATAGTTTTTTTTACTAATCTTATTATATATAATGCTGTCGTACAAAAATTATTATTGAACTGTTTCATACAACACCTGAAGACAAATAGACAAGATTTATTGACAAGATCTATTGGATAGATTTTGCCCACCTTGTTTAGAGGCTTCTATAATTCATACTGAAGACTCCAGAAAAGAGCTGTATTAGAAAACACATAAAACATCTGAATATATAACTGTGCTCTAGTATTAGGGCTAGAGCTACACAAAATGAACATGAAATACTCAGGACGTTTTACTATTTTCACACACTTAATAAAAGGTTCTACTCTTAAATGACCTTGATTTGAAGGTTTTATAGACAAATTTTAAAAACGTAAAAAAAAATCCTAACAAGCTTTAAGATATGACAGATGAGCAAATGGTCAGCTGAATCCTAAAGCGATTAGTTGAAACATAAAGTCATTTACTCACAGATCATAAACTGAAGATGAAGCACTGACTTCATGAGAAGCAGAAACTTCTTCTTGCTCTTTTATAAAGAACCTGGCAGTGCTTTGGTCTCTGGGTGTGAATCAGGTATATGGGTTGGACAGAGGCTATATGTATAGGTTACGCCGTAATGAGCATCTGGACATATTTTGCTTTCCACTAAAAAAAAAACATCAGTAATAAGACATAACATGGTTCAGTTTGTGTTTAAACAGTTCAGTTTTCCAAAATAGAAACCCTGCCTGACCAGAACACCACGGAGGGTTTATGGGATATTTATCACCAAGAGGAGGATGAGAGACATCACAGCCAACGATGCAGGTGACCTGAAGGCTGGACCTCAGCAGAGTCGCAGGCTGATCGCCTTCATGCAGTCAAGTTAAAGTTTATTTATAGATCACATTTACAACAACTTCAGCTGGACCAAAGTGCTTTACAATAATTACAGCATCAAACATGATGAATTAAGAATTACATTTCATTGATGCAGTAACTAATATGAATGCACAGGATTAAACATACCTCTTAAAATTCATACAATTTTGCTTAAAACATATGTAGGTCCAGATATAACAAATCTAGGGCCACAGATGTTTTATATCTGATCTGTGCTCTGAAAAAAGAAGGATGTTTTTTGAAAGAACATTCTTCTTTGAAAAAAAAAAACAATTTAACCCATCCTTTTCTTTGATCATTTCATGAATATTCATTTTGTTTGTGTGTGGCTCTTTCCTGAAGAGTGTGATGGCTGAACATTCCTACTGTGTTTATGAAAAAGCCTATAAATGGTGTAAAGACACTGAAAAAAAACATGTAAAGTCATTTCATTATTGCAGCATTATGCAAATATAAATATTTTTGGTTGTTCTAAAATAACAATAACAAAGATCTGATTTAGACAGTATAGAAATTGTATTTATATCTTAATGCAGTATATATAAAGTTCTGGTTTCAGCAATATATGTCATATTTTACTGTTATATTGAGTTATATTATTAAAATTTAATCTCTGTAAGAGGTCCCCATGTTTGTTTCCCCCACCCCTCAGTGTTATCTTATAAGAATGGTAGAATTAGCTATAATTTTTCAAAACTTATATTGTAAATATTTCAGTGATTCTTGAAAATAGGGACAAAATGGGTTTTAATTTTCCCTTTTTTTTGTTATTTCTCAAATTTATGTATACAAATATGTCAAATAATGTTTTGGAAATGTAAAGATGCTGAGGTACAGGCTCCCAGTTGCAAGATTTTTTTTAAAAATTACATTTTTAATCGACCTGACCCAGAACGTCGTCATCACCATCTGACAAAAATACATCAAAAATAATTTTTAATGACCCTATTAGTGATATTTTTACTCATTTTGCAGACAAATACTTCTCAAGAAACAAAATAATTATTATTTAAAACAAAAAACCATAAAAATCCATCTGACGGAGTTGACACTGCATGACGGAGTTGACACAAAACTGAAGGTGGTGACAAACTAGTGAGTAAAATGAAAAACTTGGTACATGTGAAGTAATGCAATTTATGTAAAAATACATTAAAATGAATTAACTCCACATTTAAGTGATATTTGACAACAATTTCACTGAAAGAGTCAGAAAAACTCTGATGGAGTTGACATCTGACGGAGGTGACAAAAAGCCAAACTACCTCAATTTATATGATGCTATCTGAAGGAGGCCATATTGTAGCTCATCAGGTCCATAAAATCTTTACATTTTACCAAAATTAAGCTTTTATTTCACAAAATCTTATCAAAGTTTTGTAAAATGTCAGCTACGGTGTTGACACATCATGGTTGTGACAAACAACTTATGAATAAAACAGAAATAAAAACACTAAAGAATAACATAAGCTAACCAGAGCTAACTAGCCCTCCTAGCAAGGAAGAGAAAGGAAGAGGTCATGGGGTCCTCAGAAGTTCTGCTGCCCCCAATAATGCCTGATTTTTTTTACATTCTTTTCATTTCTGACGGTGTTGACAAAAACTAAGGACAAATTTCAATGGAGTTGGAAAATATATAAAAATGATTTTTAATTCAATTTATTGATACTTTTATAATTATTTAGATGACTTCTTATACTTAATTGTCATAATATATAATTTTAGTATTTCTTTAATTGTTTTAAACTATTATAATGTACTGAGTTCTGCTCCTGGACAAAGGCTTTTACAGGCATCATCCACCGACTACAATGTTTAAAATAAAAAAATATTCAGCAAATACCTGGAAAATATACATTGTTGTGCTCACATGACCCAGTTTAGTTTAGTCAGATATTTGAAAAAATTATATTATTTGTATATTTTATTAAAATTTTGTGCTTTATCCATAGAACCTATTTTGTCCCTATTCTCAAGAATCACAGATTTATTATTTTTAGTTCAATGAAAGTTTTATTTTTGGCAAGCATAATCAAAAGTCCATAATGCAAATATTTATTTACGCTATTGTAAATATATATACATATATTTTCACATTCTGTCTTTGTTCAGTGGAACCACTGACTTTCCTTTATACTTGCAGCTGCATCTCAGCACGTCCATCCTGAGATACTTCTTGAACTTCTTGTCTCTGGCACCATAAATTATCGGGCTCAGGAACCGAGGTAGGATATAAACAATCAGGTAGTTTGCAAATCGAATTTCTAGGCTTCGACCCGGGAAGATGAGGTGTAGAACAATCTCCACGCTTGGAGAGATGTAGGAGAGCAGGCACATGGCCAGCTGGACACCGTGAAGGAGGATGGTGTTTCTGGCTTTCTGGGCTGAAGTGTCAGCTGTGGAGAGCGCCCTGGCTGCAAACAGGATCTTCAGGTAGGTAAAGACCAGAGTAAGAAAAACGCACGAAAAATAAATAATATCAAAGGCTCTCCTTTTCTGAGCCAGGATCGGATCTTTGAACACATTCTCCCGCAAACAGAACACAGAGTTGTGTTGGAAAAAGCTTAATGGCTCAGTTGCCAGAGACACAAACAGATCAGTTATATCTGGGGCCACACATATAAACCAAATCAGTCCTATGACTGCATAAGTCCTCCTCACTGTGCAGATTTGAGAGTAACGCAAAGGTTTGCAAATGGCAATGTAGCGCTCTATGGCCATCCCGGCCAAGTTGACTGGGGTGTTTCTGGTGGTGAAGACCGCCACCAGGATGAAGAAGCAGCAGAGCGACACGTTGATCTTGTAGAAAATGTAGCTGAGGATGAAAAGTGTGAAGGTCACATTGAGCTGAATGCCGTCATTGATCACCATGTGGATGAAGAGGATGTAACGAGGATCTTCATAGAAAGTCTGTTGGAAGACAAACAAGACAGAGGCTTAAATTTGTATTTATGTATTACCAGATCATCTAGGATTACACTAAAGTTAGACTAAGTGTAACATGAATCATGAGCTAACCATGACCAAACGTCAACATCAACATCCTGGAAAAAGAAAATGAGTAGAATTTATTTGAATCTGTAAATCGTCAACCATCTATTTGATCAGCTTAAAAAGATGTTTGACAAATAAACAATAGAATGTTGTGCTTCACACATGTATTTTGGTGTGTTTCCTTACAAGCCAAAATGTGTACAGAAACCCTTACACATTTTGGTTTCCTTTTCAGTAACAGACAGAGAAACTGGTCAGAGATTAGAGCAGAAAAAAGAAGTGACCCTCAACATACAGCCTGAACTACAATGTTATGTTTTAGACTTTTAGACAGTAAAATACATCTAAAATTCATATTTCACAGGTTTCCTAACATCATAAATTTCATCCTGTCTGAAACCAATAGACAAATATGTTACAAAGATATTCTGAAAATACAATTAAATAAAACAGCAAAACAGTTTATTGTTTTGAGCTGTGAATGTGTGTACCTGATGTCTAAAAAACGTGGCAGCCAAGGTGCAGTTAATATACGTGAGGACAAGCCAGATCAGCACAACAATCAGGTTCTTCACCAAGGCCATGGTGAAAGTATCTCTGTATAGCACAGACTTATCAGAAAAAGGAGGAAACAAGAAACATTAATTACAGGGATTATGCAAACTTGTCACATTTAATATCATTATGTGTCATCCCGCAAGCTTCGGAGACTGTAGCAAATGATTAGTAAAATTACAAGAAAAATAAAGCTTCCTATAAACCTGGAAGTGCATGTTTCAAAACATCACAAACAGGCACGACTAATATTTCTCAGTTTTTCTTTACACATTCTGTGTAACTCCTGATCTTTTCCCAAATCTTTCCTAATAAATAAATAAATAAATAAATAAACAAAGAAGAATAAGCACCCCTTTTGATTCTTTGGAAAAATGTTTGGCATGTTATATTTCAGTGCTATTCTCTGTCAACACACCTGATAAGGGGAAGTCGTGTTGTTTGTGAGACTCAGTAATGAGCTCATGCTTCACTGTAACATCAGAGAGACTAAGTAAGAGAAAGATGAGGGTAAATGCCGATAAATGTACATTCAAAATATCTTAAACATGTTCAAAATACAAAAGCTTCTATTCTATTTGCATTCTGTATTTGTCACTAAAGACAGCTTTCTTAAGCTTCAAAAATAGATGATAATATTTCCAAAGTAGTTAAAACAGAGCTAAACAGATTTGTCTACGATTTCTATACACTAATCACAACATGGCAAAAATATCTAAAAAAAAAAACAAACAAAAAAAACTTAAGGGTGACAAACTGGTTTAATTAAAACATTAGATTTTGATGTAAAATAAAAATTGTCTAAGATCTGCAAAGTAAACAGGAAACTCAGCTCCTACATCTAAACTAATCTATACTTACCTGACCTCGAATGAGACGCAGACAAAAAGAAGTTGCCTTTTATAAAGGCAGGAGTGTTTGGTGTTGTGATGGGAATAATGAGATGACTCCACATTAAAACAATAATAATTATATCAGTTCCAAGTTTTCTCATCCTGTTATTTATTACTGTATATATTTTCACCATTCTGTCATCTAATTTTTATTTTCACTAAATCGTATATGAAATAAAGCATTTTTACACGCACACACACACACGCACACACACACACACACACACACACACACACATATAAAATTCCCTTGTCACCCTCCGTGGGTGGTCTTTTCATCCTCTGAGCTCAGATCCTCTACCACTACCACTACCTCTACCTCTACTGGGTTCTGCGCAGTATCTTGGCTGTGCCTAGTACTGCACATTTCTGGACTGAGATATCTGATGTTGTGTATATATATATATATATATATATATATATATATATATATATATATATATATATATATATATATATATATATATATATATATATATATATATATATATATATATATATATATACAGTATATATATATATTTCAAAAGCAACTCTAAACAGATAGTGACCTAGTGGCAGATAGTTCTTGAGATTGAGATTCCTTTAGATAGAGGGTGGGCCTGTCATTTGATTTCAGATATTTGTATTCCTGTTTTTTCTAAATTTTAAATTTTAATGACCCGAACAGGTACTGTCCTATTTTTCAGTGCCCAGGTCCAGACGCATTCTGGAGGAAAACATTTGTAAACAAAATGTCTGGACTCTGGTTTCAGACCTTAGAAACGCAGAGTGGTGGATCCCCTGGGAAGTCAGAGCCAGATGAACTAAGTTCTGCTTCATGAGCACTAAAAATAAATTTGTAGTGATTGAGCGGCAATGGGTGACTGAATGTAATGAAAAGTGCTTTGGGGTTTCCTGGACTTGATAAATATCTATACCAGTAGAGACCATTTACCATTTGATGTATGATTCTGAAGCTCATCACATAGGTTACAAATGTAATCCATATTATTTGTCATAAAAAAGAGTACTTTTTAAAACAGGGGGTTTTAATTATTTATAGCTTTGTCATGGTTTAATGGGAAAACTTAGCTTAAAACATGTTTTACAAATAGCTGGACGGACAATGAGTGACATTCTACTGTAATTCGATTACAGTCATTCATCAAACAAGTATATGCACTGTCACACATATTCCTTTTGAAAATAGTATTTCAGCATATTTTAAGGATATTTCTTATATGTATTTCTGGATGTAATAATCTAAACTTAAATTTTGCTATAAGCTGAAACCATTATTGGTAATAGAAATAAAAGCCTAAAAACATCAGTCGATGTGTAATTGGGCAATATAATGTGCTTCATTTAGAGAATTGAGTTACTGAAATAATTTAGAGTTTCAATAATATTCCTTAAAGTGCAAAAATACTTAAAAAAAACCCCAGGTAATTAAAAGCAACGTTTAAAAAATACTGATTACAGGGAATAAATTATTGGAAGAAAGCATGAGACAAAACTTGGATTTTAATCGGTTTATTTTGTTTGACAAAACTAATTTCATCACATAATGTGTGAAAATGTCACTCAAGACTTTATTTGTATTACAAAATGTTGAACATAAAATAAACATAAGGTTTTCAGAATGACATCATTGCATAAGAGGGAAATCAAATTTCTCTGTATCTCAAATTAAAATTATAGCAAAATCTAGACTTATTTCAAGTGACTGAGGTCAAACTGTTGTGTTCACAGCCAAACAGACTTTAAAAAAATCTGGAAAAAGAGTTAAAAATAAATTAACAATATAAAAAAAATCTAAGAAAGAAATGACAACAATTTATTCATTAGTTAATATAAACGAACCTCTATTATTATAATAATTCTTTTTAAAAACAAACAAAATGTTGCATCCAAAACTAAAATTAAGTAAGAAAGTAAGTAAGTTCAGGAGTCCAAATAAATGTTTTTTTTTTTCTTCTGTCCGTTTAACAGAGGAAATTTAAAGATGCAACATATATATGTGTGTGTATATATATATATATATATATATATATATATATATATATATATAATATATATATATATATATATATATATATATATATATATATATATATATATATATATATATATAATGAACATCCATGAATGTGTGTGTGTGTATATATAGGTGTGTGTGGGTGTGTGTGGGTGTGTGTGTGTGTGTGTAAGTATATATTAAAATATTAAGAAGCTCAAATATGATTTAAAATAAGTAAGAAAACCTCTGCAGGAAGAAGAGCATTCATTTATGTTGGCTTCTTTCCCATCTTTCCTGGATTAATGGTTGCCTTTTTTGAGGGCAAAAAGTATCTTTTCAGGTACTCTCTGAACAATTTGTCCCTGATTCCATAAACTATTGGACTGATGAGCCGAGGCGTGACTTGAATCAGCAAAGAGATCACAAAGCGAATGATCAGAGCATCTCCTGGGAAAAACTTTATGATGCCCTCAATCATTATACTATGAACATAGCTTAGCATACACAGCAGCAGCTGGAAGCCGTGCAGCAGGACGGTGTTCCTCGCTTTTTTAGCATTTGCAGAAGCAGCTTGTGCCGTGAAAAGTATTCTGAAATATGCATAGAAAAGAACGAGCCAAACAGCCACCAAATAAATAATGTTGGATAAGTCCCTCTTCTTTTCAAGCTGTGGATCAGTGAAAATATTTGCCCACAAGCAGAAAATCCTGGAATTAAAATATGCTGCAGGTCTTGTTGCCACAACTACAAACAGATCTGGCAGGATTGTAAGAGAGCTTAGGAACCATATCAAAGAGATCACAATGTACGTCTTCTTGACTGTACAGATCTGAGGGTGGCGAAGCGGGAAGCATATGGCCAAGTAGCACTCTAGAGCCATGGCAGCAAGCGTCAAGGGGTTGTTTAGATTTGAAGATAGGGCAAAAATGAGCACGATAATGCAAAATGATACATTGATTGTGAACACGGTCTGGCTCAGGAATATGAGGAGGATCATCAGTGCCAACATGATTATGTCATTGACCACCAGATGGATGTAGAGGATGTAACGAGAGTTCATGTTGAAAACCTGAAAGGAAAGACAAAGATGTTATTGTTATCACTAATTAGGTTACAATAATCAAAATAGCGTAAACTAATTTATATTTCTTAGTCTCATAAGTGAATGAAAAAACAATATGCAATTTCAAACTCTTCAGCACAACTTCAGAAAAGATTCAGATGACTTTAAGTCTTTATGTAGCTGTGTGTATAGTTTTGACCCAGAGTTGGGTTAAAAAAAATCACTATTAATTCAAACTGTTTTGTTTTTAAAAGTTAATATCCATTGCTATTGTACAACCATGGCACTAAAAGAATGAACTGTTCAGGTTAATGACTGAGCTTGAAAAATCAGACATACACATGACAAATGGTATCATATGTACCAATTGCACATAACATAAGCTAAGTAACATTTTCAGAATGTGTTACTTATCTGAAGTATCATATTCTTAAAATAAATATCATGTAGAAGAGTGGGATTCATTTGTTTCAGTAATTGACAGAAATAGCCTCTTCATCAAAGTGCTATTAAAAAGAACTTTTAAAAATGTTTAGTGTTGATATGTGAAATTTGACACTAAATCTTGCTTTATTTTTTATTAAAGTCAATATAAACAAATTTAAAAACAAATGTGCATTGACAATATTAGCAGGATGAAAGGAGGAAAAACAATAATGCCCTTGTTTTCTGCCAGAATTATGAACTGATTAAAATAACAGCATATTCTGAGCATTATTTCTCATTTTAAACTAGTTTTTATTATCTGATTTTCCATTAGTTTATCTCAGGCAATGATTAGTAATAATTGATGTCTTTTGATCACAGTGTTGCACAGACTTATTCATCACTGCTTAACAATCTAATATAATGCCTTGAATACTAATAGAAAAGCAATCAAAAGATTAATTAAATGCAACAATAAATCTAAATAATCTTCCTCACTCTTACACACTTGAGACAAAGAGATTTTTTTTTATTTGGTTGAGATCAACACATCGTCTGAAGAAATGCAATGAGGAAAAGAACAAATTCTCAATCAGCAACTTGAAGACATGTACGACTCATGACGAGGTGAAATAACAAATAACAAATAACAAAAAACATATCCTGAAAGACTCAGATCCTTCATGACATTTTAATGTTGTGCTTTTATTTTACAGCTACAACAAACACGTTTTGAGTCACCTATTATCTTCTACTAAAGCAATCTGGGTAAATTTCTGTATAAGACAGAATTGATACCTGATGTTTTCTGAATATGTGTATCAGAATCCCATTTATGTAGATGATGGAGAGCGAGAAAACCACAGTGAAGCCACTCTTAAGTATTGCAATGTGCAGGGGGTCCTTATTCCTGGCTGCTGTGGTATTCATGCCAGAACATGAAGGGCTGGTAACTTATCTGACATAATCTGGCAACCTGCAAAGAAACCTTTATCAAGGATAAAAGTGACAAAATTTTACACAGCAGCATATCAAGTTTATAGAGCTAGGAAAGGAGTCGCAAATCACTATTTTATTACAAAGCATTTAATTAGAATTTAGAATTTAGTTCAGCATAATTCACAATTAAAACCACAAGAAAGATTTTTTAAAAATAGCTGCGCTGAAGAATGAACTCTTTAGCTCTGGTAGTGACAGCAGAAAAAAGATTCAAATCAGGCAAATCAGAAACATCTCTAACCTGTGGCTCAGCAATTACCCTGAAGTCTCAACGTTTACACACAAGAACAGCATGAAGGAGACTCACCTTGTGATGGTTACACACAGTTATGTTTTGGACAAGTAGTCAGCTGTGTTTGATACGGCTCAATTTATATATGCTGAGCAAAAGTCATGGGATCAAAAATAGTCAAGTGTGTCTGTATCTGTGTGTGTAACCACCCACATCTGTCTGTGCTGTAGCACTATGTCTGATTTCACACATAATTAATTTTAATAACTAGCATTCCCTAATAAAACCATTCAGACAACAAAATAGCTACTACTAGGTGAATATGGAACGTGTTTTTCCATATCAGACCAAAGGTACAATTTTGTTAGTGTATGAAAACAGGGGCTCTTGTAAATTAAATAAATGACAAGACTGTGAAGTGAATAATTTATTTTTTTATTCAGACAACCAAATAAATTTCAAATTAAAACCAACATTATTTTTGTGGTACAAACTTTAAAGGTGAAATCTAAGTATGGTTCATTCAAAATAGAAACAATAAAAAGTGGAGAAAATGTAAAAACATGGACTGTAATATACTTCTCTCTTTTACCATAAACTTTTATAATCCATAACATGATTGTCCTAAACTCTTAATCTTGTCTGGACTATGTAGGTGTGCTTAAACTGCAAACATATTTTTATGATCCAGAGTAGTTTTCTGTCGCTATTTTTGCTCTCCCGTCATTTCCAGTGAGGACTGAAGGCTAGATCAGGTTACCATGACAGAAGTCTATCCCAGAAAATTACCTGATGTGAAGTTAGTGCATTTTGGATGTAAAAATGTTTGTGCTAATCATTTGTTAGTGGTTGAATATTTCAGCATGTTGCTTTATGTTCATTCTAAGCTAATTTACAGTTGCATTACTCTTAGATTATAAACAGGAATAATTAATGTTCTTTGAAAACATTTTTTAACACAGTCATTCATGTCATGAATCCAAATTGAGTTTAAAACTAAAACTAAAACTTGGTGGAGGAATTTATTTGCAAAATAAATGGTTTGTGGCTCAGTGTTTATGGAATTCACTCCATAACTTCTTCCACGCAGCTTCAGACTTAGAGCTGAGAAGTAGCTCAGCATGTTTCCTGTAAAAGCTGAATTTTGATGTCATATCGACATTACTGCCTTCTTTCTACGGTCGTTTATTGGGGTAGACTTCTGTTAAGGTAGCCACAATTTCACCCTTTTAGATGTCATAGAACAAGAAGCAATAAAGACGGCTCCCTAAAAACTATCCTGGGAAATGAAAAAAAAATACTTAAAATAGAAATATATTTATATTGAACTTTTATGTACCTTTTCTGGATAAACAGGTAGCCAGTATCTTTTAAGGTACTGTCTAAACATTTTGTCCCTCATGCCATAAACCATTGGACTGATGAGCCTTGGCATGACCTCAATCAGTAGAGAGATTACATATCGAATGGCTAGAGTATCTTTTGGAAACAAACTTGACAGGCCCTCGATTGATATACCTCGAATAAAGCTTAGCATGCATAACAACAGCTGAAAGCCATGAAGTAGGACAGTGTTCCTTGCTTTCTTTGCATTTACTGAAGCAGCCTGTGCAGCGAAAAGTATTTTAAAGTATGCATAAAAAAGAATGAGCCAAATAATGACTAGAAACAAAATGTTGGTTACATCTTTCTTCTTTGTAAGGATCGGGTCTGTAAAAACATTAGCCCACAAACAGAAGATCCTGGAATGAAAGTACTCTGCAGGTTTTGCGGCAATAATTATGAACAGATCTGGTAAGATTGTCAATAAACTCAGGAACCATATCACAGTGATCACAATGTAAGTTTTCCTGACTGTGCAGATCTGAGGGTGGCGGAGAGGGAAGCATATGGCCAGGTAACACTCTAGAGCCATGGCAGCAAGAGTTAAGGGGTTGTTTAGACCTGTAGATATGGCAAGCATGAGCATGATGATGCAAAATGAGAGATTGAGTGCGTATATAATGTAACTAAGAACTTGTAGGAGGATCATCATTGCGAGCAGGATGATATCGTTGATTACCAGGTGGATGTACAGAATGTAACGAGAATTTGTGTTGAAAACCTGAAACAAAAGACAAGTTATTTAAAGAAATGGGATAGAAAGACAGACTATTTTGCTTTGACTTCTTAATTTTCCATAGTGTGAAATAATCTGAATATCAGTACTAAAGTTGTTTCTTTTTCTTTTTAGACATTTAATTAATTTTTTTTTTTCGCTTGTAGTACAATCTCCCAAGGTCAATAAAAGGAGTTTATTGGTGTTATTTAACTGTTCTCTAATGACACTAGAACGTCATATAATCAAATCTCTGTTTTTAAATAATGCCTCCTACTTTAGGATAACCAGTCCGTATTTTTTAAAGGACTTAAATTATTAATCGTCTTTCTCAGTTAAAACTTTATGCATACTTCATTCCACAAATGTAATTATCCAAGCCACAATTTATGCATGAATAAAAATACATTCAAATTAAAATGTTTAGTAAAAGCTGTAACCTGAAACATTTCATAGCAACAAGTTTTGTATTTTCTTAACAGCTGAAGTAAAATAGGTTCCTCTGGTTAAGCATTATAAACTTTAAGTGGCGTCTCGCAGCTGTAGGGTGTGGACGCGTGTTCTTTATTCAGACATCATTGTTAGAAAACTGTTAAGCATTTTTTTAAATACTTAATGAACCCAGTAGACAATTGTAATTAAAAAATACAACTTTCAGAAAAATATAAGACAGAAGCAATTTAACAAGTTGACCGTGTAATTGCTAGAAATAAAACAACAATGTTGCACCTAATTTAATATCTTAGATGGATGTTTACTGGAGAGAAGGCAGATAAACTCACATTTTACCTTAAATTTTCCAATATCCTCATTTTGTCTACTGTTATAACTTTACATGCATCACTTTAAAACTGCAACAGCTGAAAAACAACAATTCTGAAATTTCCACTTAACTTCATGACATTTGAAACAACAGAAAACTGGGTCCATGTTACCTCAGTTATTGCACAAAAAACACAAATGCAAATTTTCAAAATGTATAAAATTGATACCTGATGTTTTCTGAATGTATGAACCAGAGTCCCATTAACGTAGATAATAGCAAGAGAGAGGGCAACAGTGATCACATTCTTTAAGATTGCTACATACGGTGGGTCCCGGCTGACAGTAGTGGTATTCATACCAACATTGAGAGGGTTTGGGGGTCATCTGACACAGTGTGTGGAACTGTGGAGAAATATTCAACAGATTATTGTTAAAACTGACTAAATTAATGTCATAGAGAAGTTTGAAAAACAGAATTTGAACTGTGAGGTTTTAGTATCTATTAATATGCTTAATATTATTAAAATAAATACAAAGAGTCTTCAATATGGATTATAGAATACCAATGATATTGTATTTAAAAAACTCAGTTTAACTTTGTTCATTTCAGTTCTGTATTGGTCACAATTAATCTTTCACTGTCATTTAAAGCAAATTATTGTTTTTCACTTCAAGCTGACAGTCAGCAGTTGTTAGCTTAAAAATGTCCTACATTTACTCACATTTTACATTTTCCAATTGATGTATTTTGTAATTGTTCATGATCACAGCAATAAATAATACCATTAAATATTTTTTTTGAGCAAAAATATTTCTTTCACTGCTGCAACCAATGCAACTCCAAACAAAAAATTAATAGCTGAAAACTTAAACAGTACAACTTCACAACACAATAATGTTTGCAAAGAGTACCATCACTAGAAGCAAAACAGAAATTTAGTAAATCACAACTGACATACCTTTTGCCATTTTATAAAAACAAATCTTATATAATACTGAATAATCATTAAATGCTTAAACTGAGCAACTGCACAGAAATTCACCTGGTTTATGCTGCAGATCAGTCAGTTCTGCTCGACATAATCCAATATATAGTTAAAGTGGAGAACAGTCAAGGGAACAAAAAATAGTCAAGGGTTAATGTGTGTGCGTGTGTAGGTGTGTGTGTGCGTGTGTGTTTATGTGCTTCCCTTTTGCATATGGTGTGGATGTAGCTAAGGACAACCGCATGTCAGCATTGCAAGTGCTTTGGGATGAGAATGTAAGTAAGTGTATTTGTCTGATTTTTTTTTGTTTATTTTTTTGTTTGTTTTAAGCAAAAAGATTATTGTTTTGACTAAAGCTTAAGCTTTAGAGCAGTGTTTCTCAACCGTTTTTGGCCCAGCGCCCCCCTAGCCCTTATCCAGGTCTCTCACCGCCCCCCACCAAAGAATTTGCAGGCTACTTTGCACTGACTGTTATTTGATCATTAATATTACTATCCTTATTGTAGATGTTTTGATTTTTATGTTTGTTTCTGTATTTATCATCAAAATTAATACATATAATAATATAAAAATAATACCGGCGTCTACAAAAAATGCAATGAACATTTAAGTTAAAATCGGTAGGCCTAACAGCAGCCAATCAGAGTGGAAAAAATATTCTTGTTCTTTGCCATTTTCTAGTTGTTAAATATTCCACAAAATGACCAGATAAAAGATGTACAACATGCCAGTTTAAACTTTGAACTGTTTTCAAAACGACTGAGCACTGCAACATTAAAACATGGATAGAACTGTAACTACATTAATCATAGCTCTTCATCTCTTCAGTGTTGGTCAGTTTCTGGTGGTGCAGCTCTGTGCTGCCTTCAGGAGAATTGGATATCAGAGTATATCCATGAAATTTCACCCACATGGCATTTAATGTACAAACCAGAGCTTTCAGTGGAAAAACAAAAGTTCTAGGTCCTTTTAATGCCATACAAATATGAGACAGAAACATGGATGATATCTTTATATAGATCTGACTATTGATTTATAGATTAATAGTTTTACTGGACCGAAATTACAAAGAACAAATTTGGTTCTTAATTAAATCCTAATGAGTCAAATTGAAAGTGTCATGGAGTCATCAGCTTCATGACATTAACACTGACATGAAAAATTATATTGAAGACATAAAAATATCAAATCTAATTAAAAACATAAATTAGTGATGAGTTCTTTACTGTTTTGGTCTGCAAGATATATTTACTCTCAGTACTAGATGTGGTCTCAACAAACCCATGACATTTCAACAATATTATTGTACCTTTTATCTGGAAATAGTGTCTGTTTATTCTTGCCATACAGTCCTCTGTATTAATTATTGCTCTAAAGGTCTTGCCATACCAGTTTATTCCTCTGTATTTACTTTAGTTTCTTAGTTTATTCTTGCATTTTGTTCTTCATTCATTTCCATTTAGTTTAATATGATTAGTATTATCCTCTCTTGGTTTATTGCTATGTCTACTTTAGTTTCTTTCCTGTTGCTAGATTTATTTTATCATTTATTGACGCTCACCATCCGCGTCAATAAATGATATTGACGCTGAACTCGTCACCTGCTGCTCCGTTTAATCATCATGTGTTTCACATCATGTGTTGATTTTTTCATTGTTCAACGTCGGATTCTCTGTTTTTATGCCATAATTCACATCTAGTTTGTCGACGTTTTGCGCAATGTGCGCATCTTTTTTTTTTTTTTTTTTTTTTTTTTTTTTTTACCACATATGGTGCAGGGCGGTCGGATGGGGAAAAGGCATTTCTGCATTCTGATTACTGAAATTTAAAATTCTGTGTTGTTCTATCACCCCCGTTTCATACCGGACCACTTACAGCTCCGGTGTTAACGCTATAAAATGAACGCTCACTTTCGTGGTATCACCCATGGAGGGATTTCTTTATTTAAATGGGTTCATTTTTCAGAGGGAGACACAGTGAGGGTATCGTGATTTTAGCTACCAGTAGCAGGAGAGGAGCTGCACCAAGAAGCTAACAGAAGCTACAAACACTGAATAGAAGAAGAGCTGCCATCGATACAGTTTCAGCCAAACATGATTTAATGTTACACAATACAGCTTTACTGTATTGTGTAATACAGTAAAACTGTAACAAACAATAAGTTGCTCAGTCTAAACTGGCATTGTGGTGCATTTAAGGTGTAACGTTTACCTTCGACCAAACTCCCCCCAAAGGCATCACAGCGCCCCCCTTTTTTAAAATGACCGCCAGCGCCCCCTGCCGTCCTCTGAACGCCCCCTGGGGGGCGGAACCGCCCTCGTTGAGAACCGCTACCTTAGGCAAATAAACTAACTTCCAATCTCTTTCACCATACCACTACTCCTCATCAAAAAATAAACAAAGCATAAAACCATAAACAAGTTTATGCCTTTAAAACATTTTTCAGCCATTACAGTACTAAATATGTTTAATTTTGTACATCAGCATCAAAGATGTGGCCAAAATACATTGTCATTGACTGCAAACCATTATTTTTAGATACACATAGAAAAGTTGGCAGGTTGGTTTAAATGGTGATTAAAGCCTGCTACAAAGTTACTGGTTACCAGTATGAGGGTATCCTACAGTCTGAAAATTATTTCAAAACCTCTTAAATGACATTGTTTTGGTGCTTTACTTTTTTCTCTTAACTAGATTCCAAATTTGGCAGAACAACAGAGGTTTTCTGCTGATGAGAGACATCAGGTTTTCTATAGACAACATTTCCACAACAGCTATAATTTTGCATTAAGTTGAGTTAATTGGCTTAACTTTTGTACACATAACAGTTGGAAAACACAAAATTGTTTAACAGGTTACTGTTTTTTACTGCATTTTTGTGTATTACAGTGCTGTGCAGCCCACCATCAATCTAACAAATATAGTGTAAGAAAAGGGAGCTATAGTAAACTAGATAAATGACAAGTGAGAATAGCATGATTTTTTTTATTTAGACAATCTGTGACTAAACATTTCCATTTTGTTAGTAAGAATTTAAACAGTGAAGTTTCAGTGCAGTTCATACAGAAACGATAAAAATAGTAGAGAAAAAAAAGACATGGCAAAAAATGAAAGTCAGACAACTGAAGCACAACTGAACTGAAATTTAACTGAATCGTAATTCTTCAACCTGCACCTTTATGAGTAATATCAAAGTGCTACCTACTGCCAAAGCTGTTGATGGAGTAGACTAGTAAGGTATCCTCTTTTTACACTATTATAATGTAGTTCAATACAAAGGAACAAAGACAAAGACATATTGGGCCTTTAAAAAGGTTCTTAAACATTCTTATGTTCAACTTTTTTGGACATTTTCTGGATAAACGTTTGAATTTAAAGGTAACCAGTATCTTTTAAGGTACTGTCTGAACATTTTGTCCTCTCATGCCATAAACCATCGGACTGATGAGCCTTGGCATGACCTGAATCAGTAAAGAAATTACATATCGAATGGCTAGAGTATCTTTTGGAAACAAAATTGACAGGCCCTCGATTGATATGCTGTGAATATAGCTTAGCATGCATAACAACAGCTGAAAGCCATGAAGTAGGACAGTGTTCCTTGCTTTCTTTGCATTTACTGAAGCAGCCTGTGCAGTGAAAAGTATTTTAAAGTATGCATAAAAAAGAATGAGCCAAACAATGACTAGAAACAAAATGTTGGTTACATCTTTCTTCTTTGTAAGGATCGGGTCTGTAAAAACATTAGCCCACATGCAGAAAATCCTGGAATGAAAGTACTCTGCAGGTCTTGTGGCAATAATTATGAACAGATCTGGTAAGATTGCCAATAAACTCAGGAACCATATCACAGTGATCACAATGTAAGTTTTCCTGACTGTGCAGTCTGAGGGTGGCGGAGAGGGAAGCATATGGCCAGGTAACACTCTAGAGCCATGGCAGCAAGAGTTAAGGGGTTGTTTAGACCTGTAGATATGGCAAGCATGAGCATGATGATGCAAAATGAGACATTGAGTGTATATATAATGTAACTAAGAACTTGTAGGAGGATCATCAATGCCAGCATGAAGATATCATTGATTACCAGGTGGATGTACAGAATGTAACGAGAATTTGTGTTGAAAACCTGAAACAAAAGACAAGAATTTTCAGAAACAGAAGGAAAGATAAGTGTCTTATTTTAGCAAGTCTACTTCTAAGTTTCGATTTCTAAAACTCATAGTGGGAAATGGATTCCAACTGGTTAATTTGTGTTTTTGTTTTCTGACTTCTCAAGTCAGAAAACATATTTACAGAAGTCAATGTTTTCTGTAACTATCTCCCAACGTCAATATAAGAAATTTATTGATGTTATCTAACCTCTATGCAATATTTTAAGTATTCTAAAAATGCATAAAATTGATACCTTATGTTTTCTGAATACATGAACCAGAGTCCCATTAATGTAGATAATGGCAAGGGAGAGGACCACAGTGATCACATTCTTTAAGATTGCAACATGAAGCGGGTCCCGGTTGACAGTAGTCGTCGTATTCATGCCAACATTTAGAGGGCTTGAGGATCATCTGACAATGTACCAAACTGTGGAGAAATATTTGACAGATTATTGATAAAACTTTGGAAAGGCTGGAAGATTAGCACACTTAAAACTATTAAAAGGAATACAAGCAGTATTCAACCAACAATATGATTATGAAATACTAAGTACTATTTTGTTTTAAAAACATTGTGTTCATTTTAGTTCTTGAATGGTTCCTGTAAATTATTCAGGTCATTATTTTAAGCAAATTTACGTTTTCACTTCAAGCTCAAAGATGACAGGCAGCAGTTCTTATCCTAAACACATATTACATTCACTCATATTTTCAGATGCATGTGTTTTGCAATGATTCATTATCACAGCAATAATATATGTTTTATGTCAGGCATGTTCACACTACATTGTTATCTTCGACAACACTTGTGTTGCAAAAGATTATATGTTTGAGCAATGATTTTTTTTTCTCTAACCAATGAGTCTTCAAACCAAAAAATATCTAAACACATATTACAATAAGGTGCTGTTTCTGAATGCAATGGTTCTAACATAGAAGAAAAATTAAAAATTACTAAATAACAATTTACATACCTGCTGCATTTTTTCTTACCTAGAATTTTTCATTAATACTAAGGACTTACCAGCTGTTTAACAGAAACAACAGCAAAAACATACTCACCTGGTGATGGTTATATAGAGTTATGCTGCAGACAATGAGTCTGCTCCACATATCCCAATATATAGTTGATATGCAGAAAAGTCATGGGAATAAAAATATAGTCAAGGGTGTGTGTGTGTGTGTGTGTGTGTAGGTGTGTGCATGTATGTGCTTCTCTTTTTGTATGTTGTGTGTATGTGGCTAAGGGCAACTGCATATTAGACTTGCAATAGCATTTAGATGAGAATGGAAATCATTTGTTCAAAGCTTCTTTTAAGTGCTAATTGCCACTACTCTTTTTTTTTTTTTTTACAAAAATGAAATGTAAAGTAAAAGTAACTATATATGTTCTATAGTGTAAAACATTTCTAGCTGTGACAAATGTAAAACAGAGTTTGTGTACAAACTGGCCAAATGACGTAGCATAAAGTCCTGTAATGACTGACACTTCTCATGTGACATTATTTTGGACACAGAGACTAATTTTACAGCTGTGTCATGACTTGGCACACATGCTACATTCAGTTTACCTTCTACCTTTACAGCCCTCAGGGCCTGCTGCCTAAAAGCACACCAGTTGGATGATGCTGCCACCACCTGTTGTGTTTTGGGTGAGCTGCAGTGTTTGGTGTCTCCCAAATGTGGCTGAATGAATGAAGCCTGCTCTCATTGGTTGAGAACACCTGTGCATCCAATTAACTGCCAGCAGTTGTGCTGGGAAAAAAGTCAGACTCCTTTCTGCTCTGGCATGGTCACATCTCAGCATGAGTTGTTGCTTGTTTGGTCAGCAGTGTGCACAGGTCCAGTAACTTTAAATACTGTTTTTCCCACATAACATCTGTAAATGGCTGTTTGTTTAATTCAGCTCATTTGGTGAAATTAGAAACAACTTCTCAGAGTTAACTGCGTTTGCTGGTGTGGTTGTAATAGCGATGGCCTCATGAAGCAACAAAGCTTTCTAGCCTTTTGCTTTGCTTGAAGGTTCCTTACTCGCTGTTTCATTCATTCCTCACTAGTGACATCTGCAGCTGAAACTAACAGCCTTGTCACTCAGATCATAGTTCTAAACATTGGTAACATTATAGCAGTTTTTGTGAAACTCATGTTTAAAAGGAGTAAATTAAATCCTATGTAACTGTCTGGGTTTTTTATTTATTTGTAGCCAGACTAATCCTGGTATAGGTTGACTGTCAGCTGAGTAGTAACTTTTTTTGGACTGTTTTAGTGTCTCGGGTAGCTAGAAATACTGATTAACCAGTGAATGGACCTTCCAGACACGCATCTATATGCTAAATCACCTGAGACACACAGACTACTAGCATCATTTAGTTGGACATCTGAACTAGTTCACTTTAATGAGCAGCTTTGCAATAACCTATCCTTTTCTTTTTGGAGACATTTGGTTTAACTGTTGTGTAATTGTCAAGCCACATTGTGTAACAGCAGCAAATAGCTGGCAGGTTAACTGGAACAATAGGAGGTTGCAACAGTTTTAACTTTTTTTTTCTTTACACAGTAGCACAAATGTTGTATCATGTTTAAATTTTAAAAATGCAGAAGAGCAACTGCCATGCAAATAGGCCTCTTTCTACTTGCATAGTGCCACAAATGGTCATCCTTAGAACCACTCTTATCTGAATCACAGTTTTTGAAAAGCTCCATTTCACACAGAATTTAATGAGTCTGAGCAACATTTTGTATTCAGTAATGGATTACATGGGATACCCTGCATTTAAAAAAAGCTTCTGATTTCCTTCAACCACTGGCTTTCAGTGCTGCTTATGAAGCAGCACAGCAATTCAAAATTGCAGTAAGCAATTTAAGTTTTATCTTAACATTAAAACTCACTGCCCAATGGACAATTTGTGAAAATAAAAATTGAGTTCTACCTCCTTGTGGTCCTACTGCCATGTGCAGAAATGCACTTCTCAGTCAAGTGACCAAAATAGAGTCAGGAAGAAATTAATGTTTACTAATGTTTAGTGCTGTACACACTGCTAACACCTTCTTCCTGTTCTCTGCTGCACTACAGCTCCTCCCCCACTAAGGAGCCTGCTGTGAATGCTTAGGCCAGTTTGCAACGCCACTGACAGCTGAAGTGGTTTAACTGGAGTTGTTTTTCCATTAGCACAACTTCAACACAAGTTACCTAATTCAGCTTTAAGAATGGGGAATATTTCACCTTAAGAAATGACAATTTTTCAGTTTTTCCATCAATCATACATAATTTGTGCCTTTCATGTATACATAGAACACTTTTTTTCATTTAAGACAATTCCCATCTATGTTAATGCAGTACAAACACAAACATCTACTTATTTTATTTCAATATTTTTGAAATTCACATTGTATCTTAAACATGTATCTCTAGGTCCTAAGACTAAGGAAGAAGTATATCTGCAAACCATTACAATACACCAAAGTTCAATTTAAAAGGCTCCTATTTGAACTGAGTCAAAGACTGCACAGTGAATGAAAGCAGACAATCTTTCAGTGATTCAAAGGTGAATCGGATTTGTTTCCTGCCACATATCCAATAATGTTTATTACAGGTCATTTTTGTTTGCGTGAATCAAACATGCTTTGTCTAATTTTACAGATAGCAAAGTGTATGTGTTAAAATGATCAAATTTCGGATGTCTACAGCAACACAAGAAACACTTACGGATGTAATTTGTTGGCTTCTCCGATGCTGCGCAAAAAATACTTTTTCAAGTATTGTCTAAATGTATTGTCTCGTACCCCGTACACAATAGGACTCACAAATCTGGGAAGAATCTGGATCAGTATGTACCAAAAGAAATATGCTTGGATATATTGTGCAGTTGGCAGAGACACCAGAAACTTTCTTGCCAAAGGAGTTACATATGTTAGCATACACAAAAGTAGCTGAAAACCATGAATCAGGATGGTATTTCTGGCCTTTGCCATTCCCTCAGCTGAGTTAGCAGCATGAGCAGCACAAAAGATCCTGAGGTACGTGAATAAAAGTGTAAACCAAACTCCAGATAAAAAAATAATATAAGAAACATCTCTCTTTTTTATACTTATTGGGTGTCGGAAAACATTGTCTGTGTCACAAAATACTGTAGAGCTAAACAACCATAAAGGCTCTGTTGCAACACTAAGAAAGATGTCTGGCAAAACCGTTGCTGCGCTTAAACCCCAAATACAGCCAATGAGAAAATATGTCCGTTTGATGGTGCAAAGTGCAGAATGTCGCAGTGGGAAACAAACAGCGATATAGCACTCCACCGCCATCAGAGCTAAATTTAAAGGAGAGTTCACATTGGTGAAAACAGTAAAGGTAACAATGAAGCAACACAAAGAAGTACTAATTCTGTAGAAGATGTAACTGAGAACAAACAAGCTGATGGATGTAGTCAGCTGGATCATATCGTTCACCACCAGATGGATGAACAGGATGTAACGAGGATTCATGAAAAATATCTGAAAGAGAGAAAAAAAGAAAGGAAATCTTAAGTGATTTTATTCATTTGGTATGATTTTGTTCAATAATTGCCAAAGATAGAAAAAGGCTCACTTCATGTTTTCTGAAGGTGTGAATCAATGCTCCATTAATATAGTTGATGGTGATGCCAAGAGCCAATATGAACACATTTTTGGTCACAGCAGTGCTGAGAGCATCTTTATAAGTCAAGCTGCTTGACATGTTGCCAAAAGATGAGGAATTCATCTGGTAGATTCAATTTTTGCGTATCTCTATGAACAGATAACATTTACATTAGCATAGTACAACATTAGTATTTTAAATGTTAGAATTTTAAAGGCACATTGTTGTACTTAGAACAAATTATCTCTGGAAGAGTTTAGACAGTATTTACTGCATGTAAATATATTTTTCTTCATATTAGTTGTAGGTGTTCTTATTGTTTTGTAAAATATTTTTATTGCTTCTAACTTTTTAACTAATAAAATAAAAATAAGCAAGCTGAACTTTGCACCGGATCATCCAGGCAGATTCCTTGAGTGAAGTTTTTTGCTTCAGATACAGTAGAAGAGAACTCTTGCCTAACTCCTTACTTTCCTGTTCCTTGTGGAGATCCTTGTAGCAAACAGTGTAACAGTTTTGTCATTGTGTTTATTGTATTTCCACATTTGCTTGATGCAAAATTGCGTATAGTACTTAAGAAAATGCACTAAGTAACTGATGGGAAACAGGGTCAGGACAGGCCAGCCTGGCATTATGGCACAACTGAACAAATGAATCAGCTTGAACGAAAACTGATTAGATCAACAACTCCATACAGTAAGTCCTCGTATGTTATGGCGTATGATAATAGCATGTCATGTACAAATGCAGTTATGACAATAATACAGAAAAGTAAGCTAAGCTTTTAGAGAAAATATTTTTTAAAAGAGGTTATTGCTTTGTAAGCCATTTAAAATCATATCCTGTAAATATGACAAAAATTACATTGCTGTAGCAATATAATGCAAAAAGTGCTGAAAGGTTAAAAACAGACTATTAAATACCATATTCCAGTTGTTTCTTATCAACGACATCTAAACAAATTTAGTTTTACTCAATACATTGCAATTTGAATTTGTAATATCTTGAATGTCTTTAAAATTAATCAAAATAAAAATCCATTCTTGCCTTTTTATTTTTATTTTTTGTTTGTTTTACTTTTGCACATATTCATACTATTCTTTTGCCTGATCACAAAAATATGGCAACACATTCAGAACAAAAAACATTATGCCATACACTTCACCGTCAAACAACTGAATCTGAAACCAATATTTAAGACATACTTGTATTTCACATATAATATAACATTAAAACATAAAACATTAATATTTGGAGTATTTATGAAAGGTCCTTAAATATTTTTATTTTAGTCATCATTCAGAAAATACAATAGTTGAAACAATAGAGCACACATGGGAAGTACAAAGATGTCCTACCTTAGATGTGTCTTTCTTGTCTGTTTTGCCAGTCAGAGGTTGAGTGTGAAATATTGCTTTATATGAACATTCAGTCCTACCAAAGTTGAATGTAGGTGTAGTTTTCTCCTGGGTATTACTTAGGTTGTCGTCGGTAGTCAAGTAAAAACTGTGCAAACTTATTTCACTAATGTAGTTGTGGAGTAGTGGTAAAAGCATCCACAATTTTTGTGTAATTTCTGCCTGGATTAGTACAGAGATAGGATTACATGGGAGGTTCTAAAGTTTCTCTTTGAATGAAAAAGCTTTTCAATTATTTTACTTCCCTTTCTTTCTACATATGGTAGCATGATAATCTGTAGATGCTGAAATAAAGGAAACTTCACAAGAAATGCCTAAAAGAAGTATCAGTCACATAAACTATAGAGAATGTAGATGTTATCTTTGACCAGAACACGTCCTCCCCTTGTGAAGCAGGTTTGTAGGACATGGTTTTTTTTCAACATAGCTAAAATGATTGTTTTTCAGAGTGACAATGAAAAGCTGATCCTTCATTTGTTACATATCAAGGCCAGGATTTTTCTAATTCCTTTTTACAGGAAGAAACAACAAATCTGCAAAAGCTCCTGATGTCATCCTGAAAATTGAATGAAAGGAAGTAGTCATATTTTGAAATGCAATAATTTAAAAATGTAAATCCCTCTTTATAAGCATTCAAGTATTTCAGCTCTATTTTAATGAAGAAATAATTTTTCCGCATATTTCTGGCACAACTCTGAGCTCTCACGTTTCATCCAGATTTGAGGTGCATCCAAAATGGCTTTTTAGGATTTAAGTCAAGTTTATTTGTACAGCACATTTCAGCAACAAGGAGGTTCAAAGTGCTTTACACCATAAGAACATAATACAGTAATCAATTATGAAACAAACACGTGGGAGTTTGTGAGAGAGCAGAAAATGGCATCAAAAGGCTTCAGCTGTTTTCCAGAGCTCTGAATGTATTTTTTATTTATTTTTTTCAAACATCTCACCAGTTACAGGTTGTGGTACAGTGTAAAAGCATCAATGATCAGGAAAACATTTAGCTGTAAATCAAACCCATCATCACAAAAACAATCTCCCCAAAATGCAACCATACTTATAAATACCACCACTATTTAAAGTTTAAGCAAAGCAATTACACCATCATAAATTAATGAAAATTATTCAACCCACACAACTAACTTATTCAAATATTATACAAAACTACAACCAAACTTTCAGTCCACTTTTAACTTTTTCACCTGGTGGTCCAACCCAGTGAGATGGATGATTAGGGAATTCCCTCCTAGCTTTCATGAAGCTGACCTCAAAGACAGAAAAGTTAGTTTTCAAAATAAAAGCAAAACATAGCAAATTTTCTGGTGGTATTTACCACAAGAGGGATGCTTTGCAGGTTTACATTTACATCACATTTTTCTAATTATGTATGTAAACGATTAGTTTTAGCTATTATGGTTGGTAATTTTTACAAAGAATTTTACAATAAAGACAACAGGATTCTTTAATCTCATCTAAATTACTGGACAGGTACCCTCTAAACCTCACAAGCTTCAAGGATATAGTTTGTTGGCTGCTCTGATGGTGCACAGCAGATACTTTCTCAAATACTGTTTGAATGTATTATCTCTCAGCCCATACACAATAGGACTCAAAAACCTGGGCAATATCTGGGCCAGTATGTACCAGACAAAAAGGATATGAACATTATATTTTGGAAACAGAAATGACAGGACATTTTTTGTGATAGGAGCTATGTATGTTAGCATGCACAAAAACAGCTGAAAGCCATGAAGTAGGACAGTATTCCTGGCTCGTTTCACCTTTCCTTCAGCTGAACTAGCAGCTTGAGCAGCAAGAAATATCCTTAAATAAGTAAAGAAAAGGGTGAGCCAGACGAGAGATAAAAAGATTATGTGGGAAACATCCCTCTTTTGAATACTTATAGGATGTCGGAACAGAATGTCTCTTTCACAAAATATTGTATCGTAAAATAGCCTTAGAGGCTCTGTTGCGAGGATAAGAAAGATGTCTGGCAAAATCGATGCTGCACTTAAACCCCAAATACAGCCAATGAGAAAATATGTTCGTTTTATGGTGCAAAGTTCAGCATGTCGCAGTGGGAAGCCATACAGCGATGTAGCACTCCACTGCCATCAGAGCCAAATTTAACGGCGTATTAAGAGTGGTGAAAACGGCAAATGTCACAATGAAGCAACATAAGGAAGCATTAATTGTTTGGAAGACATAACTAAACACAAATAAGCTGATTGCTGTAGTCAGCTGGATCATGTCATTTATCACCAGATGGATGAAAAGGATGTAACGAGGATTCAAATAAAATATCTGAAAGAGAGAAAAAAACACAGCACCTTTAATTTTCTCCTTAAGCTGCCATTGATAACCATTAGTTTCACAACAATGATATTTCAGCATGACAAAACAGTGATAATAAATGCTCACCTGGTGTTTTCTGAAGGTGTGAATCAATGTCCCGTTGATATAGTTGATGGTGATGCCAAGAGCCAAGATGATCACATTCTTAGCCACAGCAGAGCCAGGAGAGTCTCTATAAGTCAGGCTGCTCGACTCAGTGATGTTTACAGATGAGGAATTCATCTGGTAGATCCAGAAAACCCTGCAGTGATATTTCTAATAAAAAAACCACTCTTCAGCTTCAATGCTTACATATTCACTGTATGATGTTTTGTATTTATGTTTTTGTTGTTGTTTTTCCTCAACTAAATGCAATTTTTAAGAATATTAATGACAATTCAAACTCTGTGTGCAAACAATTACACTCCCTCGAAAAAAAGACAGTGAGGCCAGATTTCTCTGATGCTAAAAAAAGTTAAATCAGGAAGAAAGTAAACAATTTAAATAATTAACATTTATTTAAAAACTAGACGTGTCGGAAATTAAAGTGTGCTGCTTTCACAATTATTCATTTCATATCTTTATTTTTATAAAGAACTATACCTCTTAGACAATTCACTTTTAAGAAAACAATTTTAAAGAGCTATTTTGTTTAGAAGACATTCACAAAGTTCTAGAAGATAAATATAAGAGCATTGGATACTTGCAATGTATCTTAGCTAATAAAGGCATTATGACAGTAGTGGGAGGAAAATGTAATTTGATATAAAATCCCTTTGTTTAACCTAGATTTATTTATGCCATACCATTTTTTTTCATACTGTAGTTGCTAAAAATGGTGAGGATATTAATGTTCTCTATAAGCATTAAATATGGAATACTTATGTATTAGCCCACCTGGAAATATGTACTAGGTAATGTAGTGAATATAAAAATGAAATGAATTATCACAACTCCTTAAATGTACATGCTGTGCATACAAGTTTCATCAAAGAACTACTGCTGGTCTTTTGTAAAATAAGCACAATAAGGTCTAATAAAGTATAGAATGAAGTGTGAAACAAAAACATAAAAAGTTCAGAGGAGAAACGTAAAAGGTGACTTACCTCTGATGGATACTCCAGGTTCTCCAGTCTGGAACTGTCTGAAATATGGCTGATGTTCTGTTATTTATGGCCGTTTTAATTCCTCGAAATACGTGATGAAGATACGATTTTCTTCTGGGTATTAATTAGTTATTATGAGGAAATTGAACCTGGGCTTTTTCAGTGCAGAATAGTTATTTTATATTTTACATTATAAAAGCAAATTTTCCTGGCACAACAACAGACACTAGAGATCAAATATGATAAAAACTGGGGGAGAAAAAAATACAGAACTGTACAAACGTTCAGTTCTGTTTTTTTCCTTCAAATTCCCAAACTTTTACATTTATCCTTTTTTTTAACTTTTGATTTCATACATTTTTACTTGATCTCATCATCAGGGATGTGTTTTTTATAACTTATTTAATTTTAACTTACTATAATTATTATTATAGTAAGTGTATAGTAAGTGTATCAAAGATTAGCCAAGTTAATCCACAACATTGATTTAAAAAAAATGTTTCCTGATTCTGTTCAATAGAATCTGGTACAACCCCATTTCCAATGAAGAGCAAAACATAACTAAAAACAGAATATCATAATTTGCAAATCATTTTCAATCTATTTTAAGTTGACTTCACTCCAAAGACAATATATTTAATTTATAAACTGATCAATTTTATTATGTTTTTGCAAATATTAACTCATTTGGAATTTGATACCATATTCCTAAAAGGTTGGGACACGGGGACAACTTTGACTGAGACTAGAAAAGTCTCAGTCAAAGTTGTTAATTGCTCACATGAGCAATTAACCTGCTCATGTGAACAGGTTAATTGGAAACAGCTGTCATAATCGGAGCATCCCCAAAGTCTCTGGAGAAATATCTGTTAGTAAGCGAAAAAGCCAAAAATCACTATTGAATGCCCAAAGGCAGCAATGCATTAAAACCAGCATCATACAGCAACATTTATTATCATATGGACTCAGGGACACTTCAGAAATCTATCATCTGTGAACACAGTTCATCTCTACATCTACAAGTGGAAGTTAAAACTTTACCATGGAAGAAAAAGTCATTTATCAGCAACACTCAGAAACACTGCCAGCCTCTGTAGTCAATATTTTTGGAGATCTATTAGGGTTGTACCTTTATTGCTTTTACTTGGAAACACAAAAAGTACTTTTTATAATACATTCTGAAAGTTTTGTCTCGTATCCCATAAACAACAGGACTTAGACAGCGAGGAAGGATCTGGATCAACACAAAAGTAACATTTTGTATGTAACTCGTCTGCCCAGGAAACAAGTATGTGAGGAGCTGCTTTAGCAAAGATTGCACATACAATGTCATGCACATCAACATCTGAAAACCATGAAGCAGAATAGTGTTTCTTGCTTTTTTAGCATGTGAATTTGCAGCTTTTACCACAAACAAAATTCTGAAATAAGTGTAGAACAGAGTGAGACAAACCACCACAAGTAAAAATATATGGGATGCATCTCTCTTATTTTTGCTGTAGCTGCTTCTGAACACACTGTCCCTATTACAGAAAACTCTTGTTTTCAAAAAATCCAGCTCTTCAGTAATGAAAAGGATGAAGATATCAGGTAGGATAGTGAGCAAGCTTATCACCCACATAATGCCAATGGCAATGTAGGTTTTCTTAACTGTACATATGTTTCCATGGCGGAGGGGGATGCAGACGGAGATGTAACATTCTGCCGCCATGCAGGCCACATTCAACGGAGTGTTCATGGTGGTGAGAGTAGCCGGCAGGAGGATGAGCATGCACAGCGAGACATAGATGGGGGTGAAGGCATGGGCTAAGATGTAGAGGGACACGCTGACTGTCATCTGGAGCGTTTCGTTTAGCACCAAGTGGATGAAAAGGAGGTAGCGAGGGTTGAACCTGAAGATCTGTGAAGTGCATGAATCCAGAGTTAAACGGCAAGGTGATAGAAAACACTAAAAACATATAAAACTTCATCTCCTGTGACATATTTTCTTAGTTTTGATTTAATATGTATACTCATGTTATTATATTAATCTTTCTTTTTTAGTTTTTTACCTAATATTCTCCTAATATTCTAATATTTTACACTCATGCTGTAAAATGAGTGACAATGATTGAGAAAACACATATCTAAACATTAAAAATACTTTCTTTATGGATTTAAGCAACACACTGATTTGTTTTAATTACAAAAAATATCTTCTTATTACCATTCATAAAATAATAAAAACTGCCACTGAACTCACAGTTTTTTTGTCAACAATAAATGCTCTTCTTATTTGCATGTCATACTGGGCAGTATAGAGTTGTTTTTGAGATTTGAAAATAAATATGAATGTAATTGACAACAAATTAGACACAATTTGAAAAAAATATAAATGTCTGGGTGAGAAAAATCATATGAGGAAGTTGGGCATCATTTTGCCTAAGTGAGTTATAAAAAATGCACACAAAGAAAACAAAATACACACTTGCTGTTTGTTGAATGTGTGAACCATAGAAGCATTAATGAAGCAGGTGATGATGGCAAGTGAAATAACAACCACATTGCTTATAACAGCAGTCAAAGAAAACATGTTCAGATTAACTCCAGATCCGGTCCGGTTTCCCTCAGTATCTGTGAAATTTGTGCTGGCAGATGTAAAGGAGCGCATCTGATAAGACATAAAACAACAAAAGGCACAATTTAAGTCATGAGAAAATAAATCATTTTTGACTGGTTTTAAGTTTGTTACACACTAATAAGAATGAATTGTCCAGCAGACCTTAGAAAGAGTAGCGTCAAAAGTAATCTGTTCATGTGGTTCTTCTCTGTTAGTAGAATACCAGCCTGAGGATTTATTTGTGTACCTTACTTAAAACACGCCCTCCTTGGCAACAGCAGACCAATGATGTATGAGTTTACTTTCTACCAAATATATCTTTCAGGGTAAATGGGAAATAGAAACAAAAAGTAACATTGCAAGATATAATATTAACATATATTAGTTTTGAGTGTGTATTACTTTTTATAAAGTTGTAATTTAAAGCCACAGTAATAACTTTTATAAAGATGTACTGTTTTCTTAATTGTGAAAGCTGTCACAGTGTCCTGACAATATAATGAGTCTGATGAGGTGAATAGACTGAGCTCCTCATCTGCCTCCTTCTTGTGGTCCTACTGCCATTTGCAGAAATGCACCACTCCCTTTATGCTGTACAAATAAGCTTGACTTAAACTCAAGCCATGGCAGTGTTTAAAAATAAGATAAAATCTGAAATAAGACCAGCCGGTCTGGCACCAGCAACCATCCCTCCTTAAAAGATATTTAAACTCTTCCTTATCTATATGCCCAGTTTGAAACTCAGCCAAGTAGAGTTTGTCTGTCATGACATGTGACTGCAAAATAACACAAACACAGAACACATTGCAATAGAAATTAAGTATTTTAATGAAATAAGAATGTAAGAGAAGACATGAAACTCAGGTAGACAATGGACCGAGAAATGGAAAGATCCAGGGCCATAGAATCACATCTATGATTTAAAAGTCAGATTATATGACATGACTGTTCAGACTGCAGATGCTTAGGCAACTATTGGATATATAGTATAGGGAAATGGAAAATCGGAAGTAGGTTGCATTCAACCGTTTTGTTAAAATAGCATCAGATACAGAAACTAAATCAGAAGGAATAAACTTATATGGCAAGATCTGATTGGAAAAAGATTAACTAAATGAGGCAAAAGCAGTTGAGCAATAATAAAGGATTCCAAACATAAATAACAGCCAAAACCCAAACACTCAAGGATGTATACAATACGTTTTACTTTGTCTAGTTGGCAGATTCGTCATTTGTGTTAACGAAGAATTTAACAAGTTAATGAAATGGTTGTTGAGATTGACCTTAATAAATGCTGCATGAAAATGACGTGTTAACTTGCACTTTGTTATATTCATGTTCAACTACCTACTCACTATCCATTTTCACGCAAGTTTTGTTGAAAAAGCTCAGTGTATTTCACAAAACAGCAAGCCAAGACTTTTGGCTCTCTATTAGCTTTGTACCTTTATTGCTTTTACTTGGAAACATATAAAATACTTCTTAAAGTACATTCTGAAAGTTTTGTCTCGTATTCCATAAACAACAGGACTTAGACAGCGAGGAAGGATCTGAATTAATATAAAAATAACATGCTGTATGGAAATGCTCTGCCCAGGAAACAAGTACACGAGGAGCTGCTTTAGAAAAGTTTGCATTATAAAGTGTCATGCACATCAACATCTGAAAACCATGAAGCAGAATTGTGTTTCTTGCTTTTTTAGCATCCGAACTTGCAGCTTTTGCCACAAACAAAATTCTGAAATAAGTGTAGAACAGAGTGAGACAAACCACCACCAGAAAAAATATATGGGACACATATCTCTTACTTTTACTGTAGGTGCTTCTGTACACTCTGTCACTGTCACAGATAACTCTCGTTTTCAAAAAACGCAGCTCTTCAGTAATGAATAGAATAAAGATATCAGGTAGAATAGTGAGCAAGCTTATCACCCACATAATGCCAATGGCAATGTAAGTTTTCTTAACTGTACATATGTTTCCATGGCGGAGGGGGATGCAGACAGAGATGTAACATTCGGCCGCCATGCAGGCCAGATTCAATGGAGTGTTTCTGGTGGTGAGAGTAGCCGGCAGGAGGATGAGCATGCACAGCGAGACATAGATGGTGGTTAAGGAATTGGCAAAGACGTAGAGGGAAATGCTGACTGTCAACTGGAGCGTTTCGTTTAGCACCAAGTGGATGAAAAGGAGGTAGCGAGGGTTGAACCTGAAGATCTGTGAAGTGCATGAATCCAGAGTTAAATGGCAAGGTGATAGAAAACACTGAAAAACACTTCTGTGTTGTAACATTTCAGTTTGGATTGAAAACTTAAGATAAAAAAGTTATTTTGCTATTCCGATAGTTCAGAAAACTAAACATTACACAATACATTAAACATCACACTGTAGTTTGATTTAATTGCATAGCTGTACTGTCAACTATCATAAAATATGGAAAAGAATGTGCACAAACTCTCTCTGTTCATCACCATGTCAGTTTAACAGTGTCAACAATAATCACTTTTTATAGTAGTATGCTGAGCATTGAAATATAGGAAAAACATGATGCAATTCTTTAAATAAAGAAAAGATAAAGATTATTTTTATTCTGTTAGATCCAATCTGTAACAAAGAGATGTGTGGGTTAGAAAAAAAAGATGAAACTTTGCACAAAACAAATTTTCTCTTCATACTAGTAGAAATTCCCTCTTCCACAGTAATCTTTCTACCTAACTATTCAGAAACAAAAAATGCACAACAATAACACACATTATAAAAAACAATACACACTTGATGTTTGTTGAATGTGTGAATCATTAGCGTATTAATGGAGCAGGTGATGATGCCGAGTAAAATAACAACCACATTGCCTATAACAGCAGTCAAAGAAAACATGCCCAGATTAACTCCAGATCCGGTCAGGTTGCCCTCAGTAACTGTGAAATTTGTGCCAGGAGCTGATGAGGAAGACATCTGATAAAACATAAAATTACAAAAGACATAGTTTAACTTATGTTTAAAAAAATACATATCAATGCATAAATCAAGTTTTAAGTTCCTGAAAGACAGATGGAAATCCTCTTGATTAAAAATACAGACCTTGAAAGAGGCGTGTTGAGAGTAATCTGTGTTGATGTGGGTGTTCTTTCTGTAATGTTTAATAGGGTACTAGCCTGAGAATTTATTTCTGCATCTCATTTAATACAGACACACCTATACATCAGAGGTGACCAATGATGAAGGACTTAGTTTTAACTATCTAACAGATCTTTCTATGTAAACTGGAAATAAGTTAACAAAAAGCAATATTGGAAAAGATCATTTTAATATAACTAAGTACTTATGATTAGAAATTACTTTTTAAATAGTCATGATTATAGAGCTTATACTACACTACAGGTGCTGGTCATAAAATTAGAATATAATGAAAAACTAGATTTATTTCAGTAATTCCATTTAAAAAGTGAAACTTGGATATTATATTCATACATTACATACAAACTCATATATTTCAAATGTTTATTTTGTTTAATTTTGATGATTACAAATGACAACAAATGAAAATCTCAAATTCAGCATATCAGAAAATTAGAATCTTGTGAAAAGGTTCAAAATTGATGGGACCTGGTACCACACTCTAATCAGCTAATGAACTCAAACCACCTGCAAAGGCCTTTAAATGGTCTTTCAGTCTAGTTCTATAGGCTACCAAATCATGGGGAAGACTGCTGACTTGACAGTTGTCCAAAAGATGACCATCGACACCTTGCACAAGGAGGGCAAGACACAAAAGGTCTTCGCTAAAGAGGCTGGCTGTTCACAGAGCTCTGTGTCCAAGCACATTAATAGAGAGGTGAAGGGAAGGAAAAGATGCGGTCGAAAAAAGTGTACAAGCAAGAGAGATAACCGCACCCTGGCGAGCATTGTGAAACAAAACCCATTTAAAAATGTGGGGGAGATTCAGAAAGAGTGAACTGCAGCTGGAGTGAGTGCTTCAAGAACCACCACACACAGACGTATGAAAGACATGGGTTTCTGCTGTCGCATTCCTTGTGTCAAGCCACTCTTGAACCACAGACAGCGTCAGAAACGTCTTGCCTGGGCTAAAGAGAAACAGGACTGGACTGCTGGTGAGTGGTCCAAAGTCATGTTCTCTGATGAAAGTAAATTTTGCATTTCCTTTGGAAATCAAGGTCCCAGAGTCTGGAGGAAAAGAAGAGAGGCACTTCATCCACGTTGCTTGAAGTCCAATGTAAAGTTTCCACAGTCAGTGATGGTTTGGGGTGCCATGTCATCTGCTGGTGTTGGTCCATTGTGTTTTCTGAGGTCCAGGGTCAACGCAGCCACATACCAGGAAGTTTTAGAGCACTTCATGCTTCCTGCTGCTGACCAACTTTTTGGAGATGCAGATTTCATTTTCCAACAGGACTTGGCACCTGCACACAGTGCCAAAGCTACCAGTACCTGTTTGAAGGACCATGGTATCACTGTTCTTAATTGGCCAGCAAACTCTCCTGACCTTAACCCCATAGAAAATCTATGGGGTATTGTGAAAAAGAAGATGCAATACACCAAACCCAAAAATTCAGAAGAGCTAAAAGCCACTATTAGAGCAACCTGGGCTATCATAACACCTGAGCAGTGCCACAGACTGATCGACTCCATGCCACGCCGCATTGCTGCAGTAATACAGGCCAAAGGAGCCCCAACTAAATACTGAGTGCTGTACATGCTCATACTTTTCATGTTCATACTTTTCAGTTGGCCAACATTTCTATAAATCCTTTGTTTTTATTGGTCTTCAGTAATACTCTAATTTTCTGATATGCTGAATTTGAGATTTTAATTTGTTGTCATTTGTAATCATCAAAATTAAACGAAATAAACATTTGAAATATATGAGTTTGTATGTAATGTATGAATATAATATCCAAGTTTCACTTTTTAAATGGAATTACTGAAATAAATCTACTTTTTCATTATATTCTAATTTTATGACCAGCACATGCATTTCTCCCCCCAATACTTATCAGAATTTAAAAAAGAATCAATATTTTACATAGATTGTTTTTGGTCTTAAGTTGGTTAATAAAACAGTGTCATCTTCATAACTTCCACAAAAAGTTGCTTTGGATCAATTGTTATCTTTAAGGTTTGGCTGTTTTTAAAAATGGCTATTTGAATAGATCTGTGGTTAGCATCATGTTTAAATGAGGCTAAATATGGAAGAAAACAGTCTGCATTTATTTGGGTCCTGCTGTTACTAAAAAGTACAGTTTCATAATATATTATTTTAGTACACATCAAGTTGTTGAGAAAAGGGAATTTAACAAGGGTTTATAAGAAACATTTTAATAAGATTGAATACAGTTGATATACAATGACTGAATAAAAAACTTAAAAGTACATGCCCCACTGTGTTACTGTGGGCTTATCTTACACAGAAAATATCCTTTTAGGTGCTTTCTGAACGTTTTGTCTCGTACACCATAGATAATTGAGCTAATAAATCTTGGTAATATTTGGAACAATAAATAACAAGCAAACAGAGCATCTAAATAAGAATCACGAAACCGTTGCCACACCATATCTTTTACAAGGTGTTCTGCATACGTTGCCATACACAACAGAAGCTGAAATCCATGGAGGACGATTGTGTTCCTCGCCTTTTTAGCATCTTTACTTGCTGTTCTTGCTGTGAACATTATGCGGAAATAGATAAAAAAGATAATGCACCAAACTAAAACCAAATATACAATGTAGGTAATATTTCTCCTCTCTATAATTCTGGGATTTTTAAAAACTAGTTCCCTGATGCAAAACACACGTAATTTAAAATAGTCCTGTGACTCCGTAGCCAAAGTCATGAAGAGATCAGGGAGAACAGACACCAAGCTGGTGGCCCAGATTAAAAGAATCAGCAGCCGTGTTTTCTTAACTGTGCAGATCTGATCGTGGCGAAGGGGGATGCAGATGGCGATGTAGCACTCCACTGCCATGCAGGCCAGGTTCAGCGGGGTGTTTTCAGTGGTGAAGAGGGCAATCAGTATAAAGAAGCAACAAACAGTCATGGGCATCCAGTAGAGGATATAGCTAATGATGAAAAGTGCGACAGTCAGCGTTACTTGGATCATGTCATTGATCACTAAGTGAACAAACAGGATGTACCGGGGATTTGTGTTGAAGATCTAAAGAAAGACAAAACAGAGCACATGGTCAGTGACAATGATAGAAATAAAAAAATAAAAAAAACATATGTGGAATGATGGGCTAAATATTAGGTTTGATGTAACTAGCTACTTGTTCTATGCTTTGATTCCTTCAGAGAGTTTAGGTTCTCAAATTTTGAGAAACAATTGTTTTCTGGAGGAGTAGACTTTGTTCACTTCCTCAGCTGTCATTGATAGCAGGCAGACAACAATTATAAATACAAGGAATCAAAGTCAATCAGAGAAAGTCCAGACTGAGCTCTGAAACGATGTTATAATCGAGCTGAATTTCTCAGCTCAGCTTTCTCAACATTTTATGCAATATATTGGAATATTTGACAATTAATAGTGTGGCATTGCTCATTTGAATTAAAAATAAAACAGTACCGGTTCACAGTTGAAGAAACACAGCAAGTAAAAGTTATAATTATAACACAAAAGCTAACAATGGTTTGTATAAAATCATGAAGACGACAACATAGAAAATTGTATTTCCAGACCTAAAAAAAGTCATTTTTTGCCTACATGCAACAAAGATGTAATTACTGCATGCACACAGTGAGAAAAGTACTTCTGACATCTGAGAATTTTAATTACAAGTATTTTTTTTAAAACCAATGCCGATCCCTATATTTTTTATTAGTCTCATGCCTAAATTGCTAATTTTTTCTTTTGTCTCATTTTTCCTCTTTTGTTTCATTTTCGTTGTTTCATTTTATGAGTAGTATTACGTAAAATCAACTTTTTTGAGGTTTATGTCATGTTATGTTATTTCCTAATCAAAAACATACCTGGAATGTTGTCTTAATTTTTTTTCATGCATATATGAGAAATCCCTTAATTTCCCTTGACAGCCGTTAAGCTGTGCAAAGCGCTTGGGTGGACCAAGTGCCACCTTCCAGATGCAGCTCTTGATCAGAGCTGCAGTTTCCCAGTTACTCAGCCTGGAAAAGCACCACTACCCTACAATTCCCTCACTCAGCTCCTTCAGACCAGCCAGTAGCAAGTAGCAAACACTTGGTGGAATCATGCATCTGCTAAGCTCATTATACAAGCCAACTCTCAGGGCAAAACTGGTTTAAAAAAAAGTTAAAGGTTAGTAAAGGGCTGATATGATGACTTCCTGAAAGCAGAGTTTGATAAAGAAGGAGTTTTTGAAGACACAGAGGCCCAATTTTATGGCATTAAAACACAATATCAAATTTCTTAATTTATGTTAGATATGTAGCAATTCTATAACAACCAAAGGTAGTGACTTAATTTTGCAATAAATTGTCACTACATCCCTCCAAAATATGTAATAATTACTAAAATAGTGTTCACATAAGCTTGCTCTCTATCATTATGTATGATGGAATGAACTGTATTGCAAGCCACAATTTCCTGATTTGTAAAAATCATATGTCCTTATTCTGCCATGTCACATTTATATGCCACTTTGTGTTGTTCTATTCACATAAAATCACAACAAAATGCATTGACGTTTGTGTCCATAATATTAGAAAATGTGAACAAATAAAATTGGTGAGTACTTTGCAACACAATACATTTCATTGTCTTCTGCTTCAAATTTAATGTAAAAATCCTGGTCAAATCAGGATGACTAGCAGAAAATCTTATCACTAAAATTTGCTTTCCATTTGATTCTTCAATAAATGTATGACTGAGGCAGTAACGGTCCTAAAATGTGTGGTCTGACCTGGTGTTTAGAGAAGGTATAAATGAGTCCTGCATTGATGTAGTTGATGAAAATACTGAGGGCCACAACAATGAGGTTCTTAATCAAAGCCTTGGAGAAAGAATCCCCATATCGTACAGTCACTGTCACATTGGCAGCAGAAACATTCATTTCTTATGTCTGTAAAAGAGAAAAGTAGAAAGAGATACAGAGAATTACTGTAACTTTATCAGTTTTATAAATAAAAGATAAAATATAAATAAATATAACTAAGTTTGATGAAAAATATGCTGACAAAATTGGCAGGACAATACTAATAAATTCACAATACAAATACAATCCAAGACATACATAATTTGAGTTGCAGCAATTCCCCAAACACTACATACATACATTGCTTACATACATAGTAAGCACATAAGTACACATGTACTTACTTTTTTAACTGCAGTTGAAGCTCAGTGAAAATAAATATGTTTTCAGTCTCGACTTTCACTGCCACAGTGAAAGCTCAGTCATCTCTAGTCTTCAGGGACAGACAACAAAAGCTGGTCGGCTAATCTCTGGACTCTGGGTGAGATGTAGGTGAAAGATGTGTTTAAACTATAAACACTTAAAATAATAAATAAAACCTTAAATTTAACCTGAAAGACAACAGGGAGCCATTGAAGGGTGCATAAAATACAGATAATAAATTCACGCCTCCTTTTTTAGAATTATTGCTATGCTTCTCATTTTCATAATAGATAGGTATCTAAATATTCTGTCCTTTATAAATTATAAGATTACTCAAGCATTTCAGATGCTTAGAATATTTTATGTTGTATTTTTGCACAGACATCAGTATCATAAATGAGGCTGGCCTTTGTTTCTGCAGTTTTATAGTTAAATGTTCAGTTTCTGCCATGTTGTAAATCACATCACATTTGTATCCAGACCACACTTGAAGCCTTATTTTTCTGCACATCAGTGTTTTTTAAGAGACATTACAATTGTTTAGGTCTCCGTATATCCTTCATTAAAAAATGCAAGAATCACAAGGCCTTGTTAAAGTTGTGCAACACCTGAATTATTCCCTTCTACTGATACCAAAGTAACAACAAATTAAATCTTCCACTCAACATTTTACTGGCATTACTGTGAAATTAATATTTACATACTGAGGCTGCCTTGTAAGGCAAAAGGTCATTTTCAGTTTGAACTCTTAAGCTCAGAATCATTAATCTTATGGCACTATAATAGATTATAAGTGGCACTATAATATAATATGAGTTAAATAAGTGGAAGAAAAACAAATTAAATCCAGAAACACACCTAAGTAGTTTGCATCCATTGTCAGAAAGAAAAACAGAAAATTACAGCAGTCAGTAAAAGTTGCAGATGTATTTAATATCAAATTGAATCACTAACCTCAAGTTCAGGATCCCCACATTGGATAAAATCCTTTTTTTCTTTTTTCACTTGTTCCTCACTTAGGGAGGATACAATATATTAAGTAAGGATAAAATATATTAAGTAATCCATTTAACTCTTAAAGATTTACTTTTGTTGTTTTCCTCCTCTTTAACTATTTTTTTTGCTGTTGTTTTGATGCCAAATCTTCATACAGGATCTACTTGACAGATTCAAATAAGACTAATATTGATATTCCATTCTTTATATAGTTTGGACGGCATCAGTCTAAGGGCTCATGGGTGTGCCCATGTATACATAGAAATTAGCAATCCTCTTGGATTGCTGTTGTGTTGGACCAGGGCCACAGCTAAAAGTTGGAGGAAACCAGCCCTCAAGGATTGGATCTTAACATCCCTTCATCATTGTTTCATTAGTAAGACTTATAAGTTCATGTTAGAAGTTTATTGAAAATAAACTCTGAAATAATGTTTTGCCATTATTATCCTGGATTGTCCATAACAAACACCATGTTCATTATGGTGTAGATATGTGCTCTCAACACCAGGACACCCTAGTCAGCAGTTCATTGATTCACATTGTTGTAGTCTCATCAAATCCGTGGCCACATGTCTTGGTCACTCAGGTAAAGAGAGGTTCAGAGAAATTCACTGACCACTACTTGGTAGTGAGTTGGCTCGAGTAATGGGATAGGATGCCAGGTCAAACCTGGCAGGCCCAAACATTTTATGAGGGTCTGCTGGGAACATTTTGCAGAGTCTCCTGTGACATAGAGCTTTAACTGCCACCTCCAGGAGAACTTTGAACACATCCTGGGATGGTAGGGGACATTGAATCTGAGTGGATCATGTTCTGTGGTTCCATTGTCTAGGCAGCTTATCGGAGCTAGAGGGAAGCAGTACAGCACCAACACTGTTAGTGGGGATGGTGTGCTACTGACCATGTCTTTGGACATTATGGGCCGATGGACAGAATACTTTGAAGACGTCCTCAATCCACCAATATACCTTCTATTGAGGTTGGGCTCTCCAATCTCTGGTGATGAGCTTACTGAGGTGGATAAAGAGCTCCTCTGTGGGAAGGCCCCAGGGCTGGATGAGATTCGTCCAGAGTTCCTCAAGGTTCTAAATGTTGTAAGGCTGTGTTGGTTGATGCGACTCTGCAATATTCCGTGGACATCAGTGGGAGTTTCCCTGGATTGGCAGAAGGGGATGGTGGTCCCCCTGTTCAAAAAGGGGTACCGTATAGTAAGCCACAGAGATTGACAGGTGGATTGGTGCAGCTTCTGCAGTGATGTGGATGCTGTACCAGTAAATCATGTTGAAGAGAGAGCTGAGTCTAAAAACAAAGCTCTGTTTGCCAGTCAAACTACCTTCCTACCCTCATTCATGGTCATGAGCTTTGGATCATGACCATGAAACTGAAATGAGTTTTCTCTATGTCTGGGCTTTCCCTTAGAGATAGAGTGAGAAGCTCGGTCATCCGGGAGGGACTCAGTAGAGCCACTGCTCCTTCATATTGAAAGGCTCCAGTTAAGATGACTTGGGCATCTAGATAAACGCCTCCTGGATGCCCCTTGCTGAGGTGATCCGGACATGTCCCATAGGGAGACTTGACTTAGAGGAAGACCCAGGACATGCCGGAGAGACTTTATTTCTTTATTGGACTGGAAAACCCTTGGGATTCCCCCAGAGAAGCTGGCCCAAGTGGCTGTTGTGAGGGAAGTCTGGACCTCCCTACTTAGGCTAGCCCTGCAACCCCGCACCAGATAAACGGAAGAAAATGGATGGAAGAATGGATGAACAAAATAATTTTTTAAGAAGAGATAATTACACAACAAAGTTTTGTTAAGAAACATATTTATAAGATTGAATACAGGTTATATATAATGCCGGGCTGAAAAAAAGAAATCAAAAGTACATGCCCCCACTGTGTTACTGTGGACTTATCTTACACAGTAAATGTCCTTTTAGGTGCTTTCTGAACGTTTTGTCTCGTACACCATAGATAATTGAACTAATAAATCTTGGTAATATCTGGAACAATAAATAACAAGCAAAAAGTGTGTCAAAATAATAATCACGAAACCATTGCCACACCATATCTTTTACAAGGTGTTCTGCATACGTTGCCATACACAACAGAAGCTGAAACCCATGGAGAACGATTGTGTTCCTCGCCTTTTTAGCATCTTTACTTGCTGTTCTTGCTGTGAACATTATGCGGAAATAGATGAAAAAGATAATGCACCAAACTAAAACCAAATATACAATGTAGGTAATATTTCTCCTCTCTATAATTCTGGGATTTGGAAAAACCCGTTCCCTGATACAAAACACACGTAATTTAAAATAGTCCTGTGACTCCGTAGCCAAAGTCATGAAGAGATCAGGGAGAACAGACACCAAGCTGGTGGCCCAGATTAAAGAAATCAGCATTCGTGTTTTCTTAACTGTGCAGATCTGAGCGTGGCGAAGGGGGATGCAGATGGCGATGTAGCACTCCACTGCCATGCAGGCCAGGTTCAGCGGGGTGTTTTCAGTGGTGAAGATAGCAATCAGTATAAAGAAGCAACAAACAGTCATAGGAAGGTAGAATAAGTAGCTAGTGACGAAAAGTGCGACACTCAGCGTTACTTGGATCATGTCGTTGATCACTAAGTGAACAAACAGGATGTACCGGGGATTTGTGTTGAAGATCTAAAGAAAAACAAGAAAAGCACATGTGTTAGTTTGTGTTAGTGGGCGACTGTGGCTCTGTGGGTAGAGTAGTCGTCTTGCAATCGGAAGGTTGGGGGCTCGACTCCAGCTTCCCCCCGCCACACGTCGATGCACCCCTGGGCAAGGCACCCAACCCCAAATTGCCCACCAAGCTGCATATCAGTGTACAAATGTGTAAGTGCAAATGGGTGATTGTGGCTCTAGTGTAAAGTGCTTTGAGTGGTCAAAAATTGATCAGATAAAGCACTATATAAGTTCAGTCCATTTACCATTTGTATTGACACTTATAGAAGTTAGCGGTAATAATGTTGAGCGATGGACTAAATAAGAGATTATGTTTTATGCAATTCCTTTGGAAAGTAACTAAAAATATGCTAAAGTTAAAAAGTGTGGCAATGCTCATTGAAACAGTACTTGTTAATTCATAAATAATAAAGGATTTCACTTTGGTTCTAAAAATGTATTTGTACTTTAAAATAAAAAACATTAAATTGATTTATCTCACTGGGATGCAATGGGTTTTAGTATTGCAAATGAAGATTACACTGTTTTATATAAATTATCAATATGTTTTGTGTGTTCTAAATCTAACTTACTGACTGAGCTACTTCAACTCATGCTTTTTACTAATTACTAGTTTCCTCTTTTTGGGGTTTTATTTTCTTGCTTGAATAAGGAAAAATAAAATACATCAAAGCTTAAAGGTCTCTAGAACAGGCACTTTACTTTTACTGCTTACACCATAAAAATAATATTAAAAAAAACCTTTAAATGCCAACATTCACATGTACTTGGTTAGAACTACAAAGTATTGGTTTAGTTAAAAACATTCCCATGTGTCAGAATGACCCAGTTAAAGTTTCGATGAAATATAAAACAAGAAACTATGGCAAAAACCAATCTTCACTGCTTACCATCAATCATTATGTGTCTGAGGATGGATTGAACATTATTTCAAGCCAGACTTATCTGATATTTACAAGCAAAAAATCTGAAAAACACAGTTGCTTTTTCCTTCCACATCACATTTATATGCTACTTTGTGTTGTTCTGTCACATAAAATCACAACAATATGCAGGTTTCTGGCTGTAACATAAAAATATTTTAAAAATCATATCTGTGTATACTGTTGCAACACACTGTATGTCATCTTCTTTTGCTTCAAAACCTTGACAAAATCTCAATGAACATAAATGCTAAGCACTAACATAAAACTAGTATTCTATTTGATTCTTCAATAAATCAGAAGAATCATTTGATTCAGGCAGTAAATGTCATTAAAATGTCTGACCTGGTGTTTAGAGAAGGTATAAATGAGTCCTGCATTGATGGAGTTGATGAAAACGCAGAGGCCCACAACAATGAGGTTCTTGATCAACACCTTGATGAAGGGAATCTCTATCACTGTCACATTGGCAGCAGACACATTCATTTCTTTAGGTGTGTAAAGAGAAAAGAAAAAGTCATTAAATATTTTATGGAGAACTGCTTTTAAATCAAAAGTAGTTTTCTGTTCCTCCAGTTCATAATAGTTCTGGTTTATGGAACATATAAAACCTATCTAGATGTCTAAGTGTAATTAAACACTGAATACTTGGAAACCCATACTGTTTTTTTATTGTTTTGCACAGAAATCAGTATCAGTGTGTTGAGACCTGTCTGGCTTTCTGCAGTTTTGTTGTTAACTGTTCGGTTTATTGAATCACAAAGAAACATTACCCTGTCCTGTTTACAGTAAACCCTTATTTAATAAAGGTATGTAACAATCACAAGTCCTTGTTAAGAGTCGTGCACAGCCAACATTAATGGCTTTTATTAAAACATTCCAAAGTAATAATTTAAATCTTTCTCTCGACATCTTAGTTGTAACACATTAATAAATCTTTACATATTGAGCCTGTCATGTAGGGGAAAAAGTCAATTTCAGGTTGAACTCTTAAGTTCAGAATTGCTAAACTTGTGACACAAAGATACAAAAATACATCATAAGTTGGGAAAAGAGGAATCAAACAGACCAAATCTATAAACGCATCTAAGTAGAACTGTGAAGCTTCTGTAATGAAGTATCACAGTGTAACTGTGAGAAATATTTAATCAAAAACAGCCTATTGCAGCAGAAGATAAACATTGTAAATGTCCTTATGATAAAATAGAAGCACTAACCTCAAGTTCAGTTCTTCTGTACTTGTTCTGCATTCAGGAAGGCTAAAATGTATTAAAAAATCTCATTCAACTCATAAAGGCCGACCAGTATTTTTTCTGTCATTTGTAATAATTTTTGCTCTGTTATTTTAATGACAAATCTTCATAAAAGATCAACTTTGACAGATTCAAATGAGACTAATACTGATGTTCCATTCTTTATATAGTTTGGATGGCTTCAGTCTAAGGGTTCGTGGGTGTGCCTGTGCATACATAGAAATTAACAATCCTCTGGATGCCTCATGTGTACAGCGGATGTCCAACTTTCAGACTCACAAAACCTACTATAGATAGCCTAATTGTGTAATTGTTTGGACATCAGGTCACTTAAAAAAGTCACTAATACTTGACCAATTGCTTGAGGAGACATAAACAATTCTTGCTTGAACAAACAAAATAAAGTTGGTTCTGGTTATTTGCAAACATAGTATTTCTCTTTTTGCATCTTTTTTGCATATCAAGCAATTTGTAAAACAATTTGTGTTTTACAAATTGTTACATTTATTGAAGTCTGTAGTGTAAGTAGTGAACCTCCTGGATTATTTGTAATTTCCCTGATTAGATTGATACCGTCAGGATCTTGGGTTGCTTTGGGTTCATTGTCTTGCAGGTGGCAGTAGGACCACAGGGAAGCAGAGAAGCTTTAATTTTCCCACAGATGATCTGTTTCATGTTATACTGTCATTACATAGTGACATTTTTAACAAATATGTGAAAAACATATCTTTATAAAAGTTAATATTACCTCTACAGCTTTATTCTTAGAAATATGGTGACCTTATTGATACCTGCACTAGACTCAACAAATTGTGTTAAACGTATAGCTTAAAATTCTGACGTGTTTAAAAGGATCATGACATTCTTTTTAGGTATTGAATATTGAGCAATTTAAACTTTTATACATCACAATGATGTATCTACTCAGAGAAAAACAGAAAAAGTGAGAGAAAGCACAAAACCATGTTTATTTTTGTAACCAAAATGCCCAGAAATTCACTTTAAAAATATGGACAAACATTTAAAATTGATCTCTTTCAAATTTTCTTTTATCAAGTTGTAAAATGTTGACTTTCAAAAACTAATTTTCATCTTTTTAAGACCAAAAAAGTGGAAGGAAACCCGTCCTCAGGGTGTTCTTTTTAGGTATTGCACGTTTTTTTTGGATCAAAACTTTATTGAACCCCATAAAGTAGCTCTCAGTCGAGCAAAACAAAGGTAGCATCAACAGGCGCACTTCATGCTGCCCTGTTGAAGGAAATTACTGCATACATAGTTCATTTAAGGTTGCATTTCCGGTAGGATATTTGTAAAGGTATTATTTTGCAACTTTCTTTTTATTCAATATGTTGCCCATTACTTGACAATAAAACGAGTCTTTTGGTTATACAAACGACCTGCGACTTGCAAGGTTCCCCAAGAAGGTGTCCAGGTATTTCCATCAAATATATACAGTCCCAATTATAAAAGTGGATATTTTGCTGCAGCACATATCCATATTTAGATCGAATGTTTTCTAGTTTTCGGATTCACCCTTTTGAATGTCATAAAACCTACTGATAATGTCCTTCATGTCCAAAGTTGTGACATGAGAAAGATTTTAGGCTAGTATTTGCATCAAAAGTTCTAAAATAAATCTGACATTTGACATGCAATTCATATTATAGACTTAGAAAAGTTGACAGTGTTTTAGTAAGTTATTTTGAGATTTAATACAAATCACATGAAAAGACTGAAAAAACTGGAGACATATATATACCCTATTAATATCACTGTGGGCACACCTTACATAGTAGATACCTTTTTAGGTGCTTCCTGAAGGTTTTGTCCCTTATGCCATAGATAAGTGAACTAATAGATCTTGGCAGTATTTGGAAAATTATATAACAAACAAACAGAGAATCTGAGTAATACTTAGGAAGCCATTGCAACACAGCCTGTTTCACCAGGTGTTCTGCATATGTTGCCATGCACAAAAGAAGCTGAAGCCCGTGAAGGAGGACAGTGTTCCTCGCCTTTTTAGCATGTCTACTTGCTGTTCTTGCCGTAAACATTATGCGGAAATAAATGAAAAAAATAAGGCACCAAACGAGCACCAGATATACAATATAAGTAATATTTCTTCTCTCTATGATTCTGGGACTTCGAAAAGCAGTTTCCCTAAGGCAAAACACTCGTGTATTAAAATAGTCCAGTGGCTCCGTGGCCAAGGTAATGAAGAGATCAGGGAGAACAGACACCAAGCTGGTGATCCAGATTAAGGAAATCAGCAGCCTCGTTCTCTTGATTGTGCAGATCTGAGCGTGACGGAGGGGGATGCAGATGGCGATGTAGCACTCCACTGCCATGCAGGCCAGGTTCAGCGGGGTGTTTTCAGTGGTGAAGAGGGCAATCAGTATTAGGATGCAACAGACAAATACATGGATCTTGTAGAGGATGTAGCTAATGATGAACAGTGCGACAGTCAGCGTTACTTGGATCATGTCATTGATCACCAAGTGAACAAACAGGATGTACCGGGGATTTGTGTTGAAGATCTAAAGAAAGACAGCAACACAGCACATTATTGTAGCTATGCTTATGGTAGTCAAGAATTTACATTTCATGTTAAATGATGGACCAAATAATTATGAGTTCTTATGCAATACTGTTGGGAACTGCCAGAAAATGTGTTGCTTGATAACTATTAATTTTACACTACAAAAATCTGGCCTTTATGGAAAAGACCCTGTAGAAATTGTTTAGAAACCCTGCAGTGAGAGATGGCTTTTCTAATGAATTACTGATGCTAAATGGTAAAATCTTTGCTTAATGCATCATTTTCCTTCTACATCACTTTTCTATACTACTTTGTGTTGGTCTGTCAAATTAAAGCACAACCTACTACAGTATATTGTGGCTTTAGCATGAAAAAACACATACAATTGAAATATGTGAATACTTTTGGAAGATACTGCATTTAATATTCTGCTTCAATTTAAATGTAAAACAAACTTTGAACATTAGCATTAGTTTTAAATTCAATTTAATTCTGAAATAGGTGTATACTGAAGGCAGTAAATATGATTAAAATAATGACCTGGTTTCCACAGAATGTATGAATGAGTCCTGCATTGATGTAGTTGATGGAAATGCTAAGAACCACAACGATAACATTCTTAATCACAGCCTTGGTGAAGGAATCCCGATAATCTGGAACTCCTGTCACATTAGCAATGGATATGTTCATCTTTTCCAGTCTGTAAAGAGAAAAGAGGAAAGTGTTTAATTTTCTATAGAGATCCAATATCAAAAGTTTTTTGTTTTTTTTCTGGTTTTCAAAGTAGTTGATGGTTGAACTCTAAACCCTATAAGGTGCATAACTTTAAGCACTGCTGATGCTTACAAACCCAAACTTTCCTTTTGCTCAGAAGTTAAGTTTTGGTATTTTGTACATCAAGTTGTAAAATTGCTTAGATTTGGAACCACATCGAAACTTTCTGCTCATCGGTGAATCTTTAGAAAATTTGATGTCTCTTTTAGCATTTACTCCTTCTTAAAGAAATGATATAACAATGATCACAGGCTCTTCTTAGAGTTTTACAATCCTTGCTTTCTTTTAACACCAAATGAAAATAATTGTTGCATAAAAACACTCTTTTAACTGTCATGTAAAGCAAAATAATAAATTTCAGTTTTAACTTTTAAGCTCTGAATAATTAAAAGCATAATATTACAAAAAATGTAATGAGTTGGAAAAACAGGAGCCAACTCCATAAATTAATTCACACCTCCTAGCAAAATCCGAGTATTTGCACTAAATATCTATACAAATAATAGACTTTTTAACATGAAGATGTAAATGCAGGACATTTTCAAAAGGTAAAATAGAAGCACTAACCTTAAACTCAAGATCACATCAGTTATTGTTTTTCTGTTTGTTGTTTTGTTTGTTAGCTTGCTTTTTTTATATACCTGTTCCTTATTCAGGAAGGTTAAAATGTGCTAAAGGCATCCAATTCAACTCAGACAGCTTGCAATTATTGTGTGTGAAGATTATTTTTTCCTTTGTTTTAATGCCAAGTCTACAAGATCTTTGACAGATTCAAACAACACTAATACTGACCTTCTATCCTTTATATAGTTTGGATGGCATCAGTCTAAGGCTTCATTGGTGTGGCTGTGCATACGTACAACTAGCAGCCTTAGTGATACTGTGTGTGTACGTGTATGCGTGTGTGTGCATGTTTTACTGGATGAAATGTCCAAACTTACAAAACCTACCACATATTATGTAAATATTTTACTGATCTGTAACTGACTCAGTTAAAAAAATCATGGATACTTGTTCAGTTGCTAGATATGATGAAAGAAAAAAGAAAGAAGACTTTATTTCAAAGCTTCGTACTTCTGTGCTCAGTTTTGTATGTCATCCAATTTGTCCAACATGATGTAACAAAGGTTGTTTTTTTTTATTTTGTTCTCTTTTATTTTTATGAGATTATTTTCAGTGGCTTTAGAATATAAATTCCGATCATTTTAGGAAATATGCTTACATTGTTGGATTATTGTACATAGCTACAAGAATGTTTAATGTTTTTTTCAGCAAAGTACAATAAATTGTATTGTACAAATAAGTTGTAAGGGGTTTTGAACATGCTAATAGTACTTTTTGCATGAGTCATTTTTGCCATTAGTGTTTCTAATGGTTAGTTTTGGATTTTAACTAAGAACACAACCTATAACATTTCAGTAATGATAAGGCTTAAGACTTCAAAGAGAGTTTTAACCCTAGCTCTCTTTGAATGTGCAACAACAGTTTTATGAAAAAGAAATATGGTTTAGATTTTTGTTTGCATTTAGTGAATCTATTAATTCTAAATGTAGGCCCTGCAAGTTAAACTTTTCTGTTATGATTCATAAGTTACAACTTCTTTTGAAGACTTGCAATGCTGCTGCATTCACTTCTACTGGCAATACAACTGGGACATCCTGACATTTCCAGTAATCCTCAGAGTTCAAAAGGCAAGTCGTGCTCCAGGATGAGCAAACAAGCATCTCCATAACTCTCTTTAGACTCCAGCTGTAAAGGTCAGGCACAGAGGGATTTGTTGTTATTTGGGATTCAATGCCTTATCCACAATAAAATGACCAATGGGATTTACTAAATGAGCCTTTTGAGAGAGGTTGTTGTGAATGCTATGAAAGAATCAGCAAAGGAAACATTAAGGTGATTATTTACTTCAAATCCCAATTAGGAACAAAGTTCAACATGTTTGCTAGCAATCATTTGCATAAGGTTAATGAGATTTGGAAGATTGTTTTCAAACAAATCCTCTCCACACAGAGTTTTTAATCAAATCCACCAGGACAGCAGCTTTGTTGCTTACTTTGATAACTACTTTTCACTTTGTTTAGTTTATTATGAAGTTAGGTTGTCCTGTAACTGGTGGGCTGCCAATTCAAGCCCTCTGTCTCAGTCACGTTTCCACTGGGTGCCATTCAGTTGGCTATAGTCAGTGTGTCTCTGTCAGCTCCACAGGGGTTGAGAAGTTCTGCAAGTGTACCAAATTTCTATGATTAAGTTAGACATTGTGACTTTCAAATGTAAGAATTCTTTTAAATTCTTAAATGTATTGCACAACTGTTACTGATGCAAAAATGTTTAGGCCACAAAAAAAAAAAATCTGTGAAAGGTAATAAACATTCAGATTGCAACTGACCTTTGCTCAACTTCGCTGCTCAAGTGAGTTTGTATACCATAGATTTATCCCCATATGTCTGTCTAAAATAAAAACCTGACCATATTCAGGTTAACTCTACAATTTCTGTTGACGTTCTGATCAGCATTGTTGCTTTGATGCCCATGGATGCCACAAGACCCATTTCTCTAATTTTCTGTGAAACCATGAGTAACCAGTAGATGATGAAGTGTCTAAAAGTGAAGTTTTTCTTAAATATGCCTCTGAGGTGAGTTGTGGAGAAGGATTTTATTCCATACAAGCCCATTTTACAAACCATTGTAGCACTTGGCTAAGTGTATTGCTAAAAGTGTCTAAATTGGTGCCTAAAATAGTTCACAATCGTTTAATTGTAAAGTTCCGGTATTTTTGTGGGATGTGTCTGTAGTTCTACAGTCACACCTGTAGGTGGCAGTAGTATCACACAAAACCGTCGACCAGTTACACCATTTGGTTCCTGTGTGTAGGACAAGGGACACATCTAAAAGTTGAAGGACTGTGGCCCACAAAGACTGTAGAGACCACTGCGATAAAATATGATATATTCACTTTAAATAACACCTCTTCTGCCTTACTTTATGGACCTAAACTAATTTATTATGCAACAATATTTCTCAGAAATATTCACTTCTGTTATAATCACACGATAGCTGTATAATTCATAATTTGGAATACCCTGACACTCTGCATACGCCACACAGACTTCACAGGTTAATCCAGCAAATTTTAATTTGCTGGATTATTTACTTCTTTTCCCTCACTTTTTCAATAAAATGATTGATTCACATAGATAGGGAGTTGCTATATAATACTTATGAGATTAATGTCATTGTTTGTCAGGTTGTGGTGAATAGTTCATTTTCATTTTGGTCACAATTTTCCAGGCCCCTAGATGTGCTGTAATGTTCAAATACAAGCATTATCAGCCTGGCCCACATTGCACTCAGTTCATTGACCTTGACTGTTTCCAGTGAAATTTGGACTCCCCCCAAGTTGCCCATTGTCATTGAATATTTTCAGAAACTAAATTTAAAGGTGCAACCAAGGTGATGAGGGGATTCATTTTTGTAAATATAACTGTCTTTGAATGTAACAAAACTTAGTTTGAAAAGTCCAAAGATAGAGCTGAGTTTACATTTAGTGGATTTAGTTTAGATAATGTATTTTGTTGTGATTCATAAATGAATCACAACAAACTTACAAAGTTATTCCAAAGTCTTCCAAACTTACAAAGTTATTGCACTTACTTCTTTGTGCAATACAGTTGGGATATCCTGACATTTCCAGTAATCCTCAGAGTTCAAAAGTCAAGTGATGCTCCAGGACAAGCAAACAACCATGTTGGTAATCCTCTTTGGACTCTTGCTGTAAAGGTCACACACAGAGGGCTGGGTTGTTATTTGGGATTCAATGCATTATCCACCATAGAACCACCAAGGGGTTCTATTAAATAAGTCTTCTGAGAGAGGTTGTTGTGAATGCTGTTAAAGAATCAGTAAGAACATATTAGACTGATTAGTTGAAATGTCTGTTCCACTAACATAAAACAAAGTTCAGACAAATAAGGTTAATGACGTTAGAAAGATTGTTTTCAAAATAATTCTCTCCAAGGCCTTTAATCAAATCCACTAGGAGAGCAACTTTATTGCTCGCTTGGATAACTACTTTTCACTTAGTTTAGTTTACTTTTACGAAATAATCTTTTTTTCTTACTTGTTTATGAAAACATTGAGATATTCAATTGGTGCTTTTTTCCCCTAAATTTTAGATAAGCCCACTGAAAGGAAATTTCTCAATTGACCAAGAGCATAACGACCTAATTTAAAGATATAGGTTTGGTAACAACTAAGTTTTTTATTTTTATTTTTTTTTTATTATTACTTCTGTTGTGTTTTAAAAAAACTTCACACATTTTCAGGAAGTTTCTGTGTGAAATTTAATGATCAATTTTGATGTTTCTACTTTCAAACTTTCAGTTTGGACAAAAAATACAGATTAGGAGGCCCAACACTTTGGTTTTGTTTGTGTCTACTGCCTTGTGACCTAAGGAAATGAACTTTTCCCTGTTTCTTGTCGTTCCCTTTCCTTAAGCTGCCAAGATTTCTGGAAAAAAACAACAAAAAAAAAAGACACTGAAGATGCTAGAAAAAGGATTATTTTGTTGTCTGTGGGAACTTCTGGTTCCACAGCATGACATTCTGACTTACTGAGGTCACATAAAACACATTTGACTAAAATTCAATTTAATTACTGAATAAATAAATCCATTTTTAGCCAACATCTGCATATTTAAAATAGTAAAAGGTAAGGATAAAAGAAGAAAAAAGTAAAACACTCATCAGCAAAATGTTTAGTCCTTTATTGCCCTCTTTGGTTTGATACAAAGATCCATTACAAAAATACAAACGTAGTTATTAGAAAATATACAAAATTATACAGATATTCCAAAATTAAGGGCTATAAATTTATGATGGTATTATTGATACAAACCAAAAGAATTAAACAACTACTCTAAATTTCTATCAATTTTGGATGAAATTTCTAAAATCAAATAATGTAGCTTCTCAAATATATATATATTATATTTCAGAATATTTGATAAAAGCTGAAAATTATAAATATTCTTATAAAATAAAAGTCCTTCAGCATTGGCAGATTTCTTTATTGAATTAACACCACAGCTTCAGTAAACATTAAGACTCAAAATTTCTTAAATTCCCTTTTATATAATTTAAAGCCATTTCTACTTTTTGATGATTTGGTTTGAGATTTATCTTTGGATGCAAAAAATTTAATATTTTATGTGACATAAGCTAGAGAGTTGATAGAAGTGGTACCAAGAACTCATGTTCTTCTTTGTTGTCTTTGTGTTTCTGCTGTTGGTTAAAAAAATGAAAATAAAAACTGCAACCTGCCATCAATACATATTTTGTCAAACTGTAAAAAAGGGTTTGGTATAAATATTGCACTGAATGATTTTGACTACAAAGAAACTTGATCATTTAGCTGTGAGGTGACGTCTCGTACCTAAAATACACTCATTACATCTAGTTTACAAAAACAGACACCCTGCTTAGACTGGCGTTCTTGTTAGAAATAAACCAGTAAAAAATGTTGTTTAGTAAACAAAGGTTCTCTGTAAAAAAAACACTGTAAAACAGGGGTAGGTTTTGAGGTTGTTGTTTTTTTTTAAATACAACATTCTTTACAGTTACATTGTACATTGGTGGTTGGGAATTTTGTTCATTTATACCACTTACAGCTACAACAGAAATATTTTTTTCCCCAAACCATAAACTGTAACGTGTTTCTAACAGAGTTTCTAAGATCTGTGACGGTGTTGTAAAATCTGTTTAATGTGAGACGTGTCATGCTGTAGATCCCAGTTGGTTAAAGTTTTTCAGGATGAGTCTTTTTCTTCTTTTTCCCTCCAGTTTTCCTGCTGTCCTGTGTGATCACTCTGTTTGACCACATCACTTCCTGGACAGCAGCTGGTTCTCCAGTTGCTCCAAACGGGCAGCCATAGAAGCTAGTGGATTTTATATTAAGGAGCAACAAATGAAAGAAAGCTGCAGCTACTGCTGTGGTATAGTGATTTGCTAAAGTGTCCATGCTCCTTACACTTTTTTCACAAATGTTGCTTATTTTTCAATTTGACTGAATATTTCAAATCATAAATATACATAAAGAGTAACAGTTGGATGCTAAATATCTGTTGAATTATTTTGAAAGGATATGTTTTCGTGTGAACTGATCCAGGCTGTTCATAGTGGCCTGCTGGAACTCCACCAGGTTCTCACAGGCACATGGATCCTTTACTTCAATCTCCCCCTGACTCTCCGCTGCAGACAAAAATAAAATGTTCTCACAAAGTCATTACATTCATTATTCATTTGCATTCTTGAGACTTTGAAGTAAAAGTCATCAAATCTGTCAAATTTCAGACTAAATGTCAACTTATATATGTTTGTGATCGTTTTCTGTTGTCTTATATTTCGATGGTTTCCTGAGAAACTGCCATGCTAAACGTTTACCAGTAGATGGCGACAACAGAGCATCTTTTGTACTTCATCTGATGGGTGAATATTGATTAGTGCACAGTGAAATAAATAAAACAGTTTTTTTAACTCTTCAATTGATAATATAAAAAGCAAGTGGCAGACATCTGACTTAAGTTGCTTTATAATTTGTGTTGTATCTGAACTTCACAAACAAGCACAGGTGTTGACATTTATGTCTGTTTTAAATATAGGATCCATCACTTTGCAAAACAAGATATTATACTAAATATTTTTATTAAATTGTTTTTTTTAGGGTTTTGTTGTCTAAATCTAATCAATCAAAAATAGTAAAACAATAACAAAAAAAATCAGAAAACAAAGCAAGGAAAAGTTATATACTCTTATTTCTAATCTCTGATTTCAACTTCCTCCTCATAAGGATTTGTTTATTTAGATCTTTTCCTTGGTTGTCTTCTTTCTTTCTTTCTTTCTTTCTTTCTTTCTTCCTTTCTTTCTATCTTTATTTATTTTTTACCTGGGCACACATTAAGTTTGAGGTTGTCTGCGATGGTGTTGATGGCACTGAAATCTGTCGTGTAATAGAAATGTTTGTCCACAGGATCAGATGCAATCTCACGCAGCTCATCTTCCACAGCTTTGCCCACACCAACAGCATACATGGTGATTCCTGCAAGCATACAGATAAACATTAACTCAAAATGTATACAATACAATGAAATTGAAAAATTCACATGAATTCATTATAGGCAGGAATTAGGAAGTTTTTTTTAATTATTATTTTTTATCAGTAACTTTCCAAAACATAAACTGGGTGCACAAAACTTAATTTATTGAGAATTTTCTCAAGTCAAATTATATAGACAGGCTCAAATATATATGTACAGTAAATATACCCCCACCTATGTGGTTAAATGTTGAATGGTAAACAACATTTATTGTCTATAACCATTAACAAGATTTTGGCAGAATTCAGGCTGTACATTTTAACCCTCTTATTACATAAAATGGTGCATTTTATTTATAATAGTTGGCATGCTCACTGTTAAGAAGAGCCTAAGTATTTTTAACAGGGATGAGTGTGCCATTTCAGAAAAGGACCCTACAGAGGATTAATGTCGGCCTGTCTGTGTGTCGTGCTGCGTGTCTGGAATCAATATCTTGTTCAAAGACCGAACTGTTTCAGAGTTTCTGTCATAGCTGTTGACTTTAAACACAGATGTAGAATATCAAGGTAGCACTTCTAATGGCACTGAAGGCTTTCACAGATTCTCCTGCATTTAAAATATCATCTTCACTTTGAAAACACATCTCTTGCTGCTGTGGCTGAATAGCTCCATCTTTGTTCATCTGATTATGAAACCTCTCTCCAGGAGGAATTTGACTTGTCCATGTAAATAGCTGCAATAAAGCTTGAGGGTGTTCACTTTAGGGAAATAGTTTTTTCTTGGTTGGTGCTTTCTCTATCAATGGATAACTTGCTTCACTATGGACACTGCTGTTCCAGCAGATTTTAGTTCATGGTGTGGTGGTTCCTGGATGGTCCCCAGTCAACCTAACCAATTTACTTAATTTGACAGTGGATAGTGTCAAATGAAACTTGGACACGGTTTGGTTTTCCATAAGGATAATAATCCCAGACAAACAATCTAGATAGTTTTAGACCCGATAAAACTGGCAAGCATGTTGCATGATTATCCAACCTTGAAGATAGAATTTTCAAACTTATTGTTTGAAGTACAAAAAATGTAATTAATGACCATGATGAATGTCAACCTGTTATATAGAGAAAAAAAAAAGCAAATTGGTACTGACCGGCTTCTTTAGCCTTTTTGGCGTATTCGCTGATGTCATCTTGGGATCGCCCGTCAGTGAAAACCAGTCCAATGCGGGGGATGTTGCGACTGGCTGGACGGGCGCCTTCTGCTTCTGAGAAGCTGTACTCCAGCATGTGCTTTAGTGCCAGACCTGTCATTGTTCCTTTTTCCATGTAGTCAACCTAGATGAATAGATGTTGTAAAGCCATTAAACAATTCTGTTGTGATTATTTTGCCTCAGAGTGAAGCAGATTTTAGCACATAAGGATAATTTCACGTATTTTATGCTACCTTCATGACTGCAGCTTTGATATCTTCTGCTGTGTGGTACATGCTGAGTGGGAACTCGGTCCTGACCCGGCTGGAGTACTGAACCAGACCGACTCTGGTACCATGAGCAGACACGTCCAGAGAGTCGACAACCTGAAGGGTGTCAGGAAATAAGCAAGACATCAGCTCCTTCTTGCAGTTTCTATTTATTATTTTCACTCCTACAGTTAAAGAAAATCATTCACAAATAAAATCCACTGTAAGAATATTTTCTTATCACTAGGTGGAAAATACAAATACTAACCTAATATATTTATTACTAAGTTTTCTTTATGTAAAATCAACATTTACATGATGCATTTGTCACAGTTTTGTGGTCTGTTGATTATTGTATCAACAATCTGCAACACATCACAAATATGTCAGAAAAAACGACTACCTGATTGACAAACTTTTTGACGAGCTCAAAGTTTTGAGGGCGGACACTCTTAGAGCCGTCGATCAGAAGCACCAGGTCGATGTTTGCAGACTTGCAAGCTGAAATAAATACAAACAACAGATGGGTGATGTTTGCTCTATAAAGGAGAGGATGTTGATTTTGTTCTATTTGTCCATCTGTTAAAACATAAGATACAGATCCCTCCAAAAAAGACAGTGGTAAGGAAATATTAATCCTGAAGACAAAAACACTACAGTTTTTGTCTGTATTTAATACAGACAATACTGTATTAAATATTGTCTAATACAGTAGACAAGATTTATTGTCTACTGTATTAAAGTATCACAACAGTTTGAGCATAAAAACTAACTTAAAAATGCAGCATTTGTTTAAATAAGCATTAAAATTATTTGACACACCTTTCATGTTAGAAAACATACCCCCCCTTAAAAAAGATGACAGCTCCAACATTTAACTAGAATTTTTATTAATTTATTGAACGCCTTTTTTCAGATTAGAATCCATTTTGGTCACGTAGTTTAAAAGTGGTCAGGTCTCGACTCCTGTTCTCCTTCCAGGGATAAAAACGTTTAAAGATAATCCTCTCAAGAGTTGAGCCATTTTTTATTCAGACATAGCTGAGCTGTTTTTCACATCAGTGCGGGTTCATCTTCAACATCTCATTTATCTTCATTTCAGTTCCAAGACGTAGCTTCCCCTCTTCTTTTAATCACGTTCCCACCAGAAATCCTAACTCTTCCATTCTTTGTTTTCACCAATAAGTGTTGCTCCTATATAATGAAACCAATTTTTAAGGGACTATTGTTGCTATTATCAATATCAATTCATCATAAAAATATATTTCAAAATCAAAACCTGATTTAGATGTCAGCAATGCATTGGACTCAAGTCCAGCAGCTCCATCACTAAAACATCATCCAATACAGGAATGGTTGTACTCTGTAGTTAAAAAGGTATATTTATGCTTATATCAGTCCCTACTAGTGTCATTTTGACTGGGATTGTGCATCACAACACAATTATTAATTCTACAAATATTTATAAGAATTAAGATTAATGCAGTCACAAAAAAACTATTTTATCAACATGTAGCTTTAGTATTTCTGTAAAGGATAGCAATGCTACAGCCGTGTAGCTAGGAGGTATGTATAGATTAACTATAGTTGCACTTATGGCATTTGTTTTAATAAATAAATGTAGAATCTGTCAAAACATCTTTAGTATGTTCTGACAAATAAAATACATCTGATACAGTTTTTATTAATACTCTGTATTCATTGATACTTTTTCTTCTTCATAATGTTTGTAACTAATCAGGTCAGTATAAAGCATCCTATGATAAATCTCTACAGGTTCACTTTAAGTTCCCAGAGTGTGCCAGGCTGATTTATAAAACACTTTCCATGTCTATCAATTATGTTTTTCTTTAAGGGTTGGACTTACTGCCGCATGTCTTGCCATCATCCTGAAGCAGTTGTCCTTCAGGACAGATACAGTGGTAAGATCCAGGGGTGTTTACACACTGGTAGTCACAGCCGTGCTTCACCGTGTTGCACATGTCCATGTCTAAAAAAATACAAATTCATTAACAATTACCAGCATGTCATGCTGTGATATGCTGCTGTGCTAAATGATGAGACATTGACAAAGAAATCCAAAAGTTATTGCAAATTAAAAAGATTTATGAGCAATACAAATTTCTAAATTCAAAAATATTTCAACTAATAATAGTCATTGCAACACCAAAGTGATCAGATTAAAGGACAATGTAATTGTTGTACTTTTCTTTCTACCAGTAACCTTGGACTTGACAACAAACCCGCTGCCCAGTCATTATTAAATTAGACACCTTTCATAATAAAACATTATTTTTCTACCAGTTTGTTGCACACAAAAAGTATGCTTTATTTGTATTGTTTCACAAAGTTGTTTTTATTACACAAAAGCAAAGCAATGTGTTTCCTGCTATGATCCTCCTGAGACATTTCTCACTCATCTTTTCTGGAAAAGGGCTGCGTCTTTCTCAGTCAGCACTTAATCATCTTATGTTTGGACTTTTATAACCTAACCTTATAAATTTTTTTGATTGAATTAAAACCTGGACGTCTGGCAAGTGGATGAATAACTACAGCGTGTGCTGGCAGATTTTTCAGACAGGTGGGAGTTGTGCATAAATGATGTGTGACAACTCAACCTACTCTGGTGTGTTGGACGATGCCTAAACTGTCTAATATATTGTATTACTATATTTCCTTGAATCAAAGTGTCCTACATTGACATAAAGGTTTATAAGCTAACTGGAAAACTTAAGTGGTTTTGAACAAATACTGAATGTCCAATTCATCCAGTATTTTGAAGTCACTTCTGACTATTAAAAGACAATCACAATGACACAAAATGTCATTTTAAGATCAGAGGACAATACTGAGTTTTTACATTCAGTAATTTTGCATTTTGCTGTCAAGTTTCTCTGTTGATCATCTGCAAACACATTAAACAGAGAAGAGGTTTAATCAAGTTTTAAATGTAAATTTTCAGGCAGGTAAAAGGATTTGACTTACAAACTGTAAGCCAGTGCTGCTTAAAACAGCAAAAATATAAAATTATTCTACAGATGAGCTGGGAAACATGAAGGCAGAGAAACAGTAGTGTTGAATAAATTACATTTAATCAGCAATTGGTATGCAGAGAAAGCAAATTAAAAAAAAAAAAAAAGCGGATTCACTGACTTGTGCACGTCCTCTTGTCCCTGTTGAGTTTGAATCCTTTATTACAGTCACAGGTGAAGATGCCCGGGGCGCTGATGCAGATCTGTTCACAGTCATGTTTCCCCTCAGCACAGAGATCAATGGCTAAAACAACACAGACATGCACATAGATGTTTCTCCAAGTCAGAGTTAAAAGGCAACGCATTATGAGTTTCTTTATCACCAAAACCAAGGACACGGTGACGGCCTCCTCAACAGAGTTCTGACTGCAGAACCATCTGTTGAGATTCTCCTCCAATACAAAATATATTGTGGCAATACTGTCTTATGATCATTTCTTTCCTGTTTTGATTTTAAGTTCAGCTTTGTTTAACTTTATTTATTTAACTAAAGCAGTGCCCATACACAGCTAAATTTTATGTAGTCTTAAAGCAGGAACTAAAAACATAACATGCATTCAGATTTACACAACAAAGTATCTTGAAACACTCATAACATATTCAAAAGGTGACACAAAACAATTACAGGGTGATTTCCTCTATTTAAATCTAATAGGCATATAAATATTGAACATTTAATAATAAACCTGAGCAGCTCTTCTCATCCTCACTGAGTCTGTATCCCTTTTTGCAGTCGCAGGTGAAGATGCCCGGGCCCATGTTCACACAGACTTGGTCACAGTCATGTTTTCCCTCAGCACAGAGGTTAATGGCTAAAAGTAGACACAATAATTAGTTTCAAGCTGTTGTTAATTGAAACTTATTCATAAATAAGCACATATAACTCTGTTGCCTATTTAAAAAAAGAATAGCCTTGTATAATTAAATATTATGTAGCAAGAAGCATTAAGACCAACAGTAGTAATAAGATTTAACAGAAAAAGCAAATGAAGAGGATAAAGGGGAGGATAGATATTTTTAGTCTTTTTTTCTTGTTTATTGAACGGTAAAGTCTCTATTAAACAAGAAGAAAGAAAAGACCTGTAGTTAGTGATGTAAAGAGTTTTCTACCAAGATGGTGAAATTAATCTTATGATTACATTTAGAAAAAAGTGGCATGAAAAGTTTATATTCAATAAAACCCTCTTAGTTTATGTAGGCTGTTGTCTGGGATGTTGGCGATCATGCTAACCACTAAAATGATTGACAAATAAACTTTCATCAAAGCTTGGTCTACTGATCATATCTGTTTTTATCACATTGCTCATTTTTCTGTTCTAGTAAAAATGTTAAGAATATGGTTTAATGACTAGTTGGTTGGAATTTTTTTCAGACATTGACAGTTCAATATTTTAGATCATCTATTTTGTGCATTTTTTAAAGGTCAACTTGAGCAACATCTTTGACACTATACTTGTATCTAAATATTTAATTTGATGTGTGTATGTGATAGGAGGGTGAAAGGCCAATTAGATCCAACATGTTTCAAGACTAGTGAGATAAGTGAGATTTTGACCAATTTAACAAACATCAAATAATGAACCTTGCAACAGCAGCAGATATTTTAAGTTTTACAAAAGGTAGTTAACTTCAACTTTGCTGTTATATAGATATAATACCCGTTATCCTTAGATTTGTGTAAATATCAACATATGGCTTTGAGTGTATTTTTGTGGAGGCCTGACTAACGTGCGCAGGTCTTCTTGTCCCCGTTGAGTCTGTATCCCTCGTTGCAGTCGCAGGTGAAGATGCCGGGCCCCGAGTAGACACAGACTTGTTCACAGCCATGTTTTCCCTCAGCGCACAGGTCAATGGCTAAATTACACACATTCATTTAGTTAAATTCCACATCTATATTTCCATAAAGTTTCTGACAAAGTCGTCAGACATTTCTTACTCAAAACATGACCATTGTATTTGTACAATTTCCTTTTTCTTCTGAAGAAGCATCATGATAACAAGACACATGTCACAGCCACAAGAAAGAAAAAGAATAATTTATTCAGGGTTGCTATATTAAGGTCAGGATGTGATATATGTAAAATCCAATAATGAACCAGGAAAGGAGAAAAAAACATAAAACTAATTAGAGCAATAAAATGTCAAAGAAGAAAAGCAAATAAAAATTCCTGTTAAATGTTTTTTGTTAGTTTTCAAGCAAATGAGAGCAGGAAAAACTAGACTATAAAGTTAGTAAAGTGAAGCATTTTTAATTGAGGACTATTTTGAAGACTGTAGCATCAACTTAAAGCTTACTTTTAAAATGTCTCATACAATTTTTGTCATTTTTAGCACACCGACTCATGTTATACCAAAGCCAGTGGACCCGAATCCTTATCTTCAGGATCAACTGTCTGATATGTTTAAGATATGGCTGATTGTTTTTTTTGTTTGTTTGTTCTTAAAGGATAAGTCATAAATACATTTCTGCAGAGCTTGATGGCATGCTAAGATGGTCATATAAATATTTGAGCAAGAACTTATTAAAAACATGCAGGGCAGAGGCTCCCAAGGACCAGGGCTTGGAACTACTGATTTTGTGATTTAAGCAGCTAGCTTAGTTAATATAACAAATTACATAGTGAAAAATGTAGAATTTTTAGTACTATAAATCCAACTAATTTCTCACACTATAAACTAACATTACTGAAAATTACTTAATAGTGTTAAATGATACTTGAGAAGATGTGTTTTCAACTTCAAGATAAGTATTATCTGCATAAAGTATTACTTCGAATGTTAATTGTACCTGCACAGAATTTTATAAGGTAAAGTTGAGTCACTTCATTTAATTAGCAGTAAGTAAGTAAGGGTTTGATATTGCATGTAACCTTTTATACAAATACTAGGTGATTTTTTTATCACTTAGAGAGTTTTGGGGGAAAAAAAGACAGTTTTGCAAATAGAATTTTCAAATAAATGTTTAAACAAATAAATAAATATGATAATAAATTACGTTTTTAGTCAGTATGCACCACAAATGTACGGATTAAAAATAGAGACATGATGTGTGCTAACTATCCTAACAAACCTTGTCATTTTTGCACAAAAATCTTGGAAGCAGCAAAACATATTTAATACTTTCTTAAGAAATAATGGAAAGAGGAAAGAAACTTTATCTTTGTTGTAAGACATATTCAACAGAAGGAATGATGTATAGATCTGTATATGTAGACATGTCTGGACATGTGTGTATTTCTGTGATGGCCTGACTAACGTGAGCAGGTCTTCTCATCCACGTTGAGTCTGTATCCCTCGTTGCAGTCGCAGATGAAGATGCCCGGTCCCATGTAGACACAAACTTGTTCACAGCCATGTTTTCCCTCAGCACACAGGTCAATGGCTAAATTGCACACATTAATTGAGTTAAACTTGTTAATCATTAAGCATTATTTAAACATTTTCAAACTACTTGGAAATGTTTAAACAATTCCAACAAGTAAAAATAATGTTTCTCATATGGGCATTTTTTAACTTTCAAATAATCCCTGTATTTAAGTAAAAGCTAAATTAGTAGATTTAGTAAACAACCATTTGGAAGATCTTAAAATCTCTCAGTACTTGGAAAAGTATTCCTACAAATTTTCCCAATAACAGATTATAATATTCTTGGAAGAATTTGATTAATAAATAATTCTGGATCACTTCTTTGAGAAAATGCAAAAATATGTGTTTCTAAATTATATAGTAGTAAATATTAGCAGGAATGATAAATGTTGTCAGATAGTAAATGTCATGTCTAAAAGCTTTCCTGATCAAAGTTTCAGCCATTTGTCTCAAATATGAAGTCTGTGTAGTAGCCTGATAGTAGACTTTAAATTTTACTTCAGAACAAAAAGGGGAGACGCATCTTCAACCTTGTTTTCAGATTTAAACAATTCTACAAATGTCTGTATAAGTATGTATTTTTGTGAGAAACACAAAACTGACTAACGTGAGCAGGTCTTCTCATCCACGTTGAGTCTGTATCCCTCGTTGCAGTCGCAGGAGAAGACGCCTGGTCCCATGTAGACACAGGCTTGTTGACAGTCATGTTTTCCCTCAGCGCACAGGTCAATGGCTAAATTACACACAATAATTGAGTTATCTTGTTGGTTTTAAAACACAACCGAAGTGAAATAAATATAACTGTCCTGCACTTTTTAAGTAAATAAAATAAAAAGTCAAAAATGTAATTGGCTTAGTCAGCAAGACACAGTGCCAATTTTGCCTATAAAATGAGGGGAGGTGGACTGTTTTTACAGAGTTTTTCCGATTTAATTGATTGTTTTCATAAATAATAACAGTATGAAAATATTAGCTGGGTTGATTGTATTGCATAGGTTAAAATTTGTGGCTCGACTAACGTGTGCAGGTCTTCTTGTCGCCGTTGAGCCTGTATCCCTGATTGCAGTCGCAGGTGAAGATGCCGGGCCCCGAGTAGACACAGAGTTGTTGACAGTCATGTTTTTCCTCAGCGCACAAGTCAATGGCTAAATAACAAACATTTGGTCAATTAAAATTGTTTTTCTGCAGCTTTCTTATCAGCCTTCAAACAAACTTTTTATGAAATAATTTCTGAATGACTTGTTGAATCTAATAAGTAATGTGTGGTATAAGATGTTTTCTCATTTGGCAATTCATGTTTTCAAACTGAAGCAAAAAAATGACATCTTATTTGCAAGGCTTGCATCAAGATATAAATCCCAGTGTCTAATTTTTGTTGAGTTGATAGCAGTAGAAGACTGAATATTTCATAACTACTCTATCCCTTAAATTGAGCTTATCTCACCAGGTGTCGTGGGATTTCCTATACTTAAATAAGGGATTTGCATTTTTCCTCAAAAAAGTTGATTACAACTGCATGAGACATGTTTTCAGGTAAAATAAGTGTGATGTCTTTAAACTCTCTTGCAGAACACTCCAACAATTACAGTGACATGTGGAAGCTGTTCAGTGGTTATAATTCAGGTTTCAAAATTAGAAGTGGGCAAAATATAAGTACGTTTAACTTGGTTGTTGAGTCCTTTATCCCTAGATTTGTCTGTCTTTAAAAGTGTGAGCAGGTGTATTTTTGTGGAGGCCTGACTAACGTGCGCAGGTCTTCTCGTCCACGTTGAGTCTGTATCCCTCGTCGCAGTCGCAGGTGAAGATGCCGGGGCCCGAGTAGACACAGATTTGTTGACAGTCATGTTTTCCCTCAGCGCACAGGTCAATGGCTAAATTGTAAACATTTAAGTTAGATGTGCCGCTTATGTAACCATTTATTTCTAAAACCTTTAGCAATTGCAGAGAAATTTCTTTACATATAAGGATTGTTTAGAAACATTGACTAACGTGCACAGCTCTTCGAGTCCACATTGAGTCTGTATCCCTCGTTGCAGTCGCAGGTGAAGATGCCCGGTCCCATGTAGACACAGTCTTGTTGACAGTCATGTTTTCCCTCAGCGCACAGGTCAATGGCTAAATTACACACACTTATTGGGTTAAATTGGTTATGTATTAAGTCTTGTATTTTTTTTTTTGTTGTTGTTTTGGGTGTTTTTAGTGAAACACTGTGAGAACAGGCCTGAAACATGGTAAAATACATGTAATTATATGTTTCACATATGCAATCACCAGTAACCTCTAAGTAGCCCCTGTACTCATGTTGTTATAAATCAAAATAGTTGACAATCTGTCATTAATTTTTTTTTTTCTGTTAACAGTAATTACATGGTACTCAGTCTTGAAGATCTGTGTGACTTAAAAACAAATGTGATAAGTCTTGGGTTACCAAGAGGTCTTAAACTGTATTATTTTTTTGTCTAATTATCCTGAGATCCAGGTGTTGTTTCCCTGGCTGCATCGCTAAATGAGTGCATGTGAAGAGGACATGCAGATGAATAAAAACACCACTAGATGGGCATGGCTGAGTTTTGCAGCTGTTAAAATATTCTGTATTTGCTGTTCAAAAGGTTCATATTGGTTTCAGATTGGATTGAATGTTACTTTCTTTTAAGGCAGTACATATTTTCAAAAGTAATAATTGTCAGTGCCATGATGGTTGTGGCATGAGTGTGAGAGTATATACACTAACTTTTGCAGAGTGGTGAAAATGTGTTAGGAACACAAACAAATGCTATTGGAAATGGCAGCTCTGCAGTGTTAATTGTCATTATTTAACCTCACTACATCAGATTAAAAAAGACAGGGCAAGTGCTGCTACAGCCTGGCATAATTTTGAGTTTGCATCTAGTTATAGCAAGAAGCGAGAGAAATTCAGCAAAGCATTTATGATTTGCATGAAGCCAGCCAGAAAATGAATATTTCAGCATTTGATTTAGAGTTTTAAATCCATTTAAAGTTGCAAACTGCATGGCTAATTACAAACAAAATCCATGTTTGGCTTATCCTGGAACTACTCTTTTATTGTCACATTAGTGGCTAATATTGCTAATTTCAAAGCTAATAAACTAACATGAAAGTTAGTATCATGTTAGGAGCATATGTAATCTTGTATGGTAAAGTAATATTGCAAGTAATCATAAAATGATCACAGCTGTGACTGCCAGATGAACTCATATCCTTTTTTACAGTTCCAATTACAGATTACTAAAACAAGTAAAACTATCCAGCTGAACAAACTGTCTTTTTTTTTTTTTAGAAAACTTAGAAAATGAACCAAATTTCCATTTCAATAAAAAATTGTTTGACATGAATTCATGCAATCAACAAAATCTTGATTATTATAACAATAGCAGTTTATTTTGGATGTGTCAAGCTGGAACATGTAAAAACAGTGAGGTTTGTGTGAGTGTGTGAGACTAACGTGAGCATGTCTTCTTGTCGTCATTCAGGTGGTAGCCTTGGTTACAGTCACAGGTGAAGGAGCCAGGTGAGCTGATGCAGATCTGTTGGCAGTCATGCTTTCGTTCAGCACACAGATCAATGGCTGAAAAAGACATGGAAAAACACAAGCATAATGACATTTTAAAAAAATCATGGATTAAGTGAGAAAGTTAGACATTTATCAGATCTTTTAGTAGAATAGCAAATTGTACTTTCTTCAATGAATGATATTTGCTTTGCTTCTAAAGTACCTGTATGCATTACTTAGTATGCATTTATTCCACAGGTGCAACTACAGGATTATCTGATCTAAAATATTCTATCTTTTTGGTAATATTTTTACCTGAGCATGTCTTCCCATCAGCATTGAGCCTGTATCCAGGCAGGCAGTGGCAGGTGTAGGATCCTGGGGAACTTTCACAGAGATGCTCACAGCCGTGGTCAGACTCCAGACACAAATCAATACCTGCAGCATAGTTCAGGCCAAAGTTATGATAACAACTGAACTATTTGCTTTGCAATGCAGTCTAAAACATGTGTCCAATGCAAAATCTAGAGATGATATTATCATGCATATCAAATTAACCTAATATATTGTAATACTGATGCATTATTTGTTGAACTGTTGAAGTCACTGTTACAAAAATCTCCAATATTCCTGATAAAATAATATTATTAGTATAACTTTTCTACATGTACTATGAGTGCCTAATCAGCTTCACTCCACCCTTTGTTATATATTTTTGATCAAATCCCTGATCTATTCAAACGAATTGTTTCTAGGTTTCTTCCATTTAGCAAAACTGCATTATATTTTCAGAGTAACCGTTCTGTTCAGAAAAGCTGATGGAAGTGGAAATATGAAGTCTGGTATGAAAGATATTAAAACATTTAGCAGAGAGATGGGAATTTTTTATCTTCAGGATAAACATTCATTGTTTGTCGATTCCATAAAGAAAGGTTATTTTGGCCCAGCTGAATCCTGAGGCAAGACATTTTCACAATAGTTGGCTACAAGAGAACTTCAAAAAACTGTAATCCATTTGTTGAATTAAATGTGAAGGCCAGGCTCAGATGGGACTTTTTATAAAAACATGATCTGAAATCCAGGAAAAGTGACTTTCCAGAGTTCAGGTAATTTATGAGTACCAAATGGTCCTCAAAACTGTTCTGAGTCAGAGTTTTACATTCCAGCAGAAATACATATTACAGTTTATGCCAACTACTAAAATAATAGGAAAAGCATCAAACCTAAGTTGGTCAAGAGCAGTTTAATGAACATTTTCTTGAAACTTCACAATTGTGTGATGGTTTTTGTTCTGCTGTCTTACCACAGAGCTTGTCCTGGAACTGCAGTCCAAACTGGTAGATAAGGTCAAACCGCTCCACCAGGAACACATGGTCTTCGAAGGGCGGGGAGGCCATGGCTCTTAGTGACGTCATATCGGCTCTGGCAACTCCCACTGCATAGATCTCAATGCCTCTTTCTCTGGCCTCAGCCGCCACCTCTGCCACACGGTCCTGAGGACGTCCATCTGTCACAATCACAGCCACGTTGGGGACCTAAAGAGAAAGAAAGTCATTAGCTCACTACTGGTGTATTATTGACTATTAGTGAGCTCTCCTTTGCTAAAAGCATGTTTTCTTACATCACAGATATTATGTACCGTAGATAAATTTAAATAACATTTTTATACCTTCCATACCAAAAATATTGATGAATTCCACAAAGTTTAGTCAAAACATTAAGATTTCTAGTACTTTATTTGTTATTTGCCTGATATATAAAATCTTTGGACCTCATTTGTATCAGTTAGTTGTGAAGGTGTTCAACCAAATCAAAAGCTATAATAAATAGGAACAAATTGACTTCAGGCAGCAGTTTGTGTCATGTATACCTTTGGCCTGTCTCCCTGTCCGGGACTGAAAGCTTCATTCATCAAGTATCTGATGGCGAGGCCCGTCATGGTGCCCTGGGCCAGTGGAACGATCTCATTGATGGCTTTCACCATGTTTTCCAGCTTGCTGTGTGTCTTGAGGGAGAACTCACTGCGGACCTGAGCATAAAGAAGGTGACTGTCGACAGCAACATAAGCAAACTGTTCATCATTTCCACAGTTATTCTGAAAGAAAATCTACAAATTAAATAAACTACCAAGGAAAATTTGTGTTCACTATGAAAAAATAACTGGAAATGGTTTGGATGGTGACTGCAAAAAGTACCTGGCTGGAGTACTGAACAACTCCCACCCTTGTGGTGTCTAGTCCAATGTCCAGGGTGTTCAGGATGTCGATCAAGAACTTCCTCATCGTCTCAAACTCATGTGGTCTTACGCTGCGGGAGCTGTCGATGAGGAAGACTAGATCCACCGGGCCAGACTTACATTTCTGATTAGGACCTGAGACATGGGGGACAAGAAAACACTTTTAAGATAGTAGAACAAATGCCTTGAACTGGAAAGCAGGAAATATGTGAGTACTCTTATTCTATGTGCACCTGAACATTTTGACCTTTCATCTTCTGCCCACTTCTGCCTGAGTTTATGAGCAGAAGGGCTTTGTTATTAAGAAAACAAATAACCACACTATGTTGAAAAGTTACAATTATAAATATGAGTAATTAACTCATATTTTCCTCACTCTTCTCCTTATTTTATAATTATCACATTTCCCACCACTTCATATGAGCTTTTTTCACCTGGAATCTGCTCTTTTGTTTTTTGACATTGATTGATTACTATTGAATTTCCATTTTCTTCAACAATTTGTCTCAAACTGTTTAAATAGTTAAGACATACATTTTAAAGCAGCTGCTGTTTGCAACACCAGTAATTCATTATAAGACTTGCTTCCAAACTAAACTTTGCTCCACACTGTTTGAGTTAGGTTTTATAAAACTACAGATTACTTTCAGACCAGGCAGCATTGGGAAGCTCACTTCTGTATGAGTCTTATGCTTAACATTTACAACACCTAACCTTACTTTTCCATGGCTCCAGCTCTCACTGGGCGTCTGTTTTCATCTTTCGTCTTTGACTCACTTTCATGTTGTAACATCATCATGGTTCAAACACACTGAATGAGTTTTTGATGAGTCTGTGTTTTCGTAGCAGATTTTTATAAGCTGGAATGGGACTGTTTGATTAATGTACATACAGAGTTTCAGCCCAGGAGCTGAGCTTATGCTGGAAATAATAACCAGAGACACAGCGGTCAGTGTAAGAAGCCATGTGGGACTCAAGGAATCCTTCTTTAGTTTCGGACAGACGTGAGCAATGACAAAGTGTTTAAGCACCTCTGTGAGTCTATTGTCTGGCCATGAACATGAAGTGAATAGCAGATGGAATATGAATTGACTGTTTAAAAATCATTTTCATGTAAATCATGAGTCCCATTAAGCTTATTTGTTCTCACTGAGTAATAAAAATGTCAAAAAATTAAAGATGACATCCACTTGATGTTTACAACCTAATATTTTCTCCTGATAAAGGGAGACTGACCTGATTTTGGTCTGGCGGAGGTGAAGACGGCAAGAGTCAGAACAATGAAGACACTCAGTCCTCTGAGGTTTCCCATCTTCACTCTGAAGTTTTGCAGAAAGTTCACCCAGAGCTGCAGCTGGTTCTACTGGAGAAGGACCAAAATGTAAAGATGAGTTAGTGGGTCAGTCAGAGGGAAAGCAGACAGACAGATACATGAGCCAAAGTTTAAGTTGCGTCTTAAGCAGTGTCATTGTGAAATGTCAAAGAAACTTTAAAAGGTTCAGATCAAAAATACCTGAATTAATGATCTAGGTCCCATCCCATACAATGGGAATGTTTGCAGTAGTTTCTACTTTAAGGAGATTACTACAAGAAATACTATTACTACTACTACTACTACTACTAGCTGCTGCTGCTGCTGCTAATACTACTACTGTAACACTACTACTGCTACAATTACTAATAATAATGTTTAACTTCAATGTTGGGTGTGTGAAGCTGGAACTACCTGCTTAAAACTTAACATAAAGACTGATAAAGACAGTCAACATCAGAAGAAAATCAATCTATCGTTCATCGCAGGAAAAACACAAAGTAACAATAATTTTCAAAACTTATTTCTCAGTTTACAGAGAGCCAGTTGTAAATATTAACCATAGAGAGCTTAGAAAGAAACTCTTTTTTTAAAGACTTCAAGGCAGGGAAAAATAGAGGCCAAAGACAGTTTTTTGGAGAGGAACTAAAAATGAGATGTGATAGTTTTTCAGATTTACTGGTATGTTGAAACACACAAAACATGCGCACAAACAGAAGAGTTAAACACTGATGAGTACAATAGACATTACTCTTTAAGATGAGAGAGCCTGCCTTATCTCTAGAGGGGCTGCTGCCTAAATCCAACAATCGACCAACAGAGTACACTCTGGACAGATCATCTGTCTGTCATAGAGAAATATGAGACACATTTTACAGAACCATGCAGACACTCACACCTAAAAACAATCAACATCGGCCAATCGACCAAACATACAAGCTCTAGATGTGGGAGAAGATCAGAGTACTCACTGAAGACCCAGAACATTTCTCACACACTGGAATCATTTTTATGACTTTCTTTCAACAGTGTTACGAACAGATTCACCGACATTTATCAACTTTCTGCCCCAAACTTTAATTTGCAGCATCTACTTAGATTTTTTTAGAACTCTTTTTTTTTACGCCAAATTCTTGATAAAACATATTGATTTATCAATTGTTCAATCTAACCAGTGTGGCTATCATAAAAACATGCTTTCACATTTAAAAAGCACGTTATTTCCTTTACTAATTATCATACAGCGAAGCATTATTTGAAGATATTATCCTGTTCTGCCTCGTTTCATTTGTTGGTGCTGAACACAGTGATTAGTGAGGAAAAAAGATTCCTTCAGAAATCCCCCTTTGTGTTCCTAATGGCTCTGGCAGGCTTGTGTTGCAGTGGGACATTCCAGTCCGGCCCCATCATAAACCACTTGGCTGGAAACACCTGGTGAAGGTGCACAGCAGTTCCTGCTAATAGACGGCTGTGGAGGAACACACACAAGTGCCTGAGCTGCCTGTGTGTCTGTCAGTAGCCCTGTAGGCTATCAGCTCGGCAGCAAAAGGGGTAACGATAACGTCTGGAATGTGTTTATGTTCATGGAACCTGGTCAACTCAAACAGGCAGCATGAAAGCCACCTCTCTGTTTTTAGGTCCACAGAGACCATCCTGTGGGAGTTAATCTCTTTCAGACGGGTATACAGAAACTGGAGTCATCCTGAGCTCAGATCAGAGACATGAGTCAACAGATGTAGCCGAGCACAAAGGAACGTTTCTCTGCTTTTTGTCTCGTCTTTCTCTGAAGCATCTGTTCTTCCTCTCTCTGCCTACTTTCTCTCTCCTCCTTCAGTCTTGTCACTATTTTTTATTTTTACAAGAGCATCTCTGTGGTTAATGGAAGGCCAGCCAAACATCTGGAGTACATTCCTTATGCTTTTATACATATATTTTGTAACAGAGCCAGGTCAATGGCTGCATCTTCCATAAAGGGAAGACAGAATTAGATTTTAAAGCCAGAAAACATAAAAGTTTTTTTTAAAACACAAGCTTCCAAACATTGACACAAAGTTGTCCTTTGGAGTCACCCCTTGTAAAACTTAAACACTATTATAGAGACGATGTCACAGCATCTGCAGCATTGATGGTACATTTTGTAGTTTGTTTTCTTGACAAAAAAAGCCTTAGTAACCTTGAATATGTTGAATATGCTACGACACTGAAAACACACAACAAGAACAATGTCTCTACTGAGACCCTTTGTGCTCAAAATTTAAGAAATGACTGTAATCTTAAAGCTGAGGGATGAGGACCTAATACTGAAATGCCATGATTATGATATTGATTCAAAAGCAAGACCAATAAAACAACCACTAGTGTTGTTTCTTGTGAACCAGCAGTTACCAAAAACATCCACTATGTGGCAACCTTGTAAAGCTCAACACATAATCAGCATCCAACACCAGGCATTGTGTTTGTGAACAGCTGATCTTAACAAGTGGAGCTAGGAGCTAATTTGACCACAGTTTAATAGTCAAAAGAGAAAAAAAATCTGCAGCAGGATGAATCTGAATGTGCAAATAAAAAAAAAAATCCAAAAAAATCACTAACACCTGTCCTCCTGCTTCTAGTTAAGTTTACTATATGAAAAAAACATAAATAAATGAATAGCCTCTGGTTTCTCTCTGAGTGAAACTTTTGGTCCAAACATTATTTTGCATGTAATTAAAACAGGCTGCAGACTGGAATGTAGATGTTAGAAATGCTGCCCATAAGAAGAAGTTCTGAGATGGATGGATGGATGGATGGATGGATGGATTGGATGGATAGGATGGATGGATGGATGGATGGATGTGCACTGCATGTGTTTTTTCATGCTGCTGCTATTGACAGTATTTTCTAGGATATGCTGAAGCTGGATTTATTAATGAAAAGTTAGCTTGTGACTTTGTGAAATTAATAGACACTAGTGATTCTGTTGGAATAAATAACAGGAATCAGTAAGGATATTAGAAAAAGAAAGCTCATATTTTATGCTGTATCATATTTATCTAATGAGTCGCTAATGAGACAGCTTGAGACTTGAGGCTGTCTAACCATGAATTGTGTGTGTGTGTGTGTGTGTGTGTGTGTGTGTGTGTGTGTTAAACAAAGACTCCTCAGTCTAACTTTCTGTGGAGAAGTGCCCCTTACCCACTGCCCCCCCCCTCCTCCTGAGTCGTCCTCTCACCATCACCAAACAATGACCCACTACAATCCTGCTGCTGCTGCTGCTCAGCACCACTGACACTCAAGCACACACATCTCCACTGCCTCCCACAGGCCAGCATATGTTCTATAAGTATCCACAAAGAAGATCATTCAGCCCATATTTTCTCTTTAAACATCTTATTAACTGGCCAGAGTGAAAGCTGCAAACAGTGGTGACAGTCAGTTATCAGTGCGGCTTTGACTGAGATCCTATTGCCTTTCATTAACACTTTACAAAAATCACAACTGTTTGCCTCCTTACGCTCTTCAAAAATATAGTAGGCTGTGCAATTACTGAACATTTGAAAGTCGAAATAAACTGAAAAGAAAAATGTACTTTGAGTTTAAAATCAAAGCAAACGGCAGTTAAATGTGTGTGAGGCAGTTTGATGCCACATACTGCAGCGCCAACCAGCCGTTACGTTTATAGATCTACTTCTGAAGAATAGTGGGGCCCAAGTTGGCATTGGCATACGCCGGCATGCAAGAGAGATTACAACAGATGAAACATAAACTGTAATTTTTACATTTTGGCAGTAAAAACACAACGTTCTCTTTGTCTATTTGCTCTTAAATACATGGAGCGGCACAAGTTTGGCTTTGAAACATTTATTTTAATGTTTTTTTTTAAACTTTTCCTTTTCATTAATAAATGTGTCAAACTTCTCTGCATGTACACAGTAGAACTGTTTCAGATTACCTTTCAGAGATGCTTGACTGCAGAAAACTTTGCAATAAACTCTTTTGGAGTTATAGACATTTCTGAACTCTGAAAAGTGTATGGAATATTTGTGTCTTACAGATAAGACTGTTGATGTGATTTATTGACTAGTTCGACCAAATCTTGGTATAATTATACATGTGCAGACACTGTTCTCTGTTATACACAGTGTACAAAGACTTTGTTAGGAAATACACTCATAAGCAGAAGAGGTGAATGATTCTGAAACTGGTATCTCATTTTTTAGCCTCTGAAATTAAAGGGCTATTGCACAGTACAGTTTCTGCTGTTCTAGACTTGATAAGGAGCAATACAATTGCAGGCCATTTGCTATTTAACCACTTTATCCCATCTGCCAATTGCTTAGTATAACATTAATAAAACATACAAATCTTCACTTACTTGAATATCAGAAAAGAGAGCATAAACACTCAAATCTGTCAGCTAAGCAAGTGGATAGATTTTACAGATTTCCCAAAAATATTTCCCTCATGTCCACTCAAACTATACAACCACTGCATGAAGCATGAAACAACTCTGAGCTGACCCCAACTTCAGTTTGACGCTACTGCAGAAAAAGTTGTAAGAACAAGATGCTGCTCCATGTCTGATGTAACTAGAGATCTGGGTTGTAATTTACTCTTCTTCTGGCATGCTTTAGTAGTGAATTATAAATCTAACAGGGTTTCAGAGGAGCACATTTACACCTAAATGTAAAGTCCCACACCTTTTGTCTCGATATCTGAGGTGTTTCTCTGGTTTCTCTTTACGCAAATAAAGAAAAACACTTAAACAGATAACTCAGGATTGTAGTAAATAATGCAAGTGGGCTTTTTTACACAAAGATTGTTACTTTGAGTTCAAATTGTTGCTAACTAAAAAAAAGAGTTAGAGACACTGGAGGAGATGTCTCACTTTAAGATGAATGTAAACACACCATCACAAAGGAAACATGAATGTGAATGTATGTCCAAGACCACATTCACATTTGTTTGTCAGACTAAAAGTACCCTTTTAAATAGCGACCTGTAAACAGGTATTAAACCAATTTCATATTAAACACACATTCTTGTATTAAAAATATTTTTTTTATAAATCTGGAGTAATATCTTATTTTAAATGTCATATTTTCATTAGCCGTAAGCAGAAAAGTATCACAATTAACAAATAAATGCTTAACTCTTATCATAACTCCGAGCATAATTTCTTAGTGCTTGACTTGGTGAAATTCCTGAAAATAATGAATGAACTTTCTAATAAACGATTGTAATCCTGCAGATATGAATTAGATTATGCTATAACCAAGTGCAGCATATCAAATAGGTTTGAGCAGCACACTGTCCCTTTGTAAACAAAGTTTACTATTGTTATTTCTTTAAATGGATCCGTATGCAGTACTTCAAAAATAAAGAATGTTACAGAGTTGGATAGAAAGATTAGCTTCAGGATAGACTTTTCCTGTTTTCTCATCTACGGCCACGTTTTAGATAAGATAAGCAACTTTTTTGTACCCATTTCTTTCCTGTTTGCTTGATATTTTTCCATTCAAAAACTTTTAAAAGCAACACTTTTTCAGTATAAAACAATCATTTTCTCACAGTAAAAGACCTAAAAGTCATGTATTGTACACTAGACTGACTTAATAACTTCAAAAAACAGAATATCCTATTTGTGGAAAATGTAGTCTTCAAATATGTTGTGTTTGTTAAAGAGAAAGGTGTGTGTGAGAAAGAAGCAGTTCAGGAACAGGTGATTATCTCTTTAGGTATACAGACTGAACCACACACACACACACACACACACACACACACACACACACACACACACACTACACACTTCTTACACACAGAAACTAGATAATAAGCTCATAATGCAGAGCAAACAGAAACACACTCTCACGTTTGTTTTCCATCAAAGCTCCTGTTACTGTAGACTGAACTCAGATACCATCACATGGATCAGTTCATGGTCAGATGGACATTTGGCAGAAAGTAATTAATGCAGTTCTTCACACAGTGAGGATGGAATGTCGCTGCAGTCTTTGGGAATTCTGGAATTAGAGGAAATTAATCTTTGGCTCTAGAAACTTTTTCACTTTAAATCAAAAGAATAGCTCTTGAACCAAGAAGCGGAAGAACATATTTCCTCCTCACCTGACAGTAAGAGCCATGACCTTATTTTGCTTGGCTGCAAATGAATGCAAAGAATGATTGACTCTTGTATGCATTATCTTTGGATGGACACTTTCTTTTTTCCTTTTAATAATTACAGACGAAGTGTGTTTTGTACATATAGAAGGATTAACAAATACTGTATTAGATTTCAGCAGACCATCAAACTGGAACCTAAAGCTAAGTTAAGTCAACAGCTGCATGAGTCAAATTACAAAGCCGTTGGACCTGGTGTAGCACAGAGGAGGCATTATTTTTCTGCCAGAATAAAACTTGGCCTGGCATACATTTGCCTGTCCAACTAAATATTGATATTTATGACCATGGCATAAACAACTGGGTCTTGTACAGTTGGACTTGAAGATTTTCTACACAACCTTTGTCAACACAGAGAGACCATGAACCTGAAGTGCATCCAATCCTAACTGAGTAAAGGCTGTCATGGATAAAGTGGACATCACAGATGATAATATACAAGGTGAGTAAATGTTGATTTTGACCCTCTGTCAGATTGATTTGTGAGAGTCTAAGTGCCTGAGTGTCTGTCTATAGTTTTGTTTAGAGCAGGATGTAATGACATCTAGTGAAAAAGGATCATAACTTATCAAAGCTACTGCAACGTCAACTAACGGGTTTTGAAATTATATTGAACTATTAAAATAACCCTAAAATATATTGCTAGTAGCCTGCACAGCAAAAGAGAAAATATAATAAGTAACTCGTGTATTATGTATCTTTACTGTGTTTTTGTTTGATAATTTTTTTCTACAGAAGAACTCAAGGTTAGTCAGATTGTATGGAAGACATGTTTTCCTCTTGTTAAAGATATAGATGTAGACTTAGACTGGGCATTATGCTTCAGTAAAGTACAAACGTCTGAGCCTTTACAGAACAGCTGTTCCTAATCTGAAATAAAATTACACAGCTGTTGTCTGATTCTCGGATGAAGTCCACACTTTTAAGATTGTTGGCTAGAAAGATAGAAAGATATAAAATAATGTCATTTTCCTTGAGCACCTTCTTTGTGTT